>JALBWW010000005.1:11072356-11696035 GCA_023212625.1 Styphnolobium japonicum
TATGCATCTCTAAAAAATTAATTTAAATATTTACTGTTAAAAAAAATACTGTTAGGTTCCAACGGCTTGGTTTTGCAATTATTCACGTATTTTGTCTTCATCCTTTTTTTTTTTTTTGTAATTTGAGATTCCCTCACCATTAGTTTTCTTTCTTGGACCAATCCAATACGAGTATATTATTTAATATTTATGAATATTACTATTTGCTCGCTTCTTTTCTTAGGCATCGCTATCAAGTATCAATTTTAGATGTGTAAATGGTAAAAAAATAATAATTGAAGGTACTATAGTATAACATTACATTACTGTTAGAAAAACAAAAGGATGCATTATTATACTATCTATATATATAATGGACTTAGGTGAAAAATTTTACTTCTGTGAATGTATGGAATATATATATTTAGGAAAGTTCAATTTATATGATTCTGTTGACTTTTTTTTTTCTTATCCAAAAAATGATAATAATAATAATAATATCATCTACTCTCGTTTCAAGGGAAGCCCAAATGAAAATAGAGTAACAAGGATAAACAATGTTAAATATTCATAGATATAATCTGACCCATTTTGCCTTTTCCTGTGAATTATTATTTAAGACTCTGTCCGTTTGTGATTTTTGTCGATCATCGTTTTGTATATTGCCTTTCTTTTGTTATCAGATTTACTCTTGTGATTTATTAATTTAAAATACTTTGTTGAAAGATTGTCTCTCCTTTTGTTTTTTGGCCCATTAAAAGCTTGTCTGTCATGTATTAATTACTATAGACTATAGAGGGTAAGCAGATTTTTCGAAGTGGTAATTTTTAATTGTTCCATTTTCATTTTTTCTTTTTCATCTTTTTGCTGGTTGAGTGTTTGCTTCTCATGTTGGTTATGAGACACCTAATGCTCTAATAGTGAATTAAGCTTAATTTTGAAAGTCTATTAAACAAGGTTAATGGTTTTACTTAATCGACGGAACTGAAGCAGCTGCAGGTCCACAAGGTGCAAGTTACAGTCAAGGGACCTGATTGTGGTGGTTGGAAATTCATTTGGAGCATCTGAAAATAATATCATTGATGTAGCCCTCAGCTTCGCAACCTTATCAAATTGCGGTTTCTTTCCTTTCTTTTTTTCTCTGTATATAGTTTCTCTTAAGGCATATTTTTCTGCGTAAACACAAACACAAAAATTAGTAGTAATTGCGACCCTGCTACCTTTTAAATACTTATATAATAAACGAAACACTCTTATGTCATTATATATATATCATAACAAAAGTCAGAAGTGAACAGTGTTATTAGGCTTTATACATAGTTACAGGTAAAAAGTTAAATCTTTTAAAATAAATTTAAAGCCTACATAATTTTAAAAATAATTTAAAATAAGAAATAGACGTTAAACAGAGTAGTTGGTATGTGAAAACAATGAAAGATGACAAATTTAATTTAATACTTAGTTGACACCACGTAGGAAGATACGCAGAAAGAGGCCACCAGATGTTGATTTGTCAGCATATTTCAATATTAAAAGGCTTCATTTTCCTTGTTTTGTGAATTGTGATGCTCCTCCTGCCTGCGATCATTTTCTGTGCTTCTCAAAGACGTTATCTATTTGTGGTACTCAACTACTCGTTGCCCCCTACTACTTATTGCCATCATAATTTAAACAATCATATAATTCATTGAAAATGAAATAGTGGGGATATTGGAAATGCACGTAGGTTGCAAATTTCAAATTGCTTCTTTTATTATTATTATTATTATTATTATTATTATTATTATTATTATTATTAGTGAAGGCTTATAAAAATGAAATAACTTTTTCCATATAAACAAACTTGCCAAAACCTCCTCCTCGGTAATATATGGAATATATTGTTAGTAAATAAAACTGAAATTCAATTTGAGTTTAATTTTAATTTATTATCAGTGTAAAGAAAAATATAAAAAAAATTTATACTATTATCTAATTATGTATTATCAACTTTGACTATTATAACAATTATCTCAAAAATCTAACACTTTTAATAATATATTAATATATAATTGAATAAATTTTACATTGATAATAAATTAAAATTAAATCCAATTCAAAACTCTTCTATTTATTGTTATATCATATAAAGGAAGGTGAATACTTTTTTTTTCCGCACTCCGAGTTTGAAGCTATAAGGTGGACCTTTCACATCTTCAGAGGCATCATAAATGAACATCAAGTATAAAACCTTTTTTTTTTCTTGTAAATTCATAAGTTTACATACAGTCTTCTATTTCACTGAGCTATATAATTATTACATTCGTAAAGAGTAAGTGGTCAAAAAAATTCGGGAGTATAATATCTTATGAATTTAATATTTAGGATGAATTATTAATTATTAATTTTATTATAAATATTTAAAATTTTATTAAATATAAATAATAATTAATAAATATTTTATAATTATCGAATTAAAAAATATGAGTATGAAAATAATTTTTAAAAATTTCATTTCTAAAAAAAGTTGAACTGACGTCAACTAAACGGAGATACTATAATTATACATTATCATAAATATTATCATTGAAATGACAAGTTCACAACCATGCTGTTTGCTTTGGCCTCATTATGGCTGCGATTCCCTTTTGTTGTTGGATGGCCCCTACAGTTTGCCATGTAAACGTCGGTGTCACCGCAAAGGGCAAAGCAAATAAACAAAGTGACCCTTGCTCGAGAAAATGAAACGTAGGCATTACGCCACTACGTACGCAGTGCAACCCTCGTTTTTACATGGAATCAAGTTAGCGTCACTTACGTGTGGTGTCCTTGGTACAAAAGAATCATACTTAACCGCTATGAATGAAAAGTATTAGATGGAGGGGGATGACAAACCAAAACATCCATCCAAAAAGAAAGAAGCAACAAAATTAATTTTAGTAATTTTTTAAGAAAAACAAATAATAGATATGGAAATAAGATGAAGGCGTTGAAGGAAAATAAAAATTAAAAATGAATAATGGAGCATAGAATGCCTAGAAAGTATAACAAAAACGTGAAAGGCATTCGGATATCACAACCATGAACTGGTCCCGCTGTGACTGCGTGTGCCAAATGAATCCATTTCCATAAAAATGACTTCTCAACCACTGCCAAGCCACATTCTCGTCACTCGCTGTTCACTTTTGAATTCTAATCATCGCACTTCCTCCTCTCCAACCCCACTTTCTTCCCTACTATCAGGACGTATTGGCTCTCAGCCACTAGTTGCTGCAGAGATTAGCTCTAAGTAGAAGAGTGCTGAAATTTGTCCATCAATCTGTTTGCATTAGTTTTAGGGAATCGGGAATCCCACTGAGTCTTGCCAAGAACTAATCCCTGCAGGGTTTGGTGTAAACTAGTAAGAAGTAATGTAAATGAAACTGATGTGCAAATATCATTTCTATACATTATAAAATTTGTTGATTATCATCGTAATATTAAAATTTAGGTGAGAAAAGTGAAATGGGAGAAATAGGGAGATAAAAATTGGCTACAGCAGCACTCAATAACAAAGTACTTTTCGGTCATAACCCCAACTGCAGATTGAAACTCAACCTTCTTACTTAGATATACAGTATACTTGAACCTACAGTTTGAATAATTGAATCATACCATCCCTAGATGCTTTAGTAATTTTTAGAAAGCTCCACGGAGTTCAGCATTCATGCAAATCAACATCTCAGAGATGATTGGACCCATTTAAAAAAAATAGAAGAAAATACTAGAAAAATGGAGGAGCAATGTGGGGGAAATCTGACATAATTTTATCACCATACTGTTTATGAAATGTTTACAACCAGCATGAATGACAATTTAAGAACAAGGTGATCATGTCCTAACAACATCCAGTACACCCTTGCAGCTTGCTTGCAGTCAGCATCTACATAGCATCTCTCGTCTTCAAAAAATTGGACCCATGAGGCCAGACTTCAAATATGGCTAATCATATGACGAGATTATGAATATGGAGTCTACCTTGTTTGCGTTTCGCACAGTAGCAACATTTTCTGTAATAATACTTGTAGCAATAGCTCTACCTTCCAAGCTAAATCCTCCACCAGCATGGTATGTCTACTGTAACCAGTTTATTCACAACAGATGGCAAATTATGTAACTGTGAAGTATGGCAACAACTCCCAGTTTGACATTCAACAGCTCCCGACAGCATCCTCCACATTCACAAGGCTAGCAATTACTCTACTGAAGAAGTTTCCCTCTGTGTAATGGCTGAAGACTAACCATACTTTCTGATATAGCACTCACTATTAGGCAAATCAAAATCACCTCTGATTAGAGTTAGCTACTGTGGATGGCGCTTCTGCAAACCCAGATGATGGAGTTTGTGGCCTTGAGATGATTCCAAAGTCAGGATGAAGCATGTCCACGCCATTCCAATCAACAGTAGCTGTTTTGTTGGAGTTTAGGAATTAAATATACTAATTCGAAGCAGATATAAGACAGAAGAAGAAAAAGGAGAAAGGATAAAAGAAAGGCATGAAAACATTCAAAAAGAGGGATACAATCGGTTCTCCACATATCTGTGATACTAACTTCAGCATCTGATAGAAGCCAATAATCTGCATCATTCTGCAAAAATTACCAAGAATAACAGCAATGCAGTCAGCGCCAATGCATTCCACCAAAGAATCACTCTTATCCAACCAGGCCAACCATTAAATGCTAAGTATGAAAAAACCCGATTAATGCAGCCCATAACCCCGATTTAAAACTTTACCATTAAAAGAACTTGATCATTGCAACAGGATATACATAAATGCAGCCCATAAACCCGATTTAAAAGGCAGGGGGGATCCTCTCGTCAGATGAGTCAGGTTAATAAGATCAAAACAAATGCTTCCTAAGAGGCTCAAATCCAAGTTGTTAAAAGATATTACGCTTGTTCCCCCCCATATTAGTATTAGTATTTAGTATGTATGCACATGACAAATATAGCATTATGACCTCACTTCCCACCTTGAGTCCAAAAGGGGGTGAAGTGGCATTAGAAATATACGCTACCATCACATCAAATTGTTGAATCCCTGAACTGTAGTCATGGAGGACCCTTTGCACATCGAAAGTAAAATTTTCTTATGATGCACAGATATAACATCTGGAAAATGATATACTTACATCAGCATCTGAAGGAACAATCTTCATCATGCCCCCAGCAAACTCTTGTGAAGCATTTAGATCAGAGCATGTATGAGAAGAGAGTTGAGCTTGAGGTTCAAGTCCTTTTCCACCGCATTCAGCAGGAATCATTTCTGTTGCTACTTGCTCATTGGACCCTGAACTTGAAGCAAGTGGGAAGCTCATGGGGGGCTCACCGCCATTTATCTCTTCAAATTGACTAAAAAACAGTTCAGAAGTTCCAATCATTAAATGGAAAATGCATTATCAGAGATTAAATAGAAAACTAATGAAAATAATACAACCACCGCAAAGTATTCAATATCAGATAGTAAATTCAGAGTAATAATGTGATTTCTAGAAGGACAACATAAGAGAAAAAAGATGAGCAAAAATAAATAATACTAGCCAATGCAGTAATACCTGATAAGGTAGACATCAATGGGACCCATTGTGCTTCTAAGAATGATTCTATATCTCCTCTGAGGATAGTCGACAGCCTGACGCATATAGAAGCAACAATTCTCCATCATGCATTAGAAACACCAGTTTTAAAAAGATCACAAATCTTCCAGCAAATTATGCCCTAAACTTACTTCCTCAGGATCAGGGACTTCCAGGGTGGTTCCATGTGGTGCTTTAATTGCTATCAGCGTTTCATTCTGCTTGCAGAAACACACTATTATTAATAAACAGTGAGAACTCCATAATACACCGCATGAAAAGGAGAATATAGCAATGTTCATAATAACAATTAATATGGTGGGAGTGTAATGCAAGAAAAACTCACCTGGAAGCCAGGTAGGCCCTTAATATCTTCTTCAGTAACAAAAAGCTGCCTGAAAAGAATTGAAAATTGGTATAAATTTATCATTAGTGATAACAGTTTATTTTTCCTTAGAGAAGGGGTAAATGAATCTAAGAACTGAATGGGGAGAAGATTACTTCTGGTTGTTCTCATCTTCACTCAAACCCCTCAGCCTTTCTTGCATTTCCCTGCCAACAGTTTATAAGGATCAGCATTAGCCAACAGTTTCAAAATGGCAAATTTCTACTTTTTCTAATGCAAAGCAGGCAACCATATAACCTTATTTGATCATCTAATCTGTGCTCTTCCAAGGAAAGTTTCTCAACTTCTGCCTGCAAGACAAAGCCACAAGGCCGGCAGCATAATTTATAATATGCTATAACATTGTACTAAGTCATTCTAATCCTCTTTAATATCATCATATCATGAATCATGATAAATGTAGCACTTGACCAACAAAGGTCTGGGTCCAGTAATTATTCAGTGCTGTCTATAGACATCATAGAAGGAAACAAAGATACATGTCAAAATGCCATGTCCATGACACTGATAATTCTATAACAATTAGTTCCTTGGGTGTCAATAGGTCCTTCACAAGAAAACAACACCCACCACATCACATACCTTAAACGTAGAGACATCAACATCCACCTCACCAGATGTAGAAGAATCAATTCCCCTACATTCCACAAGGTTTGATGTAAGAATTGTACTGTAATACTTTAATCTAAACTTTAAGCTACACACAAGACAAGCTACATAACGACAGAAAAATTCCAAAATGCATCATATATTACTTCCAATGTATTCTGTTCTTGAGCTTCTTCTCGATGAGACCAATGCCCTCCAAAACATTAGTTATGTCATATATCCTCCTCTTTTGCACCTGTACAAAAGGAAAATGTTAAATTCATATGTGATAGATGAAAGAATAAATATAAGATATCTTGGTCATTATTTTTAAACAAGGACCTCCAAAGTTTCTGCTGCTTTATTTAGGTCAAGATTACCATCCTCTGCATGCTTGACCAAATTGATGAACTTTTTTGTCAAGAGACCTGTGAAGTTCTGGTACAATTTTGTCATTCTTTTCTCATGGAAAGAACTCCAATAGCCATACCATATCAGACAAGAGAAATGTAAAGAGCTTATTGATTAAGATTGCTTCCAAAATTACCTAAGGAACTGTCATAACGACAGCTGCCAGCAGGAGTAATAGAAGGGGAACCTGCATGTCATCAGAAACTGTCTGATTAAAGTCAATACATTATGGCTAGAGTATGGGAAGGAAGAAGTAGATCACAATTTGCGCACAAGTTGTTTCCAAGCACTAAAAGCTTCTCAAATGAAATAGTGAACTTAGTTCAACATGAAAGTTAATGGGAAGATTTTCTCACCAGCATTTGAGATGGGTGTTTGAGGACCTGATCTGCCTTCCTTGGAAACCTTTGACTTATTATGTGTCCTTCCCCCTTTTGCAGACACAGGAGTTTTGAAGGGGCTATTCATTATATTAGTGTATCCAGGGCTGTTACTCCCCTTTTGTGACTCTCCTTCATTGTCATTCATTCCACTCTTCCGCTTCATGTACTGACACCACCAGCACCAGCAGGATCCGGAAATGATAAGATAGCAAGAAAAAAGCGACGACCAAAGACACGCGCACACACATCAATATATAGGTGAGATGGAGGAAACATAATGCAACCAATCAAGCAAGAGTAATAATTATCCTTTCATATATACAGTAAATTATAATGCTAGTAACTACATGTTCCTTAAAATATTCCCCCTCAAAAAAAAAAAGGCATTATCAAGCCACTCAGACTTAAAATAAACAATGTGCACACACCAATGTACAATCATTTTATTCTGCCCAAAATCTAATTGTTTTGCAATTAAGCACTAGCTCCCTAGCCATCTATGGTTGACAACAAACAAACACCTTGTATGAACCTATTACCTCAAAAGCAACCCAAAATGCAGATGTTAAATTCCCTCTCTACCAACCTCCTTCACCCCCACCTAATTATTGCACAGAACTACCACACTGGACAAAGATCAAAGTTGACTCCAGCCAAGTAAATCCGACTGAATCAGAAGGGGGGGGAACAACAACAACAACAACAACGGAATCCACAGGTACAAACGCAACAAAAAAAATCATTTCGTAAGCCGCTATTGCCAAACACAAACCGAAAACGAATTGCAGAGCAGAGAGTAAAAAAAAGACTCACGGGGGATCCAACAACAACGGCTTCAGCCTCTTGATCGGCGACAAGCCTAGAGTCGTAAGCGGAGAAGCTGTGATAATCACCAGGCGGAGCAAATGGCGGCTTTGTGGAAGCGAAGGCGAGGTGGCGCTTCAGCGGCGGCCGGTTCGGGGCCTCCTGCGGCGGCGATGCACGGCGGTTTGAAGCTCCAGCGCCGCCGGACATGGAGCGGGAAAGCGATCGCGCTCCCGGCAATGAATCCCAATTCGGAGAAAGTTGCAGGGTAGAAGGCAGAGGGTTCGGAAAATGGGCGAGGATCGGAGGGAGGTGGGAGAGGAGTAGGGTTTTAGAGAGAGAAAGGAGAGTTTAGAGAGAGAAAAGGGTTTGGAGGAAATAGAGGGAGTTAGGGGAAGTAGGAGGCGAGAGCAGAAAACGAGGGAAGGAGGGAATTTTGTTTCGGATAGATGTGGAGGGAACTTCCATGCGCAAAAAAATAACACGTAATAGTTATTTTCTTCATATTTATATTCTCGCCATTCTATTTTAAGATTATTTCGAAATCACCCCCAAAATTTCTTATTCTTTTTTACTGCCTTGCTGTTTATTCAATAATCAAAAAGTTGCTTCAGCTATGGGATGAGCATTTCAATCTTCTCCGCTTATCGATGTTTTACAGTGTTCTGAAAATAGGCCCTCATTACCTGCATTGTAAGAACCGAACAGAGAATCGGTCCGAAACGGTTCAAATTATTTAGAATAAAATTTGTCAAGTGGAAGAGTTAAACTCGAGTCTTCCTTATGCTCTAAGATTATATAATTATATTTGATTAATTTTTCATTTAGAGGAATATATATAATTTTAAAAATATATTTAGTGTAAAATATATTTAGATAGTGTAAGATATTTGTAAAAAAATGTATAGTGTAAGCTATATTTCAGTTAATTAATCATTTTGTAAAAAGTTATAGTAATTCTTTATTTTTTGTTTATTTAATTTAATACTTTGTTTGTTATAATATTACTTATCAATATTTTTCATGTTAATGGAATAATATTCTGATTATGAAAAAATATAACAGTTATTTAACTTACTGAAGTCTTACAATTTATGTCTATGAAAATTATCAAAAAAAACATGAAAACTTTTAATATATATAGTTCAATTAGATCATTGAACCGTGAATCATTCTCTTCACTAATTTGATAGGTTCGATTTTTACGATATTGATGTTTATAAATGAAAAACTCATTATATTATGTTTTATGGATAGTGAGATACAAAATAAATTATGGTATTCAGAATTGTCACTATTGGATGCGAGTATATCATAATTAATTTAGTTCATAATTTATAATTTTCAAATTATTTGATTTTGGAAAATCCAACTTCAAGTGATCTTTTGGCTGTTGAGATCTTATTCTTGTAATTTTGAACCAATTTGACAAACTTTATTCTATGTTGAGACAGTATAAGGTCTTGAGAAAATATTTCAGTGGCCATAGAGGATTATGCAATCGGCGAGCACCAGCCATATTAGACATTAGTTAAGGTTAATTAACTATTTAACTATTACCAAAATGAGAACAATGTCACAATTTTAAATATGAACGTGTGACTGCCTTTATAAAAATAAGAGTTTAAATTTGATCTGGTCCATTGTATAAAATTTGTTATATTGTTATCTAATGATATGTGTTAACATATTATTAAAAGAATTAAACTTCATAAATGGTAATTATAAATTTATGTTAGTTAACTTCTTGAATGATTTGACAATACATAATTAAATGATAATATAAAAAGGTTTTACATTAACAAATAATTAAAATTAAATCATAAAAATCAACAATTAAAAGTGTGCGAGTGTGAAATCAATAATATATTATACTGAATATTGTTGTATACAGTTAACTAATTAACTACCTTCCATTTTTTGGGTAAGACTACCTTCCATCTTTAATACGAAAAGAATGTACATATGATAATAACAAACCGCAATAACATCAAGAATTAGGCTTAAATGCGTCCTTTGACTTGGATATTGGAATATCGCCATTGCTTTCATGTGAAAATAAAAAATAAAAACTACTCAAATTGGTGTAACTATGTTGGCACTCTTGTTTCTCAAACCCTTGGAGAGAAGATGGCGGACAAGTGAGGTCCTTGGAATGGTCCTTTTCTCCAAACGACATCCAAAAATAAATGGCGCTTTGACAAGGTACAAAGAATTCCAACCTTGATTGATCCAAAAACTCATAACTGCATTAATTTTATCCTTGGATGCTAACATACAGTGAGGCTGCCTCCTAAATGCTTCATGAAATTTCTCTTCAGACCACCCCCAGCGCTCTTAAAGGCATCGACTTTCGCATTCCTCTTTTAATTCTTGCACCACCCGCATCAAGCTAGATGAGCAGAGTACACTAGGCCATCTACGAAGCAATGTGGCAATGTTTGAGTTGGTTACACCATTATCAAGCAATGATTTGACATTAATTGACACAACATAGATAGAGAGGAAAACTGAATTACGCTTTATTCCAGGGTTGATCTTCTCATCAGATTTGAGGAATCCTTTCACCAATTCATTTGTGGGAATTATATGATTCATCTCCCCCTGCGGTGGTATCCATGGGTATTAGGGGTTTCAGGTGGTGAAATTCATCTGACCACACGTTGTCTATCTCAAGATTAATAGACATGTAAGAATGTCACCTGTAAAGTTAGCGTGCCATGTCAAATAATTTCTACGGCATCATCACGTTTTACGGTAGAAGGATTATTTTGATGTCTCCTTCAATTTTTAATAAACTAAATTTATGTCCACAGTCTTTAAATAATCAAACTAATGTTATGCCTATTTTAAGAGAGTATTTATTCTAAAAGTATATATAACAATCATTTCATACCATAGACTGGGATGGACAAAAAAAAAGGGAAAGTATGGGAATTGTGGGTATTAAATTAATGATCAAATAATTTATAAAAAAAAAAGGTTTGTTGGTATTACAATAAAGTCAGACGTGACATGAGTATATTTCAATTTGCGGTTTTTTTTCCTCATAAAAACTGGCAGAGTTTTTTACGTTTACACTTCAAGTGTTCTTGCATTCACGTACGTAATCAGGCTAATCATTTGAGTGTGTGACATGCGAAGAACCAATCATCGGTGAAAGGTATTAATAGGTTATTTGTGTTCCATAATAACGTAACATTTGTTACACGTAAAGAATTAAAAACTTAAATACATTATTCTCAGCTCATTCGTAATTCAAAATTTCAAAAATTAAAATTTGAGTTTAATTGGATCAATATAAATTGAGTTGTGTTAAAGAACCAACTTTCTAAATAACTTAAGTTGTTAGGTAAAAATACATTATTGATTTTATATATATGCACAGATTTACTTTACTTTATGTTAAAATTTAACTTTATTTATAAGAATAAAAGTCGTAAGGATCAAACTTCTAACCATTTGGTCACGAAAGTTTTAATATCATGTCAAAAATCAACTCTCTTAGTGATTTAAGTTGATAGGTGAAGACACGTAATTGATTTTATATCTATAACAAGTTGTCTTTTTCAATAATAAGATGATGAGTATATAATTTAAGTTTTTAAAAAATTATATAAAAATAAAAAAATGAAGAAAAATAAAAATAATATTATAAATCTTTGATGTTCAATATAGCAACAGTATATAAAATTCATTTAAATGTATTTATCACGTGATTTTAATTTTAATCCACTGTCAGTATAAAGTTTCTTTACACTGTTATCTAATTATGTATTACCAAAACATTAAAAGAGTTTGACTATCACAACAATTACCTCAAAAGTCTTGATACTTTTAATAATATGTCAGTCAATGTTTGAAAAACCGGACCGGACCGGACCGGCCGGTCCGACCGGTCCGACCGTGACCCGCGTGCCTGGCCGGTCCGGTCCGTCCTAAAAACCGTTTTGGCCATTGAACCGGAAAGAACCGGATTGAACCGGGAAGAACCGGATTGAACCGGTGACCCGGATGAACCGGACCCGGTTCTTGAAAACCGGCCGGTTCAATCTTTTTTTTTTTTTACTTTTTTTAAATTTTTTTATTACTTTTTCAGATTTTTAAATTAGTTTTTTAGGATCTTTTTTGACATCTATCTTCTAAAAGTCATAACTTTTTACTTATTCGTCCGATTTAAATGCATTTTATATCAATTTCACGTAGCTTTTTAAGATCTATGCGATGGAAAATAAACTAATGAAGTTGGACAATTGATTTTAAAAAAAATTAATAATTATTTTCATAGTAATGAATATTTTTTAAAAAAATAATTATAGTTATTTTTTTAAATAAAGATTAAATCCTAATTTTTTTCTTAAATTCTTATTACCTCTCAAAATAAGGTTATTTTAATTAAATATGTATATAAATAATTATTTATATAATTATAATTATAATTATTACGTCATCCGATTCGACCACAGGTTCGACCGGTTCGACCAATCGAACCATGACCCGGAGGTCTCGCCGGTTCGATCTCCGGTCCGGTTCTTAAAACATTGATGTCAATACATGATTTGATGTTAGTGTAATTTTTTTTTTTACATTGACAATGTATTAAAATTAAATCCTTATAACATTATACGATTCTCAATCATCCATAAAATTGGTAGAATCATAAACTACTTTCCTATCCAGTTATTTGGCTGAAAAAATTATTTTAAAGTATAATTATTTAACCCACGTGTGTTTTAAAAAATACTACTTGAATCACACGAGATTAGTTCCATTCCATCTATTCATCCATGCAAATCCAACCCATTATTAGTAAGCACGTAAAAGTCAAAAGTAATGGCATTTTTATCTAGAGTCATATTGGAGCAAACTTCAAGTGATTGAATGGATAAATTCCAAATTAATTAAATAAACTCTAAAATGTAAAGGAGTTAAATTAAACGTAATTTACTTTAAAAAAATTGGTTCTCACTAATAGTGAAGTAGACCGATGAATAAACATTTCAAATTACAAGTAAATAATTAATATTAACAAACTCAAACCACAAATATGTTAAGCTAAATTTTTTCCAAAAAATAATATTATTTGAAGGTCACAACATCCACCGTACCGGAACTAGTTGTTTACTTTTTTTTGGTAATTGGAATTAGTTGTTTACTTTATTATTGCACAAAGTAGTGAATGGGTGCATCTATTCCACCACATTGACTTTATTTATCATTAGCCATGTAGACTCGAAGTCAACAATGTGAAAAATTTCAAATACGTCCGTCCCAAACATATGGTAAAATAATATACTTTTTTTTAATGGTAATGGTACATTTCAACCATCCCTTCATCTCAATTGAGACTTTATTTTTTATAATTTTAAAGGTATATCTCACATCTTGAAGTATTTAATATTTTAAAAATTGAAAAAGTATTTAATATTTTTCTTTAAGTATTTATTTATTAAATAATATAGTTAATAAAGAATATTAAATATTTCTTAAAAATTACTTTAAAAACACTTGTTAGCAGCACTCAAAAAAATTTACATGAAAAATGAATTAAAATTAAACTTATTTTAAAATATGCGCCGCGCAATTCCACAACCGCATCCAAGTAATGCCATCTCTACTGCATATACTTATGAAGCTTTTGAAAATAGCGGCTGTAGTTGATTAATATGAGATTTGTAGGAGTGGCTCACCACTAAAGTTCTAATAATTACATCTTCTTCCCCCCAAATTAAGAAGGTAGAAGTGGTCTTATCTAAAAAAAAAAAGAAGGTAGAAGTGGTAATCATATAAGTGGTATTGTGGTAATCATATATGTGTGCAAATATTTGACTCCATTTTATCTTTGAATTTAATTTTGATTTATTGTAAATAAATTTTATATTGTGATTTAGTCATATATTTATAAATCATTAAAAGATTTTAACTATCACAATAATTATCTAAAAAGTATAATTTTTATATGATTATCAACTCTTTATTGGATAACAATATAAAAAAAATTATATTGATAGTAATCAAAATTAAACTCATTACCTATTATTAACAAAAATGTTTGGGAAAATTTTTTCTTTTGAGCTATTTGTGGTGGGTGCAGAAAAGTATATATAATATATACTTTGGCATGTGTAGCAAAATATATTAAACACTTGAATTTAATTTTGATTCATTAAAAGTGTAAAAAAAATTTACATTATTATCCAATCATATTTAAGCACATCATTCAAAACACTTAACTATGATAACAATTATCTAAAAATTAAATTCTTTTAATGACATGTTAATATATAATTAGTTGATAATGTAAAAGAAATTACATTGTCAATGGATCAAAATTAAATTTTTAATTATTTATATATGAAATAATTAAATATTTTTTAAATTCTATGGGATGGATTAAAAAAATAATTGAAATTTGAGTTAAAAATAAGAAAGAAAAAAAGAAAAAATAGAAATATATATAATTATGCAAACAATCTAATTTGTGTTAATGTAATCTTCAATGATTATCAGACATTAATAAGTACGTAACTAATCATGACACTCGGCCAATGTTACTTTTTATTTTTGTACTTTTTTGTTCACGTGCATCATGTGTTAGTTTAGTATATTTAAGTAGCTTTCTTGCATGTCATATGAATTTAATTGATTATTTGTTAGAGGACTTAAAATTGGCTTTGATATATACTTTTTTTTCAGTTTATAATTTTAACTTTTAAGAGCGAATTTAATATTTTCTTAAATATTTTAAATATTTTTTAATAAAAAAGCTTACCGTTAAGACTCTCAAATTTCAAAGGTATTTATAGTGTGAGTTTTCTTCCTTCAATAATAATATTTTTAATCTCCCTTTATAATTTCATAATTATTGTTATATTTATTTTATATATTTAATACTATATATATAAAAAATAACAAGTTTTATCATTTGAAATTTACTTTTTAACGTATGTACCGTACAACTCATCTTTTCCTTTTTTTTATTTATTTATCAGAGAAGGGTAATTTGGGTTTTTTAAGCCTAGAATGACCCTTTTATACTATTTTTTCCTTTTATTTTATTTAAATAAGTAGTTTTTCACATAGATTTGAGTTTTTTTTTCGTGTTTTTTCGTATTTTCGTTGTCTGAGTACGACCGTGTTTTGTTCGTCATCTTGTTGCGGCGTCGTTTAGTTTCCCGTCTTAGTGCAGTGGTTTTTCGTCTTTTTGCGGTCTTCGTTTGATTTAGATTGGTAAAACAACTTTGATTCATTACAGATTCAATAAAAAATTGAGCGTTAATATTACAGATTTGGAGGCATGAGTATTCCGATCACTTTGATTTTGTCACATTTGTAGGCATTTTACCGTGTTATGCTATTAATCTAGGTGTTATGAGTTTGTTCATACATTTATCTTTTTCTATTTTTAGCGATGTTAAATTGTGTTATTCTCGATATATTTTACCAATTTGAAAGAATAAATATATTTTTTAGTAAAAAAAAAACATATGTACCGTACAAATTCTGACATTTGTATTTCCGTTTTAATTTTCCTTGATAAAATCCCACAATTTTGCCACCTCAAACCTAGATCTACTGTTATGTGCCTGTCCAATTTTTGTTATTATTTAATATCTATGCATTCAAATAAATTTTTTCAATGAGTTCATTTATTTCTATAATATTTATATCACCAACTGTACTTTACTAACCCTATTTCAGACACCTTTCGTTTTGGAGGGCAATTTTATTGTCTTCATTTGGTTTTTCACTTCGGATGCTTTACATTAAATTTTGTAAATTTAATTTTGAAGGAACTTAATTTTAGTTTGAAGTGAATATGAGTAAAATAATTTATGTTTAAAAATTTTTATCTGAAAATTAATTTTGTTAAATGAATGTTGTTTGTATAATGTTGATAAAAATTATTTTTAGATGTGTAATTATTAAAAAGGTTACAAGTTATTTTGAATTAGATTGTTAATAAATTGATGGCAAAAGAATTTTTTTAAAAAAATTAAGTTTGCTTAGAGTATTATAAAATAAAATCACTTTGAGTATAATTATAATAATATTTTTTAAAATTAAGTTATATTTATTTAAATATTAATATAATATCAAATTACAAGGATATTTATGTCAGTACACATACAAATAAAATTTCTTTCACCGCAAACAGTATTTTGTTACTTTTGCCTAAACCATGTTTGGAATGAAAATCTCGTTTACTTTTTTCAATTAAAATTTCACTAAAATATTTTAACATGAGCTCGAAGCCACCTTTAACCTTACAAATGAGTTTGTCTATCCAAACACACCATAAATGACTTAAGTTATCAATCATTTTGTCAAATCAGATTATATTTTCTGGGAATAGGGTAACATTTTTTCATGAGTATATTAATTTTTCTCTTTTTTTCACTTCCAGATGCAATTGTATGTGGTTTAATAGTTGACCTAGATTCTCAACGTTAATTTAGTCTTCTGTTCCCAATAATTTATTGTTGGCGTGTGTTTCACTAATCATTTGTAATTAATTATTAATATTAATTAATTGTTTTATATTATTTTCTTTCTCTCATTCTTTTTTTGGGTAGAAGTATGATAAGTGTTCGGAGGATTTGGGTTCCTGTCTCATTGTTTTTGTGTGCCATTCGTTCAAGTATTTGTAGTTGAAGTGTTCATTCCTTTCCATTTTGTTACGCCAGGTAATTAAGATTTAAATTTCGTTTGTTAGTCGCGTCATTACATGGCTGTGATTTTGCTTTAAATCCATTTATGTTGTATTTCATTTTCAGATGGCTTGCATAATTTACTCTCTATTTTCTTCATCCGTTTTGTTGAACATGAGGAAGATTAGTTTTATCATCTTCGTAAACAGTCTGAATCATCAAAATGTATTATCAAATTCTGATTTGTTAATGTGTTCAATTTATTATTGTTGATTATATTATAGGTACTTTTATGTATATTTTTTGCACATTAAGTTCTTTTTTTTTTTACAGTGTTGCACATTAAGTTCTTTAAATTTTCTAACATAAATATATAACTTTATTTTTATAATGTAAGCTTTTATTTTGTTGAATGTTCTCAATATTATATCAACTGAAATAATCGTTGTGTTTGTATTGGTTTTATTATTTTATTTATCTTCTCATTACTTGGATTAGTTAAAATCCGATTTGTTGAATTTTAGCTAGGTGTCATGGATGGTTGGAATTAGATTTGGAATTGAGTTTTATAATTAGGATTAAACTTTTAAATTTTAATTATCTTATTTGTTATATATATTAGAATTAGAATTCTAATTTTAAGTCTAATTTCATAAAATTAAAAAATATTTAATTTATACTACTTTTAATTCTTAACTTAAACATTAAGGGCATGTTTGTTTTTAATTAATTTTCTGAGATAATAATTTTTTTTCAATTAAAAGTTGTTTTATCTAACATTTATCTTATTTGATTAAAGTGTGTAAAATTAATTATAAGTCAAGATTAATTTTTCATAACTAAAATAGCTTTTTTATAAAAGCTTTTAATTATTTGATTTTAGATTATTTCAAAAACTTTGAGAGAGAAATATCTATTTATCCTCAATCAAATAATTTTTCCATCTTTTGGTAATTTAATACATAAAATCAAAAAAATTTATACAATCCAAACAAAACTCTTTATCTTAAAATCGATTATGAATTAACATATCCAAACATAAATTAATTTTCTCATAATTGATTTTCTTAAAAATCAATTATACACATAATCTTTTTTTTTTAACAGCTAATCAAAACACACACTAAAAATCACAATTCTAAGTACCATGATTTTTTATTTTATAAATATTAAAAGGTAAAAGTTAAAAGCTATCTAACAATTATTGTCACTAGCAACTATTGTCATTGATATAGTTCGACCATGTCGTTGTTGCGCATGCTAGCTGTCGTCTGCCTTCGAGTCATCGTCGCATGTGCAATGGCAAATAGTCGTGCTTCCTTCAATCACGAGCACTGATGTCTTGCAATCACATTCGCCAACAATGTCCTTTGATCATTGTTGTCAAATATGTCATTTGGTTTGGCATCTTTTGCGTCTATTATAATTTAGCAACGCAAGCTCAATTAAATTTTTTAAATATTTTTATAAATTTTTTTATAAATTATTCAAATAATAAAATTTCAATTCAATTTAAAATTATAATTCTAAAATGTTAATTCTTTATTTCTCTAAAACTTAAAACTTAAAATTATTTTTAATTTCAATTTTAACAGGAATAAAGTTAAATTAAAATTCTGAAGTGTAATTCTAATTATGTTATCCAAGCTAACCCTTATCAATTTGTAATTTTTTAAAAAAAGAATTCATTAAAAATCAATTTTTATTATTATCCGGACATCAGGGTGATATACTAGATGTGTAAAAAAAAAGTTACCGACATCTTTGAATTGAGGGTGGCTTGCCAAGGTGGAGACAATGAGTTGAGCAAGCTCTACGGGGATGATGGTCCAGGCTTTGGGCAAGATGGAAGGAAGCCCATTTATAACAGAATGCATTCTTTTGGGTTAGAATTTATATTCTCATAACTTGTTTATTAAATGTGCTAGCCCAATCCTGTTGGCTAAAGATTAACTTGTCCGTTACTCGTAGTTTTTTTTTTTCAAGAAAAAGGAAAAACTTGTTATAAACGGGTAGGGATGGCAATTTCTCCCATCCTTCATGGGTACCCACGGGTAATACTTGTTGGAAGACGGGGGTTTAACACCCGTTTATTAAACGAGGCGGGGGAGGGGGTTGTTTCCCCCATATCCGTGACCCCGTGGGTACCCCGATATATAATTTTAAGTATTTAAAATTGTATTATTATTATGTATATATATATGTTTTTCAAGAAAATTATATTGTTATTTTGATTTTAAGTATTTAAAGTTGTTGAATTAAATTAATATGTAGTGGATAAATTACGAAAAATTATGATATTAAAATTTATTTAATTTATTATTCTTCTTTTTTTAATTTTTCTCATTCTCTTTTCAATTTTAATGATTTTATCGGTATTCACGGATATCCATGAATACCCATCTACTCGCGGAAGAATCAAAAATGGGTACCAGCACAAGTACGGGGCGGGTCCTGCCCCGCCCCATTGTCATCCCTATAAACGGGTAAGGTCAACTATTAAAATTATTAGATTTGGATGTTCTAAAGTAAAGAGTGTATTTTAAAAAATAAAGTATAAAATAATAATAATTGATAAAAAGTGAATAATTTATAATTTTATAAAATACAAGTAATTATATAATAAATTGTACATATGTGAGATTTTAAATTGTTAATTTTTTTTATTAATAATTATCATTTTACACTTTATTTTTTAAAATTGGCCACTCACTTTAAAATATAAAAATTCAAAACTATTAATGGTACGTGGCAATGGTGGCATTGTTGTATCAAAATGTCATTTGTTGTAGTCATATCATCTTTGTTAATTGAGATATTATATAAATAGCCACTTATAAATTAAAAGAAGCTCAATTGAATCTTTATATTCTTAGCTATTTTTTTTTAAATTAAATCTATTATAAGAATTCTGTTACGACAAGGAAAAAAAATTAGTTTTTGTTCTTTGAGTTTGTCTCAGTTTTAAATTTTATTTCTAAAAAAAATTCAATTTTACTCCAAATATTTTAAAAATATTTTAAGTTTTTCTATTACCTAACTTCATTCAAAGATCTAACAAAACTTGATGAACTGACATTAATTTTATGTAATTGATATTGAAAAAATAAATTTTATAAAATTTTGAATTTATTTAGGTATTATAAAACAATTATTTTTAAATTATAACTATAAAAATATTTTTTATTTTTTTATATTAAATATCACTTTTTAAAATAAGATTTAAAATGTTTTTTGTAGGGATTTTGTTTTTTTAAAAGATCGGGTCTCACATTACAATTAAATTGTAAATGTATAACATATTTTTTCTTTAATAATATTTATGAGCATCGGTTACACAATTATTTTTTTAAATCTTTTAAGAGTTTATCTCTCTGACAGCGACAAAATTCAATTCAAAATTATTTCGCTTATAATTTTTTTTAACCAATTAATTCAAATGACACTGTTTTTTTTCCCCATATATATATATATATATATATTATATAAGATACATATCTACCGAGAGTAAGAGTTTATTCTGAAAGTGAGAGGAACAAATCTTGACCATTGGATTATTCATGTATAATCAAGATTAAATGTTATTTAAAGGTCACATGACCACTTAAAAAGTCATATAGTTTTATGTTTTAATCTTAACTATACATAGATGATCAAATAGTCAAGATTTACTTATCTCACTTTCACAATAAACCACTCATCTCACTAGATATGCCATATATATATATATATATATATATATATATATATATATATATATCGGGAACTATTTTATTATTAGAGATGAGATGAGTAAATCTTAACTATTGGATCATCTATGTATGATTAAGATTAAAAGTTACTTAAATGTCACACGACCACTTAAAAAAGTTACATGACTTTATGTTCTAATCATAACTATACATGGATGATCTAATAACCAAGATTTGTTCCTCTTACTCTCACAATAAATCACTCCTCTCACTAGATATGTTCCATATATATTAAGATTAAAACATAAAGTCATATGACTTTTTTCAGTAGCCATATGACATTTAAGTAACTTCTAATCTTGACCATACATGAATGATCTAATAGTCAAAATTTATTCTTTTCATCTTTCATAATAAAATAGTGCTCACACTATATATATATATATATATATATATATATATATATAGTAAAATTTTGTCAAATACTTTATGACATGGACAAACGATTTGATTGTGTTAATGCTAGGTCGTTACCCTTAAGTAACGCGCTGTATGGCTCGAGTACAGTGTCGAAGCAAGAGCCGCTGCATCGGCGCCCGGATGTAGTGTTAAATAAGCAAGGGTTCTCACATTTTCATGGACGAATGTGGGTAAAGAAGCTAGTTCATCAGAGTAAGATTCGCTTTGGTACTTGGAATATAGGCACACTTACAGGCAAGTCTATGGAAATAGTTGACACTATGGTTAGGAGGAGGATTAATTTCATGTGCCTTCAAGAAACTAAGTGGGTTGGAGCAAAGGCAAGGGAATTAGATACGTCGGGTTTTAAACTCTGGTACACTGGTAAAGTTAGAGCAAGGAACGGAGTAGGCATTATTGTGGATAAGAATTGGAAAAATAATGTGGTGGATGTTAGAAGGGTTGGAGATAGGATCATAGCTTTAAAATTTGTAGTTGGGCAAGACACTTGTAATGTCATTAGTGCATACACACCACAAGTAGGGTTAGAATGGCAACAAAAAGTAGAATTTTGGGAGGATTTAGAAGGCTTAATCCAGGAAATACCACTAGGAGAAAAGATATTCTTGGGAGGAGATCTAAATGGACATGTTGGGAGAGAATCGAGGGAGTATCAGGGGTTACATGGGGGTTTTGGTCTAGGAGAGTCTAATGAGGAGGGTAAAGCTATTCTAGATTTTTCGATGGCTTTCAATTTGACGATAGCAAACACTTGTTTTAGAAAGCGGGAAGAGCACCTTATCACGTACAAAAGTGGGGCTTCTTGCTCACAAATTGACTATTTTTTGGTTAAGAAGAATGACAGAAAGATGTGTAAGGATTGTAAAGTCATACCTGGGGAGAGCTTGACCACTCAACATAGGTTGTTGGTTCTGGATGTAAGAGTTAAGGGAAGGGCTAATAGAAGTCGTCATGACAAAAACCCAAGGATCAAATGGTGGCAGTTAAAAGAAGAAAAACAAATAGTTTTTAAGAAAAATCTTTTAGATGAAGAAATTTGGGAGGCACAGGGAAGTGCTGATGATATGTGGGAAGATATGGCCAAGGGAATTCGAAAGGTAGCAAAAGTAGTTCTAGGAGAATCAAAAGGCTTTGGACCTAAAGATAAAGAATCGTGGTGGTGGGAAACAAATGTTCAAGAGAAGGTTAAAACGAAAAAAGAGTGCTTTAAAGCATTGCACTTATGTAATAATGAAGAGAATCAGGAAAAATACAAAGTAGCAAAGAAAGAAACTAGGAAGGCGGTCAGTGAGGCGAAATCTAAGGCTTTTGAGGGGCTTTACCAATCTTTAGGTACAAAAAATGGGGAAAAACGTATATATAGGCTTGCTAAAAGTAGAGAAAAGAAGACAAGAGACTTAGATCAAGTGAAGTGCATAAAGAACGAAGTTGATAGAGTTTTAGTTACACAGCAAGAGATCAAGGAAAGATGGAAAAGTTATTTTCACAAGTTATTAAATGAAGAATATAGAACAAGTGGAAACTCTGAGATTGTAAAAACTAGTGAGGAAGACCAAAATTTTACCTTTTATCGTAGGATTCGAGAATTTGAGGTAAGGGAAGCACTAAAGAGAATGGACAAAGGGAGGGCAGTTGGACCAGATGATATTCCCATTGAAGTTTGGAAGTGTTTAGGGGAGAAAGGCATAACCTGGCTAACTAAGCTGTTTAATGAGATTTTGAGGTCTAAAAGAATGCCAGATGCGTGGAGAAGAAGCACTTTGGTCCCTATCTACAAGAATAAAGGAGATATACAAAATTGTGCTAATTATAGAGGGATAAAGCTCATGAGCCACACTATGAAACTATGGGAAAGAGTAATCGAACGGAGATTAAGACAAGAGACTCAAATTTCGGAGAATCAATTTGGTTTTATGCCAGGAGGTCAACCATGGAGGCAATATACCTTATGCGAGGGGTGATGGAAAGGTACCGCAGAAACAAAAAGACCTCCACATGGTGTTTATTGATCCGGAAAAGGCTTATGATAGGGTGCCAAGAGAAGTTCTTTGGAAAGTACTAGAGAAGAAAGGAGTTCGTGTTGCTTATATTCGAGCTATCAAGGATATGTATGATAGGGTCACGACTTGTGTGCGAATGGATGGCGGGGTCACAGAAGATTTTCCGGTTACTGTAGGATTACACCAAGGGTCAACTTTGAGTCCATATCTTTTCACCTTGATTTTGGACGTACTTAGTGGACACATCCAAGATCCAAGGTGCCTCGAGTGCATGCTTTTCATGACGACATAGTCCCGATGGAAGAGTCGAGACAAGGAATAAATGATAAAATAGAGCTATGGAGAGAAGCTTTAGAATCACATGGGTTTAGACTAAGTAGGAGTAAAATGTAATATATGGAATGTAAGTTTAACAAAAGGCGATCTACGACTTGGAAATGAAAATTAGTGATCATATTATCCCACAAGTTGAACGGTTTAAGTATCTTGGATCTATTATACAAAATGACGGAGAGATTACAGGGGATGTAACTCATAGGATTCAAGCTGGGTGGACAAAATGGAGAAATGCCTCGGGTGTTATTTGTGACCGCAAGATACCTCTCAAGCTAAAGGGAAAATTTTATAGAACAAATTATAAGACCTAAGCAATGCTTTATGGTACTGAATGTTGGACGGTAAAATGTCAACATGAGCATAAGTTAAGGGTTGCAGAGATGAGAATGTTGCGTTGGATGAGTGGACATACAAGAAGAGATAAAATTAGGAATGAGTGCATTCGAAAGAAAGTAGGAGTAACACCCATTGATGAAAAGATAACAGAGTCTCGCCTAAGATGGTTTGGTCATGTGAGGAGAAGACCAATAGAAGCTCCGGTGAGAAGAATTGATAAGTTGGAGGATAGTCCCTTAAAGAGAGGTAGAGGTAATTAACGACAACACTAAAAGATATCATTAAAAAGATTTTGAAATCAATGGTTTATCTCGAAAGTATGGTATGACAGAAGACTTGATAGGCGTCGTTTGATCCATGTAGCCGACCCCACCTAGTGGGAAAAGGCTTTTGTTGTTGTTGTTGTTGATATATATTGAAAAGGTGACAGTGAGGCTTACTTATGAATTATTAATAAAAAAAATAAAATAATAAAGAGCAGGGAAAGAAAGTGCCAGAAAGTAGGGTAGATTCACTTTGCATCGTTGGTTCCTCCGCCTTCACTATCTTCATTCTTCACATCATGACTTGTCACTCACCCAAACATCTCTCAACCTCAGAGTGAGTGTCAGTGTGTCTGTGACTGTGTGACTCTACTTCTTGTTCTTCTTCTCTCTTCCAATATCCAAACCCAAATGGCATGCTCAGCTACCTCTGCTTATTCTCTCCTCTCTTCAAACCCTAGACCTCTCTTCTCTCCCAATTCCAAATCCCTTTCTTCCACTCTCTCCATCCCCAATTCCCTCAATGCTCTTCGCAAACCCTTTCGCCCTTCCCTCTCTCCCTCGATTTCCCTCAATCGCAGTTCTCATTCTCGCCGGAGCTTCGTTGTCAGGGCTTCCGTAAGAATTTTCATTCCCCATTTTTCCTTTTTTTTTTATGCACTTTTGCTTGTTGCCTGAGTAATTGCTCTTCCGTCCTTCATGTTGGATGTTGAAAGTTTTGTTCTTGAGCTGGGTTATAGTGTTAACAAAGACATAAAGATAAAACTAAATATAACAAATTATATCTGTTAACACATAGCTTATTTGGATGTTGAAAATTGCTACATTGATTATTGTGGGTGTTGTGATGACTGAATTTCTGTTTGCGGCATCATGCATTGTTGCACAATTTACTCTACAAATTATTGTAATTAGAGCAAGAATGCTTTAAAAGGATCTGGGACCCTTTAAGCATCAAGTATTGTAATTTCTAGAATATCTCATTGATGTTCAGTGATTGTCTTTTTTAATCATTTAATGCAGTAACTTCAAATGATGAAACTGAAACCCAGGTTTAAGAGCAGTGTTTTCTTTTTCTGGCTTGACCTCTGAACTAAATATTGTTTTGCTTTTTTAAAAAAACAGAGTGAACTTCCATTAGTTGGAAATACGGCTCCGGATTTCGAAGCAGAGGCTGTTTTTGATCAGGAGTTTATCAAGGTAGACTGCCGTCAGCCAAAGCAAATATATCTACAGATTCGTAGCTCGTGGAACGTTTTATCTCATTATTTCTTAAAATAGCTATTGGAAAGTTTTGTGCTTTTGAACTAAAGCAATGCCATTTCAGGTCAAACTTTCTGAATACATTGGGAAGAAATATGTTATCCTCTTTTTCTACCCATTGGACTTCACATTTGTTTGTCCGACAGGTTTGTCGACACTTAGTAAACTATAATTAGGTTGAAATAGTTGTGGATTCTAAATCTTTTTCCCCTCCCCTCCTAATGTTTGTTACTTGTCCACAGAAATCACTGCTTTTAGTGACCGGCATGCAGAGTTTGAGGAACTAAATACAGAGATATTGGGTGTTTCAGTTGACAGTGTGGTGAGTTGGTTTAGACTGTTATTTTTATTATTGTTTCCTCAGCTAGTGGCACATATAATTCTTTTTCCTTCATATTTTACTTGATATGGCATACTTCTGCCTGCTGTATATATTAGCTACTGAAGAAAATGAAGGATGTGCAAAGGAGCCTTCATATAGTTGAAGGCTTTAAGGATTGATTTTGTAGGGATAAGCTATGGTTTAGAGTTCTTATCATACTTGGTTAAACTTCATGCGTCCTGTATTTTCATTTTCTCTGAAACTTGCTGCATATAATATATGGAAGAGTATGGTCAGAGGAAATTACTTCATAAATAAAGGAAAAGAGAAATATCTGGATGGAAACTTCATTAAAACTTACAAAATTGAAATGTGTTTTTTTTGTTAATAATCTACAGATGTGATGAGATTCATAATATTCGTAATGCACACATGACCTTTGCACACACATTGACATCTGACAATACTCTCACATGCAGATGCTTGCCCTTGAAGAACATGGCTCTTTATGTTAAAATCTAATAGATTCTCTATGTTCTCATGTACATATTATAGCCTGTCTAATGGAACTTCCAGAGTTTGCTTCTTCTTGATTAATGGTGCTATTATTATTATTATTATTATTGTTATTGTAGTTCTCGCACCTTGCATGGATTCAAACAGATAGAAAGTCAGGTGGTCTTGGTGACTTGAAGTATCCTTTGATTTCTGATGTCACCAAATCCATATCAAAATCTTATGATGTTCTCATTCCTGATCAGGTATGTTCTGACATGAAATTAGTTTGAAAATTTGTTACTTATGTATACCTGGATTCTAATTTATAAGAAAGCTGTAATTGTCTAGTTTGTATGTTGTCTCTTTTCTCTCTAAACAAACCTAGTAAGGGTATATCATGTTTTTTGAGTCATGGTCTCCCCTTTGCACAATTTGCGAGTTATCAGACCTGCTATCCAATCAAATCAAGTTTCTATTTGGTCTTTTAACGACCTGAACTATGGCTGTGCTGTTTCCTTTCCTCCCAACCCGTCTTTTATGCTTAAGTTTCAATGTTCGCTGGAGTGAAATGTAAGATGCTGTCTAGGGAATAGCTTTAGTAGGTAGCATCATGTGGTCAAATGTTGGCATTGAAACTATTGCTTATCATTGCACTTTTTTGGACCCATGTCATAATGACTCCATATATATCCAATGATTTAGGGAATTGCATTGAGAGGATTGTTCATTATTGACAAGGAAGGGGTTATCCAGCATTCTACCATTAACAACTTGGCAATTGGTAGAAGTGTTGATGAGACAAAGAGAACACTACAGGTAATTTATACACTTAATTAGGACAACACCAAGATAGAACAATCTTTAGAATATCACAATTTTATTTGTTTATTTCCTTTTCCTTTCTATCCTTTACATAATTTCGTTGCTCCCTTTATGTGCATTGGTCTTGCAGGCCTTGCAGTATGTGCAGGAGAACCCAGATGAAGTTTGCCCAGCTGGGTGGAAGCCTGGTGAGAAGTCCATGAAACCAGACCCTAAACTTAGCAAAGAGTACTTTGCATCGGTGTAGAGTGGATAATAGTTAAGAGTAGCCAGTGCGCGTCTGTATAAATTAGCGGGGGTGTAAAAGGGTCATGTTTCTAATGTAATATTAGTGGAAGTCACTATGATACCTGATAAGTATGGAGCGTTGATGAGTATAATATTCGTGTGAGTTGTTAAATATTTATTGAGTGTTGATTTCATAATAAATATTTGAAAGTCTATTAAATATAAATAACAAGTAATGAATGTTTAATAACTCATTTTAGGTATCGGTATTGAAGAGAAAATATGGATCTAAGAATAATCCTCAATATTAATCCTTCTAAATTTTGAGCCGCGGGTTATGGTAATAAATGCATGCTGGTGTACCTAGATTATGGAGTGAACTATGTATCAGTTCACAATTTCTATGGATTATGGTCTCTGTATCTCATGTTTATGTATTAACCATACCTTCTACGAAGATTGGAGTTCCAGCTCATTACCTGATTTTTGAACCCTTGCAAGATTGGATAAAATGGGAAATTACCGCTTCACTGAGTAAGTGAAAGATGAGAAGATTAAAAAAAAGAGTAAAAGTAAAGTGAAATAGACAAAACTTTTCATCTTATATTCTTTACATAAACAAGCTAAGCATAGTATACAATTTATTGGGCCGAGACAAACAACTATTTATTTTGGTAGATGAGACAATAATTTTTTACTGTGTTAAAGTTAATATTTTTTTTAACCAAAAAAAAGTGTGGTTATTATTATTATTTTTATTAATTTTTTTTAGAATTTCTTATGGAGGAGTGTTGTCTTTGTGGTTTATCCAGATCCGATACTCGCACTCAGACTCTTCCGTTCTCTCTTTCCTTAGCAATTCTGGCAAATTGTGAGGTTTTGGTCCAGAATTTGTGACTGAGCATCATCGTCCAATCTTTGCTTCTTAAGTTAATTGTTTATATTAAATAAAAAGAGAAAGTGGTGGTGTATAGTGCAGATTGAAGTGTTGTAAGTGTTAGTAATTCAGTTAGTTAGTTGTTATTAGATACAGTTAGTTTTCTAGTAACTGACTAAGTGTGATAAGTGATGTGTATAAATAGAACCAAAAGGATGTATTCATTCATATATGCAAATAAACAGAAACAGTGTTCTGTGTGAGTTCTCTGTGATAATATTTCGTGAGTGTGTGAGATTACTGTGTGTGTGACTTAGAGCAAAGTGAATGCTCTAACAAATTGGTATCAGAGCTTTAAGATTCTAGAGTGCTGCGCATCTTGAGGGCTTTGTGGAGAGGTGAAAACTGCTTCGATCCATGGCTGGCTCCAATGGGCTCTTTTCTGGAAACTTGCCAGTTCTTGATGGCAAGAACTATGACAAGTGGTGTATCCAGATGAAGGTGATCTTTGGCCTTCAAGAAGTGCTGGAGATAGTGAAAAACGGGTTTCAAGAACTCGATAATGATCCAACTGAAGCTCAAAGATCCACCTATCGCGAGTGCAAGAAGAAGGATTGCAAAGCCATGTTTCTCATCCACCAATGTGTAGATCCTGCGAACTTTGAGAAGATTGCAGCAGCCTCAAATGCAAAGGAAGCATGGGATATTCTTGACAAGTGTTATGCTGGTCAAGATAAGCTGAAGAAGGTGCGATTCTGACGCTAAGGAGGCGAGATGAATTACTGCAAATGGAAACCCAAGAAAGTGTTGCAGATTATTTTACAAAAATGCTGACTCTCACAAATCAAATGAAGCTATGTGGGGAGAATTTGACTAATGAGATGATTGTTGAAAAGGTTCTCAGAACCTTGACACCCAAATTTGATCATATTGTAGTGGCCATTGAAGAGTCCAAGAATCTTGAAGAGATGAAGATTGAGGAGCTGCAAGGGTCCTTGGAGGCCCATGAACAAAGGTTGAATGAAAGGAGTAATGAAAGGAGTTCTGAACAAGCACTCCAAGCTCAGACCAGCAAAAGAGGAGGGAATGATGCTGGAAGAAAGTGGAAGGGTAAAGGAAAGTTCAAAGGCTACAAAGGAAGAGGAGATGACAAACACGATTCTGGTCAAGAAAACACTAATCTTGATCAGAAACAAGGTGAAAGCTCAAACAGGAAAGGAGGTGTAAGAAAGGGGAAGAAGAAATTTGACAAGAGACACATTCAGTGTTATGCTTGCCAAAAATATGGTCACTTTGCGGATGAGTGCAGATCAAACAAGGGATCAAGTAGCAGAGGTGGTCAAGAAGCAAATGCTGCTCATGGTGAGGATTCAGATTCGGATCCAGTTCTTCTCATGGTAACTACCAAATCAGAATGCACAAATTCTGGTTCTTGGTACCTTGATACAGGATGTTCGAATCACATGACTGGACATAAGGAATGGTTTGTGGAATTGGATGAACAAATCAAGAGTAAGGTGCGATTTGCCGATAACAGCACCATAATGTCAGAAGGAAAAGGGAAGGTGCTGATCAGAAGAAGAGATGGGAAGCCAGCCTATATTTCAGATGTTCTATATGTTCCCACCATGAAGAACAATCTTCTGAGCATGGGACAGCTGCTGGAAAAAGGCTTTTCCATGGACTTGCAGAACAATCTCATGCGAGTTTTTGATCACAAAAGGAAGTTGGTCTTAAGGGTTCCTCTGTCAAGTAACAGGACCTTTAAGATCGATATCCCTGTGGCTGAATTACTGAACATGTCAGCTGCTGTGCATGATGAGACGTGGTTGTGGCACCTTCGATTTGGCCACTTGAATTTCAGAAGCCTGTGTCAGCTGAGGAATAATCAAATGGTGCATGGCCTTCCCTCAATTAAGTCACCTGAACAAGTGTGTGAAGGGTGCATGATGGGGAAGCAACCAAGGAATCCCTTCAAATCCCATGTGGCAACTAGAGCAACTAAACCACTTGGAGTCATCTACTCTGATGTGTGTGGTCCTTTTGGGGAAGTCTCTCAGGGAGGTAACAATTACTTTGTCTCTTTTGTTGATGATTATACAAGGAAGATGTGGTTGTTCCTTATTAGAAGAAAATCAGAGGTGCTTGATGTGTTCAAAAAATTTAAGGTGATGGCAGAAAAACAAAGTAGCAAGTCTGTTAAAACTCTGAGAACAGATGGTGGAGGTGAGTACACATCAAATGAATTTGAAGTTTTTTGTGAGAAGGAAGGGATTGTACATGAAGTGACAGCCCCCTATACTCCTCAACACAATGGGACTGCTGAAAGGAGGAATAGGACTGTTTTGAATATGGCTAGAAGCATGTTGAAAAGTAAGGGCATGCCACACCATTTTTGGGGTGAAGCAGTGGCTACAGCAGCATATATCTTGAATCGGTGCCCAACTAAAAGGCTGCACTCAACCACACCCGAAGAAGCTTGGACAGGAAAGAAGCCAAATGTGAGTCATTTGAAAATATTTGGCTCCTTATGTTATAGACATGTGCCTGATGAGAAGAGGAGAAAGCTAGAAGATAAGAGTGAGCAGATGGTGTTGCTCGGTTATCATTCTACAGGAGCCTACAAGCTATATGATCCAATTAACAAGAAGGTGGTGATCAGTAGAGATGTGGTAGTTGATGAATCCAGCACTTGGAAGTGGAGCACACAGAGCAATACTGTAAAAGGCAAGGCTTCTGTCACCTTGGAAGACTTGGAGGAAACTGAATCACAGCTGCCTAATGTAGGTCCTAGTTTACAACATGAACAAAGGCCTCAAAGAAATAGGCAACCACCAACAAGGTTGAATGATTATGTGAGGTTCCCTGACAGTGCTGTTTCAACAGAAGGAGATTTGATGTACATGGCCCTATATGCAGATGTGGTGCCTGTGAGTTTTGAGCAGGCAATTAAAGAGCCTAAGTGGGTAGCAGCCATGCAAGAGGAGCTGAAAGCCATAGACAAAAACCACACTTGGGAGATGGTGACCTTACCCGAGAAAAAGAAGCCTATAGCAGTAAAGTGGGTATTCAAAACCAAAGAGAAACCAGATGGTACAGTAGCCAAATACAAGGCTAGACTGGTAGCAAAGGGCTTTCTACAGAAGGAGGGATTGGATTACTATGATGTATTTGCACCTGTGGCTCGGATTGAAACCATAAGACTGGTTGTGGCACTTGCAAGCCTTAAGGGATGGCCTTTATACCAACTTGATGTCAAGTCAGCATTTCTCAATGGTCCACTTGAAGAGGAGGTATACGTATGTCAGCCACCAGGTTTTGAAGTAGAAGGAAGTGAAGAAAAGGTTTACAGACTTAGAAAGGCCCTCTATGGACTGAAACAGGCACCCCGAGCCTGGAATAAAAGAATTGACAGCTTCTTGGTTCAGCAAGGATTCAACAAGTGCACAGTGGAGTATGGAGTCTATGTGAAGGCTTTTAATACTGCAGATTTGTTATTAGTATGTCTGTATGTTGATGACCTACTAGTGACAGGTAGCAATGAGAAGCAAATTGGTGAATTTAAATCAAGGATGAAATCAGAATTTGAGATGTCTGATCTGGGAGCTCTCTCATATTTCCTTGGCATGGAATTTGTGACCACAAGGAAGGGAATTCTTCTACATCAAAAGAAATATGCCACTGATATTTTGAAGAGGTTTCATATGCTCAAGTGCAATCCAGCTGCAACACCTGTAGAGAGCAATCAAGCTTGAAAAGAATGATGATGAGAAGTCGATTGATGCCACCCTCTACAAGCGTATAGTTGGTTCTCTAAGATACTTATGTCAAGTGAGACCGTACATCACCTATGGAGTTGGGTTAATTAGTAGATTCATGGAGAATCCCAAGTCCTCTCACTTAGTGGCAAAGAAAGAGGATTTTGAGATACATAAAGGGTACACTTGATTATGGTCTCGTTGTTTCCAAACAACTCGATCGTGATGGAAGCAAATTGACAAAGTTACTCGGATTCTCGATTGGTGTGGAGATAAGACAGATAGAAGGAGCACATCCGGATATGTCTTCATGTTAGGAAAAGCATCGCCTCTCTTGGTGCTCGAAGAAACAACAAGAGTTGCACTTTCATCATGTGAAGCAGTACATAGCAGCCGCTTATGGAGCCTGTCAAGCTTTATGGCTTGGGACACTACTAGAGGAGATGCAATCAAGGGTAAAGAGATGATGCGGCTAAGGATTGACAACAAGTCAGCTATAAACTTGGCAAAGAATCCAAGAACACATGGGAGGAGCAAGCACATTGAGACACGATTTCATTTTTGAGAGATCAAGTGAATAAAGAGAAGTTGGAACTAGCTTACCGCAGGTCGGAAGAATGACTAGGCGACATATTGACAAAAGCTTTGAAGACTGATAGATTCAGAACACTTAGAGAGAAATTGGGTGTAATGTCTTTAACTAATCTGAATTAAAAGGGGTGTGTTGTAAGTGTTAGTAATTCAGTTAGTTAGTTGTTATTAGATACAGTTAGTTTTCTAGTAACTGACTAAGTGTGATAAGTGATGTGTATAAATAGAACCAAAAGGATGTATTCATTCATATATGCAAATAAACAGAAACAGTGTTCTGTGTGAGTTCTCTGTGATAATATTTCGTGAGTGTGTGAGATTACTGTGTGTGTGACTTAGAGCAAAGTGAATGCTCTAACATGAAGGAGTATGTCACTATCCCAGAAGGGTCTCTGTGCTGGCTTTGACATCCATAATGTAACCTCAGCGAGACTATCAGTGCCATCAGCTCCGGCAGCTGCTCTACACAGCGCTAGTTACCATATCCTCAAGTACACTCGCACAAAACCGCCACTAGAAAAAACCCGAATGCGCAATTCTCCACTTCAATCAGTGGACCTGATGACGAGTGGTAAAGGATGGAGGAAGTTGAAACCTTTAGCAGCCTCTCTTCCAGCTCCTCCGCCGCTTGACCTGACTGAAGACAACGTGAGTCAGGTTTTGGCTGATGCTCGGGGCGAGTTGGGTCAGGTCTTTGACACTTCTGTTGGTATCACGGGTATTTGTTTGTTGTTGTATATTTTATTTGAACACTTTGCGTTAGTTAGTTCCTGATTTGGGGTAGATAATATAATGGGATTTATATACCCTCTTGAATTTATTCAGGAAAGGTTGAACTGGTGGAGTTGGATGGACCTTTCGTGAAGATTAGCCTCAAGGGTCGGTTTTGGCACAAGCGTTCCACAGTCCTGGCTAGAGTTGGTAATTATCTCAAACAGAGGATTCCTGTAAGTCCCATGTAATTCTTTTCTTTATGTTTTATGGCAAAAACACCCAATTTTGATCATTTTTTTTAAAAAAAAAAAACAATTTAGTTAGTTATAGCCACTAAACTATATCCTACTTAACAAGTCTTATGTACTAAAAAGCATCACAAGTTACAAAATTCGTTCCATTTCTACTTTGTTTTCAGGAGATTTTAGAGGTTGATATAGAAGACGAGAAACAATTGGATGATAGTCCTGAGAACTTTTGAGGTACTCCGCACGGCGTGCCACTCTGTTTTTTGCTTTGTGCTTATAGTTGGTCTTCGTCTACTAGTACTACTACCTAATTCCCTAGCTAAAAGGATTTGTTTAGTGCATTTTAGTGGTTGAGAACTTGAGAATCCATTAAAAGAAAAAAAAAAAGTCACAAATGGGAATCTCTGTATATTTGTGCTATCTTTATTAGATACAATACAATTTTGGGCGCTGCATTGTCATTGGTCAAAGTCAACAAACAAAATCTCGTACAACTTGCTCCATATTATTTCCTACATGAGACAAAATCCGGGTTTATTTCATGGAATTTAAACCATCATTCTATCAATATCCCCATCATTTGGCAGAGAGTATTGCAGATTCCATGAAGTCCAGTTCAAAATTTTTATAATGAAAAATAAGTTGGGTAGATCAATCGTGGGATAGAAGTTCTAGCCTCATTTTTTAAAGTACAAATAACCAATGGCACTCTAATATTGTAGCATAAAACTGCAATATGTATGCTAAATATTGTAGTTGATCTTATGAATATGTTTTTTAGTTTAATATAGTTTTACACTGGGTTGAGTCGTCCTTACTTCTGTGAGTAAAATTTCTTCAACTTTGTTATACGCATTCCTCTCAGCTTAGGTGCTTCTTCTAAGGCCATTATGATTGCCAGTTGAGTCACAAGCAATACCAAGTGAATCTTTTTAAGCATGGGGTGCATAAAACTGAGAAAATAACTCAGATACCCTTTTCTTTGATTGAGTTTCTTTTCAACTTACCATAAGGCTTTATTTTCAATGGTCTATGATTGTTCATTTGACAAAGTTAGAAACGGTACGATATCCTTGTTCAGAAAGATAAAATAACTCAGATACCCTTATCATTCCAAATTTGTTGGATGGCATTTAACAGATAGAGATAAGAATAATATTTCCAGGAAAGCCTTTGTTATTTATTTATCTATTTTATTATATTTCTGGTAGACAGTGTAGGAGAGAAATAGAATTGAATCAATTATAAATATGGCTAACAGCCAAACCAGATGTGGACCTGCTGCCAGTAGTTGGGGATTCTATAGTTTCTTGTTGAATGAAGACTTCAGATCAATGAAATTAGTTAGCCTCTTAGAGTTAATTTTCTATATCATGTATCATGGTCGGTCGCTAGGAATTTTTCAAGCAGATTGGATTAGATCTGATCTGATATGAGTGATTAAATCAAATGCATTTAGTAGGTAATTGCTAATTTACTACAGATCATGTGCCTCACATGTATCGTGTTAACATCACAATTCTCTTACTATATAGTCTGCCGAGTAACACGCTAGTAAAATTTCCTTAACAAATGAAGGCCACGACCAACTTCACAATGATGAATGACAATGATATAATAATTTAAGAAGTGATAACAACAATTAAATTACTGCTTCTTGTCTGCTTGTTCCAATGATAGCAATTATGATGTGGCATTATTGGCCGACAAGCTATATTTTTGGGACAATTCTACATACACTATAAACTTATAGATTGTGTTTGAAATTAATTAAAAATAAATTTAATTTGAATTGATTTGATTTAAAAATTAATTTTTATGTTTAAAACTTATTATAAAAAATTATATTTGAATTGATTTAAAAATCAATTCTTGGAACTTATTAAAATTGAATTTGATTTGATAATTTTACTTAAAATCAAAAAGTTAATAAGGGTAAAATAGTTAATTTAAATAATTAAATTTAAAATCAAATCAAATCTATTGAAATTCAATTAAATTTGATTGGATTTTTAAATACACACAACTTAAATCAAAATGATTTCAAAATCAAATCAAATTTTATTTTTTAACATTCTAATGGCAATGAAACACGGAATATTAGATTGAAGCATTATTTGAAAGAAATTCTTGTGTAGATCTAATCTATATTTACTGTTGACTTCGTGTTCAGATTGTTATGTTTAATAAATCTTATACATATCTGACTGCATATAACATATATGAACAATTGAATCCACAAAGTAAATATAGGCTGTTATATAAGAATTTCACTCGGCCTAGATATATCAACTATTTCTTCTTTCCTTTTCTCCTAAACAACTCTACAAAACAATACCTCCACATAAATTAAAAACAGTGAACACCTAGTGTGTAATAAATCCAATTAACCAAGATGTGACATGTTGCACAAACTATCTCTTAGATTAGTATTAAATGGATATAATACAAAAGACGCGTGTAAAAACCTCACCTAAAAAAGACACAAGTTAACAAGGGGCTACCAATGCCTTATCAGTGGGTGGGCTAACTTGACCCAGCATCGAGGCCCACCAGGAAGGGATTATTAACCAAGTGGTCAATTTGACGCACGTGACAGACACTTGCAATTAGACATCTAATCTAAGTCTAACCTAAACTGATATCTAACTATTAATCTGTTTTGAAAAATAAATTCCCTTCAAATTATAACTACTATTGTGCCAGCATCTCCCCCAAGAATAACGGTAGATTGCTTGTAAACAGCTGTGTTTTATATAAAACGATAATTGATGATGAGGACATATAATCAAACATATTAAAGAATCCATAACTCTGAATTCAAGAGCAACAATCATTCCATTGGGGTTAAATGGGTGCCATTTGATTACGATTACAAATTCTCCTGTTTTTCAAATAGCAATTTATTTGAGTTGTCACTAGAATTATCTAACGCATAGAATTTGAAGTTTGAGCTATGTTCATGGTAGTTCAAAGTGACAAAAGTAAAGCCAGAACAGTAAAAGAGAAAGAAACAAGGTTGCTGCGAATGATTCATATCTCATTGCAAAGGCATTGGTAACATAATATCCATCGAAGATTTTCCATAATTTTGAATTTTGAACTACCCTCATTTTCTGTATACTAGGGGCATTACGATAAGTTGGAAAAACAAAAAAGATGCTGTATTGACTTCTACGGTTCCTATGCCCGTATGTGAACTCTTATGTACCCAAAATATTTTAAAAAAAAAGACAACAAATATCCCAAAACCTATGGTTCATCAATCGCCCACGAAGAGGATCGATCACATGGCAACTTCTGATTCAGGCACGTAATTTAGTCTGTCTTCCCAAACCAACTTGGATACAACCTCATCTTGCTCAGGTACATGTTCCTGCTTCCACACATTAAATGGTTATTAGCTCTATGCAAAGGACATCGAATATTATGGCCCACTTGATTTAGCAACTTGTGTTAACTATTAATATCAGTATCTTGAGTATGATTTAATTTGCTCAAAAGGAAGGGAATCATCTTCCTGAACCACAAAACCTTGCTCATTATATATATATATATATATATATATATATAAAGTGAGGAGCAATGTTGACGCACCTCTAGCTCCCTCACCAATTGTTTGGCTGTGGGCGCTGACACGATAATGCGACGTGCTTTGGGGGAGATAAAGCCTTCATCAACGGCCTTGTCAATGAAAGACAACAAGGAATTGTAAAACCCATCCACATTCAACAGGCCCACCTGCACCACAAAAAAAATGACACCCAAACACTATGTTACAATAATAATAGTTATATATGTATACCATTTCCGGCAGTCTTCCATTGACCAACTTCATTTGTTTTGTGTTGTTCCTCATTCATTTTATGTATTAGTTGATTACGGCATATCTTTCTCCCATTCAGACGGAGAACCTTCCAATAATGTAACGTTGCAACAATTAACTAAACAAAATCTGAGGCTATCTTCTCATGTGAATCTTAATTAAATAGCCCCACATGTATTGGTTCTATTTTGAAGCTTCCTGGGTGTTGTCCCAAGCGGATAAAACGTTTCTATTCACTGAGGCGTATACGACTACCAGGCTAATTCACCAAAACAAGACGCGTATCTAAGTAACATGACAACTGATGATACGTAGAACAACAGTATTAAAACATGGAGACAATGAATGAATGTGTATCATGTATCATGTGGAAGCAAAGTTGCTCAAGACAAGTGCTGTCAGAATATGCAAAGGCAAACATTTATAAATGGAATTCGACTATTTGATATTTTATATTTATATAGCAGAAATTCAAATCCAGAGAGATCACAAGAGGAAGCTTGTTTGTTTAATTTTAAAAGCCATAGTTTCTATTACAATACTTTATTCCATTCCCACCTTTCAGGCATCTCCCTCAGGTTTCTCCACCCGGGTCTCTCTTCACATGTTACTTATTCTAATATTATTTTGGCTACAGTTGTATGACAACAATTTTGGTCAACGAAGTTCGTAAAACATCATTAGTATCTCCTTTATCTATCACAATAGGAGAAAAATTATGTCATCTAATTTGTCTAATCACGGATTAAAAATGAGGAATAGTTCTTACGGGTTTGCTGTGGATCCCAAGCTGAGCCCATGTAATGATTTCCAGCAATTCTTCAAGGGTTCCATATCCTCCTGATGATTCAAAATAACAAGACATGAGTACCAGCTCTATGTGTTGCTCAAAAGACCATATAGGCATATATCCTCCTTCACATGACTCTCTTCTCTTTTTAATGTGTGCGTGTGTGAATGAAGTTAAAATCCCTACCAGGAAGGGCAATGAAGGCATCGGCTTGACGGGCCATCTCAGCTTTCCTTTGGTGCATATCAGACACGGCTCTCACTTCCCCAATAGGATCACCAGTTATCTACATTTACAACATAAATATATATATATATATATATATATATATATATATATGTATATAGGGAATCATTGACCAGCATATTTAGTCTAACTAAAGTCTAAATTAATTATGCCATCGCTATATAAAGGACTGCAAAATAGCAAGCAACACTCATTTACCTCTCTTGGCATAAGACTTTTTGGGATAACCCTGCACAAACAAGCCCATGATGCACATCATCAGAACCAAAAGGCTTCAGTCAAAGGTTAAAAGTCACGAAATATTTTAAAAGAATTTGATTTGAATAGAAGAACAAATAGAAACCTTAGACCAGTTTGATCTCCCCATAATGACTAAAGAACAACTTTAAACTAATTTATGTGGAACAAGGATCTATGAAAAAAAGATAAGTATGTCTTCAAAATGCACGTAAGAGAAAAGAAAAAGGCAACGGTGGCTCCAATTCCTACGCAAAAAATTTCTACCGTCCCCTTCTGTAAGGGCCAAAAGGGATTCAACTTTATCCAATAGAGCAAAGCTGCTGAAAATGCTTCTAACCATCAGCAAAGGTCACACACTTATCTTTTTTTATTTTCTTTCTAATCTCAGCTATGGAGCAAAAAGCCAGATTAACCGCTGTGAATTTATTTTATTTATATCCAAAATGCTCCCTTTCAACCTACATTTGCAAGCTTTGATCAAGAAAAGAAATGTCCCACGTTGCCAGCATTTGATCCCATGATGTCCTATGTTGTAACCCATTTCTTAGAAAACAGGGAAACACGCATGGGTCAGTAGGCAACACAGTAGGCAACCCACTTCCTAGCAATCAGCAAAAATGATTAAGTTGCCCTATCATCATATATACATAGACACGCACAGAGAATGGGGTTGAGGGAGAGAGAACAAACCCTAGAACATGGCGCCCACCATCATGAACTGCCTGAGAAACGAGACCCATCAACCCCACGCTACCACCTCCATAGACCAAATCAATCCTTCTCTCCACCTTTAAAACACATCGAAAACCAAACCAAACATACGCGTGTCACTACACATCATGAAAACAAACCAAACCAACTATTTGTACACAGCCAAAATAATAAATTTATTATAGTGATTAAGTGGAGAGTGGTCAATGGCAACCATATGGGCTAGTATAGAAAAAAGAAACGATATTTATTATTTTCTAAACAACAAAAACAAGGGGTGATGCTAGTGAGAGTATTGAACAATTTTGGGTGCCAAGCCTCGGCAATAGGGACAAATCATGGAGGTATGGTCATGGAAGCTTGTGGGGAATGCCTAAGGCTAAGAACATGCTTCATAGAGTAATGATACCAAGGTTGCACGTTTGGTTTCCTAGAAAGCAGAAGGCATTTGTTTCTGGTTTTCTTTCCCAGATAGAACATTTTTGGATGTTATATATACATATATATATATATATAAATAGTATATATTATAAGCAAAACAGAGATCATGCAAGAAGGCTGCTCAACTAACAGACAAGTTCCAGCTAGCAATCTCTCTCTCTCATGCCAAACTTGAAACCTAAACCATCTTCTCAATCCTCAACAATCATAAGCTAGCGTTGAGGCTTGAGAGATTGTTTATTAGCTTAAAATAAAGAAAGGAAAAAAAGAGAGGAAGAAACAACAATCACCCACTTCAGACGAAGAAAGAGGTGGAACACGAAGGAAAGAAAAAAGCTGCAGTTTCAGAGTGATAAATCCAACGAATGATAAAAAAAAATGTTAGAAATAGAGAAAAGTAAGTTTTGGATCGCAATGAGGGTAATAGGCGAAAAAATTGACAGAAAAATTACCCTTCCAATATTAAAAAGAAGAAGTTCCTTGAAAATAATTTTGCTACTATAATAGCTAATAAAGAAGAAGAAAAGCATATATATATATATATGGAAACCAGAATCCTGTGGGTTTAGATTCAAGCCGCATTCTAAATTTGAACTAGGCTTTTACCAAACCCAAATTTGAAAGAGGACAACAAAAGAAAGAAAGAAAGAAAGAAAGCAGAATTTGATACACGGACAAAAACCAGCGCGTGTCTTTTCGCTCAAAAAGTCCTCTTCAGAAGAAAACTGGCTTTTATGTGTGTGATATTGTGGTTTGTGATATAGCGCACAATAACAAAATCCAAAAGAAAAATAAGAAGCAAAGGTTAAACAGTAAACATTACCAGCTCCTTGCCGAGTTCTACAGCAGCTTCTTGGTAGCTAGTTTTGTTACCCGAACTGCTCCCACAGTACACACAAATCCTCTTGAACCTGGATATAGTCTCTTCCATTTTGTCTGTGATGTGATCTTTTCGAAGGCCTCAACAACAACCGGGGGGAATGAAATCAAAGAGGTTGAGAATGAGAACAAGGTGTGACTATTTGTGAATGCTGTAGATGCATAGATGGGTATATATATACAAGCGTGCCCACTTAGACCCACATCTAATCCATTGGCCAATTAGAAATTCAAAAATAATAAAATCCTTTTCTTTTTGGCCTTTTCTAAATAATAGTAGATGTTGTTGATTGAGAGATCGACTTGTAAACAGACCAAAGGAGAAAAAATCAAACAAAAGGATGTGGTGGATCTGTACATTTTCCAAACGTGTCTACACTATGTCTATATAAGTTATGTAAATTAAATAAATAAGAAATTGACACATAAATATTTTTCATTTTATAACTAAAATGTTAAAAAATAACTTTTTTAAATTAAAAAATCGTTTTATATAAACTATCATGCGTGCCTATTTCATATGTTAAAAAGTAAGCACACATATATGTACATAAAAATAAAGGGATCTAGAAAAATAATATCATAATAGACAATTAAAAAAGTAGAAGAAATAAAAAATACAAAATTGGATATAATCATGTGAAAAGTTTATTTTAACTATATTTAACATATTTTGTTTAATTTTTGGAAACTTCAAAAACATAATTTGGTCAAAAAATTATTTCTTAGAACTTCTGGCCAAACCATCAATTGAGCATTATTTAACTGGTATTTTTTTTTACCAAGAGAATATGGTTATGTGGTGAAAGTTTGATTATTTTTAGGTGAAATAGCTAGCCTCCCAAGAACCAAACATGCATATTTTATATTAATAATATTTACCAATATCATTATTTAATTGTTTTAATAAATAATTGAAAAACAATGATTTTGAAATTAAACAAGTAATTATCTTCAACTCTCTTAATTAATAGTAGAGACGTATTTCCTATATGTTAATTTTGAATGACAAACTTTAGAACAAAATCATTTTTAGACCCTCCCATATACAAGTTTTATTATTTTTGTTTTTCATAGATAAATAATGGTTAAATTATTCATTTGGTCCTTATAATTTCACACAAAAATCTAATTTAGTCTTTATAGTTTAAAATTACTTTTAAAAAAGTCTTTATAATCTAAACAATCCAAAATGATCGCTATTAGTTGACTTTTTTCCTTATTTGGAGTGAAACTATAAGGACTTAATAAAGATCAATTTGCATTGTTTAAAAACTATAACGACTATTTTATATTATTTTAAAATTATAAGGACCTTTTTAAATAATTTTAAATTGTAAATACTAAACTAAATTTTGTGTGAAACTATAAATACCAAATGAGTAATTTAACTTAAATAAATTTATTGATTTTATCTTTCAAATTTAAAATCCCAAACAACCTGGTTAATCCGTTCATCTTACGATGACAACATTAACAAAAATTGTTGAAATGGACAATTTATCTTGACTAGGGATGTTAATTTCTATCTGTGTCTGGGGATCCCCGTGGGGACTTCCCTATTTAAGGCCCCACGAGCAGTAATTTTTTCCCCGAGGGGATGGGGACGAGGGGCAAAATCACCCCGTAGGTGATTCAGGGATTGGGCAGGGATCATACCTCCCGCCCCATGGAGTCCCTGCCCCTGAATGCATTACATATATGGCCTTATTATGTGTATTATATATCATAAATATTAATAATATTTTAGTCTTTTCAAATTTTATATTAAAAAAACTAAAAAAAATCAAAAATAGAAACTATCCTAGATCGACTTAATGCCTATGTGAGTGTCACTGTGAACAAAAGAAAAGGAAACCTAGATCTGCGTTGCTCCGCCTGCCCGGTCGCCATCGTCAACTGAAAGTCTAAGACTCGCCCACTTGCCAGCTCGCCAAAGCCCAAAGGTATTACATGCTTTAATACTGGTTCTTTGCAAATCTTCTATGCATTTTGACACTAATATATGCTTTTGTCAAATTGGTTGTGTGATTCTATGATTATTTGGTTTGATTAAATTCCATTTTTGGTTACTCTCTCTTCTGCTAATCCCAATCGTTCTTTCTCAAACCCCACGAACTTGGTTACTTGGGAGCAAGGAAGAATTATTCCACTTCCACTAGCTTCCGCCCATGGCTATATGCGAACCTTGATAAGGGCGGGTGGAACAACCTGCAATGATGGAAGCAGTGCCTCCCTTGACGAAACCTTTAATACCCATGTTGGATTATGCATAAATGATGATAGCTTTTAAAGAATTAATGGAATTTAGGAGGTGGGGTGAGGACTGGGTGGGTTTGATTTTGTTAGCAAAACAAAGAGACACATTGAAGGAGATGGTGAATTTTCGGGGTCCCTGTGGGGATCGCGGGGATAGGAACGGGGACAGAGGGAAATATAGGGGGCCGGGACGGGGAGCAGGGGAGTACTCTCTGCCCCCGCCCTGTCTCGTTGACATCCCTAATACTGACGTAACTAAGTATAGTCAAGCATATTTTTATTAGGGCTTGTAAAGAAACGATGTTGTTTTACTTGACTTGAAGATATTAATTAAACCTGGTCACAATAGCATATATATATTGTTCATTTTGGCAACTTCAGTTAATGTCGTTTATATAAGATAAACAAATGGACCTTATTGACAGGGATTTTAGTTTGAGAGGCAAAATTGATAAAATTTTATACGAAGGACAAAATTAAGAAAGCACGAATCTGTGTGAGGGAGTAAAAAATAGTTTTACCCAAAACTTTATTAAGGATTATCCTAAAACAAAATAAACAGTAAAGTATATTAAGGGTTGTGGTTATATGGCAGGGGTTTAATCGTCACATCTCCATTTTTCATTTTTCCTTTAGTCTAATAGAACCTTCTTAAAATAAAAATAAATAAACAAACAAACAAGAAAATATTACATATACTTGACATAAGCACTCTAATTTACTATTTATAAATATGGTATGTGTTTATTATATATCCTTTAATAATTATTAAAAAAGCATAAATATAAAGTTAACATGGTCATCTATATTGGGAATTTAAGTGTGAATAAAGAAATGTCACGTTTTAAATGAACAAATTATGTGAGGGTTATATAAGTGGAAATACTTATAAACTTATACCTTAAGATTTTAGGTCAAAATGTGGTGTTAAACCCACAAATATGGTTCCTCACTAAGCTTGGTAACATCATCAAATACTCAGTTATAAATAGAAAAACTCATAATCGTCATGTCTTAAAGTTTTAGATCAAGATGTGGTATTAAATATACAAGCATAATTTATTGATTAACCATACATAAAGATCTCCTCCATCAAGATTGTCAAAATCAAGTTTTAGGCGAAAACGCTAAAAGGTTAGGTAAAAGAGAGATGTAAAAACGTAAATGTTACACACTATATAAGATATTATTTTACAAATAATATATGTACATATAAATATTGATATATAAAATTTTAACTAAAATTTAAGTATTATATGAACAAATTTCATAAATTCTTAACTTATATTTCATAAAACATAAACTAAAATCTCAAATAAATCATCAATTGTCACTTCATGTCCATCATCTTTATTACTGTTAAGCTCAACTACCATCGAACCAGCGAGTTCAATCACCACTGCAGTCAAACGTGTTACTAAAATCATAACCTAGAAAAACCCAACAAAAACCTAGCCTAATTATCCTCAAACATTAAAACGTAAATTCCTAAGCTAAAAATAAGTTTTTAACAATTTTACCTTTCTAAAATAATTTCTAAAAATATTTTATCATAATTAATTTTTATGTTGCATCTAACAAGTTTTTTATATTTTTAAAACATAAAATTTTGAAACGAGATTTTAAGAGTCATGATCTCCATACCTTTTTACCTCCCCTAACCCTTACTTTGTTGGGTTCATTTGCCAATTATATATGGTTTTTAACTCATACCACGTCTTCTATAAAAATATACGGGACAAATTCGATCAGCTCTAAATATCTACTACGAACATAACTTAATTTTAAAAACTAGTCTGAAATGTATTAATATTTAAGTTTTAATGCTTATATATTATCTTTAAAAAAATTATAAAATTAATGTGAGTCTTGAGTTATCACAACTAGCCTTCAAAAACTGATTATTATTCGTATAAAGTGTTTCTTAACTTCTGGTTATAAAATAAAATTTCATTTTGTTCAATGGATAAATATATTATCAAAATATTATAAATATGGTTGTCAAACGAGATGGCATGATTGATTTAAGTCTGCCCACGATAGACTATAGGTTAAATGGGCCAAGACAAAATGTATCACATTTAAATGAGTTGTAAAAATATCAATCTGACTCACCTCTTAATGTTTTACTTGAAAATTTTTAAAATGTAAAAATCAAAATTATTTCTTAACATTTTGGCAAAATATGCTCTCTCGTGTACTATAACTAGTAAGAAAAAAAATGTAGAGAAGTCAAATCAATAAGCAAATTCTATTGAGATTAAAAAGAAATGGCCAGTAAACGGACTAATGAAGCCAGCCCGCTAGTTAAACGAGTTGACCCATTTAACTTGCGGACTAAAAGGTCGGGCAAAAAATGTTCTCATTTAAATGAGTTACTAAAATACAAACCAAACTTGTATAATTTACAAGTTAACCCCATTGGGAGGGTCAGAGCGAGCATGCAACACCATGAAGATCTCTTCAATAGGTTTACCGAAGAACTACATCAATGTGCTTGATATTATACCTTAACTCAAAACCTTAAGGTATGTTTGGATGGAGGAGTTTGGAGGAGAAGGGAGGGGAGTGTTAATTTTTCATTTTAAGTAAATATTTTCTTTATTGGAGAATTTTTTTTAAATGAGAGGAATAAAATGAGAGATTATCGTGAAACTTTCTAATCGTTACTTATTCATTTTTATAAATATTTTATAATTCTTTTAATTGAGAAATGAAAAATTACCCTCTCCTTTCTTTCCCCTCCAAACTCCTCCATCCCAAACATACCCTTAAGGTATAAGGTTTATGAGTCTTTTCACTTATATGTTCCTCACTTTGTCCATTTATTACTAATGTGAGACTTTTCACCTACGTCTCACTTACACTTAAATTCCCAACAAGCTTCTCATCAAGTGTGAATCTTTACATAAGTTCACTCTCCCTCACGTGGAAGTCTTTTTTTGAGTATTTCATGATCTAACCAATAACAAATTCTAGGAAGTCTGCTTTCAAGAGTCATGTCTCCACCAACGTGTTACCACTCGTCTGTCACATTGATTGAGTCACGGCTTTGCTGACTTGTTATTGCCCGTTTACCACCTTAACTGAGCCACGACTCCATCAACATGTTATTGCTCGTCACCTAAGTGTGTGTCTTCTAATGTTCCACAACACAAGTTAAATCAAACATATTTTCCATCAAAAACCACAACTTAACACTCCAACTGGGCTGTTATGTAACCACCGTCTCTCCAATATTCGTCTTAGCCAATCAAAGCATTGACTTTGATACTATTTGTTGAGGGTAAGGAGGAGCCCACAACACTGATCAGATCTCTTCTATGGACTTATTTAAGAACTATACCTGTGAATTCGACACAAGATCTTAACTCAAAATCTCATTGTATTAGATTTATGTGTCTTTCTACTTAAATATTTTTCATTTTGTTATTCCTTATTGATGTGAGAATGTTCACTCACCTCCTACTAATACTTGAATTTCCATCAAACCCGATGAGTTCGACCCATTTTTATAGCTCTAGTTATATATAAACTATTTAATTTAATTTTATAGAAAATCCGTAATATGAATAAAAACTTCAAATTATTACTATGTTTTAGCGTTGAACTCTATAAAATAACCTGCTTACTAAAAAGAATGCTTATGAATAATCAAATATGTGTAGTTTACCGAACATGCAGGTCACGGGGAAAGTCACGTTCCCTGCAATGGAACTTTTGTATTTTAGAAAACTTAAAAAAAAACTGTTAGAAAATATACATAAATACCATGTTGTGCAACTGTACCGTATAAAATTATAAATTTGTCGGAACTAATCCAACACCAAACTTAATCTGAATGTGATTTGACTAGAAATATCGCATTCGAGACAATTGAATATTGTATAAATTAAAACGAATAATTTGCAAGAGGTAAGTATTTGCAAAATGGGAGAAAGGCCCACCCAATTAAATATAGAGAACCAGAACCTTCTTAAAATATCCTTTACATATTTAAATAATGTTTTTAGACCCACTTTCTCTATGCTAATCACTGCTTCATCTTCTAAAAATCGCGCTCTACCTTTCTTTTTGTCCATATTTTTGTATTCTTTATTTATTTAAATAAAAATAGGTTTTGTTTATTTTCATATTTAACGAATAATAACCATCTCAATGGCTATAGACAAACAACTTTAATAATTTTTTTATCTAAAATAAAAAATGAAAGAAGCCTTTTAATATGTTTATATTTTTACTATTTTTAATTTATTAACAAAGTTACGTTCAACTCTTTTATATATACAAATTATTATTTTTTCAAATTTAATTTTTGTGACACATGAATTAAATAAAGAAAAGTACTCTCCAATAATTTAAGTAATAGTTATATAAAATAAATTTTATTAATATAATTTATGAACTTAAAATTAAGCTTGGTTACATTTGAAAATTTGCTAAGATCAAGTTTTTGAAGTAAATTGACATTTAAATAATTTCTAATGTCTCAGACTGATGAATTGATATGCCTAGTAGCTATTTTAAAGATTTTTTTAGTCCCATTAAAAAATAGTAGTTTATGAGAGTTTTGTAAAAATAATTAATTTTTGGTCTCAATTAAACATATTAAGATCTGTATATTAAATTGATAAAGTAAAAATATATAACTAAAAATGTAAATAGAAATAAGTTTGACTTAAAACATTTATACATTTAAATTAGAAGAAATTTACTAATATGATTTTACTAAATATGTAATTAGAAAGACGTTTGACTTAAAATATAACTCAAATTTTAATTAATAAATTTAAATGACTAAATAATTAAACATAAATCTTAAAAAGTTTGATTTTATTACAGAAATGAATTAATGAAAGACGTTTTAAGCATTTAAATTTATAACTTATAAGTAATGGAAAAAGAGTGTGTGAATAAAGTCAATAAACAAATAATAATGCCAATAGCTGTAACCAAAATATAAACGTTATATAAATTGGAAGAACAAAAAAGGAAAGATTTAAAATACGTAAAGAAATGTTAAATTATTTTATTATCTTGTGTTTAATAAAGTGAGCTAAAGTTAATAAAGTAGGTAAAATAAAAAATTAGTTTCTTTTCTATCTCAATTCCTCCAAACAAGAGGAAATGAGTAAGAATAATTTTATATTTCTTTTATAAATTTTTTTCATTATTAAAAAAAGGACAATATTAAATATTTTTGAGAATTTCAAAGTATTAAATATTTTTATTTTTTATTTAATATATTTTTTTAAAATAAATAAAATAATGTTAAGAAAATTTATTAAAAAAATATAATATTACGTAAAAAATAATATGGGGTCGTGAAAAAAAAAAGTAGATAAATCTCTTTCTTTTCATCTTAAGTTAATATTAATCAATGAAAGATGTATTCCTTCCTCTTTTTATAAGTATTTTATGATAGAATTATTTTAATATTTATCTTTTGTTTTTAGATGTTAATACTTCCACTAAATTGTTAAATATTTATTAATATTTAATATATTTTTAAATATATATTATAAAATTAATAATAAATTAATAATTTATTTTAAATATTAAATTCCTAAAAATACTACAGTAATACCATAACTCTTATTTTAAACATATTAAACATGAGAGTTCCTATAGTATTATGATAAGTTTGGTGCTTATGATGATTTGTTAATTATTTATTGATTAAAGTTTAATTTTGATTCATCATTAGTGTAAAAATTTTTTATACTATCAACTAATCATGTTGACAAATTATTAAAAAAATTTAATTATTACATGAACCACTTTAAAAGTTTAATTTTTTTAATAATGTATCAGCATATAATTAAATGACAATGTAAAAAAAATTTACATTAATAATAAATTCTATTAAATTTATAATAAATATTTAAAATTATAATAAATTTAAATAATAATTAATAAATATTTAACTACTATTCGAAAATATCAATAGTCTAAAAAAATCGATTTAATCCCCATCAAACATAATTTAATACGAAAAGAATGCATGGGGAATCGTGAATACTCTTTGCATAGGGTGTGGCCGTGTGGGGATGAATGGATGACTCCATCGTTCGATTGGTTTGACGGGTATTATTACACTTTTGCTTGATTTATGCATTTTTGATTGATTGATGGCATATGGGGAAAGACGTAATCAATTTTTTCGGGAGAAGTGACTGGATCACCCCAGCATATCAGCATCATTTTACAAAAAGACATTGTAGTTATTTTTTCTCAAACATAAGGGTTGTAGGTTTTTTATACTAATATAATAAAAAAATAAATAATTTATCAAAATCATAATTATATACTAAAATATAACTATTTTTTTTTACATTGGAAAGTCAGTTTCAATCTTTTTAACGTGTTTATTTTTTTAAAAAAAAATTATGTTAAAAAGTCGATTTCAATTTCAACATATAATTTTTTTTAAAAAAAATATATTAAGAAGTTGATTTTATTGAAATTAATTTTGCAAAAAAAAAAAATAATTACATTTTTAGTACATAATTTTTAAACAGTATAATTTTGATAAATTTTTTATTTTTTTAACTATATTAATATAAAAAAGCCTAAGAGTTGTCATCGTAATATTGTTTTATGAATAACAAAAAAAAAGCTACTTCTCTAGCTAAAATATAAGAAATTTCTTCAATCCATGAGTTATGTACAAACAAAATCTGTGTCTTTTAAAACTCTTCAAACAAAATAACACCAAATTTGTTAGGGGTTCTGCCAAGTTATAATTTACCTTAAACAATGTAGGCTTATTTTGCAAAGCATTATTCTTAGCTTGAACTTTTGTTCCTCTTAAAATATATGTTTTAAGTTTAATAAAGTATTGTTTAAAAGTCTATTTAAATATCTTCCTTTTATAAAATCCTGTAAATATGTTACTAGACAGTTTTTTAATCAAAATTATTGTAATATATATATATATAACTAATAAATTATATAAATATATTATGTTAAATAATTGAATCATAATTTTAAAACTGAACCAATTTGAGACAAATTTAATTTGATGGCTCCATAAATTTACATAATTGACTTTAGCTTCTAAAAATCGTACGGTAATGGCATAAATTTGGTTTCATTAATTCGAAATAAATAATAATAATAATAATAATAATATATGAGGAATTTTGATATTTCTATTTTCTAGAATACACAGTAGGATACAAAATTTCATGTATAATAATTTAAATTATTTTATATTGGAGTGCATATATATTTTGTCATATTTTAAAGAATAGAGAGTTTGTATAAAATTTTAAAAATAAAGGTTCATTCTACTGATTCTAGTACTTGAAAGATATATATGTCCTCCATTTGTAGGCGAACTGAATGATTAATTTAATTACACTTAATGGATCACTTTGATAAAATTAATTGATATTGAAAGATTACTTTTATAGGCGCACGAAATCACTAATTTAATTATACTTAAAGAATCACTTTGATAATATTATGTGTATTTGGATTAATTGTAAAAAAAAATTATATTATGTGTATAATTAATTTTTAAGAAAATTAATTATAAAAATATATATTGAATGATTGACAAAGTTATTTAGTTGAAGGTAAATAAATATTTCTCTCTCAAAATTTTTGAAATAATATGAAATTAAATAACTATAAATTTAAAATAATTTAAAATATATATATATTTAGTTAATAAAAAATAATCTTAACTTATAATCAATTTTACACACTTTAAATAAACAAGATAAATTTTAAATAAAATGAATTTTAATTAAAAAATAATTATTTTAAATAATTAATCAAAAATAAATACATCTTAAATGATATTGAAAGATTAGTTTTATATCAATATAAATGAAAAAATGATATAATATCTGAGTGTATTTTTAAATGATTAATTAAACAGGACGTTTACAACTAGATAAAAGTATTATTTACAGAATATTATGATTTGATAATTTAAACTGAAATATTTTTATGATTAATAATTTCAATATATATATCATAATTTATTAAATAAAAAAATAATTAAAATATTTTTATGATTGATAATTTTAATATACATTATTATATTTATTTATGAGCAAAAATAATTAAAATATATAGAAAAAAGTAATGCTAATCTATTCATAAAAAAATGGTTCTAATTTTAACTAATTTAATTTTCTTTGACAATAACTTTAATTTGAAAGTTGAATTACAATCATTTTATATATCAGTTCATGGTTCGATTATTTTGGTCTAATTCAAAACATAGTGCTTAAATTATTTTTAATTAATAGATGTTATCAAAATATTTTTTTATTAAAATTAAAGTGCTTAATTAGTTATCGTAATGAAATTAAAGTCTTTACTTAATAAATTTTGAAATTGAAATTTTAAATTAATTATCTAATTAAAATTAAGGAATAATTTTCTCTTTTATTTATAGGACAAACAAAAACTAGTTGGTATTTGTTTGCCGACAGAGATGTGGACGTAGGATTTGTAGGTGAGGTGTTGAGAGTAAAGAAGAGTGATTGGTTACATGGAGTAATTGTGTCCGTTGATGGATGAGACTGGACATTAGGACTATGTGGAGACTGAGAGGCAGCACAGCATTGTGGGACCTCCGTACGTTAATGGGTAGAAGAGCTACGGTTAATACACACGTGCGACAAGCCGCCGGCAAACCACCGACTCTTCTCGCTCGATCTCGGGGACTGTTCTGTAAAGTGTGGCCTACGGATACTGATTTGATTTGACGCTGTCGTCGCCTCCGATAGCTTAGCTTACATCTTTCTTTTCTTTTCTCATTTTTGTGGCTAAATCAAAATTCAATGTTTCATCCAGCTGTTGATTATGGAGAGAGAGAGAGAGAGAGCTTTGGACTGCACAGTTTGGGTTCTACACGGTAATCCCAGGCAAACAATAATTTTTACGAATAATAAATATTCAATTTTTCTATAATTAATTTGAAGAAATTATTTAGATACTGGTTTTTTTTTAAATATTTATATTTATATTTAATAAATTTTTAAATATTTATTATAAAATTAATAATTAATAAATAATTAATAACTCATTTTAAATACTAAATTTAAAATATCATAACAACTCTCTTAATTTAATTTTAAATTATATGTAATATTATTTACACATTTTAAAACTTAAATTTCTAATTTTCCATTCAACGAAGTTACCTCAATAGTTAAAAAATTGTGTTATTTAACTTAATTATTTAGATTTAAAACTTAGGTCAATAATTGAAAAATTATTATTCTTTAAATGCATCAAGTTAATTTGAAAGTATATTCTTAAAATCGTTTTTTAAAAAATTAATTTCAATTGATATAAAATTTATTTAAAAATACTTTTACTTATATTAAAAAAATCTCATTTACATATTCGTTAAAAAAAATGTAAACTACAATTTGTTTTTTTGGGTTTAAGTATTATTTAAATACTGTACACGCGGCAGTCAGCAACATTTACACGAGCTGAAGACGTCTCTGTCAAAATAATTACCATTACCATCAGTTGTCCAGTCTAAATAGGCAGATGTAGCAGCAGTGAAGTGTGGCTCGATTGGACACTGGAGACACTCCACATCTGCAACCATTACTACTCACTCATTCTTCTTTCGGATCTACGCGGCGTCAGCGTGGGGTGGGAAGTGGGAGAGCACCACGGCTACTTCCATATAACACGCTACATATATGTAGTAATATGCTACTCTAGTCTCCAGTCTCCGGTGCTGGAGAACACCACCTAATTACCTAGATAATATCTTTATCCGCGTTATCTGATATTGTCTTTGTCCCTGCTTTATGATTGTTGTCTGTAAAATTCTATTCTTACCTCACTTATGAGTTATGTCTGTTGTGTTAGTTGTAATGTAACTGTTTCATTTCGAGGTGATAGGTAGGTCGATAGATTGTTTTAATTTTAAGTGAGACCTGAGTAGATCGAGTGAACACTTTACATTACACATAATATTTTATTCCCACTAAATATGACTTTAATCTTGATAAATTTTATTTTATTTTTCTCTTAGCATGTTTATTCTAGTTTCACCCATACAAACAAGAGCAACGTTCGAATTAAACCCAATCAAGGAGCAAGAGTGTAGAAGAAAACACCAGAATAAATCTATAAAATCAACATATATAAGACAGAGTCAATGCATGGCAGTTGTCTAACTCTAATCTATTACTAAGGTGATGATGATGATCATCATTATCATATATGATATGATAATGTTGTAATTTCTTCAACGCAGCATCTGCTTGACTGTAGCCACCATGGCTGGTTTCATTGTTTTTTTCGCAGCTCATATTTGCTGGACGAAGCCTTTATTATTAGGTTAAAAAGTAAAAACTATAGCGCTTACTCATGAAGTATATATTTTTATTTTTATTATTGTAACTAAGTATAGTCCCGAAACTTGTAAGATGGGTTATCAAGCATTGATGTGCACTCACATGTACAGTGAATTTGGGTGATTACTGGCTCAAAGAATTCAAATATGCAACTTTGCTATGATATTATTTATTGAATTAAGCATTTTTTACTATGATAAAAAGTATAGATATTAGTTATGACACAATTTTATTTTCTTATTGTGAGAACGTAAAAATCTACATTTATATATGTTGTGAGTGAGTCTAAGATATTTTCAATACACACATGGCACATCGACATGATAAACATTTAAGCATCGATGCACGTATAAGTTTATAAAGTGATTGTTAGGCTCACTACAAGTATGCTTGGTTTTTCATAAAGTCATAAATTAATAATTACTTTAATATCGCTCAAATTATTAGAATGATTGCTAGTTAATCATCCAAGAAAGGTAATTATTTATTTACTTTTGATTACCTCGAACTAAAATCAATCATATCCTCTTCAAACATATATTTCAAGCCATTAATTTAAAACTCGTTGGCTACTTGGCAAAATCGGGATTAACCGTCGAGAACAGTTGCTTTCATTTCTCAGGGTAATCTTATTTTTTTTATAAAAAAAATATCACTTTCGAAAAGAATATTTTTAAAAATGATAATTATCACATTTAATTATTTAAAACATTTTTAAAAATAACTCAAGCCATGACCGATTACTATCAACCGCTGTGGCCAAGAAAAGTGCAATAAGACAACGAAAAGAAAAATTTGCACGACAATTTGTCGGAAGATCAAATTCAACGATGGACGTATACAATGAATCTCCCATGATGAACTTGGATAACGTAGTTTTCAATTACCATGTTCAAATTTAGTTGTCAACTTTTAATTTTGTATACCCCCGGCAAAGAGCGTATTCTGCCATCTGGTATCAAGTTTGCATATGGATGGCAAGGGATTTTGCTTAGTTTAAGGTACAAATCTATTTGAAATAAGAACGTTTGATGCACTCCATATAGACTTTTAGAACCTAAATTACAATTTAAGTAAAAAATACAGGAGTTTTTAAATAGACCCCGTGTTCCGTCAAAAGTATTTACCGGGGATATCTTCATTGGAATATTTACTTCTTTGTATTACTCTTTGGTTGACTCCTCTCTTGACCAAGTTGGGGTATTACCTGCGAAGACACTCTGACGCTCAAGTCAAAAAGTAATTAATATAAGTAACAGAATGATCTGAAAATGATCTTTACTTGTGCAGTGTAATCCCATTATTTAGTAGATTGAACATAACTATATTTCATATAAAATAGTTTAACTTTACGTGGAAACAATAAGTTGTTATTCTCATTTCTTTGGGTTTGATCTAGTTTGAATATTCTGATATTTGAATAAATATGTTAATCCCTTGTTCGTAGGGATTTGGATAAGGATAAGATGTTACTCTTGTTATGACGGTTTATTCTCGCTCGTGTTGCCGAGATGTTTATTCTTGGCTTCTTCGTGAGAGGTGCTGCTAGGATGTGGGTACTCATCTTCATTTAGAAAAGTGTAGTCGAGTTATAAGTCAGTAAACGAGGTGGTCTTTCAAGTCTTTGGCAACCTCCTTGGATGAGTTGATTCTCGGTTGGTACACCCCAATATTTGCACACTAAAATGTTACACTAATTTTACATCAAATGCCTCATAAGACACTACTTGCTAACTCACACAGAATGAATAAAAAGGTCTAAATCACCATCACCTTCCTTATTTTCTTAAAATCTTCATCCCTATACTTATTTTTTCATTGTTTTTGCTCATTTATTCTTTCCGAAAGGGTTCGTTTTCATATTTTTCTTCCTTCAACATCACAAATTTGTATACTTATCTCAAAACAACTCATTTACTAATTAGTAATTTATTACTACCCTTCAGTTTACTCAATTGCACCATCTCAATCCTCATTCCCTCACCTTTTATTTTTGTTATCTGAAGCAACACAATGGATTTTTAGAATTGTGAGTGAATGAATGATACGAATATGATGACGATCAGGGGTTTGTTTTTCAAACCCAAATGAGTGTGACTAAGGCGTGGAGGTTCAGCTTGTTGTCGACAAACCTAACTCTATTTCTGCAACTAAATACTAAGCATGTTTGTTGGAGATTGACGACAACAATGCCTTTGCTGTAGAGGAAGTCGATCTCTTGGTCAATGGTATGCAAGTTGATGCTGTTTAGGTTGGGGTTGGGGTTTAATTTGGCTTTTGACGGGTCACATGGCTTTTGATCTCAAATGTTATTCCCAACAGGCATTGGAGAGCTCTTGAAAGCTTTTGATTCGTGATATTTGGCATTGGAAATGGAAGAAGACGAAAACTTCAAAACCTATAAACTGTCATTTTATACTGGAATGAAAATGGAGCGAAGTGCGAACTCGTGCTTGACTTTGAAAACGAGCGCCCATTGAAATAGAACGAACCTGATTTCCATGATGCTACATATCGAAATCAAAATCTTTGTTTTGATATCTGGCAAAATTGATGCCCCTGAGAAGAGTGATGTGAATATGTCTATGTAGAGGGAGGGAAAGAGAGAATGAACAAACGAACAATCAAGGTTTTGATTGGAGGAGTTAGATTTGGGTTGTAATGACAAGCAATATCACTTGTAACTGGTGACTCAACAAATTTTTACACAAGGTTGATGATGTATATTTAGTGTAATAAAAACAATGTGCAAGTAACATTTTCCTTTTAAAATGGATCTTTAAAACATATTATTTCAATTATTTTAGTTTTTAATTGAACCTATACATTTAACATGAGTTTATTGTTACATTCGTCAAAGTTTGGAACATCAAATAAGTTATTTAACCTAATCAATTGCTGTATTAGTATTTTTTAGTATTATACTAATGCTGATCTAACATCATGTCAAATCTCAAATTTAACATGATAGTATTTTAACAATATGCTGTTAGCCACGGGTTTAAAAAAATACGCCGTAGCCAGTCCTTCAGCAACATAATAAATTACTTAACCTAATCAGTTGCAACATCAATAAATTTTAGATCAGCACTAGTATAATATTCTTCCATGATTTTGACCAATGAAATATTTTTTTTAAAAAAAGTAATTTTTTTTAAGGACCTATATAAATTCCTATATATATTTTGTGAGTACAATGCATAATTAATCTGATTTTTAACTCTTAGGTCTAGAGGTTCTACGTGGGCTGGCGTGAAGAAAGTTTGTGGAGAAGTTGCTAACCAACAGTACTAGGCTGACCTGAGCACATGCTTGTTACAGCCCAAGGCCTTCTGTTTTGATCCTAGACAAACTGTGTTCAGAACCGCCCCACTCAAAAAGAAAACTAGGCCCGACCCAAGAAGTGTTTAGATAAGAAATGGCATTCCTACTTATCATTGTTTTTTTTTAAAATTTTTTTTATTATACAGTGTATGTGTTATTTGTTTGGTCTAATTATAGTTTCAATGTGGCCTTGAGTGGTAAATTGTTTATCCCAGTTCCAAGATCGTCACGAGTATGATCCGCAGCAGACTACCAACATCAGTGTGATGTTTTATTTTGTCACGTAAACTCGATGTTAAAAATCTCTTATAAATTATATTCTTTATCACTGAACTGACCCACATCTATAGTGGATGCATGAGTGAGATTTTGAAAAGAGATTTCCACATTTTTCCACATGCTACCACACAAATTCGAGAAATTCTTATATAATTTGAAAGAGTATTATACTATTTCACTAAAAATATAACACATGGCACCATATAACCATACATGTCATTAAATTAAAATTTAAAGATTATATAATAAAATTTAAATCGAATCTCATAATTAAAAAATTACTGAAAATATTACTCTCAACGTAGCTAAGTATTTTTCTACAAATTCATAACAAACAGTTGCAAATGGCCAGTGGACATGGACAAAACCTTGGCGGTCACCGAAAATATTTAAGAGGCAACTAAATCACTTGGGCCAAAGTTTGAGCTCCATTGAACCAGGCCGAGCTAAAAACCACCACTAGTTCGGCCAATTTGTTTGGTTTAAGCCCAAGTTTATAATACCCTCTTCCTAAGCAATAGCAATAAAACGTGGTCCTAGATACCAAAGAATTAATGGAAGGAAATAACGGAAGTAGTAGTAGTAGTACATGTGGCGTAGGAATCTGGGGACAGTAAATCGGTTACTTATAAGTTACTGGTGAGGGTCATATCACAATCTAGAAATCCTAGAAACTTTAAAATAGATGCCATACCGGTGTCAAGCATCCACCACATATACCATTCATTTGTTTAAAAATTAATTTATGATTAAATATTTTTAAATAATACTTATATTACAGGTTAAAAGACAAAAATTTAACTTTATAAAAATGTTCTAAATTTATTTAAAAGTAACCAAATAGCCCCTAATATATGAATTATTTAAAAGTTACCCAATAAACATGAAAAAATTTATTTAAGAATTGTAAAATAAAAACTTGTTATGATTTTTAAAGTAGACCAAATATTACAAATTTTGGTTTTTTATGAAATCTGTTATTTTTATTTGTTATTTTAAATTTTTACTAGAATCATTTTATTTTTATATATTATATTCAATTATATATTTTAAGTTTTTATGTTCACTTTTTTAATTTTCTATTTTGGTTGTTTTTGTATTTTCTTTTGTTCTAATTTTTCAAGGTAATCTTTTTATAAAATTTGTTGGTCTATTGTTTTTATTATTTTAAATCACTATTCCACAATTTATATTTGTATTTTTTATATTTCATTTCTTTAATATTTAATTTTTTTAATTTTAATTTTAATTTTGAATTTAAAAAATTTTCTCATGTGAACAATTTCAACTACTTTAATTTTTATATTTTAATTTTCAGTCACCATCGTTTAGTCGCCGTCATCTAATGTTGAAAGCAATTAAGATGGCGAATAATTGCTTCAAGCATTAACAATCAAAATGTATAAAAATTAGGATAATTTGATAAATGAATATTTTATGAAATTAAAATATATTTTCTTCCTTTCATACCTATGATAGTCAGTTGTAATTATTAATAAATGAAATATTAATATTATGTTGAAAGATATTAAAAGTCTCTGTCTCAAACACGTATTAGCGGAGATACTCTTTAGATATTTTTAGCTTACTTTTTTAATTATTTAAAAAATAAAGTTGTGCTAATATGAATGAAATACTATAATAATTAATTAAATAAATAATATTTTATTATATTTACATTGAGTAATGTTAATTTTTAAAACATAAGTTATGTTAATATTATATTTTAACTCTTTCGTGTCTTATAATTTTTCTAAAATTTACAGTATCCTCGTATCGGTGCCTCTCATTGAGTTACTGTATGAGTTTCCTATGTGCTTCCTCAGTCAATTGAATTCACGGGTGATCATCATTTATTGATTCATGACTCATGAGATGAGAGAGACACCAACAAACATTATCCTCCCTCCCTCCTAAATCCCAAACTTCTTCACGTGTCCTGTTGTCTTGTTGTCGCCCAATTGGCGCTACGCCCGATCCAGGAAGAAGAAACCCAGGCCCAAATTTCAAAATACTGTGGATGGCCCCTCCAATTGTTTCTTGCAGTGTCAGTTACATTACACTACTACACTATGCTCTGTGGGCTCCTTTCGAATTAATTTTTCATGCTCTTCCAGCCCTACGCCACGTCAACTGACTTTTCCAATTGAAAGTTCAAGCTTTTGCTCTCTGCTCATTTTGCCCTTGTAGGTTGTAACACTGCATTTTCAACTCCTACAAACTACCTTACTTTTCCAACATACTACAACATTACCTACCTTTATTGGCCCAAGTTGGGGTTAGTTTCCGCAGCTGCACAATTGTACTCGCACTTCTATATAATCCTCTTAACTTTTATATTTATATATATAGGACCTGCTTGACTTCAGTAGAACATTAGAAATGGCAAGTGATTTCTAATATTTATAAATAAAATAAAATATTTTTATTTTATAAAAATTCTTGTATTTTTGTACGAAAAATATATAACTTTTTGTTTCTCATAAAAATTAAAATTATAAATTTTATATACTTACACATTATATTTAAAGTTAAATAGTATGAAAAAAATATTTAGTAATATTTAATATCAAAACCAAAAGTTTATTATTTTTCAACAAATTTTTAGCGTGTTAGCAACGCCGCTGAAACAAACAGGCCCCTTCCTATTATTAAGCACTAGCAAAGACATCCAACTTTTGGAATTTAGGCTCAAAAAGTAATGACACGTCGCTCACAGTCACATGTGAATTTGGTAGTCATTGAATACAAGAGATTAGTTTTTTTTCTTTTTTTTTGGTTTTAAGGATATTCCAGAGACTAATTTTTTGAGCTAAAAAAATTCATTTAAAAGATTGATTACTCTCAATAAATATTTTTCTATACATATGAGTTAAAAATTAAATCTCTTATCACATACTTGAAAGACTTAAATATCTACTACTTATACTACACTATATTATTATAGAGATTAGTTATAGCTCAGGATAATGACCAAAATGACGGTGGGGTATAGATGTGACCGTCAACAGTTGAGTCCCCCAGCTACCGCCCCGTCAAAACTACCGTTGGTGGCAAGTTTTGTGAAATTCTCTGCTTCTCAAGGTCAAGTGTTATCGCTACAATCGAGCACGATTCTCTCGCCCACACTTTTCCTTGGCCCGTTCCCTGCTACTTTTCTTCTACAAATAAATAAAGAACCATAACCGAAACTTGTCCATTCATTTTACCTTCACACACTCTCAAGGACTGAGCATGTTTTGTTTTGCAATGGCTTCTCCACACATTCTCTGTCTACTCTTTGTCATCGCCTTCACTTCATCATTATCATCATCATCGACATCGACATCCACACCCAACACCATTACCATTCCTCTTTCTCCGTTATTCACCAACCATCCATCCTCAGATCCATTTCAGACCCTCAAACTAGTCGCCTCTGCATCTCTGACCAGAGCCCACCACCTCAAGCACCGCAAATCCCATGTCAATTCATCCCTTGTCAAAACACCAGTTTCCCCCAAAAGCTACGGAGGATACTCCATCGATCTTAAATTCGGAACCCCACCTCAAACGTTCCCTTTCGTTTTGGACACGGGAAGTAGCCTCCTCTGGCTCCCCTGCTCCTCTCGTTATCTCTGCTCCAAATGTTCCTTCCCAAACATCGACCCAACAAAAACCCCCAAGTTCATTCCCAAGAATTCATCTTCTTCCAAATTCATAGGTTGCAAAAACCCAAAATGCGCCTGGGTTTTTGGCCCTGATGTTCAATCTCGATGCCAAGACTGCAAACCCAATGCCCACAATTGCTCCCAAATTTGCCCTGCTTACACAATTCAATACGGGTTGGGCTTAACAGCTGGCTTCTTACTCTCGGAAAATCTCAACTTTCCGGGAAAAATCGTACCCGATTTTCTCGTCGGATGCTCTATCATGTCAATATATCAACCAGCAGGAATCGCCGGGTTCGGTCGCGGGCCAGAGTCGGTGCCATCACAGATGGGTCTCAAGAGGTTCTCCTACTGTTTGCTGTCACACCAATTCGACGACTCGCCGGAAAGCAGTGACCTCGTTTTGCACAGTGCCTCCTCCAACGATGCCAAGACCATTGGCCTCAGCTACACACCGTTTCACAAAAACCCAGCCACGAAAAACCCCGCATTCCGCTTGTACTACTACGTGACCCTTCGTAAAGTCATCGTCGGTAGCAAGCGAGTGAGGGTTCCGTACAAGTTCCTGGAGCCAGATTCCAACGGTAACGGGGGTTCCATAGTGGACTCTGGCTCCACCTTCACGTTCATGGAGAGACCCGTTTTTGACTTGGTGGCACAAGAATTTGAGAAGCAGGTTAATTACACGAGATCCAAGGACGTTGAAACCCAATCCGGTTTGAGTCCCTGTTTCGACATCTCTGGCCAGGAAACGCCGTCGTTCCCGGAATTGACTTTCCAATTCAAAGGGGGTGCCAAAATGGCGTTGCCGTTGACCAATTATTTCTCGTTGGTCGGAAAATCCGACGTCGCGTGTTTGACGATTGTCTCAGACAATGTGGCCGGTCCGGCCGTGGCGAGTGGACCGGCCATCATCTTTGGGAACTATCAGCAGCAGAATTTCTACGTCGAATATGACTTGGAAAATGAGAGGTTTGGATTTCGGCCTCAGAGTTGCAAAAGGAGTATTTAGGTTTGGAATGTGACGGTGGTGGTGGAGTAACACTGCTTCCTGGGGCATTCTCAATTGTGCGGCGGAGATGGTGGCGGCGCTCGTTGGGAGTGCTTGCTTGTAGCAAGGTGCGGCGGCGACCGTTGATTTTATTTTCCCAATTTTTATTTATTTTCTGATTTTCTTATCTTAATGTTGATAATATTTTAAATAATTATCATTATTATTATTATTGAATTACTTTGTGAAGAGTACGAATTTTATCAATTAAAACTTTATCGGGCGTGTTCCTTTATAGTTTGCTTTCCTTTTTTTTTTTGGGTCTTTTGACCTTATTTAATTACTAAAAAAAAGAAACTTTTATCGCTCATATTAACTTTTAAAAAATTTGAACATTTATAAGTACGTAATAAAATAACTAACATTTATTTATATTTTAAAAATATTTTATATTATTTAAGTTAAATAAAATAATGAATTATTAATTAATCAGAAATGCTGAGTAGCTTAGTAATTTAAGTTGACCGGATGTATAATAAATAAGTATAATTTGAGTGGACTATACAAAAAAAATAAAAATTATTTGCTCTTTGTTTTTTTAACTTCCTGTGCTCAACCGATTTATAGAGCCTTTCAAGCACTCTTAATTAATATTTTTAATTTGATAAAAATTTATGCATATATGTTTCTTCATTAGAATTTAACAATTAGAATGATGAAATTTAATGTTTATAAAAAATTATTTAATAAAATGAGTTAAACTTTGCCCTTAGAATATGTGATTGTGGTAAAAAAAATTAAGAGTCGTACTATCACAACAATTACTTAGATCATTAAAATTTTTATCAATCGTCAAATTTTACATTGTCATTTAATCATGTGTTGCCAAATCATTAAAAGAGTTTGACTATCACAACAACTATTTAGAAAGTCTAACTCTCTTAATGATGTGTCAACATATGATTAAATGATAGTGTAACGATGGATAGAAATTAAATCCATCCCACAAATGCTTTGTAAGAAATGAAATAACAACATGCCAATTCCTTTGTGGGCAGTTCTATGAAACTGTGTAGTAGGAATTAGCATTTTTAAAAATTAATTATGGAAAATAATGTAAAGAAACTTTTTAAAAAATTGCTGAAAGATAAGAAGATAAAATCGGAGATGCGCTAGACCTAGACGATATGTTGGTAACTATGATGCTGACGAAGGCGATATGATGGTTTCATCTGTGATCGGAGTGCTTTATTTGTTCTTTCAATATAAGCAAGTATGCATAGTAATATTCCTCAATCCCTTGTTGCGTTCTTCCTTTTCCTTTTCGGATTTGAGCAAAAAAAAGCTTCTTTCCAAACGGGATCAATTCCTTGTCATGTTCTTTCGGAAAGTTTTCTTTCAGGGGTGGGGAGGTAAAGCGTTTGGTTATCTTTATTCTTTGATCCTTTTTGCATTATTTTGGTTACTTGTATGTCCTCTTGCACTCAAAGAAGCAGCCCTAAGTAGGCTTGGTAATTTTTGCCTCTTCATCCTTCCGGGACGAGTTAGGTAGAGGTTTGAATTGGGGCCACTATGCGTTAGGCCAAGTTAGGGGTGTATAACATCTGATTCCATCCAAACTGCTTAGGCTAGGTTGGACAAAGTTTTAATGAAAAAATCAAATTAATATCAGGCCAATGACTTTCGGCTCCATATGTTTTAGGTCGAGACTAGACCATTTGGCCTGCGATATATAAATACATATATCTCTTGATTTAGCAAATCTCAGATACGTAAATTAAACATTATTTTTATATGCATTTATTTAATTCATAATATTTTTATTAAGAACGTGATAGTCATAAAATCATTAAAATATATTATAGACCTTCAATAAATTTGAGCATAATATAATATATCATACATATAATTACATTATTATTTAGATTTTGTCAAATTTTATGTTGATTCTAGCTCGGTCAATCACAGGTTCGATCATGACTTGGTTTGCTCTAGCCTAGGGTTGGTTCTATTCAAGACTAGGGTCGAGTTTATGTACAAAAAACATAGCCTGATCAAAATATTAGGTCTAGACCAAGTCAAGCTAAACCAGGCCCATAAATAACCCTAGGCCAAATTAATTTTGAGTCGGGGAATAGCTAATTTTAGTGTGAGCCAATTAAGTTTAGCCTAGTATGTTTGTTAGCCCTTCACTTATATTTTTTGTGTCAAGAACAATAAGCTCTTGAAATGCTCGTAATGTTGTTGTCACGAATATATAAAATTTAAAATATCAAATTATGTTAAGAATAATACACATGCAATAATATAAAAAAATATAAAAATATTTATAAAATATAAAAGTATTGAGTTTTTTTTTAAAAAAAAAATTAATGGTCAATCAATTCAACTAGATTTTGAGCAATTTTGATAAATTTTAAGTGATTTGACTGTGAATCCAATTATGAGACTTAATTATAACTATCTAAGTGTTTAATTTACAATCAAACCGATCAAATTGTCTAATCTTGTTCAGTTCTAATAACATTGTTTAATACATAAATTATACGTATTCAAATATTAAATCAACACCTGAGATACTCTTATTAACAAGAAAAAGAAAAGAAATGCCCTCAATTTTTGCAACTGATGCTTGAGTCTTTATAAACTTTTAGTCGCGAGGGTATTTAATTTTTGAAAAAAAATTTGTGACAATTACTATTATCTACTAACATAATTTTTTGGTTGTATATACTAATATATTTAAAATTTTATCAATTATTTCGTATGAAATAATAATTATATTATAAGAGAGATTGACGAAAAAACAAGTTATTTGTTTTGTAAGAAAATTTAAAAATGTTTTTATCTCTTTAACATGATTGTTATAAGGATCCAAATTTCCCTCCCAAGTTATTTTTTTCCCCTCCCGCGAGTTTTGAACTTCATATTAGGCTCTAATATAATTGACAAAAACTTATAGGATTCTGTTTCTCCACATCATGTCAACAACTTTTCTAGCTAATTTGAAAGATTATTGTAGTGAACCATAAGTGAGTAGACCACATGCAATAATTTTTTTATTTTTTTAGTGGGTTTTGATCTTCTCATTTTACTTATTAATATGAGAGTGTCATGTTATATGAGAAAAAAATATATTTTACTAAGGTAAGACTCATTAATATTTGTGTAAAATCCATTAATTTTACTTTTGTTTTTGTGTCTTTCTCTCATAATTTATGACTCTCTTATTTTAGTGAGTAACATGAGATCATCTTGATTTATATATATAGCATAAGTTATCTGATGCTGAATGAATAAACAATTGATTTCTGATAATAATGTTATTTAGTAATAATTATGTTATTTTTGGTGATTTAAGGACGTTCGATTATTTTAGAAATCTTTTCTTATTTTTTTAGAGATTTTATCTCTAATAAGTTATTGGTTTTTAAGAAACTAGTATGCCAACGAGTGTTGACTCATTTGGTTGGATTATTCGTTCAACTAATATGCTTATTGGTAGGCAATATGTAATCACACCATAAATTCTCATTAAAGTTGGTAATTTATCCTGATTTTAAACTAAAGATGAGCCTTCCCCTCATTCAACCTTACAAAAAAAAAAAAAAAAGAATATATGAACTCTATGAAATTTCTATCCATTTCAAGTACTTGAGGGTATGCTTGATTTTTTATTTTGGGTTCTTTACTAAAACTTTCCTGAGATGTCTCTTATGACGTAGCAGAACGGGACCATTATAATTGGAACAAAAAGCTAGCTGAGGCCTTAACTCTATAGGTCAACTTAGTAAATTACAACCATTTATGCGATGCCCACCGTTAATTTGTTCAACACTTCACGATAAGGAAACTCGCACGACTGTAAACACTAACTAGAGATAAGTAGAAAATTTATATCAAAAAAAAAAAAAAAGAGAAAATTTGGTGTCACATTTTTTTCAGGAGTATGTGATCACTTATACTTAATTTATAGTTATAAAATTAAATGTAAATATATGCATCAAATTTTGGTGCAATATTGTATAAATTTAATATTATAAAATTACATTTAATAATGATTAACTCAGCTGGTAAAATTATATTATGTTGATTAAAGGTTTTGAATTCAATTCCTGGCAATAATTATTTTATTATTAAGTTATCAATAAATATCATATAAGCACTTGCTGAAGTTTATGATATACTTTGACTTTAGAATTAAGTAACCTTCGTCCCTTTGCCATCTAAATTGAGTTTTATTAATTTGGTCCCGTGACTTGGTTCTTTGGGAACCACGCCTTCGGTGATTCTTGCAGATATGCCCGGAGCTACCTTTTACGCTTGTTTGTAATTAATTTGGTCTTCTAAGTTTAATCTATCAGAAAAATAGTCGAGAGATTTTTTTTCCTGATAGATTGAAAGTCATTATCACATTGAGCCTCTACAATTTTCATGGGATCGAATTTAACCACCTAAGCAAAGTTTATATAGCTATGTTTAGAACTTTGTTTTAATCTCACAGAAGTGTCTCAAATATTTTGTAGATGTCTTCATCGGTGCTTAAATATGGTACCTGTTTTTCTCATTACATCTTGTTCTCTAGTTTAGTTATTAAAAAAAAACTAAAAAAGGTAATAGCACTTATATATTTAATTATTTTTATTATATGTTGTCATCTTGTACGTATATACTAGATTTGGCAGAAGAATGAAGTCCAGAGGTGACAGAATAATGAAGCTATGGTATATGAAAAATCCTGTTCTTGTTGCCTTGTAAATGTTCGGACAATAGACGTAATTATTGGTTAAGTTGTTCTTGCAAGTTGGGTTCGTTTCATTGCCTTAAGGTGGGGAGTCAGCGTCAAAACTAATTTTTTGGTAAAGCACGAAAAGATGCTGGAGTTACACTGATTTGCTTTCAACAAATTAATTGCACTAAGAAACATGCTAGAAAAAAAGCGCTGAAAGTGAAAGATAGCAGAGATGATTTCAAAAAGGGTTTGAGTTTGTGAAAGAAAATGAGATGAGTGATATTCAAGGTTGGAGGATTACACGTGATTGAATATGACCAAAAGTGCATGTTGGTGGGTTTCGAAACTTTAAAGTTTAAAGTGTGTTGCGATTTTAATTGGACTACCCATTTAGCTAGTGCACTAAAACAAGTGCGTGCTGGAGCGAAATGGTGCGTCCTACAAAAATCACCACTTTTTTTAAAACTAAATATGTGTATGTACTATGGAGTTTGTTGGATTGCTTAACGCCTAAGTTCTTGAACAGTGTTTTCTTTCCCCCTTTTTGTGCAGTTCAATTAAGTACTTTATTTCGTTGGTTGAACTGATGTATACTTTTCTCAGCCAAAAAAAAAAACTGGTGTATACTTTATTCAAGTCAGGTATCTAATACGAACAATAAAGAAATGAAACTGTTATGAAACATGGCATTCATGGAAAGAGAGGAGAGAAAACTCTATAAGTGTATTGATCAAAGAAAGTACAATAATATAAATGGTAAAAGTAATTTTAAAGTGATTACACTAAGCTTTTATATAGGCTAACAAACTATAGTAACTAACACCTGATAAACTCTATCTCTAATAGCCTCCCGCAAGCTGGAAGTACGAATTAGTAAATCCAGCTTGGGATGTACAACATGATGCAAGTAAAAAAGTAACAATTACTAATTAAAAAAATACAAAAGAACAATTTGTAATCAAATCAGCTAAAAAATTTAACAACAAAAGTGGCAGTGGCCGAGGTGCATAACTCTTAGAAGTTTTTGACCAACTTTCGGGCCCGTTCGAACTTCTTCCAGTGTCTCCACGGCACTCGCTCCAACAAAATCAAGAGATCCAATATGAGGACAATCGTCAAATGCCAAATAGGTAAGCAAAGCTTAACCACCAAGCAGAAGTAACAACTCAATACTTAACCACTTGACAGAAGCAAGAACAGACATTAGTGCTTAACCATCATAAGGTAGAAGCTAGAACCATCAAATTAAGCCAATAGAGGCTGAACAACAATGAAATAACCAAAGAAGTAAATCACCTGTGCATGAGATCAAAGACTTCAATAAGCCAAAAAAATAAAGCTGGAATCTGTCTTCAAAGAGGATGAACGACAAACACTTGCTGAGCAATCAAAAAATCCATAACCAAGTCCTAATCAACAATAAACTAACATCTAGTGAAGTCTAGCAGCGAGAAAAAGAACAACTCAGCATCTATTCCAATAATTTCCTGAGACCAAAGCTTTGAACGAAATTCTACTCTAGCACACAAAACATAGTGACAAGACTTGAAGTACCGAACCAACAATTGATCTGTAAGAATGGACAATCGGTACCATAACAGCGGCACCAATGGACCGCACCATCAAGAACTCAATAGCAAGAACTAAACCGGATCTAAATCACAATCCTAATCGCAGAATGAAAACAGAGAAAAAACAAAGAAAATAGGGAAACAGAGAGGCAAAGGTCCGAATAAGTGGAGATGCGAAGAACAAGCTGAAGCAAACGGAACAAAGATTGCAATCGCAATCGATGAAATAAAACGGAAATCGCAATCTGCAAAGAAAATCTAGAGAAGATGAAGCAAGAAGTAAAACAACGGATCAAGGAACATACAAAAAAAATGCAACAAACTGGATCTTGAATACAAATCCGAGAACACAAAATCCATACGCCTCAAATCAACCAGATCTGAAGAACTGCAGAAAACAAAGGTTGAGTTCTTCAGTGAGGGCGGAGGAGAGAGTTTGACAAAGCTTCTCGAGCTCGTCGATGAGGACAAGAATCGGAGCAAGAAATTGCAAGAGAAAAAGACAAAGATGAGAACTGATGAAAGAAAAGAAAGAAAAGCAAGTCGGAGAAAAGTTGTAGTAATAAAGCACCGTAGAGAACAAAAAGAAAAACTATAGAAGAGATAACTTTCTCAGGAAAGTCTAAAAAGAAAAGAAAATGATCTAAGGAAAAGAAAAAGAGATTGCAGCGGAAACAAATCTTTCAAGGTGGATGGTATGACTCTGATACCATGTTATGAAACATGACATCTATGGAAGGAGAGGAGAGAAAACTCTAGAAGTGTTATTTCAAAGAAAGTAAAATGACACAAATGATAAAAATGATTTCAAAGTGATTACACTAAGCCTTTATATAGGCTAACAAACTATAGTAACTAACACATGATAAACTCTATCTCTAATAGAAACTGATTTGTTTCCTTTGAATTTCCTTGCAAATATTGTGTTATAACATCATAATTGAAGTCCATTCTAGGCTCATTTTGGAACAGGTGAGTGGAGAAACCAAGCCACGTTGGGCACATGCCATTGTGAGGTTCACAATGTGAATGCCAATCTAGAAAGCTCAGAGCCCACATACACAAACTGAACTACAGGAATATAAAACGGGTATCACATATATAATTTTGTCACTATAATAAGTTACAGTAATAATTTGATTTAATCATTGGAAATCACGAAAGCCGAAATTAATTCCCATATAAATAGACAAACTGAAGAGAAAAGAAAACAATGTGGTTGGTGGGGGAGAGGAAATGACCACGTGATAGGGTGGGATATTCAGGGGACGATGTTTCCCCACATGGTTAATAACGATGTACGAATCCTATTTGAGTTTATCACTGCGCGCATGCCTTACTGGTTCTTGACACTTCCAGGCTTTCAGCTGCGTGCTACAAGCTGGGACTTAAAGCTGTTGGATGTATACATAATTACATATATGTTCCCATATGATTATAACAAATACCGTAAAACCTGGGGAGGTGAAGTTCGTCAAGAATGATGATGGAGTAGTTTCTAATTCCTTCTGCTTGATAAAAAAGTGAATGTTAGAAACAAATCAGATAGGGGAACCCGTACAATTCAACTGCCGGGACAGGAAAGGTCAGAAGAAAGATAAGAGAAGATGCTTTGATTGCTTTACCATGTGCGTGTGATCGAGAGGGTGTACCTTTTCTTCTCCTGTCCCATGCATACATAATTGATGAGAACTCGGTTCAGTTTGATCTGATCTTTGAATCTTTCAACCCTTTCGTCCTCCTCTATTTTGTTTTTGGTCTTGTCCCCTTGCATTTCATTTCGCCTTTTCTCTTTCATCATTTCCATTTTCCATGTCCTAAAAATCTAAAGCTCAACAGTATACTACAGTTTCTGCATTAAACAGAAAGTTTTTGCTTTGTCATCGCACTGAAAGTTTTTAGTTTGGATTAAGAATACAATATTAAAAAATGAGGGTATGCTACACCAAAAATTTTTTTTGAGGGTATACAAAATTTAGAATAATTAAGAAACCTCTTAATAATGAATTACCTCTAAATAAGACTAGAATTTCAATTTAAGTTAATTATAGGTTGTATATAAACATTATTAGTATTCAAATTAAATTTAAATTATTCAACTTGATAATCTTACATGCCGCTAGATATAGTTTAATTGTGAAGATTTTGGATAGTTTACGGAGATTGAAACCTCATATTAATATCTACAAAACAAAACTTGCTAGCTAATCTCACCAATTATTCATATTTATCGCACTGTGAAAAGGAAAAACGTATATTTATTTACTTAAGTTTTTATATATTTACATACAGTTGATGGATGGAATTAGTAAAAAAAATATATTAAAAAGTAACCAAAAAAAATTGAAGGGAATTAAAGTTATATTTCAAACAAGAAAAAAAAATAACTTGAAGGTATTTTAAAATTTTTTTGAAAAGGCGGTGCCCCTCAAATATAAGATGGTTCCGCTTCCGCCCTTGTTACAGTTACTAAGTATTTGTATATGATTGCATGTGTAGTTAAGTTTAAAACGATGACAAGTACTTTGCTAATATTTATTATGTCTAAAAACAATAAAATGTAACAGTTCAGCTTTGAAAACTTTTAATTAATTGAAGCCTGGGGGCATGTCACTGAAATAATGGTTGGCTTAGATTCGAATATGCAAATATTGACCTTTAAATCAAGCTCACACATATATCAAATTAAAATTTATATTAAAAATAACACAATTGACATTGAATGTGGTGACATGATTAATTCATATACAAAGCTGAGAATTCAATATTCACCAAAAAATGAGAATTCAAGTGGTAAGGATAAGTGGAATTTGAGTAGTAATTATAAATAATTATTACAAACTTAAAAAACAAAAAAATAAATTAAATCTAAATAATAATATTTACAATTAATCTTTACCATTGATTTTATTGTCCCGTATCATTATAAATTAAATCTTGGAATCCTAAAAATAGTTTAATGTATATTGTTAATTAGTTTTAATATAATTACGATATAATTTTTATAATTTAAATACTATATTAGAGAATTTTAAGCTACTTATCTACTTAATTTTGTTTTACCTTAACGATGTATGAATAATAACTCATTTATCAAATTTTATTTTATATAAAAGAAGTAGAATTCAATATACAAATTTACAAAAACTATATATATATATATATATATATATATATATATAAAGAAGTTACTCGTAGTTTTACTTATATATACACAGTTCACTAGATAACATTTTGGGAGCGTTTGATTTAAGTATTGAAAAAATATTTTTAGAAATAACATGCTCAGAAATAGTATACTGAAGAATGATATTATTAGAAATGATGATTAATACGTTTGGTTGACAAAAAGTATTCTCGAGAATAACTCCGACCAAGTGGTGATCGAAGTCGTTAGCCGCTATCAATTGATAGTGGAGGCAACGAGTTGATCGAATTCTAATGACTGACAACAGTAGCAGAAATTGTTAGCCACCGTTAATTATTGACGACAACAAAGGTTGAATGACAAAGTGATTGAAGTCGTCATCCATCGTTAACCACTGGTGGCGATATGGTTACCATATTAGGGTGACCAACGCATTGAGAGTGACCAGATTCCAATGATCGGTGTAGTGGTTAAAGTTGTCATCTACTATCAACAACTGGAGACGACAATGGTTGCCAAATTCTAGTGATTGACGCGGTAGCTGAAGCTGTAGTCACTGTCAATTGATATTGTGGCGAGGGTGGTTGAATTGAGGTGATTTGTCATTGTGAACGATGGCCATTGATGGTTGATGGCAGTAGTCGATAATTATATAGCGGTGGTTGGTTGATGACATCATGATAGAATGATAGATATTTGATCAATCAATTTGAGACACTTATGTTAGCTTTGTATTAGGCTTTATTATATGTTTATTGTGCCCAATATTAGTATTTTAGATGAGTTTAATGTTGTTGGGCTTCATTGGGTTTTAATGTAAATATTGGATAATTTTCAGATTTTGATACATTTTGACATTTCTTCCTTGGTTAGGCCATAACTTGGGACTCGGTGATCCAATTGAGGTGATCTTGGTGTCTTTGGAAAGCTAAGACAATGCTCTACAAGTTTCACGAATAACTCAAGAACTGGATCGGACTTCTAAGGGTCCAAAACATCCCTACAATGCAGAGTGAGTTTGATGTCAGGAAAATCTGGGCAGTGTGCACATATTGGACTACATAGTGAGTTATAAGCCTCCTCTTAGGCTGAAACTTGGCCATTGGAAAGCTAAGACCCATATCTCCAACTTCAATGAGACTATTTAGTCAATAGATGTCGTTTTAGGCATGATAATGAAGCTACAAGTTGGTTTGAATTTGGAAACATGTTCTGCCAACCTAACATGAGGTAGGTTCAGTATTTTTAGCATATCTGGAGTTCTAAACGTCCAAATGGCATAATTCAAATTGCAAAATTTCAAGGAGACAACTGGCTACAACTTTCATGAAGACCTCCAAGCCAAAATGCACCGTCTAGGTGATGAAAATAAAGCCAGAAGTCGGATAAGAGTTGTTAACTAAAAGCCACCAACCATACACCAACCCACCTACCATGCACCAACCCACCAACCATGCATCAAGCTTCCATATTTTACAATTTTTATATTTTTATAGCTTGTATTCAGATTATGTACATATACAAATTGGCTTCTAGGATTAGTATAAATAGAGCCAACCTCTTTGTATTAGAATCATTCAATTTTAAGTAAGTTTGAACAAAGTTTGAGTATTTGTGAGAGTTTTCTTTGTCTTCTTCTTCATTCTCTTTACAATTTCGTTTTTGTTCTTTTATTTCTGAGTTCTTCCTTCCCATCCATGGAAGGCTAGGCTCTCATAATAAATCCAAGGGATTAGCCATCTTGATGTTTAATTTGGAGATCTTGTTTCGCTTGTTCATATTGCTTAATTGTTATTCAAGTTTCTCTTCTTCCTCTTTTAATTTTTATCTAGATTAAATTGCTTAATTTGATTTAAATGTTGATGTGATAATAGCTTTATTATCATGTATTCAAAGAGGAACACAATGATTAAACAATATATTAAAGCTTTTTGATAGATTGTTTAGCTTGGTTAAATTCTAGATCTTAAGTTAATCTATGTTGGATGGTGCTTACTTTATCTAACCTTGGTTAATCAAATCCTAGATGCTTATCTAGTAGAGAATTCTTGGATCATGTTAAGGCTTCTTGATGTGATCTAAGGCGAAGAACATGGTTAGCAATTAAGTGAATTCCTTGTGATCAATGATGAGTTAAACTCAAGATCGGTAAATTTCCTTGGATTGGTTGTTTCTTTATATTTGTTTACAACTTTAAATCTCCTACTTTTATTAATATTGTTAATCAACAACAAAATCCCCCATTTTCTAATTATTTTGATCTAATTAAATCTTTGTTTTTGGATTATTGAGAGACGATTCGGTTCATTCTCTATACTACAAATTAGTTTGTGAACCGGTTATTTTATTTGATAGGTTTTGACAACCTCTTGTCAATATTTTAGACATTTCACATGATAAAAATATTCATATGCCTTGGGAATGTAACAAACTCACCTCCCCCATGAGAATGTTGGGCAAAAATTATTTTCAGGAATCACTTTTGGATAAGAATATGTTTTAAAATATTATAAGAAACATGATAATCCAACATTCTCATGTAAAGATTTCCATAAATAAAAAAATAATATGTAAACTAAACGCTACGTTTGAGTATTATTATTATTATATTATTATTATTATTATTATTTTGTATGAATTAAGGGTATCCTCTAACCGACAACTAGAGTTTAATTCTTTTCGAGACAGAGAGATCACTAAAGTAAGTACAATATCTTCTAATAAAGACTTTTTCATACACATGACCTGATTTGAACTCAAGATAACATGATTAATAGACCCAATTATCTATCAACTCTTGCCTAAATTTGTTGATATTATTTATTTTTTTGAATAATGCAGATCCTGCACTTATCTTGCATGTTCTTTGCTTTTAATTTCCGCCCCCTCCCGACTCGTTTGATTCAATAGATATGGAATTATTTCTTACGATTATGCAGCGTCGATTTTGACTTAGGCTGGCCCAACTCGTTTTGTTTTTGTGAGAGAAAAACAAGTGGCCCAGTAAAGCAATTTTGTGGATGCTGGATCCTTTTGAAAAACATGGTGCAGCATATATGACATTAACGTTTAAAATGTAAATATTTTGGAGTTCATTGGTTATTTTTAGTTATTGTATATGTAAGGAGATTTGAACTGCTGAACCTTTAACTTCTTTTTAATGACTTTTTTATATTTTGCAATAGCTATTGTATGATGTTAATTCATAAGGAGTACTATAAATAAATATGTGTTCAATAATTATTTATTGCTATGGTATATATCAAGAGTATTATTATTAGATTTTTTTAAAAAAATCAGATTTGAAAGGCGTTTACTGGTTATGATTTTTCCTTTTTCATGTGAGTTACATGTGTTTCAGTAGCTTCTTCATTCCAAGTAAACTTCTGTTTTGTTTTGTTAAAAGTATTTCAAATCAAATATTTTAAGACCAACACAACAAATAATTTTGGATGTGTAGAGTAAAGTCATTCTATAGTTCAATATGATATAGCCAAAATTAAAGAACTAAGTAACTATAACTAGTAAATATAAAATTACAAACGTACTGGAGAATTGTTTCATAACAAGAAGAAGACTATGAGCCATTGAGTTTGTTGTTCAAATTAGCATTGATCTAAATCTTTGTGATTTAGGCGTGATGACTTGGTTGTAGTGATGATGTGAACTTTTTTAGACCATTTACCCCCTTCTCTAGTTAGGCACTTCCCATTTAATGTAAATAAAAATAAAACAAGACTAGGAATACAAGAAAAGGATTATAAAAATATGGCAAAAATATACCTTTTTTTCCTTAGCTTTGTTATAGATTTTATTTTTATCCCACAACTATATTTTGTTTCATTTTCATTCTTAATCTTTTTAAAACTCACCAAATTCATCATAACTACTAATACCGATAGAAATGTTAATGAAATTTATTAACGTAACATCTTATGTGGACACAAATACATAGCTGGGATTGTTTTGCTAATATTTTTAAAAAAATAATGGTTAAGGATGAATTTTACGAGTTTTGAAAAGATTTGGAACAAAAATAAAACTTAAAATAAAGTTAAGGGATAAAAAGTAAATGAAATAAACAAGTGAAACACAAGAAGAGGAGTTGAATTGTGTTTTTTAAACCTTTTTAAAAAACTTTTACAAAACAGTTCTTCAAACAAATATTTCACTGGAAAGTAAAATAAAATGAACGAAGCGAAAACTCTTTACAGTCCGATGGACGCAAAGAGAGTTTTTCTAAAAAGGTTGGACACAAGTTGAAAGCTTTATCTTTTCAGAAAAGATTAGTTAAAAATGACAAAAAACAAACTCCATATGTTAGTTGATAAGAAATACAACACAATGATAGGGAAGAAAAACCTACACTAGATATTTATACTGGTTTACTCTCACAACCCGATAGCTAAGTCCAATTTCTTCTACTTAAAGGATTTTCTACTAAACATTCAATGTTTACAAGTATTCTTCTCAATGTCTGTTCAGTCTACAACAAATAATCTGAAACCTCTTCAGGTTCTAATTAACACAAGTATTCTTTTATACACAACTTTTTCAGGCTTATCAACAATTTGATAAAGATGTTTTAAAACAATGCTTGAGTTTAACTCATAACAAGTGAGGATAAAAGATAATTTCAAGTAAAGCTCTATATAATAGTATAAAAAAGAGTGTAATAACATAGTAAAGCTTTGAATGCTTTCTCTTGATCTTGTTTCTTTTATTTTATTTTATTTTTTGAAAATTCGAGGAATTTAGTATTTATAACTTGCGAGTTTGTTCTTGTCTTCATGAGTTTTTTCATCCAATGACAATATTTATTACCGTTCTGAGTAGCATTAAATGCGTAGAACTGATAACATGTTGATTTTCTTATGAAAAATGGCTTTAGTTATCAATATTAGCGAAGATTATGATATCTTAATTTTGACTCTTCTGAACACGCAGAAAGTTCTTCATTTCTTCGTTTTTGTAGTTTTTAGGAGTGTTAGCTCCAGTGTACAAAGTTGATTTCTCGAAAGTCACAATTGTCAGAGATCCCATCAACAGTTAATGTACTTTGTTTTGCTTGTCTTTGAATATTCTTAAACAGATGTCTTAAAAGAGATAAACAATGGACGATCCAATAATATAATAAAATAATTTAAGTTATATTTGACGCACAGTTAAAGAAAGAATATAATAAAGCTTGTCTTTTGTCCAAACGAATTCATCATTTATGATTAAAAGATATGACTTCGTAAATGTATAAGTTAATTCAAAACTTATTTGTTTTTTTTAATTTAATATTTGTTATTATTTTCAAAACTCTGAGGGGTTCAATTTTATTGAACAATTTTTGTTCTAATATGATAGTAAAATTTGTCTTTAGTTCTAACAGTAAAAAAATTTCTATAATAAGTCATGTGTATAATTTTCTTTTTAAACTTTTATATTTGTGCATTAATTAAAAGAATTATGCATTTCATTCTCACACACACATATATATATATATTGATTAATAAAAATATCTTTAAATTAATTTAGATTAAAATATATTTTTAGTTCATATAATTTATACTCATTTTTAATTTAGTCCATATATTTTTTTCATTTATAAATTAGTTATCGTACTTATAATCGTTAACAAAATAGTCCCTACCGCTAAACCAACTTATGGCGCCGTCAATTGATAGTCTGACGTGAAAAACAGAGGTTGAGATGACACCGTTCATGTTATTGTTCTGACATTAATATAGAGACCAAGTTAAAAAAACGAAAAAACTATAAGAACTAAATTAAAATCAAGAGAAAACTATATGGACTAAATTAAAAATAAGAGATAATTAAAATGACCAAATTAAAAATAAGAGAAAACTATAAAGACCAAATATATAATATGTGTTTATGGTCTATATATACTACAAGAGCAATTTAACTTTAAGTATGATAAGAGTTATTCTATATTCTTAAAGATTGTAAAATAGATAAGTGACAAAGAAAAACCTAGAACTTGCCATTTTTATTTTTTGAGTATTTTTATCTTTTTATTAAGTGTTCGTATGTTTTTATTACTTAATTTAATTTTCAATATAATTTTAATATTTTAATTTATGTAATTATCACTAGTAACCGAATGTGGTTAACCTAGTGGTTAATGTATAATAAAGTGTGCTTCTTACCTCAACTAATTAATTTTGAATATTGGACTAATTAATTCCCTTAAATGCATCATGCCAATATGAGAGATGTGCCCTTAAGATTGTTCAAGGAGGGACTAAGTCTGGTTGACGCGAAAGCTAGTTCGATAATATTTTTACGTATAACAAAAAAAATATTACTAGTTTTTTTTGCAAAGATATTTGTTTGTTGACAGGATATATCATGTTTATCTTTTTAAAAGCTTGTATGCTAACATAAAAACTATAGTAATAAGATTATGCTTAGGGACATAATGCTTGCTAATATATATGGTTACACATTATGTAAAATGAGAAAGAAAAATGGCTAAATAGAAATATTCTTAAAGCATATTATATTATATACATTTAGTCCCTATAATTTTTTTCTTATTTTTAATTTAGCCCTTATAGTTTTCCCTTATTTTTAAATTGGTCCATATATAAATGTCAGGGACGATGGCATAGACAAAAATGATGCCACCTCAGCATCTATTTTCTACCTCATACCATAAATTGATGGCGTCATAATCGAGACTAATGGCAAATACCCTTTTGCTAACGATTGTATGTATAAAGATTGATTTACAAATAAGAAAATATAAGGATTAAATTAAAAATGAGTGTAAATTATATGGACTAAAATTATATTTTAACCATTAATTTATAACAAATAATTTGGATTTGATATTGATATTTAAGTTGACTTGCATTTATAATTTTAAAACTTGGTCTGTTGACTATGGATAAGTATTGTGTTAATGTATCACTAGTTCAATTGATGAGTTATTAGTTGAACCAAATAATATTAAATAATATATGAATATTTAATAAAAAGTATCTTAAAATAATATTAAATCACTAGAAATATAATTTATTTTCAATCTGATAAAAATCACAAATAACTATTTAATTTTTACAAAACACAAGTTTCAAGAGAAAATTATGCATAAAAATATATTATAAAAGAATTTCACCTTTCGTCTATTAACTTTATTATAAGTTTCATCTTCATCTTACAACTATGTTATTTTATTTTTATGAAAATTATTTTCAAAATTCATCAAATTCCTCCCCAACCACTAAGTGCGTGTTTGGATTAGCTGTGGAAAAAGATTATGTGAAAAATCGGTTATGTGTATAATCAATTTTTTTAAAAATCGATTATGAAAAAAATAATTTATATTTGGATATGTTAATTCATAATCGATTTTATCATAAATAGTTTTGTTTGGATTGTATAAAAAATTACTTTTATGTATTAAATTACTAAAAGATGTATGAAATGATTGAAAAAGTTATTTGATTGATGGCAAATAAATATTTCTCTCTCAAAGCTTTTGAAATAATCTAAAATCAAATAATTAAAAGCTAAAAATAACATTTTAAAAAAAAAAGCTATTTTCAATTATAGAAAAATAAACTTTAACTTATAATCAATTTTACACACTTTAAACAAACAAGATAGATTTTAGATAAAACAACTTTTTATTAAAAAAACGCTATTTTGGGCATGTTCTAATTTAAAAATAAAAAAAAATCTAGTTAGGCAATGTCAACTTAGCACTTGTGTTCTAAAGGTAATAGTTAGAATGAATTTGGTTGGTTTTAAAAAGATTTAATATGAAAATGAAATAAAATATACTTGTGGAACAAAAATAAAAGGATTTAATTTTGATTTATTGTTAGTGTAAAAGAAAATTACATTGTCATCTAATGATGTTTTAGCACATCATTAAAGAGTTAGACTTCCTAGGTAGTTGCTATGATAGTCAAACTCTTTTAGTAATATGACAATACATGATTGAATGATAGTGTAAAGAAATTTTACACTGACAGTAAATCAAAATTAAACTCAAAATAAAATCTAAAATAAAGTTAAAGAATAAAAATTATATTTTTACCTAAAAATATATAATTAAATGACATTATAAAGCTATTACAATTTTTTTTGGGTAGACAAAAACTATTACAATTCACAATATTTTTTTTTTGGGTGAGATATCCAACTCGTTAGTTGTAGTTTTTCAAGGAAGTGTACATTAACGCGTGTTTGAATAATTGATGTAAAATTATTTTGAAGGAAGTATGTCTCGATGCGTGTGTTTAGGTTCAGAATTCAGATGGTTTGTTTTGAATCTCTAAATCATGAACTAAATCTTATTCCATAAAGTGCACGTTACATTTTATAAGATAAATCATACAATAACTTACCTAATAATCCTCCACTACGAAAGAAAACAGTAATATATTAAAAATAAAGTAAATATCTATTTTGATATAGTAAAAATATACATGATATCATATTTGTTGAAATTATAGGGTTTATGTAAGAAAAAAATAAAAAAAGAAAGAAATAATAATGAATAATATGAGATTAAATTGATTTGATGTGTTGTAGAATATAAAGTATTAATTCATATTTATACTATTAATTAGGTTAAATACTAGTGTAGTATTACTAATACAAGTCCAAACCCACTAAGAAATAAGACTCCTAACCCTAATTAAATAAGGAAACAAATCAAAAAATATAATAAAATCAGAAAATAACTCATAAGATTGCTTCCTCAATTAAAAGACTAATTGATTTCACAATATATTATAAAGATCTTCTGAAAATATACAACGATATTATAACAATATTGATCATTTTATTTATAAATGCATTAAATTAGTCATTTAAAGATATTGACAATACCACATTGATCCTTTAATATTTTATTTTTTATATCAAATTTATTCTTAAAATAACATTTAATTAGTCTTTAGGAAATTAACGTCACTAATTACATTAATTGTTATTTAAGGTCAATTTGATGTTGTTAATAAATAAAAGACTATTAAAATATCACATATATTTTTAAAGGACCAAAATAAACTTTTACTCTTTAACATATGTCAACTCGTTTTCTCTCTTAAGGTTCGTGTGAAATCTATAAGAAAAATAACAATTTAATGTGATTTGGTGAAGAAATATTTTATTTCAGTTTATGTATTGATTAATTAAGTATCAAATTAATTTAATTAATAATTTATATACAGTTAATTAATTAATTAAATATCAAAATAAAAATAAATTATGGGTTAAATTAATTTGATATGTGATTAATGAAATTGAAGAGATAATGTGTTAGATAAATATAAAAAAGAAAGAAAGATAAACAAGTAGATAAAGAATGACTTTTTTTACAAAATAAATAATAAATAACGAAATGACATATTCTTGTGTAAATTTAAAATTAATTTAAATATATCAATATTAATGAGTTACGGTTTGTTTTAAAATTTGTATAAAAAATGACTATAAAAAATATTTGATGGATTAGCAATGGTGACATTTAAACATATCTGTTGTAAAATTTATTGTGATGTCATTCTCACAGTTAATAGAATGTTATCGGTGTTGATTGATGTATATCTTATTTATTATAAAGTTATTGTTTTATTAATATATATACATGTCATTTAAAATCATAATCACATTTTTATTATGATTTTTATATGAAAATTTAAACAATTAAATATGGTATCAAAGTGAAATACACATTATTAAAAGACGATAACGAGCCAAACCAAAAATATCTTGCGCTTGGATGAATTTTAACTTTGAATTGTTTGTTTAGTCAAAAAAAAAAAAACTTTGAATTGTTTGTGTCTAGATAAAAATTAGAAATCCCCCCCCCTAAAAAAAAAGAAGATAAAAATTAGAAAAACATTCAATGTGATAATAAATAAGTCAATAATTGGATAATATAGCGGGTGAATACAGAATTGTGATTTTTGAGTGAAGGGTAGGAAGTGAGTAATTAGTTGAAATTATTGTAACATAGATACAATACGATGTTTGTTTTTTTGGTGCTAGATATAATAAGACTACATCTTTGCAAATGATTTGAGAGTTAAATGAAATAAGACAATTGGTGTATTTAGACATTATATTCATTTTCTTCCATCCTATTTATCGCAAACTACATTAGGAAACATATCCTTCAACCTACTTTTTTTTTTCTAATTTAGTATAAAATAATATTTATAAAGAAACTGACAAAAAATACCATTAACCTATTGCACAAATCCTCAGTGGGGAAAAAATTTATTGAGTTGTATTTATTATATTTTTTTGTTCTTGTAAATAATCGTTAAATTAATTAGTATTAATAGTTAATAAAAAGAGAAATTAAATTAAAATATTTTTTAATAAAGACAAAAATTTTATTAATTATATTGTGTTTATTTGTATATATGTATTTGAGATTTGATAATTGAATTTTCATGCTTATTTATGCTATACAAAGAAACAAGAGATATAGAAACATATTGCATATTATCATTTTCCACTACATATATAATATATGAACTAAATAGATTTTCATTAGAAAAATCTTCCGAGGTTTGAAAAATAAAATATACATGCACACGTGTTTACTTCCAACTTTTTGTACGAAACTGATGTTAAATTTGTATTGAAATGATGAAATTGCGCCCTCCTTTTACTTTATGAATTGAGGGAGCTACATTGGTTAGAAAAATCTGATAATTAATAATTAATATTTTAATTATGTATTTTATCTAGTTAAAATATAATTATTTTATTTATATTTTAGTAAATAAAATATATAATTAAATATTAGTTACTATTCATTAAAGATATATATATATATATAAACTTGATTTAGTAAAATGAAATTTTATTTTATTTATTTATTTTTGGTGAAGCCAAAAAAAGTAAGAAAAGAAAAGAGAATCATAATATATTATATATATATTTTTTCAAAGAAGCTTGAAGAATTGACGAGGCTGAATGAATCCTCCACTCCCCAGGTGTAATTTTTACAACATTTCAGAGTTTCAGACGACGCAGCTCTGCCGAAACGGTTGGTTGCAATTTGAAGACTGACTTGAAAGTTTCAGACGTTGAAAGGTTGTTGGGTGGTTGCTGCAAGTTAACAATACCAAACGGCCAAACCAAAACCAGTAGTGTGTGTACTTTGCGCGGTGCACTATTATTCATTTTCGTTCTACAATGCAAAACACGAACACCGCTTCTTCCACTTGCTCCTTCGCATACATCACATTCCACAACGAGATCGAGATCTCATTTCCTTCATTCTCTTTCGTTTCGTCTCCATCGCCATGTGGCGTTCTCTCTGGCGATCCATCGATCGCTTCTCCCTTCAGCATTTCAAGTAAGTTTTTCTCCTTTTTTTGTCATTTCTTCCGCCGAATTTGCTTCGTTAAGGTTCTTTGTGAGATTTTGATGCTCTTTTTCCTAGTAACTTCGTTATTCGTTACTTTTGACTAGGAAATTAAATTTCTATGGTGCCTGTTGTTTCCAGAGTATGAACTTGTTTATTTTAAATAATATTGTTAATAATTTTGCTGTGCTCATGGATCTTTATGAACTTGCTGAGGTTACAGATATGTAATTGATGAACTGCAGCAGATCAAAGTTGTGCACAAGCATAACAGGGTAACATAAAGTCCATTTTTATAAATTGTGCACCATCTTTTCCTAGGAAAATACATAATGTGCTTATGCATGATGCCATTTCTTGCAGGAATTAGTGATGGATTTACTGCAGTCTATTGTGGAGATAGTCACTTATGGTGATAGACAAGATCCGTTCATTTTTGAGTATGAATTCATCGTGACAAAATTCCTTTCTTTCTTCCTGATTCTCTTCCTACTTTCTTGATGAAATTTCAATAATCATGATTGATTGTAATTATTCAGATGTTTCATGGAACACCAAGTACTGGCAGAATTTGTTCGTATACTAAAGATCAGTGAGGATTCAAAAATCGAGGCACCGCTGCTTCAGTACCTGAGCATAATGATTCAAAACATGGATAGTGAACATGCAATTTGTAAGATGGTTAATATTACTTGATGTCTGTGAGTTTTACCTGTTTATGTATACTTAATTGTTATCCGCATGAAATATTCATTGTACAAAACATGGAGTTACTCCTCGGACTGGTACTTATTTCAAATTGGTGTTTCATCTTTGCATGTTGCAGACTATTGCTTCAGCAATGGTTATATTAACAGCATCATTTCACATCCCTACAAATTTGATGGGGGAGACCTAGCTCCATACTATGTGTCTTTTCTAAGGTTGTGATCCCTTCCTCCTCTCCTTTGCCTCTGTCTATCTCTCTCCCTCAACATTTGTTGCGAGTTTTCCATGTTTGTTGGTGCAGACATGTATTTATATGTTCTACCTTTTTTTGTTACTGAATAATATTTGGGAATGGTGGTCAATTTTCTTTCTAATTCCAATATTTTGTTTCACATATTTCTTTCTTTATTGTTCTCATATTTTATTCTAAAAAGAAAAATTATCTTTTAGCTTTTTTCTTCTTTCAGGGCAATTAGTGGTAAAATAAACAGAGACACACTTTGCCTTCTTGTGAAGGTTCAAGGGGTAAGTTAAAACTTATAAATGTAACGGTTTGCTGCTGTATGTTAAATCAACATCATTGTCTTCTTACTTTTGAATGGGACAGAGCTTGGCCTTTTTGCATTGCATTTACTAGGCCACAGTTGTTTGACTTACACCAATACGGCTCTTATTCCAGCAAATCAATAAAATCTCATTTACAAAGATAATGTAATGTTATTTCAGTTGAGGATGATATCGGTTAAAGTTACATGGTTCCTACCTTGTATCAGTGGTTTGGGAAACCTTTTACCATGTATGAATGTGATATGAGGGGGGAACAATCATCATCTGTTTATTTGTAATGGATATGCAAGGTCTTTGGTTTTTTTTTTCTCCAGAAGAATTCAGAAAAAGTAATATAGGATTTTCTTTGTTTCAACATTCAACTGCAGGATGCTGTAGTCTCCTTTCCCTTGTACACTGAGGCTCTAAGGTTTGCTCATCATGAGGAAAAGATGATTCAGACAGCTATACGTGCATTAATTCTCAAAATTTACAATGGTATACTGCTGTTCTTTGATTTGCTTATAAGCATTGTTTAGTGCAATATGTTTTTGAATTTTACAATATTTTCATCTTGGTTATATAGTTTGTGATGACATGGTCTGTCAATTTATATCGACTCCTCCAGTTTCAGAGTACTTCTCTGACCTGGTTCACAGATTAAGAGATCTATGCTTTCATTTAGATGCTTTTCTCCATTATAGAGGGTATGGTCACTTGAATTTCATCAGATAATTATTATTACTTTATATGTGCTTGAGTAATTCTAAAGAGATAACTTCCCTACATTGAAGCAGGGAGATGGACACTCAAAAAAGAAGAAATAGGCTGATTCTTGAATCTGATAAAATTGTGGATGACCTATACTACTTTAAAGACATTGTTGGTGTTGGCGAGCCTCGCTTGAGTAGACTGGTTACTGAAAATCTTCTGAATGGGCTTGTATTTCCTGTACTACTCTCATTACTGGCTTCAAAGAATAATAATGTGAGATGAGAAAATTTCCTGCAAATTAGTTTACCTTTCATTTTAATTTCCCTTTGTTTTGTACCATCCCTATATTGACTTTAATGTTAAAGTCTGTTGATTTTGATAGGGTAGTGTCCTCCAAATCGTGCATATTTAGTCTATGCTATGATAGAATGGGAATTCCTGCACTTGGTATTCAATCTTTCTTTTCCTAAAATCCCAGTATTTTGTTTTTCTTGTAATTGAAAAGAGAGGACAAAATCTTCATTTTAAATTAACCACAAGTCCCGCTTCTTACTCTTAAAGAGTTTATTTTTAATATTGCAGTTTTATAGTAAATTTTCATTCAGTTTTTAGATTTAAAAAGAGAGAACTGTCATACCATCATAATTAAATAAAATAAAATTTTTTTTTTTCGCACATTGTGGGTGCTTCTTCTAGTGTGCTGATAAGAAAATTGAACAAAAGATTTTGTTAGAAAAGGAAAGGATTATAAAAAAATCTTCTTGGTGGAAACTCCTGCATTTCAGTTGCTCTTGTCATACATGAATTTTATTTCAGAGTTTTTTTCCACTTCATGTACTCATTCAAACAATATGTTCTTTGCCCCAGGGCTCAGATTTATCTGCTATCACTTCTCTATATATCTTATCACGTCTTCTTCAAGTTGTTGGTGGAAGAAGCATGATTAACAATGTGGCGGGTGTTATCCTCTATCATTTTTTGAACTTAAATGTGAGAGTTATGAGTGAAGGGAATGCATCTGATAGCCATGATGATGTTAAACCTTTTTCTAAGTGCTTGAATGAAGTGGAAAGAATTATATGTTATTCTCCTGAGTCAAAAGGAGCTGAGAGCATCAATGGGAACTATTTAGGTGCTCATTTGGCAGATTTCATGTCCGGTTTCAATATTAGTAGCTCAATTGGGGATATTTGTTTCAAAAGGTTAGTGTTTTCTCAGATTTTGTCTTTGTTTTTAGCTTACTTCTCCCTTTGTTGATGTGTAAATTCCATTATAGACTTTATAGTGTTGAGACAGTCTTGTTTGTTCTCCTTTACTTTTTTTTGTGTTTGTGGGGGGGGGGGGGGGAAGAGAAGAAACCTTGTATGAGATTAAAAGGTGATGGTTAGTGGGAGGGTAATGATTGTTGATAAATGAATTTCCCAGATTAAAAGTAATGCTATGGCAAAAGTGTTGCAGGTTGATGTCGTAGTTCATCTTAGTTCTTGGCTTTTGATGCCCATTCATTGCTTTCAGTTTTGCATAACCAGCTGCATGTTAATATATCATGATTATGTACGGGAGCTCTTTGGAATGTATTCTGCTTTTCCTCCCTTTCTTATAAGCTTCATATTTTGTTACAGTTTTGATGCCATAGAGATGCATAAGAAAGCTAATTCCCAAAATAGTAGAAGATTGAATTTTTTTTCAATTTAAATTTAATAGTTTTTTTGTGTGGTGATTTAATGCTTTTATATATTCATGAAGAACTTGTTCTTTTATAACAAAGGTTTGCAGCTCCTGACATCAGGAGGAAGCAACTCGCAAGCTAGATCATTTATCTATAATTGAGTGCAAGTTCATGATCCTATGTATCTATAATGAAATGTTATTGTTGCAGGAGTGGAATACTTGCATATGTTTTCTCTGAGGATCAGAGCCTATTGCTAGCTTCTATATTTCTCTTGCTAATTTTGTCAGAAAGTAAAGGTACTGTTATTTTGTTCAATGAATGTAGCCTAACAGTAGTCTTATAGTAATTGATTGAGTTATTTGATGTTTGTTTCTTTTTCGTGCAAGTTTTGCAGATATTGATTGTCTCTTGGCTCCAATGATTGGGTTATGTGGGATTCAGAATGTGATGGTAAGTGTTGATAATCACATTGATTTGAATTGAACAGGATCATCAAATTTTCATATTAATAGCATATATTGTATTACATCTATTAACCATAGCATGTCAAGGATCACTTAGACTTGAGACCAATTTTTTTTTTTTTATCTTTTTTTTTATAAAAACTCTGCCGCACTCTCTACATGTAATCATGATGTTGCCTCCATAAATCCCTCTGAATTCATGCCTGCTGTTACTTACATGTTGGTAGGCTTGAGGTTGACATGTTTTTATTCTATTTCTATTTATTCTGCTTTTAGAACCATTTCCTGCTTACATGCATTTATTATTGGGAAAATTGCTAAAAAGGAATTCTTGATGAAAATATTTCCAATTTAGGAATAATTAACTGCTCAGGCCTCAGATGGTTAATTAAGTCAATAAGTGGTTACTTGTTAATGACTCTTTGAATATTGTTAATTGGTTGAGTGGTTAATTCACTTAATTGTTCCTAAATTGGAAATATTTTTACCAAGAATTCATTTCTTGTAATTTTCCCATCATTATTTAACTGAACTATTTGTTTCAGATGCATTATATTTATATATTATATTCTTGTTCTTTCTCTTTTCTTCTCTATCTGTTTCAGTTGCAGAATAATGACGCATCCACTTCTAAGTCTGTGGATGGAAGTATCTTCGTTAGATTTATGCCTGAGGTATATGCAACATTATTATCGTTGACTTATTTGATCAAATTATCCTTCATTATCATTATCTTTTGTTGTGTTGTTTTAACTTTGTTAAATTTGGTTCCATATAGCATTTGGAGTGATAACAAAATTACTATCTGTGTTCCCTTTAAATTTGACAGATTTTAAATGCCCTGTTAAAGGTTTTAGCCTTCCAGCAATCCCTCTCTGCAATGATGCTATGGCATGCTGGTTGGTGCTTGCAAAAGCTACTTAACTTCCATAGAGAGGGACTTAATGGTGATAATCTCCTCCTATTCAATGTAGGTATTCAGCTAATTTCCCTGCACACTATTACAATTGGATATCCGCTTGCATGGAGATCTTGTATTGTTCCTCTCTGACCAAGTGAAATTGATGCTTTTACGTTGTAGATGTATTGATTTTGCAAACTCTCAGCTTTCGATTATTTTTCTTTTAGAAATTCACTTCAGTATATTTAGCATCCATTGTCAAAGATCATGAGGGTGCATCTTAGGCAGCTGCTCCTAGTTATTATACAAAAGAAGTGTATCATCAATCTTATGATCAGATTATAAAGTCATGTAAACTGCAAGATCAAATGATTGCTTCTCCTAATGTGCTAGCACTGTGTGTTCCACATGCAAGTTTGTGCATTTTGGTTTGAAGGTGGTGGGTTATGCATATTATTGTTGTAATGTGAGCAAAGGTTGTGTAGGTTAGGACTATGAGCATATAACTGTTCTCAAGCATATTATCAGGATAGATTTTAGAATAGGTGCGGTTTATAGATGACAGATGTCACAAAGAAGATAGATGCCAATGTACTTTGGGTGACCAAGCATGAATGGGAGAGAAATATGAACTTTAATAATGATATATAGGAGACCTTGTGTTCAGTGACTTGAAGCTCTTTCTAATTGATATTGCTTGGCTTAAAGCTTCAGAATTATCTAATAATTCCATAATGCAACTTAACAATGCATAAATTATTCTAGAATTTTCAGTCTTCAAATGCAGGAAAAGTTATACAGAGACATGTAGTTTAAGTGCATTTTAGTGATTAAAGAGTAGTTTTAAAATCAAATACAACAAATAAAGATAAAAATCAGGGATGTTGCTCTACAATACAGCTGAGCTATGTTTGACTTGGTAACAAATTTTTTTTGGGTAGATATGTGACAGAACTGGACCAGAAAATTAACAAAAAAAGAGAGGATAGAATCTTTATTGATAAGCTCTCCTCTCTGTGTTAGAAACAGAGAGAGACTGAATAGAAAGAATTACAAGATTATTCAGAAATGGCTATTACACTCCAAGGACATTCGAGAGGTCCTCACTCTCCTAGACCTTCTGTATATCTCTCCAACCAAATGATCCCCTCTATTGTATCCTTCTCTATTTATAGCTATTCATAATTCCCTCCTACTAACCGAATAACCGACTGACAGCCTATTAGAAAAGAATAGTTGCCACTGTAACAAAATAACCTCCCAGTTAGTTGCGATCCCCTACGGTCTGTTTAGTTTTCCTAGTGTACACCCTCTTAATTAGAGGTTTGCTAACAATATGTTAGAAAAGCTATAGATCTATAACTAAATATGATATATTCAATGTACATGTGGATCAAATATGGTTATGTGGCTGAAGCCTGAATCTAATTTTAAGTACGTCGGCTGAAATTGGAGGTTTGATTTATTAAACATGCCATTTAATGGACAACAATGACTTGAACACTGGGTTTGAATTTCTCCGTTCATGTTCTACTATTTTTAAGAGTTAACATCAGGAACTAAAGTTTCTCTTTTCTGTATACTTTCGATTTACCAACTGGGGTCTTCTAGAGTAATTTATCCTGTAAAGTAAAGCAGAGCAAGAGTTACAGGATAAGATTAGTCCTTTTCCGTCTTTAGTTTTTGATATGGCTTACATGCTATGATGCAAGTATTGATTTATCCATGTTGTTATAAGTTCATTAATATCAAATTGCATTTATGCACTCAAACTTTCTAAAGTTTTATAATTTCTAGTTTCCATTGACAGACTTCATATGATCAGTCTCGTGTACGCTTTCTGAAAGAACTTAATGGAATTTGGTTCGACCATATTCCAGATACTCTAAGAAATGAATGGGCAAGCTGTAAAAAAGGTATTTATTACTTGGTTCACTTTGTGGTTGAACCTATACATTTTTTGTTGAGTAGCTTGTTTACGTTGAAATCTAGTATATCTTGATATGGCTGAAAAAGTGCACAAGAATTTTGTAATAAATAGAAAAATGGAAAAACGGGAAGGTAAAATTTTGTTAAACTATTAAAAATCTTAGAATTTGGGTTTGGGCCTAACCCAACCCCAAAAGCTAGCTCAAAGAGTGAGGGTTGCCCCTCATTTATAAACACTATTCAAGTCATATCACTATCCAATGTGGGACTCTCAACAAAAAAGATCTTACTCTAAATGAGCTTATGGAAATTTTGGTTTTTGATAGAGTCTAATGACGTCATTTGATCCATTTGCTAACCCCACATATTGGGATAAGGCTTGGTTGTTGTTGTTTGTTAGAATATCTTTGAATATCTTTAGGGTATTTTAATATATATTTAGAATATCTTAGCATATCTTTAGAAGATCTTTATAATATATTATGGAATCAATTAGTCCAATAATTGAGGAAGCAATCTTAGGAGTTGTTTCATAATTTCATTATGTTTCCTGATATGTTTCCTTATTTAATTAAGGTTAAGAGTCTTATTGCCTTAGTGGACTTGAGCTTGTACTAGTAGTACTACACTAGTACTTGACCTAATTATTAGTATAAATAAGGGTTAATGCTTTGTATTTTACAATAGATCAAATCAATCTAATCTCATATTATTCATTAGTATTCTTTCTCTCTTTTATTCTTTCCCTACCTAGACCCTATAATTTCAACATGGTATCAGAGCGGTACCATCCTCCATGACCTAGTCCCGTCACTATTCCGCTGCCAAGTTCCCTAAAATTTGGAACTCCTCTATGATTATGTCTCTATCCCGTATCTCTCTTATTTCTCATTGATCGTGCATCAATTCCAATTATCAAAATCTTGTTTCTCATTACGACAGTGACTTTTTTACCCACTAACATTCTTACCAGTGGTGAATTTTCTTCCCACCAATGAATTTACCAGTGGTAATTTCTTCTATCTCATAGATGAGTCATGCCAGTGATAAATTCTCTATTGGTTGCGATTCACACTTGCCTTATTTTTAATTTCCAGATTTTGTTTTGGTCTCCTAAATTTTTCTACGATTTGAAGATTTCAAATGTTGTTCTTGATGAACTTGGAGAAGTTTGGACTTTGCTATACATCCTGATTGCTTGCCAAGAAATTTTCATTGTGCTTTTTTCCAGCAATGTCTCTTCCTCCTTGGCCATTCAACTTTCCAACTAACTCTTCTGGCTGTGCGTCACTCCAGCCGTCTTGCTGAGTTATCTTTCTAGCAACACTCATCTCATATATTGTCTCTCTAGCGTCTCTAGCATCCCTGAGTTGTCTTTTGAGCTATCATTTATCGAGCCAACATTATTTTTATAATTAGTTTCTTTTAGCGCGCCACATCCAACAAGCTTCTCGCAGTGGTGCTTCTTCCAATCTTTAGATCTGTTTCGTGCATTAGTGATCTCTCTCCGGCCATCCAGACTCTATTCATCCAGATCTAGCATCTTATATGTGTGCACTCTTTCAACACTTGCTGCCCACTGCTTAATGGTGTTTGCCTCTATTGTGACTCGATGCCTGCAGCCTCTTCCTCTGCTGCGCCTCAATTTCGGCGAGTTCTTGCTGCCGCCTCCATTCTCACGCATTGCAGTAACTAGTGATGCTCACATTCCAGCGGTATTCTCTTTCCTTGTGCCAGCTTTTCCGGCAGAGACTTCAACAGAGATGGTCGTGGTCTTTCTCTTGTCTAATTCACCCCTTGTGCCTTAATTTCACCTCACCAAGGGACTGTTTGATTGTGCATCCCATGACTCATCCTGTTTGATGACTTGCTGTGGTTTGACTTTGGTCTATTTTGTCCTATTTCTTCTATGGGTTGCTGTGTTCTTGGTTAGATTTGTTATTTGTAACAAGTTTAAAGCTTAGTAAGCTTTAGCTTAAGGGGGAGTGTTAGAATATCTTTGAATATCTTCAGGGTATTTTAATATATATTTAGAATATCTTAGCATATCATTAGAATATCTTTATAATATATTGTGGAGTCAATTAGTCATCTAATTGAGGAAGCAATCTTAGGAGTTGTTTCCTAATTTCATTATGTTTCCTTATTTAATTAGGGTTAGGAGTCTTCTTGTCTTAGGCTTGAGCTTGTACTAGTAGTACTACATCAGTACTTAACCTAATTATTAGTATAAATAGGGGTTCGTGCTTTGTATTTTACAATAGATCAAATCAATCCAATCTCATATTATTCATTAGTATTCTTTCTCTCTTTCACTCCTTCCTTACCTAAACCCTATAATTTCAACATTGTTGTACTAAGTACTAACTAATATGAAGTTATCTTGACAATACTTTTTTCTCTAATGCCCATTCCTTGTATTGCATGTAGTTCTTGAGGAATCTTCCCAGTATAAAGATCCATTATTTATGTTGGAGCTTGTCCTTCACCAACAATCCACCAACGGTATTGTTATCTTTGCATTAACAAATGACCTCTTCTATGCATTGCTATTTTCCTTTTTATATTTAAGAGTACCAATTACTAATTATGATTTCATCTTCTTAAAGAGTAAATGAATTTGTGTATGACAGGTAAAACATCTTCCTATTTTGCTTGGCAAAGGATGGTTGATATAGTGAAGGTGTTTTCATTTATTCTTTCTAATTGTCATTCAGATTAATTGTAGTGTTTTGTTAATGATTCTTGGTTAGTTTCTATAATGCATTGAGATGGGTGTTCCTTTTCAATATGAGGATAAGATATTTAAATTGACTTTGTACATTTTTACCTTACCATTGGACATACTTATTGGGTATATCCAAGAGCTAGTGCCTCAATGCATGCTTTTTGCGAATGATATAGTCCTAGTTGATAAGTCAAGACAAGGAGTAAATTCTAAACTTGAGTTGTGGAGAGAAGCTTTGGAATCAAAGAGTTTTCGATTAAGTAGGATTAAAGACGGAGTATATGAAATGCAAGTTCAAAAAGACGCAATGCTCACAGTTTCACAGTTTAGGTATCTTAAATCCATCTTACAAAGTGTTGGGGATATTGATGTGGTTATCACTCATAGGATTCAAGTTGTGTGGATGAAATGGAGAAATGCTTTACGCGTAATTTGTGATCACAAAGTGATAATTATAAGAGTAGCAATGCTCTATGGTAGTGAATGTTGGGCAATAAAGTGCCAACAAGAGTAAAAAATAAGAATAGTGGAGATGAGAATTGTGGAAAAGCAAATCGTTTGTTCACTGATAGCAAAACTGGTACAATGAGGGAGAATAAATAGTAATACAGAGTTGATTTTGTACACTAATCTAGGCCTAAGAATAAGGGGAAATAATTGTCCCTATAATTGCTATAACTAAAAAGGAAAGAGAATAAAACAGATCCTAATTTTAGCTGTACAGATCAGAATAACATGATTTTGATTGATTTCCTCAATCATCGACACTCCCCCTCGATCTGGGTGATAGATGTCTATCAATCCCAAATTGGTTCTGAGATCTTCATATGTGTGTCTTAGAAGTGCTTTAGTTAGAATGTCTGCTATCTGGTGACATGATGGTACATGAATAACACTTATAATGCCATGGTCAATCTTTTCCTTTATGAAATGTCTGTCAATCTCCACATGCTTTGTTCTGTCATGTTGGACTGGGTTCTTTTCCATATTGATGGCAGCTTTATTATCACATAGTATCCTCATTCTATAGTTGGTGGGAATTCTAAGTTCTTCTAGCATTCTTTTCAGCCAAATTCCTTCATAAATGCCATGACTCGGAGTTCTGCTTCAGCACTGCCCCTTGCCACAACGGACTGCTTCTTGCTTCTCCAAGTAACCATGTTTCCCCAAACAAAGGAGCAATAACCATAGGTTGACCTTCGGTCTGACGTGCAACCTGCCCAATCCGAGTCTGTATAGACTTCAATGCCTGTGTTTGAATTTTTCTTGAAGTAAATTCCCCTGCTTGGTGTACCTTTAAGATATTGTAGGATTCTCCTTACTGCTTTCATGTGTATATCAGTGGGGTTTGACATAAGGCGGCATGCTATGCTTACAACAAATCCAATGTCGGGCCTAGTGTGTGCCAGGTAGATTAATTTTTGATAGGCCCATTTAGAGGAATTAGAGGGGGAGAAGATTCTGGAATTAGGGAATGGGAGGGAGAATGAGGAATATAAGGAGGGGGCGTGTAACAGAAAGGGTATCGGAGAAATTACAAGAGGTTTTGGGTGGTTTGGGGCTGAGGATATGAGGTGGTCCTTTCCTCAGTTTACTACAGATTGTAAAAAGGGGATTCATCATCTGTTTTTAGAGTGAGATTCAATACAATTCCTATTGTTTTCTTCCTTTAATTTTCTGGTTCCTATCAATTTTCCTACTAGACTTTGGTACCTGTCTTTTATTAGCTGGAGGGCTTTCATCTTCAGAGTTGCCATCTTTTACTGCTTCTATGGGAGTGTTGGCAGCCTTGCACCCTGATAGGAGACCGCTAATAAAGAGGGTCTATGTCAGGAAGAATAAGGCTGTAACAGGAGATTAGGAGATCTTAACTAACTAAATAGAAGGGGGAATAGAAGAAGGGGGATTTTTTGGAGAATTAGGTGGGAATTGGGAGAGTCCAGACCTCTCGAAAGTCTGGGATTATATGATCTTGGGTGTTTTGTAATTCAATCTTGCTGATACCCTATTGTTATCAGTAAAGAGCAATAATAGATTCTGTGTTTCTGTTCATTCTTTCCATTTACCATCTCTGATCTGAGCCAATATCTATCAACTGGTATCAGAGCTCCGATCTTTGAGCTGTGGTACGTTAACAGAATGAAGATTCCAATATTTGATGGAAGTGATGATGCTTATTGGTGGGTGCTAAACATCGAACGATACTTCGATGCAAGGAGGACACCTAAGGAGAAACGGCTAGCAGAAGCAGTAAAGGCGGTGACAGGAAGAGCTCTTATCTGGTGTCAATGGTGGATTTTACGGAATCCAGGTGCTTCTTGGTTGAAATTCCAAATTGCACTATTATGGCGTTTGAAACCAGAATATAGGGACGTTCTGCCGCCAACCAAGGAATATGAAGAACCAAGAACAGAAACAGTGAAGCCAGAGATTAACTGCAGAGGTAACGAGGACATTCAAGAATTAAAGATCATTGCAAAGTTTTCAAAGAGACGAGAAGAAACAAGGGGGCTCAACGAAATGAAGGACATCGAGGTTGAGGATGAAGAGGAGTCCCGGGTAAAGTTCACTATGGGGGAGGAAGAGCATCCCCTTGGTTGTGCGATGGAGAGAGAGATACAAAAGGACAACAGAGAGGAGAAGCTGGGTTATGAAGACCGACCCATGAGGAATGAAGAGGAGGTTACAATAGAGAGGAAAATCCTCCCTATGGGTAACGTGATGGGGAAGCAGATGAGGAAGGAGCTTGCGACGACCATGGGGTTCTGGGTCGCAAGAGGTCTGGCAAGGTCTCCACCACCACCAGAACCGCCGGATTCAAGGCCGCTTGAGACGTGGCAGGTGCGACGAGATACCATCGAGTTATCTAGGTGGATGAAGGTGGAGGCTAGCCTCCGTAGGAAGAGGCTGAAAGTGGGTGCTAGGGCAGATCTGGTCCTTCTTCCAGAGCAGATGGGCCAAGCCCAACTCGCTGACATGGGCTTCTTTAATTCTGTTTCAGGCACACCTATCCGAAGTGATTGGGCTCCTGGGCTTAGGGTTCTGTTTGAACAAATTGGATCCGTAATACCAGGTCCCCCAACTTGTCATTCGCGGGAATTCCTTGGATCGGCGACAGAGGGGCAGCAATTGAACGTTAATGCTGTATCTAGCGGTGGGGTAATCAGTAATCATGATTTCTTGGATTTGGCTCGGGGCGGCTACCTAACTGGGGGGCTTCCTCTTGTGCAAGACACAGTTTTTGTTAGATTGGAATCAACACCCAATGCATTGTTCCAAGAAGATGCTGTAAAATATGCCTTTCTTGGGCTGATGCGGGACCGTCGGGGAATAGCAACGGCAACTAATAGTCATAGAGCTTATGGGTTCCTTTTTGAGTGGCTCTATCCCGCACGCATGCCACTTCTTTGGAAAGGCATTGCACATTGTGCTGATATTCCAGAGGTAACGACTCCATTGTTGAAATTCGTGGTTGAACTAGGCCTAAACAAATCCCAGCGATTGACTTTTGATTCTTCTTCCCCTAATGGTATACTGCATTTCCGAGAAGTTAGTAAACTGGTTGTAGCCTATGGATCTAGAATTTTGCCCCTTCCTACTAACTCAGACAGGTACACATCCAAATACAAGGGGATATCAATTTGTTTGATAATACTTTCACGAGCCATATCTGGGGACTATGTCAACTTTGGTGTTTTTGAACTTTATGGTGATAGAGCACTTTCCTTTTACATTAGAAAGTACTATTGGGTTGATATGAGGAATGTTAAAGAAATTTATCGCTATAAGACTGAAGAGTATTTTGTTGATGTTACCCACACATTTAACATCTTTCCAGAGCAAATTCCTTCATGGTTAGTATACTGGATCTTTGAGGATGATGGTTACTTCATTGGCGATTTGCAACCCGCTGTTATGCACCTTAGGTTTTTCATACTTGGAAACCTTTGGGCTGTTGTTTCTTCTTTAGGCACAACAGGACAAAACAGGAGCATTTTGAATTTAAAAGAGGTTAAATGGAATCAATTGGTTGCCTGCCCTTCAAGATATGGACATCTGTGAGCATGCTATATGGAATGATATTGGGTCTATCGGATCAAGCAATTAACGATTTTTCCATAATGTTGGATAAGTCTGATACAAGAAGAGGAGCTCAGATTCAGTCTTATGAAGTTAATTGTGCAATTCATAAACCTTTATGGAAGATGCCAAGGGATAAAGATTTAAGGAGTTAACTGGAAAGAAAAGAACTAGAAAGAAAAGAACTTAAAAGAATAAAATTTTGAATCTGATTCTTACTTCAAATGTACAATTAAGCTATGCTTATATAGAGATTTCCTAATACAACTCATCATCATGTGGTAGGTGTGGTAGGTGTAACAACTCATCATCATGTGGTAGGTGTGGTAGGTGTAACAACTCATCCATCATGTGGTAGGTGTAACAACTCATCCATCATGTGGTAGGTGTGGTAGGTGACTTTACAAAGAGAAAGATAAGATTCTCAACACTCCCCCTCAAGCTGGTGAATGTATATCTATCATTCCCAGCTTGCAAGTAAGGTCTTTGAACTGCTCCGTAGGGAGTCCCTTAGTGAACATATCTCCACAATTGGAGTCTTGAAGGGATGTATTCTGTGGCTATAAGACCATTGTCCAATTTCTCTTTAATGAAATGCCTGCCTATCTCTACATGCTTTGTTCGGTCATGTTGAATCGATTGTGGGCACATGCGATGGCGTACTTATTATCACAAACCAGTCCATAGGAGCTTCATACTTTACTTTGAGGTCATCAAGTATGATCTTCATCCATAATAGTTCACAAACCCTCGAGCTACGGCTCTAAATTCCGCCCTGCACTTGATCTTGCAACTACATTTTGCTTCTTGCTCCTCCATGTCACCAAGTTTCCACCCAAGAACATGCAATATCCTTGGTGGATCTCCTATCAACAATCGGGATCCCGCATAGTCAAGATCGGCATATACTTTCATGGATAAATTCCTCCTTTTGAATAGCAATCCTTTTCCTGAGAAAGGCTTTCAAATATCGAATAATTCTAGTTAATGCTTGCAAATGTCTCTCTCTTGGATCATGCATGAATTGGCTAACCACACTAACTCGCATAGGCTATGTCCTGCCTAGTGTGATAAATAGATGAGTTTTCCCACCGCCCGGGTACTGTGTCTTCTCCACCTTTGGGCTTTCCTCATCATTCCCAATCCCGTGATTTTGCTCTATGGCGCTCCAGGGTCTTACACCAACTTACCACTTTCGAGGAGATCAAGGATATATTTCCTTTGAGAAATAAAGATGCCTCCTGTCTAGAGTAAGCAACCTCTATCCCAAGAAAGTACTTTAGCTTCCCGAGATCCTTCATTTCAAATTGAGCGTCAACCTCTCCCTCAAAGTCTGCTTTTCAAACTCATCATTGCCTCGCAATAATCATATCATCTACATAGACTAAGAGTAGAGTGAGTTTACCACCCTGTGAATGTTTTATAAACAGAGTATGATCACCTTGGCTTTGCTGGTACCCCAAGGATATCATAGCTTGAGTAAATCTTCCAAACCAGGCACGAGGTGATTGCTTAAGACCATACAAGGCCTTCTTTAGTCTGCACACCTTATTCCCTTCATTAGTGGCATCATATCCAGGTGGAATCTCTATGTACACTTCTTCCTCCAAGCTTCCATGCAAAAAAGCATTTTTAACATCAAATTGATGCATCTCCCAACCAAAGTGCGCTGCCAAGGAGAGGATAATCCTAACGGTATTCATTTTTGCCACCGGAGCAAATGTCTCCTCATAATCGATCCCATAGGTTTGGCTGTATCCTTTTGCAACCAATCTCGCCTTATACCGGTCCAGTTGTGCCATCGGATCGATACTTAATCGTATATCCACCTACAACCCATCGCTTCTTATCCTTCGGTTTCTCTACAATCTCCCAAGTCTCGTTCCTTTTCAATGCCCCCCATTTCTTCATTCATGGCTCGAACCCAGTTTTCATCCTTTAATGCTTCTTGTACTGATATGGGGATTCTGATAGAATCAATAGCTGAAAGAAAACTCTGGTGCTGCATAGAAAGATTTTCAATAGACACAAATTGGGATATAAGATATTTGGTACAAGATCTTTTTCCTTTTCTCAATGCAATAGGTAAATCATCTGGGTTAGGTTCACAAGTAGTATTTAAAGTGTCCTCAAGAGTCTCAATAGTATGAGTTCTTACCTTCGGTTCTGACGATCGGAATTGTCCGTTTCGACCAGTGATGGGTTCTTGCCGCCGATATTGCTTTCCAAAATATCTGTCTCTCATTATTCTTATTTGGCAATGATGCTAGTTCGTGGTCATCCTCCCGTAGGAGTGAAACCTCCGCAACAAAGGAAAAGGTGACAACTCAAGGAACTTAGCTTCTGAATACTCTCCCCCGAAGTGAGAACTAGTAAAGAAGGACTCGTTTCATGAAAGGTGACATCCTTGGAGACATAGACTTTACGACTTTCGAGGGTGATAACATTTGTATCCCTTTGTTTGAAGCATACTCTATGAAGACACATTTGATAGCCCGAGGATCTAACTTCCCCGATGAGTACCGTGGAATACATGGACAAACACAGATGCCTAAAGACACGACTCAAGACTAGTCATAATGGGAATAGAAGGATAGTAATGTGGTCAAAAGTCAACAGGGCTAACACCATCTAGAACCCGGGAGGTAATCTATTGATCAAATAAGTGGCGAAAGAAGGACAGCTTCCCCAAAGAAGACTTAGGAACAGCATTTGGAAGAGTAAAGCTCTAGTAACCTCAAGGAGATGACGATTTTTCCTTTCTCATGACCCGTTTTGTCGAGGTGTCCACACAAGTTAACTCATGAACAACTCCATTATCCTTAAGGAACTTGGAAAGGTTTTGGTTCACATACTCTCGTCCATTATCAGAACGCAACCTCTTAATCGGGCTCCTAAATTGTGTTTGAATCATTCGGTAAAAGTTTACAAACAAATGGAAAACTTCAGACTTATCTTTCATAAGAAATATCCAGGTAACTCGAGTACAGTCATCGATAAAAGAAACAAACCACTTTGCACCAGAAATATTACTAATAGATGAAGGTCCCCACACATCTGAATGAACAAGATCAAAAGGTTTAGGACTTTTATTATTACTGGGAAGAAAAGTTGTCCGATGGTGTTTAGCAAACTGACAAACATCACAATGAAAAGACTCGACAGACACTTTTGTAAATAAAAAAGGAAATAAGGACTTTAGGACATTGAAAGGAGGATGACCAAGACGTCTGTGTTGAAGCCATATCTGAGAGGATGACCAAGATTCAGAGCTTGGCTGATGATTGGAAGTGAGTGCCTTTTGTCTAGTACACTCTTTATTTTTTTCATGGTGTAAGTAATATAACCCGTCCTGCTCTTTAGCAATTCCAATCGTCCTCCCCGTGGCAAGATCCTGAAAAACACAATGGGAATGGAAAAATGTCACTACACAGTTTAGGTCTTGGGTAACCTTATGAATAGACAATAGGTTATTAGATAGGCTGGGAACATGAAGCACATTTTTTAAATGGAGGGAAGGTTGAAGGTGGATGTTACCGCAACCAGTAACGGGGTTATGGGAACCATTAGCAATAGTGATATGTTGGTTACGCATGAAGTGGTGTATGATGAAAAATAAGAGGAATGAGGAGTCATGTGATCTCGTAGCACGCAGTCTATAATCCGTAGATTCTCAAGATTTGAAGCATTAAAGGATAAGAAGCTAGAACTCTTACTACCATGGTTAAGGAACAAGAGCTAGATGTCTTACTAAGAGAGTCCATAAGAGTCGAACGTTCAGCCTCCTCTTGCTGAGAGTCAGACCTCCTTGCAACTTCAGGGGATAGGTGGGTCTTCTACATCTCGTAGTCGACGATGCTTGATTAGCATGCCTCGTGTATCATACCTTTGAATCCTCCAAAGGCATTCCAGACCCTCTCCTTTCCATGAAGTCTAAAACATGTGTCCTTAGTATTGACCCGCCTTCCTACAATAGCTGCACCAGAATCATCACTGCAGCCTTTATGGGAGGCTTTCCAAATGATGGGGATGGACTCTTATAAAAGGGCCCTTGCCGTAGCTAAGGTTGGCCGTCAACGGATTTGCCTCCTCCAACATTATCGACCTCCAGTTTCTTCTCCTCGCATGCTGTAAAATACCTCACGAGAGAGAAGGAAGTGTTTCCTTACCTGTGAATCGAACCCGACCCATCAGTCAAACTCGTGGTTCACCCAGGAAAGAAATTTAAAATTCCCGCCTTTCAAGGAACTCTGTTAGTGTAGTGGAATCGTGCACGTCATTTTCAAATTCTCGACATGCGATCTAACTCGATCCATAAACCATTCAACATCCCATAATAATCAGTATCTTGAAAGACTCCCTTGCTTGGTATTGAAGATCTTATTCTCTATCTCATAACACGTTAAAAGATCCTTCATCTTCATAGAGTACGCCTTCCCTAAGGTTCTCCCAAATCTCCTTAGAGGTGGAGAGAAACATACAATTCATGATCGAAGTTCGTGTCATAGAATGCCATAACCAGGTCATGATAAGAGAGTCCTCATCGTCCCATGCCATACTTAAGGGTTCTGCTTTTGGCTGGAGGGTTCCGCTTCAATGTGATTCACTTCCTCCTTCCCTTTAGAGTAGTGGCGAACCAACCGCTCCACCGGAGATAGTTACGCCCGTCAGGAGGTATGACCTTGCAATATATGTAGGTCATTAGGACCCAATGACTCGAACCGTGGAGGGGGCCATGGATTTGAGAGACGGATTTCTCTTCAGACATTGTAATAAACACAAAGCGGTAGTGCTCCAAATGGATACGAGCAACGTAGGGCTTTCAAACAAAGGAAGGAAAAAAATGTCTGCAACGTCACATAAAGGCTACTCGCATAGGCCGCTTCTGACATAAAGGCGCTAAGACAAGTGGCGAACAAAGGTGAGGTAATGACGTATGGGCACAATGAAGGTGCCAAGGCAAGCAATGAAGGCGACTAAGAATTTGATGCGTGTGCAGCCCCTTGGATCGGGAAGCTCTGATACCAACTGGAAAGAAAAGAACTAGAAAGAAAAGAACTTAAAAGAATAAAATTTTGAATCTGATTCTTACTTCAAATGTACAATTAAGCTATGCTTATATAGAGATTTCCTAATACAACTCATCATCATGTGGTAGGTGTAACAACTCATCATCATGTGGTAGGTGTGGTAGGTGTAACAAGTCATCCATCATGTGGTAGGTGTGGTAGGTGACTTTACAAAGAGAAAGATAAGATTCTCAACAAGTTATTTGGTTGATTGCATTGTTGGGATCCTACATGAATATGTATTCGCTAATGTGTGGCATCTTCCAGTTGAGCGTAGATTTGCTGACATGCAATTTGATGTTACAGCTGAAAATATTAGTCTATACCATTTCCAAGTTGCTACGATGCTGCATGAGGTTATTACGGATGATGTAAGACTCTTTACTCTGTGCTTTGGAAGGGATTTTTCTTCAAGTGGATTTCTTCGTTCTTCTTTGTACTTGTTGCTGGAGAATCTAAGTTCTTCAAAATTCCAAGTTAGCAATACTGCAGTTTCTTATGTTTCAAGTATAACTTGGTCATTATGCTTCAAGCAATGGGATCCAGGTGGAAGTTTCCTTCAGCTTTACAAGACCCTTACCTGAACCCTCACCTTGAGGACAAGGTGTTTCTTTTGGGGGGGAGTATTGATAGGAGACCGCTAATAAAGAGGGTCTATGTCAGGAAGAATAAGGCTGTAACAGGAGATTAGGAGATCTTAACTAACTTTAGTTAGTCATATCAATATAAATAGAAGGGGGAATAGAAGAAGGGGGATTTTTTGGAGAATTAGGTGGGAATTGGGAGAGTCCAGACCTCTTGAAAGTCTGGGATTGTATGATCTTGGGTGTTTTGTAATTCAATCTTGCTGATACCCTATTGTTATTAGTAAAGAGCAATAATAGATTCTGTGTTTCTGTTCATTCTTTCCATTTACCATCTTTGATCTGAGCCAGTATCTATCACACCCAAGCATCCCAGTTTCTTGAAGTAGGTCCAGGGTGTATTTCCTTTGGGACACAGATCCCATTCTTTGTTCGGACTATTTCCATCCCTAGGAAGTACTTGAGTTGTCCTAAGTCTTTGACTTCAAATTCTCTGGCCAGAAAACTCTTTAGGTGCCCAATTTGATCGTGATCGTTTCTTGTGATAACAATGTCGTCAACATAGACAATGAATAAGGTTACCTTTCCCTCTAAGGAGTGTTTAACAAACATAGTGTGGTCTGATTGACATTGAGTGAGCCCATCTTCCTTGACAACTTGATTCAACCTATTAAACCAAGCTCTCAGTGACTGTTTGAGGCCAGACAACGACTTCCGGAGCTTGCATACCTTTTTTGAGGTGCTCGGTGATTCAAGTCCTGGGGGAATTTGCATATACACTTCATCTTCTAATTCGCCATTTAAGAAGGCGTTTTTGATATCCAACTGGTGTAGCGGCTAGTCTAAGTTTACAGCCAAAGATAATATGACTCGAACCGAGTTAAGTTTGGCCACCGGTGCAAACGTTTCTTCGTAATCCATGCCATATGATTGGGTGAACCCTTTTGCCACCAACCTGGCTTTGTACCGATTTATACTTCCGTTAGCATTGTATTTGATGGAAAATATCCACTTCCATCCAATTGGTTTCTTCCCCTCCGGTAAGGTAGTGATCTCCCAAGTGTTATTCTTTGCCAAAGCTTGAATCTCTTCAGTTACAACATCAGTCCATTTAGGCTGTTGGAAGGCTTCTTGGATATTCCTTGTGATATGAGTGTTGTCAAGTGATGCTACAAATGGCTCGTACCCCTGTGACAATTTTCCATAGGGCATATGTTTTTCAATGGGGTGTTGAGTGCTAGTTCTCACCCGTTTTCTTAATGCAATAGGAATATCAAGATCAGTTGTACTAGTATGACCAGGATCAGAGATAGGCGCAGAATTACCTGATGGAATTTCATTTTCTGGAGCCTGGTTGGATTCATGGCTTTGCATTAGAATAGTGTTTGGCTCTACCACCTTCTGGTTTTTTCTTTTTCTCACGTAAACCCTCCAGATCTGTTCTTGTGTAGTAGTAGGACCTTGATTTTGTTTAGATGAGCTTATTTCTGCAGTTTGGTCCTTTTCTTCTGCTTGGTCTGCTTTTGATTCTGTTGGAGCACCTTCTACAATTTCCACAGGTGCTGCAGGTTCGGCCATCTCATCCCCCCTTGTTCCCAAAAATTGGAATTCTGTCATGTCGGTTAGAATTGGTGTCCTCTCCCCCTGAATTCCAACTTTGGGGTAATAAGGTTGGTGCTCAAAAAATGTCACATCCATTGTGTTGTAGAATTTCCTGGTTAAGGGAGAATAGCACTTGTACCCCTTTTGGTGAGGTGAGTACCGAAGGAAGATACATTTCAAGGATTTGGGATCAAGTTTGCTACGGTGAGAGTCCAGGTTATGAACAAAGACTGAACATCCAAATACTTTCAAGGGAATTGAGGTTAGAACTCTACTGGTTGGGTAGAAGGCCTGGAGAGTGGAGTGAGGGGTGTTAAAGTTGAGGACATGGGAAGACATTCTATTTATGAGACAGGTTGTAGATAGTACAGCTTCTCCCCAGAATTGTTTTAGTACATTTGTGGCTATCTTAAGTGATCTTGTCACTTCCAAAAGGTGACGATTTTTCCTTTTTGCTATCCCATTTTGTTGTGGCATGTTTACACATGAACTCTGATGTACAATTCCATGTTTCTGGAGGTAGGAATTCAGCATTGAGTGATAGTATTTGCGACCGTTATCTGTTCTAAGCACCTTAATGCTGATTTGGAATTGTGTTTGCACCATTGTATGAAAATTTTCAAATATTTCTCCTACTTCCGATTTCTCCTTCATGAGGAATATTTAGGTGACTCTTATGTGATCATCAATGAAGGTGACGAATCACCTAGTGGCAGTGACATTGCTGACCCTTGATGGCCCCCACACATCACTATGAATCAAGGAGAACAGGTGAGAAGGCTTATACGGCTGAGATGGGTAGTTGCTGCGGGTATGCTTGGATAATTGACAAACTTCACATTGAAAATTCCTTGGGTTTAAATAATGAAGGGAACATTTTTTTCCAAGTACATAAAATTGGGGTGGCCTAGTCGATAATGCCATAACATTATAGAATTCTCACTATTTGGAGGAACTACAGTACACTGGTTGGCCTTTGGTTTAATCTTCGAATCTTTTGACCAGAAGGAGATAGAGCCCTACACTTTCCTCAACATTGCCAATCGTTTTCCCGACCCCAAAATATGAAATTCACACAGATTGAGAGAAAATTTAGTGATACAGTTGTTATTTTGCTGATAAGACAGTAAATTACAATCAAGTTTTGGTACATAAAGCATTGAATTCGAGTAATATTCTTCGAAATAACAACTGAACCTTTACCAAGAACTTTTGAGAATATACCATCTGCTATTCAAACTATTGAGTGATTGTGACATGGAGAATAGCTATCGAATATAGTTTTGTCTCGAGTCATGTAATTTGAGGCTCCTGAGTCTACAATCCAACATTTTGATTTCCCTTTGCTAGTATTTAAAGCATGTAAGAAATTACCTTTCTGGGCTACTGTTGTTGTACCAACATTCTTCCATGCACTTGACAGAGTTTGTTGGAGGAGTTTTTGTAGAGCTTCCATTTGTTCCTTGCTGAAAGCGATTGGATCAGAACTTGTTTCTCCATCTTGAGAGTTATTATAGGTTGTGTTGCCTCTGGTCTCCCTGTTTCGGAATGACTTTGCATCTGATGGTTTCCCATGAATGACCCAACAAGTATCCTCGATGTGGCTTGGTTTCTTGTAATGATCACACCAGGGACGGTTCTTCCTCTGTGTTGGATTCTTTTTGCTGCCAGAGCAGAGCTTTTCGAGAGTAGGGCAGGAGTGGTGTTTCCTAGCATAAGTTTCCTTCTGCTTTCTTCTCTTCTTACTTTCGAAAATACTTCTCGTATTTTTGGAAGTGGTTTGGTTCCAAGAATCCTTCCACGTACTTCATCAAGTTCTTTGTTGAGCCCTAATAAGAATTTATAGATCCTATCCTTTTCCACCAGCCCTTTGTATTGCTTCTTGTCATTTGAACACTTCCACTCGATTGTTTCATATGTGTCCAGTTGTTGCCAGTGTCGACTGAGGGTATTGAAGTACTCAGTGACCCGAGTATTCACCCTGTCTCAGATCATGGAGCAGGCTCTTCATTTCAAAAATGGCTGAGGTGTTATCCATATTGGAATAAGTCTCCTTCACTGCATCCCACATATATTTTGCGGTGTCATAATACATGAAGTTCTCCCCAATTTCATTTGTCATAGTATTGAGGAGCCAAGACATTACCAAACTGTTTTCCAGTCGCCATTTTTGGAGGTTGGGATCTCCTTCTTCTGGTTGTTTGGAGTTTCCCATGATGTACCCCTTTGTCCCTTTTCCTTGGAGGAAGATGCGAACTGACCTCTCCCATTGGATGAAGTTTTGGCCATTCAATTTATGGCCTGTGATAGGAAGGACTGACCCTTTGATGGAGTTGGCAAGAGTCGCATCAGTCTCCACCTTGGGCGAATGCTCTGGCTTTTCACTCTCCATGGTAGGGCCGGTGCTAGGGGTTAGGGATGGTTCAGATCGAGCTCTGGTACCATGCGGAAAAGCGAATTGTTTATTCCCTAATATCAAAACTGGTACAACGAGGGAGAATAAATAGTAATACAGAGTTGATTTTGTACACTAATCTAGGCCTAAGAATCAGGGGAAATAATCGTCCCTATAATTGCTATAACTAAAAAGGAAAGAGAATAAAACAGATCCTAAATTTAGCTGTACAGATCAGAATCGCATGATTCTGATTGATTTCCCCAACCATCGACAAGAATATAGAGGTGGATGAGTGTACATACAATAAAAATAAGGTTAAGAACAAATGTATTCGAGGAAAAGTTGGAGTAGCACTTATTGAGGAGAAAATGACAGAAACTCGCCTCAGGCGGTTTGGTTAATGTGAGAAGAAGCCCAAAAAATACTTTAGGAGAAACGAATTAAAAAAAAACCTCACTCTAAAAGTTTTTATTAAAATTTTAGTTTTTGATAAAGCCCAATGATGTCAAATAGTCCATATAGCCGACCCCACTTAGTGGGATAAGGCTTGGTTGTTATTATAATGTTTTGTGTGCTAGTGCTGCTGACAGTCAAAATGATGTGCAAAATGGCAACATTGTAAAACTGGAGCATCTTCTGGAAAAGTCTAACAGTTGTATAATGACATATTGAATTAAGAGAATTGATCTAATGTGCTTGTCTTAATGTTTTCTTTTTATTTCATCGATGGATGAGATCTGTGTAGAAAATTATAATAAAATGTATATAATTTATTTGCAGTATCACTACACCCTTGTGTCTTTAAAGTTGACTTGATAAACGTCATATCACCCCTTTTTCTTCTAGTACTTTGCTGCAATATATATTGAACTTTTTATATAATTTCCCATATTGTCTTATTGTTCTTGTTTTATTTAAACATTATTCTTTACTGCAAAAGTTTCTTGCGGTTTTGGTGGGAGTTTATGAAGCTTTCCTGTTTAACCCAAACGTTATATTTTCATAATTTTACGTACTGCTGTTAATTATCTCATGCATTTTATTGTTTCTTCTTTAAAATTCCTGAAGCATGCATCTGATATCGATTATCTATTCAGGCTTTTATTCTCCACTTCCAGCTGAAGACATTTATTTTTGAAGGTGTATTGGTTGAGAATCCATTGTTGAACATGATGGGCAGTTCTACCAATGATTCTGGAGCAATCTGTGCATCAGATGTTTCATCTGCTAGCTTTGGGTCCAATGTTTCTTTGGGTAGGCATCATTCTGTTTAAACTTAGTAGTACTTCTGGCATCATGTTTTTTTTTATTCTCTAAGCCTACATTACTTTTGCAGAATCTGGAATACCTTGCGGAATTGCATTTTCAAATTCTGAAATTAGGGATATATACTTAATACCAGTGGCAAGTGGAATGATTGGAAAATTGCTTCTCACAGAGAAACACCCTTTCCGCAGTCGACATGGAGTTGTGATTGCAATTGCTCCATTGGCGGGGTTAAGTGTAAGTCAATATTGCCTTAACTTTTTGCTGGTCAGAGCTTTATCTTTTATAGGTTTTTATGACGTTGGTCTGATTATTTCAAAAAATTAATAATGTGAAGATACCTATGTGGTCTTATTCTTTCTTGGTTGGTTTTCAAAACTGTTTTTCTTATCCTTATGATGCTAGGTGCTGTCAGATAGTCTCATGGATGGAATTCTTTATACGCTTCTGCCTTGCAATGCATGTTTTAATGTGATTAGTACATATATCCCAAGCAGAGATATATATAGAGTGCAATCTTGCATTAGGGTTTCCAATGATCTTTTCACTTTCTTCCTCCTCTCCTTTTGTGTGTTTGTTTGGGTGTGCGCACATGGGCTTTGAATAGGTTCATTGAACCATTAACTGTACTAAAATTTAAACCAAAAGAGGAAAAACTATTAACAGTTTACAACTTAATTTTGGTGCTTCTCACATTGTTTTTAGTCATCATGTTTTGATTACTTCATTGTGTTTCATTTGCCCCTTTTACCTGCTTGATGCAGCCTGAGATAGATGAGGACCATCCCTCATGGTTGCATCTTCGAATAAGAGAGTTTGACCCACAGTTTTATACAATTAAAGGCAGAGGAAACCACCTGAGCATGTCTGATCATGTGGCAGATGGGAGATGGACCCTTGGTTTTCCAAATGCAAAAGCTTGTGAGGATGCTCAATTATCGATTCTGAATGAAATTACCAAGCAGAGATCAGCTGTGGAGTACATACTTGCTCCACTGCTTCCTTATGATCTTGGACTAGCTGAAAGCTAAGGTAATTAAAGCTGTGATGAAGAGTGAATGTAGGTTAGTTTACATTTTTTCCACTTCGAATTTATTTTCTCTCTTGCTCTCTCTTTGCCTTTATTTTACTCGTCTTATTGTTTCTTTTCTTTATATTTTGCTTTTATAAAACGGATAAGGTTATAGCTTTGCACATTATATAAGCGGATAAAATTATTTTATACTATTACCGCTAGCAAGCGATCTTGTGAAGCATGTAATAATTAATATTAACGTCTATAGTATGTTTTTGGTGTATAGACTAATATATGTCTGTAACATATGTAAATTTGATTTCATATAGAAATGTTTTCATTTGTGATACTTGAATTAATAATTTCTGTAATTCCTTAATGTTGCTTGTAATTTTAATTCCTCATGTATTCTTGGCAGCTATTTTTTTCAGTCTTCTTGTTTACTTTTCCATGTTAGTGTAGGTTTTGATTCTGTCATATATGATTGTCTCTTTGTTATGCTGGATCTTCGAGTAACTGTTAGAAATGCAGAGATCAGACCAAGAAATAAGGAAAGAACTTCACTGAAGGTGTGTGTATACTGAAGAAAAATTTTGAAACAATTTTATTGACTGAAAAGAAAAGGGGGGGGGGGGGGGAATAAAAAAGAAGAGTAAGCATCCCCTATGGCAGTTAGGAACTTATGCTGCACTTGATAATAACTTGCTATTATGTGTTAATAACTTTTGAAATATGTTAGTAATCAAACTTCTAAAGTTTGAACATTGATGAAAAAGTTATCAATACAAAAATAACAAATTACTAAAGAGTGAAGCATAAGTTACTAATTACCATATAGAGGTGTAAATTTACACCGCTTTCGTGGTGTGCAAATAACGTTATATTAATGAAAGGCCAGGTGAAAATGAATATCTAGCGAGTTTGAAGTGGGGATATTATGTCAGATTTGACGTTTGTATGCATAAAATTTTAGTAGAACTTCAAAATTTCATGCTTGTGGCCATTATTATGTTCTCCATGGAGGCTTGACGCGATTTTAGGGTTTACTTGGTTGAGTTGGTAGAAAGTGGGAAGATGAAAATCACTTTATAATTGCTCGGTATAACATAAATATGAGAAGGTGGAAAGTAAAATGTATTCATTTTCACTGTCATTAACATTGGTTGAAAATTATTTCCACTCCATCTTATATTTTTTACCTTCTTTACCTTCCCACTTTCTACTTACACAACCAAAAGGTCCAAAACAGACCCATAAACATGTTTGGTTGGAGGGAATGTGTTAGCTACCCTTTAATAAACAAGGTGTATGTTAGGAGGAATAAGCCCATTAAGGCTTGACTTAGTCAAACTAGAGTAGAACCATATAAATAGTTGGCTGAACCAACTAAAAGGGTATTCGGTTGAAAGACTGGGTGGTTCTTGATTCTTGTAACGCTAGTATTCTTGTAAATGATATACCCATCTGTTCTGTTATCATATTGATATCAGAAACAGAGAGGAAGAATAAACTACTTGTTCCATTCAATTTTCTTGCATATTCTGGTCCAGTTCTATTAGAATGGAATGAGATTTGGTTAGGTGATTGGAATGAGAATGAGTATTTCTAAGGAAACGAGCATTCTTACAATTGTAGGAATGTGGATTTCATAACAAAAGTGATGGAATCCCCATTTCATTTCATCAAAATATAACTGTAAAAAATAACCTAGTTCATTTGGTTCACATGTTCAGCTTCAAAATTCTTTTGGGTCAATTTGTATTTTTGTACGTTTGAAAAATTAGCCTGGACCGCCAAAAAATTTGTGGGCTCAAATCAGGCCGAGCTAAGCTTATTTAACTTTAAAAATCATCAATTATTTCTCTTGTTATTTTTAATCAATTATAGCGTATCAAACATAAAAAATAGAATAGAGCTATCATTTCATTCCCATACAAAACATAGGAATAAACATTACATTCCCATTTTCATTCCCTAAAATCATTCTATCCAACCAACCAAATAGTCTTTTAGGATGGAAGCAGATTCTGAACATGGCTTCTCATATTTATTTGTACCACTCAATTGTGTGGAGTTTGTTCACATAATCAACTTCTTTTCAGTAGCAAGTGCTATTTTCGTGAACACAGAAGAAATGCATTTCGACATAAATAGCATAATTTTAGCAGAAAAATGTCTCTGGCAATGTTTAATGAGATTTTCACTTAGTAGAAAAATTACTAAAGGAGGGCATGATTATAAAATGGACTTTGGCAATGTTTAATGTGAGATTTTTAATATATGAAGATGAACTCAGTAGGGTGGCGATTGACAGTTAGCGCGGCGTACGCAATAATTGCATGGCAAGTGGTAGACAGCTGATAATATTTACACCTTGGGTCGAAATGGTGTGGGTTTATAACTTTATATGCAGTGGTTCATGAATTACTCCCGTTCCCTAAATTGCTTATTCTTTCACGAATTTAAAAAATTTCCTTGTTTGTGGCGTGGTATAAATGCATTTTGACCAAGTAAAAGAGCTTTTATAGATGAAATGGCTGAGGATTGGAATTTGGTGTGTTACGTCTGGTAATGTATAGCGAGCTAGATAAATGCAAGGTTGCTTCTTACTTATTGAATGCTGTTACGTGGATTTAGAGCATATTAATGCATAACTGGTCTCTGCATTTAAGGTGTTATACACTTACATGCTTACGTTTTTGTGAATGTCTTAGGTTTTTATTGTCATATTCACTGATGGAAAAATGAGGAAAGGATATCCTATTTGAAATGGGACGAGTTCAAGTCATTTAGAATAGATGTTAAGACATTTTTGTTTTAATTCTATTTAAAGAAAATAGAATTAAATGCATCTAGTCGTAGCCTCTGTGTGTGTGTGTGTGTCTCTCTCTCTCTCTCTCTATATATATATATAAAAATGATACTTTCACATAAAAATAATCCTCACATATCTCACATATTTTTATTTTATCTCTCTCATTTTTCAACATTAAAAACTTGGATAAATAAAGATATATGAGGTTATTGTATGTGTAAATATCATCACTCATATATATATTGGGTTGCAAAAGAGGTCTATGACCTGATGTGTGGAGAGAAAGAAGACAAGCTAAAGTGGAGACAAAGCAGCCCCAATGAAATTTAAACCTGGAATCAAGCTATATTTAAAAGGAATTTGATGTCACTTAAACTAAGGTTATCGCGTTTAGGTTATATTAGATGCTTTTATTTTGGCTTTGATTGTCATTCACAATTGGAGGAATGAGGGACTGATCCTTTTCAAGAAATTTAAATTCTAATTGCATTTACAGAAACTTCTGTAGCACAAAATAGGCGTGCAGAAGAGAGCCATATTGGACGCTAGACGGTTATGTATAGGAGAACGTTTGGGTTTATGACAATATTGGACACTTTCAGATTCACCCACCACAACCCCAATATATATACAATATATAGCCTGCCATGATATGCCTAGATTTGCTTCGTCTTCTGCGGTTGTGCGCAGAGATAACACGAGGTAGAGTAATCATTTGTATTCCTAATGATGCTGGCCTTTCAAGTTTTTAATGAAACACAAGTATGTTTAGTGCAGTGCAGATATTAAGCATAAAATAATGAGAAACTTTTGGGAAAAAGAGTGAGTGTGTGGTACGTAATTCCATCACCTTTACATTAACAAGGCTGTCATGTCAAAATTAGAGCAACTTTTTCCTCCCAGTTCTAGCCTTTAAAGCTGCCCACCCTGCCCAATACAATTAACTAATCTTTTCACCTTTTTCTTTCTCTCTCTCTCTCTCTCTCTCTCTCTCCACACTTTCGTTTTCCCTCTCTTCCCTTGGATATTGCTTTCAGCCACATGGCCACATAGAGGCCGAAGATGCTTATTTGAAGCTCAAAAGCATAAAATGAGCGTCCCTTTTGAGTAGATAATGCCATATTTTACTTTTAATGTTGCTTTATGATAGAGCGCGTTACTTTAAGCAAAAGATGAGGGTATATTAATATTGGAGCTCTAATAAAATGTTTTTGCAGGAAAATCAAGAAAAGGGGGGTGGGGGGGTTTGATGGTGAAAGAAGAGAAAAGATAGTCCTGTAGCTTTCACTTTGCCACAAATCTCATGGTGTCCAAGCAAAGATTTAGCGATAAACAGTTAGGATGACTTTTTTTTTAATAACAATTATCCTTTATATTTTAGAAAAAGTTAACCGTTATTGGTGGAGAGAGAGAGAAGTGATGGGTTGTGTTCTAAGTAAGTGTATATATTCCTCTCTTTCGTTCAAACACTCCTTTTCTAGCTAGCATAGCAGAGTGCTTTGTGTTCAAATAATTTGGTGTCCTTTGCAAGTCTTTTTAGGCCAACAAAGATACAAGAGACTTTTTGACTGGAAGCCTGGGCTAGCTAGCTAGCCACAGTAATGCTTGTGCATATGACATATCACTCACCCAAGCCAAAACCCCCCAAGGAAATTTATAGACAGTTTCAAGATTTGGTTACCTGTTAATAGATTCATTTTGGGTCCTAATGCTAAGCACACGGACTCTTTTTCTGTCGAGAGCTAGTCACGTGTTACGCAAATAGTGATCATGCCTAAAAGAACAGAACAAAATACGAGAAAAAGAAGGGAGAAAAAGGTTTTGCTCAATTATATTGATTTAATGTGTACAAATTATAGTTTTGTACATAGTTAATACAAATGCAGCCAATGGAGTTAACGATCCCCAAACATGACGTTCTATATTTTGGTCTTGTCAAAATGTCATGTGAAATTCTCATATATGTATACCTTCTGGGGTTCCCCATAAAGAAGACATTCGCATGGTTATTTGAGTGGCTTTGCACTATTTCTCTCATTGAGTGCTCATCAACTGGTTATGCATTATATCACTCACTTTCTTCAATGATTGTTAGATCATTTCCCCTTTTTTATTTCTTGTAATGTTCCTTAGCATGTCTTGGTTAACTGCTTTGTTTCAAGATGACATGCAGTGACTGAAATTATAACTGACTGATGCACACATTAATGATACGTCATGGGCCATTGTATAAAACAAGTAAAAGAGGATTTAGATGATTGAGGGGTGAAAGGGAGGTATCTGTGTTCGAAAATATGCTTCGATTTCTTTATGTAATTTCTATGCTTTCTTTTTCGTGAACACCTAGATAGATGGAAGGGGAGCACTGAGTGGGTGCTATGTGTGCCTGCTCTGCTTTCTATGCAAAGGCAATATTGAAAACTCGAAAATTTAGACCCTAAACCTAAAATGGACACAACTATCTAAGAAACCTACAGAGCAAAATCACACTCACTGAAGTGGAGCCTGAAGAATTAAACTTTGCAATTTTCATACCCAGAAACTTGCATTGTGGGCTCTTAATTGCTTACATTAGTCTGTTATACATGTATCTATTATATTTAGCAGGATATGAATCTGAGGGAATAAATAGAGTACTCAAATTAGTTTATGCTCTCTGTTGATGATGCTTAACAAATATTTCCATAATACTGATATGATATATATAACATTATATGTTTGCAAATAAGGAGCAATTCAGAGCTTTATATAGTGTAGTGGTCCTTCAATTACAAAATAATATCGATCAGTCAAAGGCTCCTATAAATATAATCAAACTTCTGTACATTAACGCAGCTCAGAAAATTGAAGTCAATCACGTCAGGATCAGGATTAATTATATTAAGCTTGGATAGAGGAGATGTGAACTCGGTCGCACGTGCAGAAAATTTCTGCTATGTTTTCATTTTATTCTCATGCTGGAACTGTTCATATATAAACCGAACCCAATCAGTTGAACTGAATAATGTTAGCCAGTTTTTCTTTGCTTCATGAATTGATATTTTAAGTTTGGATGTAAGAAAATCTTTTTTATATTCTATTTTACACACGTAATTTGTTCTTACTTCTAGTCATCTTTGTGTCTATTTTATATTATAATGGTATGTTAGGTATATATTTTAATGAGAGGTTTTAAGACCTACATATCAGTACGGAAAATCTTATATAAATCAAATATCCATTTTCAATAGTACATCAAATAAAAATTATATATCTTTTCTTCCCAAATCACTGAACCAAACTGTTATGCTTGGATTTTGATTTGGTTTGGGTTCATAATATTAGATTTAGCTGGGTTAAAAATTGTGAATCGCATAAGGTGGGTTTAATTTATGTTTAGGCTTAAAAACAAAACAAACTAAACCAAACCACATTGCAAACACTCCCACCTGATGCAAAAGTGTTTCCTCTTAAACGAACAATGGTAAACACCTAAAGTACTTGTTAGCTGCGTGAATGAAAGTGATTAAAACTGACACTAACTAGAAGTCTACAAATAATTCAACAAAAATTCAATGCTAACCATGTAGTAGTAACATAATCAACCAAAAAACGTGTGCAAGTAATGATGCCAAGGGAACATTGAAGAGAAAATTAAGAGGCGTAATTATTTGACATTTAATATAGTGTGACTATAATTAAAATAGAAGCATCAAATCTCATGAATATATTTGACAACTATTTTTTTTCATTTATGTGAAATTGATCTTTATTTTTTTATTTCAGAATTAAAGTCAAGGAACTATATAATTGATTACCTGATATTTTTCTTTTGCTAGAGAGTTATTACATTAATTTTATTTATTAATTGGAAACATAATTTTAAAAACCAAAGATAATTAATAAGAATTTAAATCTTCAAAAATGTTAGGTGAATTTAATTAACTCGTTTGAGGGAGCATGTAAATTTTCATTTGTTTTTAACGGTTATAGAGTTCCTTGTTCATAGTAGTTGTCTATGTCTTTCTACATATTTTTTTCTTCTTAGAATGAGAATGAATTATTAGGGCGAAAAAAATGTATGAAATAAATAATGGAGAGAGAGAGAGAGAGAATCTGGCCGGGAAGAGAAAGTTGGTCTTAATCCCCATGCAGCATGATGCGTTTTCAAAGGCATCTAAGTTAGTCTGTATTGGATTTTTAATCCATAAAAAATAAGGAAGGGAACTCAACACTTTTCTTTTTTTGGTACATGGGAACTCAACACTTTATTCCCTTGTCTTTGGGTCCGGAAGAAAAACGTACACAGTTCCCGATTCCTTCTCCCACATATATCATATAAGAGTAGTATAGACCCCATTCTCTTTTCAGGTCCTCGGTTTTGGCAGACTCTCATGAAAAAGATGTTTCCTCTCTCTCTCTCGTACATATGAATAGGATAGAAGGAGCGTCATCTTGTTTTTTTGTGTGTTTTTCCTTTAAGCTGTTGTTGATCCACTTCCACTTCTAGCGCTCCCGCCTCCATTTGATTGCAATAGTATACTAATGGCAAATTAAGATCATACTTAGGAGTTTGCATGCATACTGAGTTAGAGACTCAACAAGTCTTCAATTCAAGATTACTTAGTACCATCCGTGACTTAAATTTTCTCCCTCATCAAAAAAGGAAAAAGAAAATATTAACTAATATTAAGCATAAAAGAGAAAGTACCCACTTACAAATACCGAAACTTTTTTACGAAATTTGGTGTATGTGTGTGTATGAAAGAGAAAGAGAGTGTGTGAGATAGCAAAGCTGAGTTGCCTTTGATACTGATGCATTAGTCCTGCTTGTCAGCACATGCAATCCACTTTCTACAACAAAATCGACTTTGGACCCCAAATTTACCTCACCCACAAGAAAAGCACAGCCCACCTCCCATAAATTTCACACTCTCTTCTCCCTCTCTCTCTCTCTCTCTCTCTCTCTCTCTCTCTCTCTCTCTCTCTCGTTTCGTTGTCTCTCTTAGTCTTTTAGACAAAACCACCATCATATTCTAGTGACAAGGTACAGAACAAACAAGTTTCGTGGAAGGAATTACTCATCTTGTTTATTTTATTAGACTAGCTAGCTAGGGATAGAGGCCTCGCAATCTAGCTGCCAACCATAGATATCAGATACCAACGAACACTCGCCCCTCCACTTTCGTTCTTCACCCTAAACTCTAAAGTCCCCCTAAGTACTCCTCTGTCCCATATATCATCGTTTTCCCTATCCAAATTAACACCACCTTACAGCAAACTCCTCACTATCTTTCTTCTATGTCAGATTCAAAAATATGTTTCCGACTACACTTTGATCTCACTGTTAATTTCTAGCTTCTTTTCACTGTTGGTATAGCTAAGCGACATAATTGAAGGACTCCAAAGATGAGAACAGGAAGCTGCGCTGTGCAACAGGGCCTAACTGCAGAGGCCGCAAGCATAGTGAAGCAAGCAGTAACCCTCGCGAAGCGTCGTGGCCATGCTCAAGTGACTCCACTGCACGTGGCAAACACTATGCTCGCGGTTACCAATGGCCTGATGAGAACGGCTTGTCTCCAATCCCATTCTCACCCTCTCCAGTGCAAGGCCTTGGAGCTTTGCTTCAATGTTGCGCTCAACCGCTTGCCAGCCTCCACTTGTAGCCCCATGATGGGCAATCACTCTCAGTGTCCTTCTATCTCCAACGCCTTGGTTGCTGCCTTCAAGCGTGCTCAGGCTCACCAGCGCCGCGGATCCATTGAGAATCAGCAGCAGCCCCTCTTGGCAGTGAAAATAGAGTTGGAGCAACTCATAATTTCCATCTTGGATGATCCTAGTGTTAGTCGAGTCATGAGAGAGGCTGGATTCTCTAGTACCCAAGTGAAAAGCAATGTCGAACAAGCTGTGTCTTTGGAAATATGCTCTCAGAATACCCCTTCTGTGAGTAGCAAGTCAAAGGAAAACAATAATCTAACCCTCTCTCATCAGTCTCAACCTGCTGGTCATCCCGCTGGAGAGGACGTACCCAAAACATCGGTATCGGATCCAATTAGGGCAGAGGACATCACCAGTGTCATAGATAATTTGGCGAATCAAAGAAGGAGAAGCACTGTGATTGTGGGGGAGTGTCTAACTAATCTTGAGGGTGTAGTTAGAGGAGTGATGGATAAGGTAGATAAAGGAGATGTTGGTGAGTCTCTTAGAGGTGTCAAGTTTATACCTCTTTCTCTTTCAGCTTTTGGCCATGTCTCAAGAGTAGAGGTTGAGCACAAGATTGAAGAGCTTAGGAGCCTTGCAAAGACGACCTCTCATAGCAAAGGGTATGTTTTGTATCTCGGAGATCTTAAATGGGTATTTGATTATAGCGCCCGTTCTAGCCAGGAAGGGAGAGCGTACTACTGTCCTGTGGATCACATGATAATGGAGATTGGAAAGCTGGTAAGTGGGGTTGGAGAGAATCGAAGGTTTTGGCTGATGGGTATTGCCACTTTCCAGGCTTACATGAGATGTAAAAATGGCCAGCCATCACTGGAGACTGTTTGGGGTCTTCATCCTATTACTATCCCAGCAGGCAGCTTGCGCTTGAGTCTCATCACTGACAGGTAAAGCAGTTTGGTAAAGTTGGACATAATTGTATGGCTTTAATTCAATCTTTACAATCCATTTCCAAAACTATTTCTTCTTTGGATTAAGATCAGGTAGCTGAAAATGGGCGAGGTAAAAAGAAAAAGATGGAATTGTCTTTTACTTTTTAAGGTTAAAACTTAAAAAAGAAAAGTTGGGTTGGACGAAATACATGCTAAACGAAATAGGGAAAAACTGATTTTTTTTTCTTTCTTTTCCCTTTGTTTCTCAACTATTTTCTGTATATGTGAAGAAGGAAAAACGATGGCAAAAGAACTTTGGTTAAAAGTGGGTGTACTGAAACGAGCAACATGTCAGTCATTATAGTTTTGCTTTCTTCATTGATTAGAACTAACTAGGAACGAGGTTTCTTCTTCTTTTTTCCCCCCATTAACATTGACAATCAGTTTCTCTTTTGGATTCCTTTTCCATTATATTGTTACTATTCTGAATGACTTTAGAAGGTGGAATATGACCTGAAATAAATGAAGTCACTAATTGATAATCTTATAATCATCTTTTCTCTTTTTCCTCTCAGTGGACTACAAAATCAGCCCACCAACAAGAAAGCTGACAATAGAACTAGCTGGTTATTACTCGAAGGAGTGGGGGATGATCAGAAGCAACCAGCTTGCTTCGCGGAGCCTTTGACCAAGATTGAGACCGAAGTTCGAAGCTTGCAGAGCAGTACTTGTAACAGTGATTCCTCTAGTTCAAGCCTTCCTGCATGGCTCCAACAGTACAAAAATGAGAATAAAGGAGTTACCTCTAATGATCAGGTCTTAATTATCACAACTCAAACTTTTAAGTTGAAATGAACATAGCATAGCATTAAATATATATATATATATATATATATATATATATATATATACACATATAATATAGACACACACACACAAATTTTACTCTTGTATGTAGTATGTACAGTACAATCGTATAAGATGAAAATTAACTTTTCCTATATATTCTAACAGAGCTGTGTCGCAGTGGGAGACCTTTGCAAAAAGTGGAACTCTATGTGTAGTTCAATCCAAAAACAACCCTACCCTTCTGAGAAAACTCTCACATTATCCTCAGCATCACCTTCTTCATCTGCTTCAGGCTTCTCTTATGAGCAGCAACATCCTAATTTGCACCGGACCTACCATGAGTGGCCAGTGGCTGAACCTAAACAGTCACTGATGGACCACCATTTCTGGATCTCTGAAAGTGGTAGCAAGCCCAACGAACCGACTTTGAGAGTGTACATCCCAGAGAGTAAGGAAACTAAGAAACCATTCTCAACATCGAATCCTACTTCCAACCCTAATTCCACTTCTTCTAGCGACGTCATGGAAATGGAGTACGTGAGCAAGTTCAGAAAGCTCAATTCAGAGAACCTGAAAACTCTGTGCAATGCTTTGGAGAAAAAAGTCCCGTGGCAGAAAGATATAATACCGGAAATGGTAAGCACCGTTTTACAATGCCGGTCTGGCATGCTACGAAGAAAAGGGCAAGTGAGAAGCAGTGAGGTGATGAAAGAAGAAACGTGGTTGTTTTTCCAAGGTGTTGATATGGAAGCTAAGGAGAAAATAGCCAGAGAATTGGCTAGGCTTGTTTTTGGGTCCCAGAGCAACCTCATTTCAATAGCCCTGAGCAGTTTTTCATCAACAAGAGCAGATTCAACTGAGGATTGCAGAAACAAAAGATCAAGAGACGAACCGAGTTGCAGTTACATTGAGAGATTTACGGATGCAGTCTCTAGCAATCCTCATAGGGTGTTTCTAGTTGAAGACATAGAACAAGCAGATTATTGTTCTCAACTGGGTTTTAAAAGGGCTATTGAGAGTGGACGAGTTGCAGATTCAAATGGTGAAGAATTTGGTCTTTGTGACGCTATCATCATTCTGAGCTGCGAAAGTTTCAGTTCAAGATCAAGAGCTTGCTCTCCTTCGGTCAAGCAAAAATCGCCTGAAGGTTCTCAAGAAGAGAAGGATGATATTGCTCCTTTGGAGGAGAGAAGCCCTTGTGTTTCTTTGGATTTGAATATTTCCATTGATGATGACTGCGATGAGAATCAGTCAGTAGATGACATTGGGCTTCTTGAATCCGTAGACAGACGGATTATCTTCAAAATTCAGGAATTATGAGGAAAAACGAATATTAAGAATATCTAATCTCCCACTCCCCCCCTCTCCCCCTATTTTGGATTTCTTTTAATTCTCTTTATTAACTCATCATGTCTATGTATTTTCAGGCATTTCCTAGGGCTGGGGATGAAAGAAATTGCATGCCCTTTAATTTTATTATGTAACTACATGTATATTACCAAGTATATCGACTATCACTGCTATAGGAATTGGGGACTTTCCGTCAAAAAAAATTTCCTATTTATATTTAAGTTTAAATCTCTAAAGGGGGAGTCCGAGAACTTCAGCTCAAATGGCACTAGTCCTTTTCGTAACCGCTTGATTCCAGTATCGAAATAAGAGTTACGTTAGCCTATTATCCCACTCCTTACACCGGTGCATCCTTTAACTTATGGGTGTTTGGTTCATGGATTATTTTTTCATTCTTGAGAATTTATATACAGGAAAATTGGATTCTCTTGCTTGGTACAATTTTTAAAAAAATATTCTCATTTAAAAATGATTTTTTGGAATGAATTTTGCCTAACATTCACACACTTTCATTTCCATGGGGAGGTAGGTTAGCAACATTCTCATGGCAAGAGAATATTTTTGACATGTGAAATGTTTAAAATACCTACCATTTTATTGTCATGCCACCAACCAACTATCGTCATGTCATTGTCGGGGATTGCCATTGACCACTACCGACCACTTTACGCAATGACTAATCACCGAAATCCAGTCACACTCATCTCCGCCAGGAGTTGATGATGGCCGATTACTTCAGCTACAATGTCAATCACCAAAATTCGACCACCCCTGTTGCCCCAGCCGGTTAATGGTGATCAGCAACTTCGGCTACCGCGTCAGTCACTAAAATCTAGTCACCCCTCATTAGGCCAATAGTTAATGGCGGCTGGCTACTTAGGCCACCGCATTGATCATCAGAAACTAGCTACCCCTACTGCTAGTAGTAGTTGACAATGGTCAGCGACTTCGACTACTACACTAGTCACTGAAATCTGACCAACCCCGTCCCAATAGGTAGTTGACGGTGGCCGGCGACTTCGACCACCGTGCCAGTCATTAGAATCTGGCCACCATTTGCTGCCGCTTGTGATTAACGATGGCTGACGACTTCGGCCATTACACTGGTCATCGGAATTAGGTCACCTCTTTCGCAATCGGCAATTGACAATCACAAACTTGGGTCACTACTGGCCCGCCAACAATTGGAGTCATTCCCAAGAATGTTTTTGGTCAACCAAACATAATAATCATCATTCTTGGAATATCATTCTTGGGCATACTATTCTTGGGAATACTTTTTCTAAGTTTAAACCAAACGTCCCCTATTAGTTTGCTTTTGATCTACGTAAAAAATTGCACTATTATCTAATTATGTTGTTGGCATATCATAAAAGAGTTTGACTTTTCATTTATATATATTTTCAGATTAATATGATATCACATAATTATATCATAGTATAAATAAGATTTATACATTGCATATAAATTAAATCCTAACCTTAGTCTTTATATATGCTTAAGTGTGACCCAAGAGTTTATGACAGGGTCGTGCAACCCTATATAGGATGGTAGCATTCCATAATATTTTAAGATTATGAGCTCGAATGTTTTTACCATTAATTTTTTTTAAAGATTTATGATATTTAACAATTAAATTTTAAAAATAACTATAATGTGAAACTAGTGTTGTTAAACTCGAACCGGATGAGACTATCCAACATGTTTGACCATAAATTGGGTACTTAGATAGTTATGGTTCAGTCCTATAACCAAATTCATGATCAAACTACTTTGGACTACTCAAAATTAGTTAAAATCTAATTAAATCACTCGATTCATCTAGTTGAACGGGTCAACTATAAATTTAAAATTTTTTTTTTTATATTTCATAAATATTCTCATATATTTTATATTACTACATGAATATTATTGTTATGATGTCATTCAGTTTAATTATATAATTTAAACAGTTGAACTTGAACCATTTGTTTCACCGATTCACTGTTCGATTTGATTTTATTTGTGAAACAACAACTCTTTAATAGCATTGTCCAATATTTTGTCCCTTTGCTTCTTTTTTTTTAATCTTAGAATTACAAGTTTTTTAGCAGAATTAGAAATGGAACATAAAGTGTATTTTCCTGTTGTGATTCATTCGAGAAATAAGATATGCCCAGGACCTCTACTGTGGTTGGTAATTATAACTTCATGATTGTTGATTGCATTACAACTTATGTCATTAAATGTGAACAAGGTCTATCACTCTATTTCATCATCAGACGCGTCATTAGCCTACTCACACAAAATAACAATTCCTCAACCTTTTAATATCCTGGCTTTTTCTATCATCTATACATATAAATATGTGAGTGTGTGGCCTGGGGCCTACCGGTTGCTGTTTCTTGAAGTATATGGTAAGAAAGGAAAAACACAAGTATGCTTCCAAGTTGGGATAAGTAGGAATCATTTCTTGCCTCAAAAAGTTAACCGAGTAAGAGTTCATTAAAAGACAGTTTCCTCTTTAATTAGAAAGCAGCACCACATATGAAATCAACTATATATGTAGATGATATAAATGAAACTTCTAAAAGTTTTATGGGTGTTAATCAGAGGTCATATGCTTCAAACTTTTAAAATATACATTTATTATCTCTATTATTAATAAAGAGAATTTTAAGTAGTTTTGCATTTTTAATTTTGATACAATAATTTTAAAATGTCTTTTTATATTATTATTTTGTAATAAATTTTAGAATTAAATACCTATCACTCCATTATTTATTATTTATTTTAAAGAAGTTAATACTCCACAAAATTATAAAACTTATAGTATTCTCTGTTTACTTTTCTTATATTTCTCTTATTTTATCTCCATTTAACACATTCTTTCTATTTTCTTTATCATTTTTTTCTTCAATTTTTTCTCTCTTTATCGCTTTCTGTTTTTTACAATAATTTTTTAACTTTTTCATTTTTTTTGTGTGTTCACATTTTGTCTACTCACATCTTACCCATCATCTCCTGTTAAAAATATAAATTATTAGCTAGTGACCCTATACATAACAATTTAAGTTTTTATTGAGATCGAATCGATCCTTAATTAATTATATGGTATAAGCACCAATACGAGGGTAGTCAAATTGGTTTGTATAATCAGGTGGCTTGGCACCAAGGCTCCCATGGGAAGAATTAATCAACTAATTCATGATTCAATTCTCAAAGAGTCTTTATACCCGCACATAACTTACCTTTCTCTGTTTAAAATATAAAATCATTCATGCCTTGCACTTATTAATTTAAGCTTTTAAGGAGTTTGTCTTTGATTCATATGAACACTCCTATGGTTAAATGGTTTAGAAGAAGGTACTTATGATTCAAAACTTTATGCCTAAAAAGTTTTTGTATGAAGGTGTGTTAAAAAGTATTAGTTTAATTATTAGCTTTTTGAAATAAATAAAATGGAAAGTTTTTGAAATTATAAATTGGTAACTTTATTAAACTAGCTAAACTTGTTTGTTCTTCTTCGTTTCTATAAGCCAAGAATGAACCATTTATTAAATCTTGTATTGGAGGAACAAAATACAACGCATACAAGTGTAGCAGCCAATCCCGCCAATTGCGTTTTTATTTTCCTATGTGAGTTTGTTACGTTGAGATTTTGTTAGGATTAGTCTCTGCATCAGCCTTTCCTGGCGTTGCTCTGGCTGCTATATATACTTTATGTGTACTACCCAAAAATTAATAATAAAAATGAATTAATCCATTCGACTCTTCAAGTATTTCTTCGTTTTCTGTTTTATATGATCTTGAATGGATTTATTTTACCTGTTTTTCTCAGTAATTTATTATTGACAACTTTATGTCAACTGTTCACCGTAAAAGATTCATATACTATATTTATAATTTGTTTCAAACAAGAGAAAAACCACAGCCGTAAGGATTTTTAGCCAAGAGAAACAGGAGGACATAGGCGGAATACTGGAAATATACCTATGTTTTCTTATTTTCCAGTCAGAAAGGTAAAGATATGTAAATGGCGAAGCTCTATATCTCGCCCAACGATTTTGTTTTCACCAACAGATCAACTTATTACGCGATATATTATTATATATGAATGAAACCGAACTGTTATGAGTATGGCTGGAATCAGTACACAGTCCCTCAACTTCTTGAGCCTGTCATCTTAATGCTGAAAGTTTAATGCCAAGAATTTACCAGCAGCTCTCTGAGTTACAGTTATTAAGACTTGAACTGTGGCAAAGGGTTGATGATGTCGGGTGTCCTTTTTACTTTATTCCATATCGATCCCATAAAATGACTAGACCAAGCACCTGTACTCTGGTTTATTAATTGCAATAGCAGCAATTATATCTTAATTGAATCTCAACTTTAATTGATGCTAATCCCAACTAATTGGTGCTATTGTGATTAAGATATAATATTTAAGTAAATAAAAGATGATTGTGGGAGCAAACACTTAAAACAATTAAGAAGATAGGAATTTTTCTTTGCATTTATGTGCATGTGCCAGTGAAATCTAATATGTTGCATGTTTCTCAATAATTAAACATAGCATTGTTCATTACATTGGCTTTTCTTTCCTCCTTAATATGTCCACTCATATAGAAGATTTTATCTAATGATTAATTTACACAAAAGCCATATTTGTGATACTATTCATGGCATAATGTGCATTATAAATGTGTAGAATGAAAGATTAAGCCACCTAAACTAAGCTCATATAACGTATGTAGATAAGAATTTAGATAAAGACCTTGAGTTCAAATTATAATAATAACTTCTAAACGTGGGGAAAAAAGAAGATATATAGAGCATAATGTACACTGCATTACTACGAGTTAATAGATAAACATATTGTATAAATAATCTTCTCTTCTTTTTCCTAGATTGCACATTTATTGGGTGATAGATTTATATACATATGAGGAATACAAAGGAAGCTCAAATAATTAATGTTATATCATTGCTAAGTTTTATCCTTTACCTTTTTTTTGGTACAAAAAAGTTTACGTGAGGAGAAGGATCTTTAGTTTAAGATCAAGATAAATTACCAACCTCAGTGAAAATTTATAGTGGGATTGTAAATCGCCTACCATTAGACAAACTCTAGATTTGAACTTAAGTCATAACTAATATAAACAGAAAGTCCGTCAAGTGAGCTAACACTTCTTGGCTACTTTGTTTTGTCTATAGCTAGCTATTATTGTGGATCTAAATTTGATATTAACTTTGCTTTTTGTTAATAATAGCTTTATTACCCGCACAATGCATGGGTTTATTATATTAGATGTACATAGGTTTTTTGAATTATAATGTATTGTTCATTTTGATATTTTTTATAAGAATCTTTTATCAAATTTATGTAAAAAAAAATAACTTAATCACTTTCTAATTTAATTATCTCAGAAGACATAAATAAAAACTCATAAAAATAAAATTTATCTTGAAACATTTAATATATCTAGTGTCTAGCAAGATATAAAAAAAATGTATAAAAATAGAAAATTTAAAGTATTTGATTAAGGTTAAAAATATTTCAAATTAAATATTTATTAAAATATTGATATTTCAAATTAAATTATAAAAATATAAATTTTGAAGTATAATTGATATTTAATTAATTTTAAAAATATTAACAATTTGAATATGCTATTATATATGATGTTCATTAATCATACTTATTAAGAGGTAAATAAGTAATTAATATTTAAATTAATATAAAATTTGAAAAGTTAGAGTAATGAAATTTATCACTTAAATAAAATAAAATAAAATCTAATTGAAATTTGAATTGGATTTGAATTTTTTTAATAAATTTTAGATAGAGGGACAATAAGGCTTTATCAAATGAGTAAAAATTTGGAGGGAAAAAAACTCATGTATAAATGATACATGACATTAACCCTACTTGCATAAAATGTGTTTTATATTATAGTATTAGATTAGATTACATTAATAATAACCATAATCTGTTATCTTCTAAAATAGATTAGTAATAACCTTAATATATTATCTACTAAAATTCTAAGAGAGAAGAGATAAAATTAAGATTTAAATAGATAATTGAAATTTCACCAATATTGAAGGAATTTCATGATAAAAGTTTGAAACTGTCAATCTTAATATATCCAAACATAAACCAATAAAATTTTATGATCAAATTTCAAAACCATAAATGAGTGACACGTGACACAACATATCTAAACACAAGTCTGCATCAAAGAAGCAGAAATTTTGAGGAAAAAATATATATTATTGACACGTGATATTTATCCAAATTACAAAAATTGTGTTTTATATAATATAGTATATAGATTTTTCCAATTATTAATAAATAAATAAATACTTTGTGCGTGTTGTGCCAAAAAAAGGTAAAAAGTAGTAAATAAATTTCACAATGCATCATTTTTTGTATACTTGAATCAAATTTTGGACTGTGGTAATTATTATTAATTAAAGTTTGATCCATAGCGTAAGGGTTGTGCAAAGGAGAAGCAACTTTTCTACTTGGGAAGGAAAAAGTAAAATCTTCACTTAGATATATCAAAAGAGCACTACTTTTCATGCTTTGTGTGATGCATTTGGCAAAAGAATAACTTTTCTTTTTTTGATTTTCGTAACCCAACATTCTCATCTTTGGAAAGCAATAAAAGGTTGCGGTATAAGGGTTCAGAATATAAATATATTAATATTAAAGAAAAGTATTAAGAAAAAGATAGGCAAGCATCTCTTCTTTAAAACCTTAAAGATGTTGCTACTTTAGAATCGCTAAAAGATCATTATCTTCACGACTTTAATTAAAATCCTTAAGCATAAGTATAGAATTTGTCGCTTATATAGCTTTTAAAAAGATAGGGTCTTCAAGAATTAATGTAATCTGTGGTGGACAAAGGTGGGGTTTCGATGAATGCTTTCTCTCTTTCCCTCGCACAAAATCAAGCTTAACCGTATTATATGCTCTTCTACTTTTTTACTAGTTTCTTTTTTCACTTTTTTGCTATCTGTGAAAGGAGGAAGCCTCCATCTTAGACTGTCTTTCTCTTTAAATTGTCTATGGTCAATTTTTCATTTTCTTCTTTTGTTCAACTTTCTTCGTGGACACTTGCTTGATTAGGTGGCAAGACATTATTAGTTCTCTAGCACAAGGTATTGTCGTATATAATTCTTTCTCCATGTACATATATTTGAAAATGAGAGCACACCATATATGTGGATGCTGAATCATTTCAATTATTCTAGATGAGATGAACGTCAATACATATACTAGCCATGTTCCCATTATGTGCTAGCTACAATGTGAGATTATTGATCTATGCTTACGTATTAATTCTGCCACGAAATCCTAATTTCAATTAGTACTATGCAATCCTAAGACATATACTTTGAAAATTATTCAACGTGTACTTAGGTGAATGGATAAAAGAAAAAAAAATAATGATCATGATGATGAGGTGCTAGGGATACAATAACAACAATAACCATGTTCTAATTAGTTTAGTTTGGAGTTTCGAGGGAAAGAAAATGAAATTATGTAAGAGTAGAGTGAAAAAGAAAATTAGAGAAGAAAAGTTTTTTTTTTTTGGGATTTTAGGGAGATCTTATTAAACCTAAGGATGAATGGAAAATGAGGATGTGGGTGTGATCAAACCTTCACCATATAATCACATCTTCCTAGTTAAAGATCAAAGAAAATATTAGTTGAGCTAGGCTTAACCAGTTTACTTTATTCTCTCTTATTAGAATGTTTCTAAAAAAATACATAGAAAAAAGTAAAATAAATAAATAAATTTGAATTCCCTACTTCGGAGGAACTTGAAAAATAGAGGCTTGAGAAGATTTGGGAGCTGGGATTATTACATGTTAAAATTCTATTAGTCCCTCTTTTCACTTAAAGAAATCTTAAAGAAAGAAAATTTAATAATGTTACTTTAATTTGCTTTCTTTTCAATTTCATTTCGCCCTCAATATAAACATCATCTAAGGATCTGTATAATTTGCTTCTGTTTAGTTGATTAAGCTTCATTTAAAATATTTGTCACGGCTTCCGCTTATTCCAATTAGTCAAGGGTAGAGGGCAGGGACCGACCGAGGTTATAGCCTCTCAATCTTTAATTTTTTTTTAAAAAAATTAAAATTATCTTTTAATATAAATAAAATTTGTATTCAACTTTAAAAAATAAAATAAAATTAGTCATTGATTCTTTCATGATAAAAATTCTGGTTCTACATCTACAATTTTGAATTGCCCATGAAGCTAATTGATTAATTAATCTTTGAAATAGCTAGGTTATAATCATGAATATGTTTGCCGGATATACCTTGTTATATTAAATGGAAGGGTACGATGGAATGGAATCTATTTTCCCTCAAAAGCAGGAAGATAAAGTTGGCACCTAGTTTTTATATACTTAAGTTTATAAAATATAAAATAAAAGTAAAGGGAATAAATGTGGAAAGTGGTTAGCCCTTTTACAACAAAGCTCTTCTCTTTTCTACACGCTAATGTGGCTGGTACTGAACCCTTGCTTACATGGGTTGCTTTGATACATACATCTTTTAGGACAATTTGGATGGTTCACCAGCTATCATCGCTTTTGTTGCACAGTTTAGAGATATTTATAATTAATAACATAAATGGAAGCAAAGGTGCTAAGATAGCTTAAAGTGACAAGGATATAATGGTGGAAAAGGTTGACAAGTAGTTTGAAAATTTTGCCTAATTTGCCTCCGTCTTGCCACTAAGAAAGAAACATGGAGCTCATTTTGGGATCATGATGTTGTTTATGAAGTGGTTTTCAATTATTCCTTATCTGATAACTTGTAAAAATTTAATTAGCATAATCAAAAGCTATTTATTGGAATAATTGTAATGGTCAGTAAGTAAATAAAATACAGTACATGGAATGTCGAAAAGTTTTAGAACTTAATAATTATAAAGTATGCAAATTGAATTTTTTTACTAAAAAGACAAAAAAAAATCCTCAATATAATTCGAATTTTATTACCAAAAAAAAATCGAATTTTTTAATAGAATAATCACGTTCTTTTAGATAAATAAATCCATTTTCTGTCTTTGTTTATAATTATCCCTCAATTATTCTCTTTGTCTACCCTAAAGCATACTAAAGTTCGTAATGAACAGAAAAAAAATTCAAGAAAAATATATTCACACGCTTCCACTACTTAGAAGTTATATTTCTCATACTTTAAACTTCCATACGTATGCGTACATGGCCTAACATATCAGAGTAAAGGGATTCTTTTTAAAGATTTTAATTTTAGTTTTTTCCTTTTTAAAATAAATCTAATTTATGACCTTGCTCAATCTCACCCACCTTTTTCGCTTTTAGTTAATTAAGGCCAAATGACAAAATGTTTTAACGCATAGAATCTCACCTATGGTGGGCACTTTCTTTATTTAATCCTATTAAACTGTATTTTTTTAGTTAAATTTCCATAATCAATTTATTATATCCACATGAATGACTAAGTCTTCGGAGTACGAATTCTTTTACATAACATTTACATTGTGACTGTTCAAATGGGTATCAAAAGCCAAATTTGATTAAATGAAAGTAAAAAATGAACCCAGGACATCCAATGGGATTAGGAGGTTCAGAACCTTGTGAAGACAAACATGGGAAAATACAGAGTGGCTAGGCTTCCCAAGGGAGTTTGGCGTTCGTGGACACATCAACCCCTGAGGTTGAGGTGGCACAAACTTTGAATTCATGAATGTTGAAAAAATATTGGGCACTCTCCTTATTCCAATATTGTTTTTTTTACCTTCCGGAATTTATTTTTTAAATGATTTCTAAGTAACCCCTTTTTCATATAAAGACATATCTAAATACAATTGGTAAATAGTTTAGGCATATAATTAGTAAGTATGACATTGAATTGTGTTTAGTAAGTATATAACTTGACAACTTATACCTTTTAATATGAATATGAAATAATAATTTAAACATGTGAATATTCGCATCAAGATTATTGTCCCATTTGACGAAATGTAATGGCAAAGGTTATTATTGTCATTTCATATATAAATTGAATTTAGAAAATTATAACTAAGGCTAAATAAAGAAAAAATTATTAAAAAATTAATTATATTTTATTGTTGATGAGTTTCTTTTTATTTAGTTACAATTAAAATTTTAGATTTAATTAATGACATATATTGACATATAAATATATATTGACCTTAACGATCATATTATTTTTATGTTTTTGGTTTACAACTATCACAATATTTAAGAGTTACCCTGCAATAGGAATGTCATTAATGAATCATGACATGCGTATAATTCATAGAGCATGGACAATTGAATTACGCCATGCTTTTCAGGAAGCAAATCGATGTGAAGATTTTCTTGTAACGTTAGGGACTCGGAGTGTCATTCAAATACAGATGCGGAAGTTTCCTCCTTTTGGTTTATACTGTTTTCGTCTAGTTGACAGCATGGGTGTGACGTTCCTTAGGGGCCTAGTTTTGTTTTTATTTTCTTCTGTTAACCAGGAAAAAAAATAGTAAACCTTTTAGACTTCCCGCGTTACTCGATCATTGAGTATACATCTGTTGTAGATCTTGTGCCGGTTCTTTCTTTCTATATCACCTTTTACTTTTATTGTAGGTTACAACAGTGAAGGGCCAAAAAAAATAAAAGTGGAATTTGCGTTTATCTATTTCAAATCTGCCGACAAATCTCACAATTATTTGGCCTTTCATGATTAAAATTTTGGAAATTAACCAAAATGGAGGCTTAAGTAATAATTGGTAAACAAGTTGAACACAACAGTTGAGGGGTCTCAATACCCCAAATGGGATATATTAGTCTCAAGATATCGAAGTAAGGACAATTTTTGTTTTAAACTAATGCATGTGGTTAATGAAAGACGGATCTATAAGGGAATTTACTAAAAAAAATTATAACTTAGATAAATTTGACATCAATCTTTCAGTATAATTAATCTTTAATTTAAAATTTAAAGTTTCCTACCAAAATAATAAAAGAAATCCAAAGATATATACTTCAATTATTAATTCTTTTCTTTATATCATGAAATTCTGCTACCAACTTTTCACTTCTTATTTACTTCTTTGTGTTGGCCCTGCTCCTTGTGTAGATGATTGATTAAAAGATCTAGTTTGCATACAAACATGGCCTAAAAACATATAAAGTTCAAGTTTTAACCCGGTTAAAGTGTTACAAAAATGGGCTTACAAGGAATACAGAAGAACCAAGCTTTATAGTTTAGACAATTAGAAACCTTACAATTGGACTTTAGCTCAAGTACTAGAAATGAAGTGAATTAGTGAAGTTTGGGTAGAAATCATAAACTTGTTCCCTTGTAAATCATCCACGAGCAATATTTTATAAACTATATTATTTGTTGACAGCCGCATAAATCGTTCAAAAATACTTAAGACAATAATTTCGAGTATCATACATATGAATTCCCTTTGAGAACTAAGTGTTATGAAGTATATATAGACATTTTAAAGAAATGGGTGGTGTCCGTATTTGACATTTTATGAAATACAAACACGTATGATATAACTCAAAGGGTTTGCTTAATGATTAAGGAGGTACTTCATACCTTGATTATTTAAGTTCAAATCTTGGGTCAACATTTAAGGGAACTAATTAATTTTTCTAAATGTATCAAACTAATATGACTCTTAAAATTGTTTGAAAAAAAACTTAATATCCGTTGACATAAAACTTGACTTGTAAATACCTTTACTGTACTACCCAAAGAAAAGAAAAAGATACATAGGATACCATACTTTACAAATATATGTATTATATATATATATATATAAAAGAAATTTTTTTGGTACCCTTTGTTTTTATAAGGGTACTGGTACCCTCGTAATTAGTGGCTAGTATTTAGCCACATATTCCACTTGTTGAAATAAAAATATTAAAATATAAATAAAATAATTATATTTAAATTTAGTGGAACATGTAGTTAAATATTGACCACTAATTATAAAAGGATACCAGTACCCTCACAAAAAAGAATGGTACCAGAAAAACCTCCATATATATATATATATATATATATATATATATATATATATATATAGTGTTCCACATGTTTATCAGTGTCATATTTAAGGGTTTTTGTATTTTGTTTGAGATGTATCTATTTGTATTCTGGACAGATATGGTGATAGGTTTCACGTGTGAGTTCGAGTTCACCTGGGATGAAACTCACCTGTATCTGCCTAAGATACATCCCAATCTAAATTGGATTTTTCATTTCTTAAGCACGAAACAAAGAGGATTAAGCATAGATAGGTTGCAGAACAAAAGGCGCATGCCAATAACGACATGCAAAATCCACGTCAGAATTTTTAAAGTCAGATCTAAATCTCTTGAAGATAGAGAGGACCAGACCACGATGCAAACAAAAGTGCTCGGGCCTGAGCCCAGACCCATCTTGCGTAGACGTGGGCCTTTTTTTCTCCGTTCTTTGTTTGGAATTATTTTTTCGGTGGAACTTTTTTTTTCTTTCCGATTTTATCTTTCAAAACTTAACCATGATAAATATTTCTTCAATATTCTAAGAAATTCATTTCATGTTCTACATTTCATAACCATATCACTAAAGGCATTTTTTGGTCAAGTAACGTCTTCACTTTTTCTCAAATTTGTCATTATATTTATATTAGGCTTGCTTAGCTTAATAGAAAGAAGAATCAAAGGAAAAAAACCACGGGATAATTCATTCTTTAATTTGTGTGGGCCTGATTTGGGACATGGGAAATATAAATCTGTAGGCCATGTTTCTGATCAGCCCTCATGCAAGAAGAGATGAGTTAAAAAAGGGATAATAGATCCCAATGGTTCCATTAAAATGGTGGTATGCTCCTCGGTGGAGCCCTATCTGCTTGTCGCATAAGGACAACCGGTCAACCCGTTGTCTCAATGGAGGATGATAATAAAGAGGGTGCGTCACCAAGGGCCCTATAGCTGATGGACTAAACCTAAGTCATAATCCTTGTGGGATAAGAGACACACTCATTAGGGTAAGTAAGGACCCTCCTAACTTTGTTGGAGCCAATCACTCCTTTCTTATCCCTTCTTTATTTATTTTCTTTCCCTACCTTTAAGAGCCATCTTGTGCTTCACTTTACTTTGGAAACCTTTTTTTCTAACCACCATAAAATTGAAATACCTAAATCACTTTTTGGATACTCTTATCATGCATCTTTCTCAAGATATGGGTTTTATCTGTATGGTGGCCGGCTCTTAATATTGTACATCTCCTGCCACTTATTTCTCATAAAGTTCTCTAAATATTCTTTTGAACTTTATGACATATAGGCATATAATTTTAAAAAGTCGCAGCAGGTTGATTACGATTAATTGGATTTGACCATCGTTTTACATTGCATATCTAATTATACACTTAAATCATGATACGGAACAACAAGCAAACTCATTCCCAAAATTCTTAATCCTAGGTCATAAATGTATTATCTCTTATAATTGACAGGAGTAACTCACGTGAGAGATAGATAAAAATTAATCCCTATTTGAACTATATATGTTTACAGTAACTTAAACTTTTAGCTATTTGCAATTAGGCATTATAGAGTATGTTTGGGAAAGATTAATTCTTTCTTAAAATAGTTTTTTTTAAATAAAAAAATTATTTTATCTAAAATCTATTTTGTTTATTTAAAGTGTGTAAAATTGATTATAAGTTAAGATTATTTTTTTATAACTAAAAATAGTTTTTTTTTAAAAAAAACTGTTATTTTAGAGCATGTTTAGTAAAGATTAATTCTTTCCCAAAACAACTTTTTTTAATAAAAAATTGTTTTATCTAAAATCTATTTTGTTTGTTTAAAATATGTAAAATTGATTATAAGTTAAGATTATTTTTCTATAACTAAAAATAATTTTTTAAAACAGCAATTATTTTAAGCTTTTAATTATTTGATTTTAGATTATTTCAAAAAATTTAAGAAATAAATAACTATTTGCCCTCAATCAAATAACGTTTTCAATCATTTCATACATTTTTTGGTAATTTAATACATAAAAAATATTTTTTTATACAATTCAAACAAAACTCTTTATCATAAAATCGATTATGAATTAATATATTCAAACATAAATTAATTTTCTCATAATCGATTTTCTTAAAAATCGATTATACATATAATCGATTTTTCACATTATCTTTTTTTCACAGCTAACCCAAACACCTACTTAGTACGTGTTTGAATTAGCTGTGAAAAAAAGATTATGTAAAAAATCGATTATGTATATAATTGATTTTTAAGAAAATCGATTATGAGAAAATTAATTTATGTTTGGATATGTTAATTCATAATCGATTTTATGATAAAGAGTTTTATTTGGATTGTATAAAAAATCACTTTTATGTATTAAATTACCAACAGATGTATGAAATAATTGAAAAAGTTATTTGATTGAGGGCAAATCAGTTTTTCTCTCTTAAAACTTTTGAAATAATCTGAAATCAAATAATTAAAAGCTTAAAATAACAGCTCTTTTAAAAAAGTTGTTTTTAGTTATAGAAAAATAATCTGAACTTATAATCAATTTTACAGAGTTTAAACAAATAAGATAGATTTTATATAAAACAGATTTTTAAAAAAAAACTGTTTTGAACATGCTCTTAAGCTTTTAATTATTTGATTTCAAAAGTTTTAAGAGATAAATACTTATTTGCCCTCAATCAAATAACTTTTTCAATCATTTCATATATCTTTTGGTAATTTAATACATAAAAGTGATTTTTTTATATAATCCAAATAAAATTTATTTTCAAAAAATCGATTATGAATTAACATATCCAAATATAAACTATTTTTCTTATAATTAATTTTCTTAAAAAATAATTATATACATAATCTTTTTTTCATAACTAATTCAAATACGCACTAAATTAAGTTTTGAACTATATAATTTATTTTAAATAAGTTATTTTATTCACTTTTCATTAATTCATTAATGAGGAGTGACATGATGCTTATCATCACCATTCATTTGTCAAAATATTAACCGTTGATATTATTATTATTATTTATTTAAAAATTCTTTATAAATTTAAATAAATTATTTAATAATGATTAAACAATTAAAAACAAAACGTTTGAAAGACTCTTATTCTTAAAGTCAGGAGAGCATTCCTCCATCTCCATCGAAGTTGCATTTGAATATCTTCCATTCAAACCAAAACCAAAATCTGGGAATTATAGTTTACAGATTTTTTTTCCCCAAGTTCTAGACCCACTCATCATCTTCGTGGGTGAAAGTTACATTTTCTTCATGAAGGGACTTGGACGACTCATTCTTCGAGTTTCAGCCCAAGAATTTGGAACGCTCTGGCCTTGGGAAAGGAACTTACGCCCCCGAAGCGATGCATCATTGCATCGCATCCCATCAACGCCGTACGTCCATGGCTGCTGCGAGAGAAGAGGCGTAGCAGGTGATGTTTGGTGCACTGGATAATCTATTTGCGAATGCCAATGTCAAACCCAAGGACATTGGAATGCTTGTTGTGTATTGCAGCTTGTTCAATCCGACACCGTCGCTTTCGGATTTTTGCAGCAGCTCTTCGATGGATGGAGACGGAGATGCTATCCTAACTTGGTTAAAATAATGTTCTTTTCTTTTTAAATAAATAATTTGTTTAAATTTATAAAGAATTATTAAATGAGTAAAAAATAATAATATGGTTAAGATTTTGAAAAATGGACGGTGAGAATAAACATCACGTTACGCTTTCGGATTTTTGCGGCAGCTCTTTGATGGATGGTGATTGTAGAAATTATTAAGTATACTTAGAGTAATATTTTAGGTTAATAAGAGAGTGACATGTGACTAAAATAAAAGAGAGATAAAATAAAAATGTGGTAAGGTCTATTTATTTTAGTCACATGTGAATTTCTCTAGAAATTGGGAATGGCAATGGAGCAGGGTAGGGTCCTATCCTCCGCCCCACGCGGTAGTTGCTTTTGATTTTCTTGTAAATAGATAAGTATTTATAGGTATTTGTAGATATTTATAAAATTATTAAAATTTAAAAAAAAAATTAAATAAATTTTAACATTATAATTTATCATAATTTATCCACTACAAATTAATTTAGTTTAACAACTTTAAATATTTAAAATCAAAATAACAATACATTTTTTTAACAACATATATATACATAATAATAATAATATAACTTTAAATACTTAAAATAATATATCAGGTACTTACGGATATGGGAGAAACAACTCCCTCCCTCGTCCTGTTTAATAAATGAGGTTAAACTCTGGCTGAGCGACGGGTATGAGTACTCATGAGAAATGTAAGAAATTGTCATTCGTAATGGATATGGAAATGTTATCCTAACTTGGCTTAAATGTTTTTTTTTAAATAAATAATTTTTTTAAATTTATAAAAAATTATTAAATAATTAAATAATAATAATATCTAACAATTAAGGTTTTAACAAATGGATGGTGAGAATAAACGTCACTTTACGTTAATGAAAAATCAGAGGGTAAATTAAAAGGGTCAATTGAGATAATTTATATAGTTTTTAAGGATTAAATTGAACACTTTTTAAGTTTGTATTAACTGTTTGCAAATAGCTCAAACCTCAAAGAATTTGTAATTTTTTTTTCCTATTCATATTTACATAGACAAAATTACTAATCAGAAACAGAATTCTCTCTAAACAAGATAATCCAATAGTCAGATATATGAAATTTTAACTTGAAATGTATTGGCAAAGATAAAACAAAATAACTTGTTAGATTTAAAGTCTAATGGAAAAGGAAGAATGAATTTTATAAAACAAAACGAGTCGTAATCCATTTTTAATTCTTTGATTAACCTAAGATAGATGAACCTAATTTTTTTTAATAAAAAAACGAAAATTAAACCTTAATGAAGGACATAAGTGCGGAGAAATTTTTTGTTACTTGAAGATGATTAATCTCACAGTACTAATAGCTTATAGAGATACCTAGATAAACAAAAAAAAAAGTAGATACAACATTTTAAAAAGAAGTCTAACTCAGGCCAATGGAGATTGACTCACCTAGTCGAACTTTCCACTCATGTTAGTTTGAATCTAAGATTCTTCCATTTATAGGTCATATGTAAACTTCACTATAAATTTTAATTGAGATTTATTGTATACCATGTAACTTTGAATTAAGACGAACCTTCCCTTTAACTTAAATTTTTCTGAATCAAAAAAAGAAAAAAAGCATAACCTAGAAAGCGTACATCATATCTATATGACAAATCTGATCAAACAGGTAATTAATTTAGATAGAAATCTTGCCTTCTATCTAAAGCTAGGTCAATGGCTATGTCTTTCTTCCCTGACCTATTTACTAAAACTTGGAGGTTTAAATATATCGTTCCAATGAAACACATATGCAGCGTTCATTAAGGTATAAGACTATAAGTAACTATTTTCTGAGTATCCAAACAAGGCATCAGATAATTATGATTCCACGTAAAGCGAAGAACAGAATGCATCGAATACCAAGTCATTTCGTTTTTGAACAAAAGCCAAGAGATCGCCCCTCTAAAGGTACTGTTACTTGAGACCCACCAAAAAGAAAAGGGTTATTGGCATCTACAAAAGACAACAATTTAGGATGGAGACAAAGTTTCCACACACATTTGAGCCTTTCGCAGACTTTAAGAAAGGGAAGATAAACACATGGTTCTTTTGCTTCAGGTCACTGTCCAACGTCCATTATGCCTTGCTCTCTGTTTTTTTTCCCGCCCCCTTTTTTTGTCTTTGTGGGTGAGTTCTGCATGAAAGTAAGGGAAGTCTTGGATCCAAAATTCCCTTACAATCTATATAGATGGACGTATAGATATTCCCAGTTTCTCTTTCTGTCACAGAGAAACGCACATATTCTGCTTCTTTGTCTTCTTTGGGATATGCTTTTAATGGATTTATCATTTGAAAGTGATGAGATTGAGGGATCCAAGGTACTTTCATGTGCTGCTGTTTCAGACTCAGTTATAGAGTCAGTGATGACGATGAGGGAGGTACCACCACTAGCTAGCTGTTAGCTACCAACACCATGCATATGCATGTTTTTGGTTGTGATTGTGGCGGTATGGACTGTGGGCAAGTGGTCTCTGATGTAGAAAGAGCTAGTCAAAAGAGAATACATGTGCTGGTGGGGGTAGCACACGCGAATTCATAAATCAAAGAATGTCTGTCATGAATAATAGATCTCGAAGAGACGAATAATTCTGCTTTTGATGTTTGTTGGGTCATTTTCTAATTCCCATATGTGTGTGTCAATATATATATATATATATTCTCTTAAAACATGCAGAGGTTCATGTTGTGTTTTGAAGTCTGTTCAACTCTTTAACATGAATAGTTTAATACCACCAAGCTCTCTCTCTGAACAGAATAAAATTATGTTTCTACGATGTAAATGTTAAGAATAGGTTGAAATTCAAGACACTTCTTCTCAGTGTTGCACCTACATTTCCCCACTTCTAGTAGAGAGGGCTGCCTAGCCTCTTATGTTTTGAACAATCGCTCAAGTATTACACTGGTCCCAGCACTAAAAAAATTACTAAGAAATTTAACCTAACGTATTTAAGTAATTATAAATTTTTAGTTAAATTTATATATATATATATATATATATATATATTCAATTATTGTCAATTACTTCATTTTATGCTTGGATTTAAGTGAATCTATTCAATGGTCCCAAACTAGTAAACCTCATTTCTATCTCAATAAAGGGTTTAGTTTATAATATTTTAAGACAAAATTTTCATGAGACTTTTATATAATAACTTAATTATCTATTCATGTGTTTTTTTTAATTCAATTTCATCAAAAAATTTCGTTTTTCCTTTTTTTTTTTAGTTTTGGTATAACATCTACATAGAGGCTGAATGTAGCTCCCAAGCGGAAAGGATTGTAGATAAATACTAGAAGGCCTTTTGGTCAGCGAAGGCCGAACATGATACAAATAAAACCATTCTGTAGAAAAGCCCACAAGTGAGAGTTATAGGCTTGCTGTCCTCCTTTTACATATACTTTTCTATTTACCTTGGGCTTCTATGCCATGCTTCAGTCATATACTATTATACAAAACCCATGAGGGTCCAGTTTTACATTAAAATAAAAAGCTACTACTAGAGACCCCCCAACCCACAAAAAAAAAAAAGACAAAAAAGGAAAATGTTAGTTTTGACTTGTATAAAAATCATTTCAATTCTATTTCTTTATTACATTTTATAAAAATAATCACAACTTCTACATAAAATGACAATTTTTATATCACAATAATAATTCATAATCGATTGCCCTCATTTATGACCTTATCCAATCCAATCCAACTCGTTAAGAAAATGGAATTAACAGACATGTTAAATTAGGTCCATATTGAGTCTTACCAAACTAAAGAATATATATATATATATATATATTAACCAGTTGTTTCTTCTTCTTTTTCTTATCTGTTTTACCAAAAAAAATAGTTCATATAAAATTGAAATATGATTATAAATTTTCGAAAATAGAATAGAAAATCCACCGTGATTAACCTTTTCTCGGAGATCAAACTAATCGCCGAAACCAGAAGGCACGACCAAGGAAGATGATGACCAAAATTAATTTTTTAAAATAAATTGAAAAGAAATAAAATGATATTCATCAACCCTTGACCATGGGAAGCAAATGATGTTTTGCAATTTGCATACGCCTTCATGCTCCTCGCGTGCATTCATTCACTCGCTCGTAAAGTTATAATTAATTGGGATTAATTATTATTAATCATTGATAAAAAGTAATAGCATATAATTAAAAAAGAAATTTGAATTCTCTTTTAAAAAAAATGAAATAATGTGTTATGAGAAATAAATAAATAAAATATCAGTAATGATGGGTTTTTTTTTATAATGATAACACACAAATTTAAATTTTATAATTTATTAAAATGTATTTAAACCACTCAATATGTGTGACTTAATAAAAACTCATTTCACAATGTGTGTAGGCTCACTAATTAAACATGCCGCACATACTAGTCATAACTCAAGTTTAAAATCAAAATACACCTATTGATAATTGCACAAATTAATTTGTAGCATGTTTGTTTTAACTTTCATTCACCGCAAATTCAAGTTTTGTTAAAAGCTTGTATTTTTCTCCTTCCCTCGAATGCAAGTTGACATTGGGGAAAAGGGGAAACAAACAAGCTAAATTTACACACCACTTATGTTTCTTTTATTGAAAGATTGTTTGAGATTAATGTTTTCAAATGTTGTATGGTTAATTTTGTCTATTTTCACTTCTTTTATTAATTAAATTACACTTCACTATCTTGAAATTTGTTAAAATAACAACAAATCTTAAACTTTGTCATAAGTTATACTTCACCCCATTTTTAACATTAACTAACTATTGGCTTAAAAACACTAAGTCTAAGTGCTTTAAAAAAAAAAGAAAAAAACTCACTTATAATTAGTTATTAATGAGCTCTATATTATAATAAAAGCTTTTTAAGCTTTTTCTTCTTTACAAAGTCAATTTGGCATTTAAATATAAACATGGGAATATTATAATTTGATAAATATTAAGAAGAAGAGTATAATTCACATATGTATTTCTTTTACATAAATTATATATACTCTCATTTTCTCGTTTTGTTTCCGTTGTTGAGTTTTTTAGCTCAATTATTTTTTAAGAAAAGATCATGTTTCCAATTATTTTTTATATGCAAGGCATATATTATCATAATATATTATTTCTAATAAGGATGACAAAAATTATACTTTTAAGTGGGTATATGTAAGGATTCTTCGAATAAAACGGATATGGAGACAAATTTCTCCTATGAGGTGAGGATGAAGAGAAATTTATTTATGTTTAATAAACAATGATGAGAACTACAATAAAGATCCCTATTCCTGCAAATACCTGCTAAATAAATTATAAAAATATCCTTTGTCTAAAAGCACAAAAACATACATATTAGTAATTTTATGTTTGTAGGTATCAATGTATCTAGACAATAGCTAAGTCCATGTCATGAATCTGTTAAGTTAAGTTCCTAATTGTTAGTTTGCTAATTAGTTTGTTAGATGTTGACTTAGCAGTTAGTTACTTTGATGCTAGCTCATACTTCAATTAGTTAGCTTAGTGTTCAACCAGCTTAGCTTGTATCAAATGTGTATATATATTGGCCATGTGCCCCAATCAATGAAGAAGTTCATTTTTTCAAAGTTCTGATATCTCTTATCTCAGTTTCTCTCTCAAATTCTCTTTGTCATGTTTATCAACATGGTATTAGAGCTCTGGTGCGCATCAAACCTATGATCAAAGCCCTCTTTCTTTTGTGATCAAGTTCATTTTAATATCAATCTTCATTTGGTTTGCTTGATCCATGGCAAATTTTGCATCCAATCATGCTAGGATTTGTGCTGTAAATCAAAATCATAATTCCTCAAATCCCTATTACCTTCACCTTAATAAAAACCTTGGTTTGGTGTTGGTGTCACCAGTTCTCACATGATCAAACTATTATGCTTGATCAAGAGCCGTGCAAATGGCCCTACTGTGAAAGAAGAAGCAGAAATTTGTCAATGGCTAAATTGTAGTGCCATCAATTAATGATCCTCTATATGCAGCCTGAGAAAAGTGTAATATTATGGTCTTCTTGTGTATCACTCATTCAGTTTCACAATCAACAACATTTAACAAACTAATTAATAAACTAACAATAAGTAACTTAACTTAATAGATTAATGACATGGATTAGCCATTGTCTAGATATATTTAATTAGTTAGTGATTAGTTAATTGGGTGTGATTAGTTACATAATTAGTTACACCTTAAGGACTATATAAGTCACTCTTATAATTAACTTTCTCATAGTTTCTCATTGGCATTGGTCTTTTCTTCTCTACCACTTTTGCTCGTAAGTTCAAGGCTTTTTCTGATTCAGAATGGGCCACTTACCCCAATACATGTCGCTCCATCACTAGTTACTGTGTATTACTTGAAGATTCACTCATATTGGAAATCCAAGAAGCAGACCATAGTCTCTAGGTCTTCTTTTGAGGTTGAATACCAGACAATGGCAGCCATGACATGTGAATTACAATGAATCACTTATCTCCTCAACGATCTCCATGTCCAGTTCAGCTCCCCAACCTTACTCTACTGTGACAACCAATCCACCTTACATATAGATGCCAATCCAACCTTTCATGAATGCACCAAACATATCAAACTTGATTGTCACATTGTACGTGTGAAAACACAATTTGGCTTACTCCATCTCTTGCCCATCTCCACCCATGATCAAATGATCAACTGCTGACTTTTTAACCAAATCTTTCACCCTTGTTCCATTCCACTTACTCCATTTCACCATCTTATTTCCAAGTTGGGAATGATCAATATCCATTCCTTAACTTGCACGCGCGCACAGTATCAATGTATCTAGGCAATGGCTAAGCTCATGTCATGAATATGTTAAGTTACTTACTGTTAGTTTGTTAGATGCTGACTTAAACTCAAACTTCAATTAGTTAGCTTAGTGTTCAACCAGCTTAGCTTGTATTAGATGTGTATGTATATTGGCCATGTGCCCCAATCAATGAACAAGTTCATTTTTCCAAAGATCTAATCTCTCTTATCTCAGTTTCTCTCTCTATCAAATTCTCTTTGCCATGTTTATCAATAGTAGGTATATAATCATTTGTAAAATATATATGTATAATGTATGTTATATCTTGTTTGTGTTTAAAAGATCAAAATATGTAATATATATAGTATTATAAAAATATTTGGATTTGAATTTACAAATTTAATTTTAGAATTCCATGTTGTTGCGTGTTGGACAAAGTTGTGTAGTTTTAAAATTTATATTATTAAACAAGGTTGTGATTTATGATGCTAGAATTTTTTTTCATTTATCTTTTTTATGATTTTTAAAATCTTTTCTTAATTTACTTAGAATTATTTATAGTACCACACCTTGTATAAAAACAAGAAATTTTAAAATTATATTCTTTTTGTTCAATAAGTAACAACATAAAAATGAAAATAATTAATATTATTTAGTAAATTTAAATCTAAATATTCAACTAATAACATCTATATTACATATTTTGGTGCTTCTCACAAGCAAAGTATAACATATTTGTACCTATAGGTTTTATAGTTGTTTATATTACCTACAAACTTAAAATTACTTTACCAATAAACGTTATGTATAATGGTAAGCAAATTGTACTTCTAAGACGAAGATATAAGTTCAATCCTTGAAACAAGCGAGCGACTTTGAAAAACAAAAAAAAACTTAAAGTTATATATATATATATATATATATATATATTAAAGTATGATATGGATGATGAAAATATCCATTTTAGATATTTTTCGGGCAAACCTCACAATTAAGGCAGGCAATGAAAAACTTAAACAAAAAAAAAACTTATAATTACTTATATATATAGTGTTTTTGAAGAAAACCTCAGTTCTCATTTATTACACAAAGATAAATTTATTTTTATCCTTATCCTTGTATATAGAATTTTGTTTCAATGTCTGCCTTATTGTGAGGTTTCCCTTGAAAATCTATACTTACATAGATATTTTTATCATTCTTATCAACAAACAAACGAGAGTGTGATCTTTTCCCGCTGCATAATAAACATATATAATATATCAATTATTTATAGAGTAAAATAAATATAAATATGAATTATACTCATATTAATAACATTTGTCAAATTATATTTCTTTTATTTTTATATTAAAAAGTCAACTTAATATTGTAAAGAAAACTTTGTAAGATTTAGTGTGTTTAGATTTGATTAATTATTTAGAATAATCACATTATATATTTATAAAGTTGTTTTCAAAAAAAATAATATGTTTGGGTTTTGTAAACAAAAGTTGTTACTTTTTTTTATACTAAAAAAAGCTTTTTTCTAAAAGCTAACATTATTTTAAAATTTATTTATTTTATTTTAGATTATTTTAAAAGTTTTGGAAGAAAAATATCTCTTTGTCCTCAATAAAATAAATTTTTTAATTATTCCATATTTTTTTAATAATTTAATACATAAGAGTAATTTTTTATATATAATTCAAATAAAGCTTTTTATTTTAAAATTGATTATGAATTAACATATCCAAATATATATTAATTTTTTTAAAAATCAATTATACACATAATCAATTTTTAATATATTTTTTTTCATAGTTAATCCAAACAGACTAAGTTTAATATTATTATTTGTTTGCTGTAATATAGAGTTTACTAGTAATTAATAATAAGTGTATGTTATTTTTTTTTCTTTTTGAAGAACTTACAATATTAAGTCAATAGTTAATCAAAATTAACAAATGGGTTTGTTGTCATTTTAGCAAATCTAAAAGTAAGAAAGTGTAATTTTCTTTTAATGGTATCTTTTTTTTTCTGAACCATTTTTTGTCATATCTCTGATTTCACTTTAAAAACTTATTCTCAAATTACTGTTGGGGCTGTTTGGTAATGTTGTGTCACACTAACAGGCACTAAAATTCAGGAAAATATATTGCAAGTTTTGGAAAAATAAATACAAGTCGATATTGGAAAAAAAAAAAGAAACACGAATCTTTATTATCATCACAGTGCCTTTATTATTATTATTATTATTTTGGGCTATACACCTACAATAATGCCTTTTTAACTTGCAATCAACTTAAGTATCATGTATTCATCTAGTCTATTAATCAAATTCCATTGACATGGTGGTCAATGGGTCACTATATTGATAATAACTATCTCCCTAACTTAACTAAATAATGACAACTGAGAATTGGAAAATTATTTGTTCCACTACTGCTGCCGGCAATAGAAACTGAAAAGGATGTTGTTTCTGTTATTTTCTTTAAAACAAACGATTTCGTTTATGTTTTTATTTCTTCTATATATATAACCACATGACCGTTCTATAGCTTTCAAATGGAGAGCCAGATAATTAATATCGTGAATTCAAGTTTAATATGGACAAATTAGCGTATATTTTATAACGTTCTGACTTTTGAATTAGATGTTGTAACCTGATAATTAATATCGTATATTTTTTGGGGAGAGTCTCTATTTTGAGTGAAAGTTTAGATTTTATCAAAATGGTAATCCTTCAATTAAGGTTGCTTCAACCTCTAGAGTCTAGACTTTTTAAATTAGATGGTGTAACCATAAGTGTGATAAAACTAATTTTCAACACTTTAGATTTAGATTTTTATTAAATTAATTAATAAAATATTTGATATTAATTTAATATTCATATTGAATATGCACTACATATATACTCACAAATTAGACAACAAACCCATAATAGTTCATAATCATCCTTTGAATATATATATATATATATATATATATATATGACTATAATAATTACAATAAATATAAATTGGTTCAAGTTATTGAAATAGATAAAAATAAATAAAAATTGTATAGAAGTCTACATTTCGTTTAAGAAAAAAAAAAGTTATGATTATGAATCTCGATGATTTGTCACCTAATTGTTTTCCCTTTTTCTGATACATTAGTCACGAATTTTGAATCATAGGCCAAAGTGATTCAAATACGGAATGCGCATTGTCCATGGTCCCACATCACTTGGGCATGGGTGGTGTTGGGGGTCATCCATCACGAACTCTTTTTCGGTAAAACCTGCATCCCCCTCGCAATGAACTCGACAGTTCGATATCTCTTTCATAGTTGTTTTTCTTAATAACCCCAAAATGAAAAGGCCATATCGCAATAATAACACCCACATTTCCGAGGGGAAAAAAAACATCGTTTTCCATCCAACTAGCCATCTGTGACTGCCACCTTTCATTTAACACTCCCAACAAAAACCTCTAACCAGCAAAATCATAACGATGCAGGCCTTCCACTACCCCAGTTTCTCTTTTCCTTTCTCTCTCTCGGTGTTTTTTCTCTTCTTTTCTCTTTTTTTTTTAAATTTTGCCTTAGACCATCATAATCATCATTTCTCATCATACCTTTTATTTTGTTTTCTCGTTCTGTGAGGAAACGACAAAGCCAAAAAGCAACCTCCGCACACAACGAAAGCAAGAAACAACGCAACAGTGTGAGGTTTTTGTTTTTTTGTCAAAATGATGGGTCTAAACAAGCTCGGAACCGCGATCACGGTGATCATCGCCGTCACACTCACGGCCCTCGTCGCCGAAATCATCTTCGTGCTGTGGCGCCGCCGTAGCTTCCGTCCGCGCGTGCGCGTGGAACCTCAAGAAGCTTCTCTTCAGAGTTCTTCGTCTTCTCCGGGGCAGAGGGAGAGGGAGCTGGAGTTGGAGCTAGAGCAACAGGTGATGAAGTGGCAGTGCCTGTACGGGCCCTCGAGGGTGTTGTTCACGATCAAGGAGGAAGAAAGAGAGGGGTTGGAGTCCGAGAACGGTTCCTCCGCGGAGAATAGTGCGGTGGTAATGAAGAAGACGACGGCGAGAATGGCGTGGTTGAGTGAGGGCGTCGCCGTCGACGATTTGGCGGTGACGGTGACGGTGGAGGAGTTTAATGAAGCGACGCCGTTCTCGACGCCGTGCGCTTCCCCGCCGTATTACACCCCGTACTCTTCACCTAGCCGCGAGGCGTATAAGGAGAACAATGGTGGCAATGGGTGACTGGTAGGTAACACTGTTACACTCCGTTATGAAATGAAGAGGTATCACCCTGATTTGCAAAGTAAATAAATTTACTTTTCTACTAAGTTAGAATGTTAGATTGTATTAGATTAGATTAGGAAATGGGTCAAATGCGGGATTTTGAGTTCTGGAAGCGGAAGTGGAGAGGAGTCACCGGGAAAGGGAAAGTTGTGCGAAATAGGAAAAGTGCTTATTGATAAACTGTGTTTTGAATTGCGGGGCCACTCTCACTGTTATTTAACTTTATTTTACATTCTCTCCTAATTCGAAATGAAATGAAATAGAATAGGAAGTGATTCGTACGATTACGAACTGTATTGTAAAAATTATTAAATGCAGGCTTAGCCGTTTACGTTTTTGACTTTGTGCGCTCTCCTATCTCCGTTCTGATTTCTGATTTCTGATTTAAAGGCGACAGACACCACTGAACGGTCACGTCCCAGGCGTCGTCCTCTCTTCCTCTGTTTCCATTCATTTCTCTTTTAGTCTTTATTAAAAGCCTCGTTCACTTTTCTTTTTTCTTTTTTATTTTATTAGTTAAATCTTTTTTAATTTTTTTTTTCGTATGTATTCCTCTAGGCTCTTATTTATTCTCCGAAGAATGGTAAATGCCTTGCTTTTCCTTCGAGTAAGTGGGCCTTAGGCTGATTCCTTTTGGGCTCCCAAACAAAGTAATTTCCCTTAGACATTGGTTTTCTTTTATTAATCGGGCCTTTGGGAGTTGGGATCTCACAAGTCACAACAGCATAAAGGAAAAAAATATTCAACTAATTTTGTCACTCGTTTGTGTCTCACCTCTCTCACGGGCCTCGACTATTTTTTGTAGTCTTTTTTCTGCTTATGGTTTACCCGAGAAACATCTATAATTTATACACTCTGAAGCATTGCGATTTGTGGAGCAATACGGGTTCAACAAAATATACAACTTTGTATATCTATTTTTGTGAGATAATCAATAAAACAAAATATAAATTGTGTTTCTGTTTGACCACAGGATCGTGGCACTAGGTTTTTTCAACATTCTAACTATTATTCAATTTAAACATGAGAAGTGAGTTTAGAGAGTTCCAAAGGCAGCACTGATGTTTCAAGTTTTTAGCTAACGAGCATATCCACCCCGAGTATTAAATTACTCTTTATAAGATAGTCATAGGTCCATGAAACAAATTTGTACAGCAAACACGTAGAAAGAACTTCAGAAAAGAAAAAGTACAAATAGCATATTTATGTATCAAAATGTCCTTTTAATGATGCCAAAACCTCAAGCACACTTCGATATTCCGAGTTTACATAATTGCCTTTTCAGCTTCTGCCATGGATATTTAATGGTTTACGGAAGACAAAGTTGAAACAAATCAATCCATACTCGAATCCCCATGGCATATCTGCCACAATAAATTAACTGTCGTAAATAAAATGTTACGTAACAATTTAACTTCCACAACATAGTATGATATTCTCGTCTGAAAGAAAACACATACGAGATAAAAACTAAATCAGGGAATTTACCTTGATCTACCTATAAACAGCTCCAATTTCAACAATAAAAAAGGAAACACAATATCAATTAACGTGAAAATAGAATATGATTCCCCAGTTGAAGTCTTAAACAAAATGAACACTTGAGGCAGTCTCCAACAATTCCCTCTCGAAATGTCTAATTATTTATTGGATTTAATTTTTATCCATATAAAAAAGAATTACATTGCCATCCAACAATGTTTTAGCAAATTATTAAAGAATTATATTTTTTAAATAATTATTATAATAATTAAACTTTTTTATTAATGTGACAATACATAATTAAATAAAAGTATAAATAAATTTTAATGATATTTTAGTACATCATTAAAGAGTTAAACTTTTTAAATAATTATTATAATAATCAAACTTATTTAATAATATGATAATATATAATTAAATAACAAAATAAATTTTTTTACAATAATAATATATCCAAATTAAACTCTTATATATTATCTATAAATAAAAGGATTGCCTCTAACGTCATGCGACAATTTCTGATTTCAATACAAAATAAATGTTTCCAACTCAATTTTATTTCTAGATATACTTTCGTTTTTTTTTTGTACCACCACGTGTCATGTGATGATAAATTATTCTCGGCCTCACATCTCACCATCGCACCGCCACGTGATACAAAATCCCTCTCCCCATTTTCTGTATGCTATCATGGCGTTTAGTTTGGAGATTACTTTTTTATTTTTGAAATTTTTTACATGAAAATATTAGACTTTGATATTTGGTATAAGATTTAAAAAAAAATCTCATTCAAAAATAATTTTTGAAAATAATTCTTGTTAAATATTCTCACACTTTCATTCTTATGAGGAGAGGAGAGTTTACACCATTCTAATGACATTGTAATTTTTTTGTCATGTGAAATGTCTAAAATACTTATCATTTTATCCTCATGTCATCAATCATTCATCGCTATGTTATTTCCCGCAACCACCATTTGTGACAACCAATCACTGGATTCCAATCACCCCACCGATGCCGGCAGTTGACGATAACCGAAAACTTCACCCACCTTGTCGATCATCTGAATTCGGTTGTCACCAACGACTTCAACCACTGTTCCTATCAACGAAATCTGGCGGCGATTGATGTTAGCGGAAGACTTCAGCCACTGTGATGGTCATTGAAATTTGGCTGCCCTAGGCTGTCATTGGAAATTGATGGTAGCCAGTGACTTTGATCACTACGTTGATTACTGAAAATATGGCTACCCACCGACAGCAACAGCAAATGATAGTGGCTGGCAACTTCGGCCATCACCAACAGTCTAAGTCATTCCCGAGAATTTTTTTAGTCAACAAAACTTAGTAATCATTATTCTCAGGAATGTCATTTTTGGAAATACCACTCTTGAGCATGTTATTCTCAAAAATATTTTTTCAAAACTTGAAGCAAACGTCTCTTATGAGCCAATGACACTAAACTCCTAACTTTAAAACAGGCAAGGAGATCGTACTCTTAACATATATAGAGTGTCTTTTGATTAGCTGTAAAAAGAAATTATTTTAAAAATTGATTATGTGCATAATTGATTTTCAAGAAAATTAATTTATGTTTGGATATATTTATTCATAATCAATTTTAAGATAAAATTTTTTGTTTGAATTGTATATAAAAAACCTCTTTATATATTAAATTACCAAAAGATATATGAAATGATTAAAAATTTTATTTTATTGAGGAAAAATATATATTTTTCTCTCAAAATTTTTAAAATAATATGAAATAAAATAATTAAAATTTCAACATAAAATTTTTTCTAAAAAATCTATTTTTAGTTAATGAAAAAATAATCTTAACTTATAATCAATTTTACACACTTTAAACAAATAAGATAAATTTTAAATAAAACAAATTTTAACTAGAAAAAGATAATTATTCCAAAAAACTAATCAAAACTAAACATACCTATAATCAAGCAAATTCTTTCACTTCAAATATATTATATTATATTAATATATTCCATTATTGCAACATCATAGCTTTATTTGTATATTAATTTTTTTTATTTTAACAATTATGAATGCTTTTATCTTTTAAATATATTATACTATATTAATATCTTCCAATTATTAAATTTGTGACAACGTCATTACAAAATTTAATTATGATTAAATTTTTGTATAATATTATTTAATTATATTATCATATTTTTAAAAATATTTGACTCTTTAAATAATTATTTTTCAAATAAACTCTTTTAATTAATGATAAGGCATCATGTAAATAAATAATATTTTTTATACCAAAAAATAATTCAAAATTAAATATAAAATTATAAAAAGCTATTACCATACCTGATAATGTGATTAATAATTAGTTAGTCATATACGATAAGTTATATAATTAATTATACTTTTAAGATAATAATTAGTTATTTAAGTGTGATTAATTACATATTTAATTATAATTTTAAAATTATATAAGCTTCTTTTATAAACAACTTTTACATAATTTCTCATTTAGTAAATTTTACTTTCACTCTTCTCTTTTCTTCTTTTCTCTACACCATGTTTCTCAACAAAGACATGTAATTTTTAAAAATACATAACAAAAATTAAAAATATCTGTGAAATTCACAGACATATTTACTAGTTTATTAATATATGAGATAACAAGTGCAGTTAACCCAAATCACGCAGATTAGAGTAAGATTATTGTATTGCCACGGTCAGCAGACATCTCCACCCTTCCGAAAGTCAACAGTTTTTTGTCATGCAGTAATTAATAAGGAAGAAAGAGAGAGAGAGAACAGCTTTATCCGGCATACGCAAATCATGTTCCAGTGGTTTTCAGTAGGTTGCTTTTGAATCAATGCGCTTGATTTTCATTAGTTGATGGATCACACAAGTCATGATATAGTGGTTTTCATAGGTTGCTTTTGAATCAATGCGCTTGATTTTCATTAGTTGATGGATTTATGGGCTCAAGCTTATTATTTTATCTTTTATCTTTTTTTGTGTGTACAGTTTATCTTTTTTTGTGGTTAGTTGCCTAAATCACAGAAATCTTTTGCATATGAATTATAGTAATATTGTTTCGGTGATGTGAGAAGCAACTTTACATTATAGTATGATATTGTCATATTGCGATTAAATATCTGAACTTAATTTTTTGTTGATCCCTAACGTCTAGGTGCTACTGTATGGCTGTGAAGAACTGTGAAGTGAGGAAGGAAAAGGAAACGAGACTGAGATCAAACCCATGGCATCAAATTCATCATAATAAATATTATAACGGGTGTCATGTAAATTATTAGCTTATTGTCTACCCAAAATCCATAAATAAAAACTTCTGACAATAAATAAATAAAAAGTCACGTAATAATATAGTTCAATATTGTCAAATGCTACTAAGATGTGGCCATTGTAAAATCACGCTTTGAAGTAAAAATTGTCTTGAATGCTATGTTAATATATTTGACAACTCAAACGTGATTTTTATACTTTAAACGTGAAAGTAATATTTTTTTATTTTTGTATTAAAAGAAAATTTATTTATGTATGTATTAATTAAAATATTTTTGTAATTTAATATTATATTATTATTTTAATAATATTTAAATAAATATAAACTAATAGTTTTTAAAAATATTATTATAATTATATTCAAAATAATTTTATTTTATAATATTCTAAATAAACTTAACTTTTTTTAAAAAATTTGTCCATTAATTTATTTATAATCAATTTTTTAATAATCTAAATCAAAATAACTCATAATCTTTTTTATAATTACGCATCTAAAAGTAATTTTTATCAACATTATTCAAATAACATTCATTTTAACAAAATTAATTTTTAGATAAAGGTTTCTAAATATAAATCACTTCGCTCAAATTCACTTCTGACTAAAATTAAGTTTTCAAAATATAATCCAAATACTCACTAACTCCCATTAAGAGAAATTTTAATTTATTAAATAATAATTAAACTCTACTTAATTTTTTTAACAATTCAAATTAAACATAAAGCATACGTGAGAGACAATTATTGGTATTTTTAAAGATTAATTTATAGTCTTTTTTTCTTTATATTAATTGTTATTATTTCTAAATTTCATTACACTAAAACTTCAAATATTCATGTGAAAGGTGATTTTAATTTGTAAGCTATACTCTATATGTGGTAAATATCAGATTAATACTTTTTTAAGACATGTTGCAATCTCATAGTTTTCTAATAAATATAACCTATACACATGCTTTTTAAAAGGCATATGTGTAGCCTCTCTCTTTTTTAAATAATAAGATGGGGTTTCACCGAAAAATAATAATAATAAGATTGGGTTGGGTTATTGAATTGCTCTTTCTAATTTGTTTTTTTCTTTAGAAATTCAATTGCTTACTGTCACTGTCACCGCCATTGCAATTCAAACGTGCCCGCCCGCTCCTTTCTTAACGTTAGGGTGATATTGACCTTAGTCAAAGTATCTCTTTAGTTCTGTCATACTTTCATCAGTTCATGGGTTTTCTCATTCACAATAAAAAATATTTATATATTAAAATAATAATATAAATAATATTTAAATTTTAAATAATATTTTTTATTACAAATTCACTTGAGAATATAAAACCTATTAAGAATAATACAGAACTCCCTCATCATCATATATAAACCAACCACACCAATACAAGACACTGCATCGATTATGATCACCAAATTTTGTTTTAACAGGAGTGATATATCACACGAAGGAATGATGTGACACACCTACTTCACATTTCTTTCAGCTAAAACATCTCAAAACAAAAAATAAATAATATCGAAGTCATTGATGCAGTCCATTTGTAACTACTTTTACCTAAAAATTTTTGTACCAATTATTATTTCCTTTTTTAATTTAATTTTGATATACTATATATAATTATAAAGTGTTTAAACTACATTTAACAAATTAATATGTTATTAAAAGAATTTAACTAATTAAATATTTATTATCATAATTTAACTTTTAATAATATATTAATATATAATTATATTGGATGATAGTTATAAGAAGTTTTAATTTATTCTGTGTTTTCTTTTCTAAATTTTAATAAGATGATAAGAATGTGTAAGATACTTTTTAAATATAGACATATTTATAACATGATTCACATAATCTTACACATATTTCACACAAAAACTAGTATTATATTCTCTTAATTACTTAAAATAAAAATTGTTAAATAAAAAGTAAAATCACTTAATATTTTCTTTTTTAAGTAACTATGATAATTATTAAGCTAATTTGTTAAAAATATAATTATTCTTAGAGAAAAATAGGTAAACATTGCCTATTACAAACATTTTATCCAACATTAAATATATGTAAAATTATGTAAAACATGTTATAAAAATACTTATTTCTATATAATACATTTACACATGTCAAATGTAGCTTTTGTATAAGTAATACATATCTAAATATTTCTCTATAAATTTTATGTTAAATAGAATGCGTATAATAGGAATTATCTGCATAATAATTTCTCATTACATGACCTACGAATTCCTCCGAAAGTCAACTTATATTCACATCGTAATCACAGGCAACTAAAAAAATCTACGAGATCATTTTTAAAAAATAGAAGAAAATCAATTTATTTATTAACAAGAAGACTAAAAATCTGCCACCGAATATGTTGATACAAATTTTATTTTAGTCTCTTACAAATATCTTCGTATTTAATTTAATTCTTTATACCTATTTCTGTAATTTATCTTTATTGATCAATTATAAAATATATATATATATATAGCAACGGTAATAAAATTCATAACGATCTTCTCCCTCTAGGAGTATGACTAATTCCAATCAATGAACAAATCTCATGAAGTACTCAAAAAAAAAAAAAAAATGAAGAGCAAGAAGAAGAACACTGTCTCGGAAGCACATAGCATATGAAAACAAAAAGCGGAAAATGAATCGGATCGGATCCAGTAGATCCATACCAATCAGTAATCCCAGTCGCACTCGGTGGTTTGAAACGCACCGGACGGCGAGGTTCCATTGTGTGATTTCAAAGGAACCTGCAAGTCACAACGAATCTTGGGGTTGAACTTCCCGGTCTTGAACAAACCCAACTTGAACCTCACATTCAGAAACAGCTTCAAATCGATGCCGTAAATCCCAGAGCTCTTCTCCTTGTTCAGCTCCGAAGTCTGGTCAGCACCAAGAGGCATAAGCTGCTGACCTTTGAAGACAGGGTTCAAGAAATTAGTGGTCTTGTGGTGCTGGAAGAAGGCTTCCAGGGGCTGGGAATCGAACCTGACATCCTGGTACAACGCGCGTGCTTCGATGTAGTCGTAGTAGATGCCAACCCTCTTGTTGGGGTTGCGGACGGTGATGTTGAGGGCGAGGTTGTAATGGAGGGTGTTGTTGGTGTAGTTGAATTGGGTGAGGGAGGCGTCGCTTACGTGGAACCTGACCACGTTGGGGCGAACGATGAACCAGAAGAGAAGGGCGGCGATGCCCACAATGAAGAGGATGGTCGTCAAGAGTTTGCAGATGAGGCTGAAGATACAGCCGCAGCAACAGCTGAGGCAGCCGCCGAAGCAGCCGCCGCCGCCGCCGCCTGGCCGGTGGTAGGATTTGGGTGGCGGAATGGAGGGGCCGTAGTAGGCACCGTTCAATTGGCCTTGTTTCTCAGCCATGGTTCAGAGCAGAGCAATGCAATGAAACAATTCAAATTCAAATGGTTGGTAAAGTAATTTGCGAAGATTCGAAAATATAATAAAACAAAGGAAGAGAGAGAGAGAGTAGAAAAGGAGGTTTCCGAGCCTTGTTTGGTATTATTGTAGTGTGGGGACTGGGGGAGGGAACATTAAATAGATGGCAAGTGTGGTGAATTGGAAAAGCGCGTGACACTGATAATCTCCAAAAGGCAAAAAAATTACTGCAGAGGAATCAATGCGTGTTCTATCAAGAACGCGGTTGCTTTGCTTTTGATCAAAAATTTTAAAATGTGTCAATGAATAAATGAATTAAATTTAATTATTTTATTATTAAAAACTAATTTAATCAATGAAGAACCTTTTTTTAATTTTTTTAATCTCTGAAACAATGTTTACTGTATAGATAAAATAGGAGTCCTCTCCTCTGCCCTAATTTTTTTTATTAAAAAAAGGAAAAAATAGGATGTGTTGTGCGTTTCAGTCAGTGTCCAGTGTCCACAAGCAAGTTCATGGAAACTTCCAAGCTCCAAACTCCAAAGGCATTGAATCTTGCACGGTTTCTTTTTTAACTCAATTTGCTTTTTTTTTTTTGGTAATTTTTCAAATTGCTTTTTAAGTAGTATTTTAAAAATCGGTCTAATCAGACCGGTTCAACCGGTTAAATCGTGGATCAGAAGTCTCATTGATTCTAGTTCAACTAAAGAACCGTTCAAGCGGTTAAACTACCAAAATCATAAAAAAACCGGTTGAACCGGTTAAACCGATAAAAATCGAAAATAAAAAATCAGTTAGACAGTTCATCAATTTTTAAATTAAATTTTTATTAAAAAAAAAAGAAAAAAATGGTTTTAAAAAAAATCTTAGGATTTAACTTTCTTAAAAGTTGGGTTAAGAGTTTTCACAATTTTAATCTTTTTTTTTTACAAAATAAGTGGCAATACTACAAAGCAGTTTATGATTTTTGTGATCAGTTATATATATATATATATATATATTATATAATATACCGGTTCAACCGATCAAACCTTGAACCACTCTTCTCTTCTATTATCTGATTCAACCGATTTTTAAAATATTATTTTTAAACGCTCTCTACTGTTGTTCAGATTGCATACACAAATTCTTCGAAGTTTCAAACAAACGGTGTGACGTTTTAATAATATTGTTAATTTTTTTTATCAAAATATATATATTTCAAATATTTTGAGAAATCGACATGGTAAAAACGATTTTCTAATATATTTTTTCTTTTTTATTTTATAATCAGAAACTGCCTTTATTAAAGGCGATTTTCATAAAGAAATTTTTAAAAAATTTAAATAAAACAAGTCAAAAACTGTCTCCTATCATAATAATTTTTATTCATATTTCAAAAATTTAAAAATATAAAATTAAGAGAAAAATATATTAAAAAATTGTCCTAAGCAAAAACGATTTCTAAATAAAAATAAAAAAAACGTATTTTAATATATAAAAATACAAGTAGGGTATTTTAATAAAAAAGAATCATCAGTATTGACCCTTGTATATCTCCATAGCCCCAAAGTACTTAATGTCTATTTATATTATTATTTTAATATAAAACCCAACAGTAATTCTGCTTCCACAAGCGTTTTTTTTAAGAACTATTTGTACTAGTTTTATTACCGGTCCTGTGCATTGAGTTTGTTAAATTACATATGTACAGATTTTTCAAAATAATTTATATTTAAAAATATATAACTGTAGATGTTTGTATGTCGTTTTATTTATTTTACTTTTCTTAATATTCATATATTTATATTAATACTTTTAAAAAAATTATTTATAATATAAATATAATAAGCATCAGTATTTCCTAAAACATAATAAAAAGAATTCCTTTCAATCTAAATAATTAAAAAATAAAGTTGACATAAAGGAGATATAAATAAAGAAGATTAATCTGGTACTCATATATTTTTTTTAATACTGATACTTAAAGTAAGTTGTTTATCATTCATTAGTTATTATTTATATTTAATAGACTTTATAACATTTATTGTGAAACCAACAATTAATAAATAATTGACAACTTACCAGAATATCATAACAACTCTTATAACTAAAAATATTCATAATATAAAACTAATAAATTTTAGTATTTTGTGAAGAAAAAAAGAGAGTTAAAAATTCCTTATAATATGGAGGCATTTTTTGTTGTTGTGTAAATCAATGTATCCTTTCGCCTGAAAAGTAAGAGTATTTCCATAGGATACAGTCATACACATGAAGTGAGAATACCTTTCAATTGTATTTTTTTTATACACATTATTTTAAAAATCAAATCTAAAACAAGATACTTAAGATAATTAAAATATTTTCACTCATACTAACGTAACTTAGTTATTATGGATGCGATTTGAAATATACTATTATAGACAAGAAAGAGTTTCAAACAGTAAGTCACATTCAGGTATAAAAATAAATCTCAGTAAAATTAAGGCAAGCGATTATTTAAAGTTGATACATCTTCAAATACACCATCAAAGCAAGCCATTTAGCGTGGATAAACGTCCACTTCAAATCTCCATTTCTAGGGTACAGATGGACTTTTAAACATTTTATCATGTTTAGGTAAAAAAAAATAAATGGGATTCTCATCACAAATCATGTTTAGAAAAAAATAATATTTTGTTATTTTTATAGTGAAAAAAACACATATTGATATGTGTATTGATAAAAATATCCTTAGAATTTGATATTATATAACTATTTTAATAATATATAAATAAATATATAACTTAATAGTTTTAAAAAATATTATTATAGTTATACTCAAAGTAATTTTATTTTACAATACTCTAAATAAACTTAACTTTTTAACAAATTTATTTTATAAATCAATTTATTTATAATTAATTTTTTTAATATCAATTTATTAACAATCAAATTGAAAATAACTCATATCTTTTTTTATAATTACACGTCTAAAAGAAATTTTTATCACTATTATCCAAACAACATTCATTTAACAAAATCAATTTTTAGATAAAGATTTCCAAACATAAATCACTTTACTTAAACTCATTTTTGACTAAAATCAAGTTTGTAAAATCCAATTAATCTAAAATTAAGTTTGTAAAATCTAATCCAAATACATAGTTAATTAAGAGACATTCTCAAGGCCTAACAGTTTGGACAATGTTATGTCACCAGACATGTGAATGCTAATTTTTTGCATGTAATTTTAGGGGAGTAAATTCTCTTTATATTATTATTTAATTATGTATTATCAAATTATTAAAAGAACTAAATAAAGGTTAGTTAAGCTGGTAAACAAGCTTGCTCCAATGAGATATGACGTAAGTTTGAATCTTAGTAAGAGTCACTTTGATTGAGATGCAACAAAAATCTTTGTACCTTAAGCTGTCATATGTGGATTAGTCCCATAAGGGGCCTAAAGGACCTAACCCGTTGGGATACTGTGGGGTGTCATTTAACCCAAAGGACTAATTAGGGTGATTAATAAAAAAATTTATTAAAAGAGTTTAACTAATACAATAACTACTTAAGAAAACAAACTCTTCTAATGATATGTAAACACATATTATTATATTACACTGAAAGTATATAAAAATTAAACTCAAATAAAAAATTCTATTTTCCATTAAATTAATATTAAAAAAATCTAAAAATATGCTTTTTTTTAAATTATTTATATCTCTTTGTATGTATAGTTTAGTATTTGGCTTTGAAGGATGAAGTAATTTAAAGATAATTAACGTTTTCAACCTATTTGTTTTCTTTGTACCTAAAAAAATTTATATCTCATTAATTAATTTAAATATTTACATGCTCTCCTTGAAAATGAGAATGAAAATTATACTGAAAGGATTAGAGAATGAGCGATTGTTATATATCATTTTTTACAACATTTGTTACTAATTTCTTATATAATTGTAAATAAATTTGTTAACTTTTGAGTCTTTTTTCTCTCAAGAAAAGCTTAAATTACATTTGAAAAATATAAGTTTACAATGTATTTTTTTAATAAAAATTCTTATAAATAAATGAAGAAAATGTCTAAAATTAATTTTTTTATGTTAGAGAGTGTATATATTTTATTTTCTTTTATCTGAGCTTTGAACAAATTATTTATATTTAATATATTATTTTAATTTCAAATAATTTTTTATCTATAATTATTATTTTAGAGATGTTAAATTTACAAAGTATTTTTTAATAAAAAATATTAAAAATAAATGAAGAAAATATTATAAATTAATTTTTAAGTAGGAAAGATTGTTTTTTTTTTCAACATCACTATTCAATTCTTTAAATTTTAGTTATATGATTTGATAACAATTACCCTTAATATTGTTGTCTTTCTTAATTTCTTCATTTCATTCTTTTTGTTTTAAAGTTAACATTTATTTAATAATGTTATTATACTTAATGATACTATTAATTACTTTTCATGCCAATTTTACTTTTATATATATATATATATATATCTAATACTTTTCAATAGTTTTACATATAATAGTTTAAAATTATTTCTTTAAATAATACTTAATTCATTTTTATTTTATTATTATTTATAGAGTAAACACTCATTTTAGTCATCTAAAGATACAAGTGACATCAGTTTAGTTCTTTAATAATTTTGACATCTTTCATTTTTATTTTATTATTATTTATAGAGTAAACACTCATTTTAGTCATCCAAAGATACAAGTAACATTAGTTTAGTTCTTTAATAATTTTGACATCAAATTGGTCCTTCAATTTTGACATCAAATTGGTCCTTCAATTTTGACATCAAATTGGTCCTTTTGGAGGACCAATTTAATGTAAAATATGTCATTGAAAGACTAATTTGATGCCAAAAAATGACATTAAATTACTAACTTGATGTCAAAAATTGACATTGAAGGACCATTTTGATATATTTATCATTGGAGGACTTAACTGGTAACACTTGTATCTTTGAATGATAAAAATAAGTGTTTACTCTAATTTATATTATAGGAAATAATTTATTTATTTTAGTCAACCTCCCTCATTAGCCTTTTGGGCCAAGTGGCACCCTACGGTATTTCCACGAGTTAGGCCCTTTGGGCCCTGTATCAAACTAATCCACAGTCGGCAACTTAAAGCGCAAGAGTTTTTATTGCCTCATAACCAAAGCGACCCACACTAGGATTTGAATTTGTCTCCAATCCTGTGAGGACGAGCCTACTTATCAGCTCAACCAACCATAAGTTAGTTATAGGAAATAAATTTAAAACCTTAAATTTGTTTTTTTATTTTTTCTAATTCTCTTTCTTCATTAAATGGTCAATGAAGGTTCCATTATTCTCTCTCTTTAGTGAAGATATATATAACTATTATCTTTCTTCATTAAATTCAATAATTTTAAACCATTGAATTAAAATAAAATCAATGATTAGATATTGCCATAAGAGTTTTACTAAACTAATACATTTGTGTAAATTGATCTTGACCATATATAGATATATAAGGGTCATATCAAGTAAGAGCACTTTCTTATTATAAGAAGTGAGAGTAATCAATATTGACCATTAAATCTTACATGAATTGTTAAGATTAGAAGTTCCTTAAATGTCACATGACCACTTAAAAAAGTCACATGACTTTATGTTCTAATCTTGACCATACATACATGATCCAATAATCAAGAATTACTCTTCTCATACTCACAATAAATCACTTTTCTTAATATATATATATATATATATATATATATTTGAAGGGAACATAGATCAATGGTTGATGTACATTAGACTCCTAATAAGATTAGTTATAAGGATTTAATTTTAATCTATTGTCAGTGTTAATTTTTTTTATACTTTCATTTAATTATGTATTGTCAAGTCATTATTTTTTTACTATCATAACAAGTACGAAAGTCTAACTTTTTTAATAATGTGTCAATACATCAATGAATGATAGTGTAAAAAACTTTACACGGATAATGAATCAATTTGAAACTCTAGTTATAGTCATTGTTGCTTCATCATAAGATTCAATGCAAAATTAACATTTCTTTCATTTATACTTAATAAGATAGGATTTAATTTTGATCAACTGTTAGTGTATAGTTTCTTTACATGGTCATCTAATCATGTATTAACAAATCATTAGAAGAGTTTAGCTTTCACAACAACTACTTTAGAAGTCTAACATTTTGAATAACGTGTCAACATATCATTGGATGAAAGTATAAAAAATTTTATACTGACAATGGATTAAATTTATACTAAAAAAAAATAAGAGAGGGCATACAAGTTGTTTTCCAAACAATATAAGAGTTAATAATGTCTTTACACCCAATGACTTCATAGGTGCTTTCAAGGCCAAAGACAACATGCAGGAAGGAAGCTTGATAACACAGTTTAGAATCTGAATCACAATGCTTGTGATAATATAAAACAGATCCATTTTTAAAAACCAAAGAAACATGATATTTTTTGTTCAAAATTTTCAAAGTATAAATCAAAGAGTTTGATAATAAACCAAGTTTCATATACAATTTCAAAACAGTTTAGACTACTGAACTTAAACAGTAAAATAGCAAAAGAGGCCTAGTACTGTAGACACCTAATAATGATGCAAAAAACAACAAAATAGGAACATTTTTGTGCGTGATCCCCCTTCTATACATCACATTAGCTCTATAAAGAAATCAAGAGCCCTTTTATCATAATCGTCAAGATTAACATGGATGGAGTTGCCTTCATTCAATTTCTTGGATCTGCAAAAAAATTTCTAGCCATTAATTGCTTAATTTCTCTTCTAACTTCCTCCTTTTAATTGAAATTACTTTTCAAGGCTACTCAAATGCATATTCATCCCTAAGAATCAATTGGCCATTTTTTTTCTAGTCTTGTGGCATACAACAAATTTCGCAGGTACACTCCACATATAACAAAATTAACAAAATAATACATTAATAAACAAGGATTGAAATTTCTGACTGCATCAAGTGATGAGGTCGCAACAAAAACAATCGTAATTGTGGGATGATTCAAAATAACAAAAAATAGCCTTAACAAAATGGTGTTGCAGTCGCAACAAACACAACTGAACACCGTTTTGGCCGCAACAACTTTCCTCTTCATTTTTTTCAGTATAAAAATAAAAAATTCAGTGTATTATACAAAAGATTGATAAAAGTAATCCTAACCTCTTTAAATGCATCTCTCTTCTTGGTTTGGAGCCCCCATTGGTGCATCACCTCCAGATCATCATCTCAGTAGCAACATCAAGTCAGATTATCTCTCAATCAAACTTAATATCAAGTTTATGTGTGAGAGTGAAATTTTAGAGAGGGGAGAGAGGCAAAGGTGTTGTGGTAAGGTGAGGATGAGGCATGCTTTTGTGTTGCGGAGTGAGTGTGGTCGTGTGGGCTTGGTGAGTGGTGGCATGTGGCCTGTGAGGTGGGTGTTGTGTTGTCGTGAGTGTGGGTGAAATGTGTATATTACAGTAATTTTTTGGGCAAAAAAGACAGTTTTGAACCACCCTTAGTTTTATCAATGGCGGTTTCATAAACCGTTGTAATTGTTTTCGTTATTCAGCATAATATGATGGTTTTCAATAAACCTCCATAATGTTTAAGGTGTATATTATGACGATTTGGAACCGCCGTAATTTACACGATTATGTATTGTATATGATGTATATGTATATTACAATGGCTTTGAATTGCCATAATTCTCACGTATATTACGACGATTTTGAACCGCTATAATTGATACAATTAAGATTAAAAAAAAAGATGCATATTGCAGTGGTTTTAAACTGCCGTAATTAGCATGATTCAGGCATAATATGATATATGATATATATTATGGCAATTTTGAACCGTCGTAATTGACTAAATAAATTTTTTTTTTATACTCTTATTTTATTATTTGCCCTCTGTTACATTAATTATTACAGGTTCAATAACTATACTATTTTTTTTTATTATACAATGCTTAAGTTGTGATACAAATCACATCCAGTCACATCAGGAAACATAACCCAAATGAATAGTTTTACAAAAGATGGGGAACAAGGGCATAAATGTAGCAAATAATATTTTCATCAATCGAAAAAGCAAAAATGAGGATAAAATCATAATCAACCTTGGCAAACAATGTAATTCATGAAGCTAAACAAGTTTACAGCAACAAATTTCATGATAAGTTATTAATGTTTTGATAAATAATATCCTATAACTCATTTAACAATAAATAGCAAACTACTTAATTAGGACTCGCATGCTCGTCGTTTAATGAACGTTACTTCCATTTGATGATTTTCTATGCTTAGTGGGCAATTCAGTCTCCCTTCCAACATCTGGTGACTACAATAAAGAAAAGACAAGTATTAAATAAGAACAAGTATTGATGGTAGTTATATAGAATTTCTACTCAACTACGCATAGAATGCATAAAAAATCCTTCAATTAGCATTTCAGGTTAGCTCAACAAATCATTAATAGCATGTCAAGCATGACAAATGCCTTTTGGAACATTGCTTTGTCACTCAGTCTACACAAGCACTTTATATGATACAATTTTACTTGAAAAGACAATTTCGAATATTTCAGACTCCCTTCATACAATTCTCAATTATCATCTTTGAGTAATTCATAAAACTCTACATAATCTTCATAATGTGCCTCATTATTCCCTTCATTTAAAGCTTCATATCTATTTATAGGCTCATATGAAACACTAGGTTCATTGACATTGTTTCTAGTCAATCCAAATACATCATTGATCATTGCTAAATGTCAATTATATCGTGTTTATAAAATTTAAAGATTAATCTAAAATTGATTTGCTTTCTATCCTTTTTAAATAAAATAAAAATATTTAACATTTAATCACATATTTTTTTTTTAATTTTTTTTAAAATTTAACATGCATAAACGTGATAATTATTACTTAAAAATTAATTATTGAATTAATTGAAATTATTTTATTATAGAAGTTATTAAATAAAGCAAGTTCCTTATGTACATTGGTATATATCAATTATGTTTCTATGTGTATGTAAATTTTCATTAAATTTTCCTCCAATAAACTTTAACATGTGGGGAGATTTTATATATATATAAAAGGGCTCCCTTTGCGTTTTCAACATGAAACTCTAATAATTAGTTCTCCCATAGACGCTTAAATTTATTTTTTTTTCAAACTAAATATCATCAAATTTTCATCTCTATAGCATAAAAATTAAGACCTATGCAAACTTTAAGAAGACGCAAATTTAGCCATCATTTTTAATCCTTTTCTTTTTCTTACACCCTTAGTGATTTAACCATCATATTAGATGTTTATTTTCTCATTTCCCTTTTCAAGATTCATTGCAAGTCCATTGTATAGATCCTAAAGAAATGTAGCCATTACTTATATATATATATATATATATATATATATATAGGGCAAGTAATATTATTAGCTTATGTTAGAAGTATTTTCATGTGCAAAACACAAGTGTATATAAGAGAAAATTTGCTGAGTTATTTCTTTATGAATACGCAAGTTCTGATGAACCTCCATCTATTGAAGCATCCATAATCAATGACATGACTGCACAAGTTACATTGATGGACCCAATGGCTCAAAAAGCAGAATAAGTCCACATATAGTTGCTTGGGCCACTTTGGACTGCTCCCCATGTACAAAAAGTTCAACATGCATGCATATTATTTGCAAATGGCTATGGACAGTTCACATATGGATATATCTATCCAACAGGTAAGAACCATATAGTTGGAAGCTGAAAGTTGTATTCTTTGGTTTACTTTTCCTCCTACTACTCATAACAAGAAAGAGGGAAAAATCATTGTAAGATTGTTAATTAGGTGTAATTGATTGCTTATTTCTTCCACCACATTGCTACCAATCGGTGTATATGATGGGAGAATGTGAGGGAGATGCTAGCGATTCATATTGTGGAGAATGTGTGAAAAATGTTGTGCAGGGAGCTGAAGTTGAATATGGAAGCTCTATTTCACACAAGAAAAAAATTATACAACTAAAATGGGAAAAAAGTTTGATAAAATCAAAATTCATATATTTCAGAAACCAACGACAATTTTCAACAAATTTTGCTTCTCTTATTAGAGATCAGGTTTCTATGAGCTTACCGACATAACAGCTCACACTGGCAGCATTTGATGGTGTAGTTCTAAGGTCACATCCACTAGAGAAACTGGAGGTAGATTCTATAAAGCTTACACCATTCAAAAGAAAATCCCAAAAGCAAAATAAAAGTAAACAACAGCACACAGCAAGGCCTTCTAATCACAGCGTTTGATTTTTCATGTTGAAAATATATTTGAGCTACCAAGTTATTGCTCTCCATTTGTTCTTCCCTATATCGATGTGAATAGCTAATTTAGTTTGGCTGGAAAGTTGAAAATAATAGGCTGATTTGTCATGTAAACTAGAAACCAAGTGAACAAGAATAAAAAAATCTCCTCAAACCCTGAACCCAAGAGGAAATAACTAAGAGCGGCATCAATTGCAATCTAAAGCACAACTTGAAGAAATAATATTGATCTTTAATTTCACCAAAATACCACAATCCCAAAAGCTGAGTCGATGCATCCTTCACAACCCATCTCATTAGAAAAAACCTTGGAAGCCTCCTAAGGCCCAATCTAGAACCAGCACAAATCATACCAGTATTTGAACTAAACCTCCCTAACAAATCATTAACAACAACTGTTGAGAAACATGGTTCAGATGAGAAAAAATTGAGGGAATGTGAAAATGAAATTGATTGAAAGAAAAAGTTGTGTAACAAATGAATACAAGGGTGGCTATATATAGCCTTGAGATGTAACTAACTATGTAACTAATTATATTTAATTAACTAATTACTAACTAATTATTATATCTGGTAACAGCCCCCCGCAAGCTGGATGATGCGTACTTAGCATTCCCAGCTTGAGATGGACAATACAATCTATTACAAAGAAAATTACAAAATACAAATCATGCCGTAATCACATTGACTAACAAGTAGAAAATATGAAATTGAATGATGAATGAGAACTGGTAATGGCTGAAGTGCATAGCTCCTAGAAGTCTTCGACCTATCTTTAGGCCCTTTCAATCTTCTTCCAGCGTCTCCACAGCACTCGTTCCAAACAAATTGGGGCTCTTCAGGCCACCAAATAACATCACAATAGAGAAAAGCTTAACTACCATAAAAATGGCAGAAGCAAACAGAATCAAAGCTTAACCATCTAACAAAGACAGAAGCTAAAACCAATAAGAAATGCTTAACCACCATAAAGGCAGAAGCCTAAAATCAAAGTCAAAACTTGGCTAAACCAATATTAACAAAGAAAGACAGAAGGTAAAAACAAAGCATATTGCATTTCCATCAAAAACTTGACAGATGGCAAAAAGTGGACCGTGACACCTGAACCATGAGCTTGCACCACGTCATATTCATCTTGATATTGCAAAAAGGATGATATCATGTTCATAATCAGGAGAAGCAAGATCAACATGCTTGGCCCAACTGTGACCATTATTCACGGGAATGTAATTGGAACCTGAATGATGTGATTGCAACTATAGCACCAACACAAAAGGTGCCAACGAAGCCATGAAATGAAACTGAATATGTTATGAGAATTCGTCAACAATTCCAGAGCAAGATTATTGCTTCTTGCGAAATTCTTGTTCATTAGAGTGATTACGTCGTCGTCATCCTTGTGCATCACTTGCATGAGGAGACAAAAGAGGATGAATTCTTTGGCAAACGAATTGACGAAATCCAAAACCAATATACAATCAACTCAAGAACTGCTATATCAACAGCAATCGCAACACCATTGGTAAAGCACAAAATCGAGAGCAAGATCTGAATTGGTGGAGAAATTCGAGCAAGCTTGGCAACGTCGATCATTGATAACAGTGGAGTAGTACAACCAATCGAAGAAGACAGATGCAACTTACGTCGGCGTGAACAAGTGAAGTTCAAAAACGAACATCGCATTCCATTGCCACACATCTCTGACTCATTACATTTGGAAGAAGATTGAATTTCATTTGTCATTTTCTTGACACTCTCTCGATATCCAAACATATTAAACAAAACCGAGAGAGAGAATCAATAGAAAATTTGAGTTCTGGAAAGAGAAAACCAAATGAGAAAGGGGAGAGAAACTTTCTCAGAAAAGAAAAAGAAAGAAAGTGCAAGAATAAGAAGAAAAATTAAGTGTTCATAAGAACTCAAAGCAGCGAAACCTTGAAAATTTTCTTCAAGGTGGGTGCCATGAAAGCTTTGATACCATATTGAGAAACATGGTTCAGATGAGAGAAAATTGAGGGAATGTGAAAATGAAATTGATTGAAAGAAAAAGTTGTGTAACAAATGAATACAAGGGTGGCTATATATAGCCTTGAGATGTAACTAACTATGTAACTAATTATATCTAATTAACTAATTACTAACTAATTATTATATATGGTAACAACAACAATGAAAACAACACCGAATACCAATGTACACGTAATAACAAAAACAAAAAATTACCCATAAATAAGCCACAGATAAGAAACCCAAGATAAAAAACAGAGGCACCGAGCTCAAATCCATTCACAAAGAATTTCCAATCAACACCTTTATCCATTCCTTGACCATTTCCCAAATCAGAGAACAAGATTCAAGCCAGTTCTCCTCAATAAAAACAAAAAACAAAAGTTCAACTCTAGCTGCCATTTTCTCTTCCCTGTCGAGAACATATTTATCAAAATTTGCAGCGAGAAGAGGTTTCTTATTTTCCTTGGAGTTTTACTCGGCTCCATGGAGTAAGCCGCAGAAATAGATTTCCTGAACTAGTGTGACAATAATTTTCAACAATAATCTCCTTCACTATCACAGAGCAGAATAAATGCATAACCAAATGAACAAATTTAAAAAACAAATGCAAAGAGTTTCGAAGGATTCTTGTACCGTAGAAAGAACGACAGGAACGAGCATCAAATCCCAACCGAGGTTCTTCGAAGGGACAATGATCTCTGTGCATAATCAAAGACCAAAAGGATGAGATGAGACAACGTGAAAGTAAGGAAGAGAGCAGAGAGAAAGACTCACCATATGAAGAGAGGAATAGAGGCGGAAAAGAGAAAGCGAGAAAGGTATCTCAAATTATGGATTTCAAATTTTAAGTAGGCAATGTATATTAGAGGCGGTTCCAAACTGCTGTTTTATCCATTTTAAAAGTGGAGGTTCTAAAACCGCCGTTATATACAGTGCAATATGGGAATTTCATTTTAAACTACCACGATAAAGTTGTCATAATAAACCTGTTTTTTTTTTGTAGTGTCATGAGAGAGAAAGGGTGAGTGGGAAAGGAAAAAAATGTAAGGGGGTAGAAAATTTTGAGCTCATCCACGAGTGTGTGGCTGTAAGTGCAATGAGTGGTAAGGTCGCAAGAGAGAAAAAGAAAGAAAAAAGAAAGGTGAAAGGGAGGAAAGGAAATTTGGGCTCATACACCTGAGGGGGGAGGCAAGAAATACCCGTGAGAGGCAAAATATTGAAAAAGGGAGGAAGAGAAATTTTTTCAAAATGATGAAGTTATTGAGAAATTGAAATTGAAACTTATGAAAGAAGAAAATTTTGTGGTATAAATTTTTGAAAGAATAATTTTAAAAGGTTTAAGAATTAAATTAATTGTTTATTGACTTCTTAAAATTAATAAATTTTAAGAATTAACTTGAACTACTTGTTACAATATTTAAGTTTTAATTATATATTTTATATTTGAAATTGTTTCTAATTCACAAGCGTGCGTGCACACACACATATATATGTAGTTTTTTTTAACCATCCACTTATGTCAGTCCCATCATGTATGAATTTTGTTAAACATACGAGTATGCTACTTAGTTATTATGTTTTAACATTGTCTAATTAATTTATTAATTTTAAATAGCTCTCATTGATAAAAAATTTATATAAATTATAAGTTATTAAACATTGTAACAATAACATAGATAATTTTAATATAATTGTGCAAAAATTGAAAAATTCACGTCATAGTAATCCCAAACCGCATTGTAACATTCACAACGTCTGGACTGCAAAAATTGTAATGCAACACTATTTAAAACCCTGTTAACAAATGAATTTAATAACACTAAAAAGACTAGTCTGTAAGAACAAGGTGAAACCATTTTCGAAGCATTCATTTTCTTACAAAGGAGCAATGTTCTCCATCACATACGAAGAATGAAACGGTGAGACAAACGGGGCAAGGCTACAATCAGAAGATAGTTCTACTTTAACCATGATGAAAACCCGCATAGTAAGATATAAAAGTAGAAGGAAGAAGTAAGAAAAGAACAGTGAAATAAGATAGGTTAGAACGCTTGGGTATTGTCCAGTAACTAAATAGGTTGTATACATGTCAAAACAGAAACATCACCCCATTTAAACTCCCTATATATATATATATATAAAACAGGCAGAAGGAAATTTTAGGATACTAAAAACCTAGAATTACATAAACTAATATTTAGCAGACACAGAATGCAGAATGCAGAATGCAGAAATTGTTAGCCACAAATCAAATATAAACTTTTAAGTAAAGTAGTTCCATACTTACTAGTTGAAACAATTTTGATGGCAAAGCCAACTCTATAAGAGCAGGAATGAAAGTTACTTTTTTTATTGTCACAAGTGAAAGTCATTGAGGCAGGAGAGGTGAAGTCTCCTAGGGTCGTAAATCGGTCAAGCTGCTGCTCATGCCTTAATTTCTTAACAACTTAATAAGTTACAAATTTTGACTCATTTGTTAAATTAAGTTTGAACTTTTATATGTTTCACTCAATAGTTTATAAGTCCATTTGATATATGTATATAATTATTTTTTATGAATAATAATAATTTAATATAATATATATTTACATTTAATTTTATTTTAAATATGATTAAATTATTTTTTAACTAAATATATGTAAAAATAAAATGAAATTTATTAAGTTACAAATTTAAATCTAAAATATATAATTAATATAAAGCTTAATATTAATTGAATAAGTTTAATAAATTTAAAAAGTTTAAAGTGAGTCGATATAATAATTAGGCCCAATTTTTTATTGACTCAACTCATTTCTATCCTGCCTTTGTTTTTAAACCCCATTCAAGATCAAGCCCATGATAGCTAGTGATCCGTTGTAACGGCAAGAGGGTTTTTCCTAATAGCTCACCTAGTTCACCCAAAGCTAAGCCTAAGAGACAAAAAAATAGCCAATGGAACTTTCAATGCATTTTTTCTTTTCTTTATCAATGTTATTATCTTCCTACTTGTTTTCGTTAAATTGTTGTAACAAGTTCTTCCTAAATCAGTTTTACACATCAATCAAGAAAAACTCATCTTCCTAAATACTAATGAGGCTTACCGGGCTATACTGATAAAAACTCATCTCAAGAGTAATATATAGTATTAGATATCAATTGAGCCTTAACCTTTTTCTATTTATAATGATTTTGAATAGCACGATTTATTCATATTTATTACACCCTATGCAAGATAATCATTGTCAAGCTGTTAATTACCTCTTTAGAATAACATCACCATTTGAAGACACGGTCCGGATACTGTTTAAGTTCCTTTACGGGTCCTCGAATTATGCATTTGCAAAATATGCTTTTCTTTCTGAATATACACATCTTTATTTAGGATTTAAATCTTTTGTCCTATTTTTCATGTGTATTCATCTTGCTACCCATACTAATAGACACTTACTGAGACAAAACATTGAGGAAAGGTAGTTAAATCACTGATACTTTTAACTTTAGATGCACCCTTTTAAGGTCAAGTATAATACAACAATAATGATAATACGATATTCGAATATAGAACAAGTTTACACAAACAATCTCAATTTGCAAGAAATATTTTAGCTAGTTTGCAACATAGATCATATATTTCAATACCAAATGAGAATTCCAGGGCACTCATATTTAATATTTTATTACATGGCAAAATAGAATATGTACCACACATGGGAAAAGAATGAACAATATAGTGACATATTTCATATATATATATAGAATCATAAAAATTACAAAAAGAGGGGAAAAAAAAAAAGAAAATTCGACAACGAATCCAATAAATGAAAGTGAGAAAATTAAATGTCATGCGCGTACAAATCATGTAGACCCTCAGAAATTGACATCGCACTTGGTGGGCTTAAACGCAGCCACCGTTGTCCCATTAGAACTCAAAGGAACCTTGAGCTCACATTTGGCCTTGGCGTTGGTGTGGCCGGATATGACGTCCCCAAGCCTGAACCTAATCCTAAAGTAGAGCTTGACATCAATATCAAAAGCCCCAGCTCTCTTCTCTTGGCCGAAATCAGAGACCTTATCGTGATCGAGAACCAACACTTGCTGGCCCGAGAAAACACCGCTCATGCGGTCCGTGCTCTTTGTGTACTGGCGGAAGGAGTTCCGGAACGTGATCACGTCGGTGGAATCGAATCTGGAGCCCTCGTAGAATGCGTGGCCCTTCACTTCGTCGTAGTAGATGCTGAGCTTTTTGTTTGGGTTACGGGCCGTGAAGTTGAGGACGAGGTTGTAGTGGAGGGTGTTGCCGGTGTAGTTGAATTGGGTGAGCTTGGCTTCGGTGACGTAGAACTTGAAGGAGCGCGGTTGGATGGTGAGCCAGATGATGAGGATTACGAGGCCAACGAGGATGATGAGTGAGACGAGGAGCTTCCAGAAGATGCCGAAGAGGCAGCAACAGCATCTTCTGCCACGGTGAGAGCTGTGGTGGGGTTGCTCCGCTGGTGGAATGGAGGGCCCGTAGTAGGCACCGTTCAATTGGGGTTGCTTATCAGCCATGTCTAGACGCAGCAGGCGAGTGAATGAGCAGAGGTTGTGAATTGCAATAGAGGACTTCGAAGGAGTGGAAGATGGTGAAGTGAAGTGCGTTTTGTGGTGAGGGGAGGGGCACGTATATGTAGGATAGGAATAGGATAAAGGGTCGTTCAAAAATCTATGAAATTGAAAACAAACGCGGTTGTGACTTGTGAGTAGGTGTGCTTGTTATGTTAGACACTTGCCTAATTCAATTGATAAAAAGTCAATGACGGATTGAATTGACCAGAGACCATTGCTAAAATAATTATAGCAATTTGTTTTATTTTTATTTTAAGTTAGATATATTTTTATTATAATTATAAAAATATTAAATTATTTTTATTTTATTTTGTGTTTATAAAACGTCACTTATTATTTTTTAAATAAAATTTAAAAATTTAAAAATATTTTAAAAATATTTTTATAATTATAATAAAAATATACTTAACTAAAAAAAAAAAAAGGCGATCTTAATCTCTCAAAACCAACATATTGACGAAAGTTAACGTCTACGGGTTGGGAACGGAGGCGTCAGATCATGTATGGTTGTTTCATGTTGGGCCTGTCTTCGTTCTTGTTTGTTGTAGTGATACTTATCCACAACTTTGTCTTTTATTGCCCACTATACCTTGTATCATGATGCGGGCCCAATATCTTTATTTAACTATTTATATTTGTTAATGTCAATATTATACATACTCATAAAGTCTGTGCCTACATAAACTTGATGAACTATAAAAAAAGTCCTGAATGAATACTTGTTTCCCTAAAATGAAATTTGACGTCTAAGAAAAAAATTATGTAATGACAAACTCACATCTTAAAAGAATATAAGAATTAGGAGATTAATGTAGCACTCGTCGAGTCAACTTCATACGCTCAGCATTAAAGGAATAACGCGTCTAATAGGGCCGGGATCCAGTGGATTTAGTAAATGAAAACAGATACATTAATTATTTTATACTCAGTTCGGAGATATATGTAATTAAGAGTTTAATTTTAATCCACGGTCAGTGTAAAATTTTTTTATATTTTTATTCAATTATGTGTTATCAAATCATTAAAAGAATTTGATTATCATAATAATCACTTAAAAAATCTAACTCTTTTTCAGCACATAATTAGATAATAATATAAAAAAATTTTATACACAATAAATTAAAATTAAATTCATAATTTAAAATATGTACTTTTGCAAGGAGCATGTATATTATCCGGTTCTAGCTTCGTTACTATTCCATTTTTCATTACTTATTGGTACTCACGAGGGATATTGTTTTTTTCCTCCGTCAGGTGTTCTCCCAATTGAAAGTAAAAAAAGTCAAATATATAAGCCGGTGGATAGTCAATTGAAATTTATTTTTTTTTAATTTTATATTAGTAAAATGGGCGCACATAAGAAATGTATAAAAAATATTAAAGCAATACGTAAGAATTTTAATTCAAGTAGCACCAAGTCATTTTAAAAACTGTTTAATCTTGGGATCGAATTATAGTAAAATCGCTTTAGATGCACTTTACCTTCTGATCTATTCTTTACCGCATGTCATAGATATCCTTTCTAACAAAACAATTTTAAATTTATATAAACAATAGAAAATAAATAAATAAATAAATATTGTCTATTATTTGAAGCTATTTATATTTTATAGTATAAATTTGTGTAGGTAGATATCTATTTATTTGTTTTAAGTCATGTTAAATTTTCTTAAACAATTCATCTAAAATTCTCTTAATTATTTTAAATAAAAAATAGTAAATAAAATAGTAAAGATATTTAAAATATTAAAATATTTAATATTTTATTCTTTAAATAATTAAAAATATTATTAAATTAATTCTATATGTACGTTACTTTTAAAGACACATTCCCGTCAATTGTTTAAGTTCCTTTTCGAGTCTTCAAATTGTGAATTTACAAGTATGCTTTTATGAATATATGCATCTTTAATTATTAGATTAAAATGGTATTTTGGTTTTTGGAGATGTACCTCATTTACAATTTAATCCTTAATTTAAATTATTTAAATTTGTTTCACATTAGTATCTATTAGAGATAGTAAAATGAGTAACGTAAACCAAAGTTGAATAATGTAAGAATTGAATCATGATATAATTTAAGTTAAGGGATAAATTACAAACAAGGTACATTTTCATGAATCAAAATGTTAATTTACTCCTATTTATTTATATTAATCCAGCTACCCATACTAATTAATACATACTTGTTTTGAGTGACAAAACATTTAGGAAAGCAGAGAAATAACTGATCCTTTAAATTAACCCTTTTAAGATCAAGTTTAAGAGAAATTCTTGATTAGATATATACAAACCTAACACATCACATTTGCACACACCTAATTATAAAATGAGGACACATTAAAACTGGGTCCCAATAAACCAACTAAGCATATTGGCTTTACCTCTCCTTCCATCCATTACCTCTTTTTTTTTTGTATTTTTTTTTACCAATCTCCTTAACACAGTAACCCAAATCTTTTGAGTGGAGAATCCTTCGAATAGCCTCGCCGTTCATCAGCAAATAAATGAACGGTAATGAAATTTTTACCAATCTCGTTAACACCATAACCCAAATCCTTTTAAAGCTCCTTCAATTTTCTCAGTGGCCAAACAGGAGTAGTAATGAAATTATAGTGATGTCCAACAATGAGCATCCCCAAAGAAACAAATTCAAATAATTACTCTCAGCAGGGCTGGCCTGATTCAAGTATCAGTCTGTTCCGAATCCCTCATTTGCATATTCTGCACCCTCATCAACCCCCCCGATGTCTTCAAACCCAACGACTTCTTCACCTTAATCGCCGCCGTCAAAGTCAGCGACCTGTGCAACGACGATGATTGATGCCGATCTCCTCTGTCGGACTGCGAGATGAACGTTATCTGCTTCGCCCCAGATCTCCGAAGAATGTAGAGGGAGATTTGGGTTATGGTGTTAAGGAGATTGGTAAAAAAGGAAGTGATGAGTGGAAGGAGAGGTAAAACCAACTTGCTGAGTTGGTTTACCCAATTTTAATGTTTGTAATTTTATAATTGGGTGTGTGAAATGTGATGTGTTAAATTTGTATCTAACCAAAATTTCTCCAACTCTCATACGATAATAAGGTTAATACGATTTTCGAATCTAGCATTGAACACTTTTACACAAAAAAATCTTAATGTACATTTTTTTCTTTTTGGTAAATTAGTTTATCTCCTGGTGAGAGACTAATCTCATATAGTAAAGTCAAAAATATGAAGCAGAGACTCATTCCAGTTATATTTTCTCTATACATATATTTCAAAAATCAAATTCACGATAAAATATTTAATGATGTAATTTTAATTCACTATCAGTGTAAAATTTCTTTATACTATCATTTAATTATATACTGATACATTATTAAAAGTATTATATTTTTGAGATAGATGTTATAATAGTCATACTCTTTTTAATGAGTTGACAATATATGATTGGGTGACAATATAAAAAAACTTTATACTAACAATAAATCTAAATTAAACCCAATATTTAAAATAACTAAACTCTTAGGCATATACCAACGCAATTTGGTAATGTAGAAATTAATTTGTGAGAAAGACTTTATCTGGTTTGCAACATAGATCATGTATATATATATTATGTACCACCCATGGGCAAAGAATGAATAATATAGCGAAGATTTTATCGATTCATAAAAATTAAAAGAAAAAGGAAAGAAAGAATATTCCACAGCAAAGCGCATAGAAAAATTCCACGAGAGTGAGAAAAATGTCATGCGCGTAGGAATCACGTAGTCCCTTAGAAATCGACATCGCACTTGGTGTGCTCAAACGCAGCCACCGTTGTCCCATTAGAACTCAAAGGAACCTTGAGCTCACATTTGGCCTTGGCTTTGGTGTCGTCGGCTATGAAGTCCCCAAGCCTGAACCTAATCGTAAAGTAGAGCTTCACATCAATGTCAAAAACCCCAGCTCTCTTGTCTTCTTCGAAATCAGAGACCTTATCGTGATCAAGCATCATCACTTGCTGGCCTGAGAAAACACCGCTCATGCGATCCGTGCTCTTTGTGTATTGGCGGAAGGAGTTCCTGAACGTGATCACGTCGGTGGTATCGAATCTGGAGCCCTCGTAGAATGCGTGGCCCTCCACTTTGTCGTAGTAGATGCTGAGCTTTTTGTTTGGGTTACGGGCCGTGAAGTTGAGGACGAGGTTGTAGTGGAGGGTGTTGCCGGTGTAGTCGAATTGGGTGAGCTTGGCTTCGGTGACGTAGAACTTGAAGGAGCGCGGTTGGATGATGAGCCAGAAGATGAGGATTGCGAGGCCAACGAGGACGATGATTGCGAGGAGGAGCTTCCAGATGACGCCAAAGAGGCAGCAACAGCATCTTCTGCCACAGTGAGAGCGATGGCGGGGTTGCTCCGCTGGTGGAATGGAGGGCCCGTAGTAGGCACCGTTCAACTGGGGTTGCTTATCAACCATGCCTGCAGGCTGCAGCAGATGAGTGAATGAACAGAGGTTGTGAATTGTAATAGAGGACTTAGAAGGAATGTATCGAGAGGGTCAAGACGTAGAGTGTGAAGTGCGTTTTGTGGTGAGGAGGGCGGAGGGGTACGAATATATAGGATAAGGGGCGCTGAAATTCTATAAAAGCAAACGCGGTTGTGAGTACGCGTGCTTTCTTGTTATGTTAGACACTCCTGCTTAATTCAATTTCCACCCAAAATAGAAGATCAATAGCAGGATGAATTGACTGGTGCCAAGTATATGGAAGAATAATGTGTTTGCCTCGAAACGACCGTAAGGAAGAAAATTCCACGAAGATGTGTACCGGTAGGGTTCGGAGAAGTTAGACCATGTATGATTGTTGGGCCTCGTCTTCTTTGTGATGTGATGATACATTGTAACATTGATAGTTACACATAAGCTATCTTTTTTATTGCCCACTAGAGACCTTGTCATCATTAGGGCCCCATTCATCTATTTATCTATTTTTACTCATTAATTTTAATATATACAATACATACTTTAAAAAAGTTTTAATGTATTTGATGTCTTTACATAAACCTAATAAACTATTAAAGTTCCTAAATGAATCTTTGTTTCCATAAAAAGAATTTTGACCTTTAAAAATTAGAAGATTAATGTAGCACTCATCGAGTCATTTTCCAGTTACGCGTCCGATAGCGCGGCCATCCAAGTGGATTGAGTAAATGAATCCAAATATAAGATATCGTTTTTTTTATTAGTAGTGTCAAATGGAGTAACATATTATGGGTCGATGAGGCTTAGCCCAAAATCGAATGGGCCAGAAAAATAGCAATTGGCGGGCCATCCGCAGGCCGAGCTCATAATATCCGTATACCCATTCTCAGTTTGCTACTTCCAAAAATGCCAACAATTGTGTGTGTGTGTGTCCCAGTAATCAATTCACAACTGCTGGATTTCCATATCAGCTGTCCACAATTGTCATGATCTTTGAATCTCGTTCAATCAAAACCATGGGTGATCTCTAGATCTGATCCATCTCTCGCCATGCAGGCTTGCTCCAACATAATCATACTAGGGTTTATGACTTGCTCGATTCAATCTGCCAAGCCAAAAGTAGAGAATTCTCAAAAAATAAATGAACTGATAGATAGGTTGATGGTGGTACCAGTTTGGGGATTGAAGAGCTTATGTGGTAGAGTAGGGTGAGAGTTGGTGGCCGGGGTTTCTTCCTCTAGAGTGGAGTGGACCACTTTCTCTTCTCTAGGTGTTCACCGTCTTTCTGTTGATCAAGGAGAGAAATTCTTACGTAATCTACACTTGTTTATCCTTTTTGTTAGGTAGCTTTGGTTCAGAGAAATAAAAAAGAAGAGCATAATAACAAAAGCACTGCTATATAATAAGAAAATTGTTTTCACGAAATCTCTACGAATGATGTCCCACATGTCCATTTTTCTGTTTTTTTGTTTCAATGAAAATATAACAAATAACAGAAAAAGAAAAGAAATATGTTTATTTAAAAAAAGGTGATTTCGTAATAATTGTCATTTCCCTTATAACAATAGGCATGAAAGAGGGTTTTTTTTATATATTAATATAGCCAAAATAAAAAAATTACAAGAATTATGCTTTTTTTATATTAATTATCGAAATGTAATTTTTTTTTTTTCACATTGGGAAGTCGGTTTCATTATAATTAACTTCTCAACGTGTTTAATTATTTTTTAAGAAAAACATATTGAAAATTTGATTTTATAAAAATTAATTTCTCAACATGTAATAAAAAAAATTATGTTGAAAATCAACATAAAAAAATTATATTTTAATAATTAATCTAAAAAAAACATGATTGTTATAAAAAAATTTATTTTGACTATATTAATATAAAAAACTCCATGAAACACACCATCATCAGTTATGATGATTTCATTTATTTGATGTTGGAATCCCACGTGGCTACTTTTACAACATTATTTGGTGGTAATTACCATTTCGCTAATAGAAATAGTCATAAATGACAACACTATCAGTTACGATGATTTCATTTATTTGATGTTAGGATAGTTACAGTACGGATATTTTTGGCTTTTGATCTCGTACCACTAAAGTATCTCACTTCAACTCGGAAATTTCTTCGAAACGTCTTGTTCAAACAATTCTGAAAGGAAAACTGATCCTCTTTAAGTTAATTCGATAAAAAAGTATTTCTATTAAAAAGGTGTTTTTATTTAATTTTTGGATAAAATTAATTAAGTATTTAATTACTTTAATTAATAATTTGTTTTTATTATAATATTTGATATATAATTAATTATATATAAATTATTAATTAAATTAATTATTAAATTAATTAAATAATTTTATTTAAAAATCAAATAAAAATATTTTTTTCAACTTAACTTTAAATTCATTCTCTGATTTTTTTACATAGTTGGTATAAATGAGAAACAAAATTTTTAGTATACTGTAAGTTGTAAAATAATTTTCGGAGAGGTGTAAAATAAACAGTGAATCGTAGAGGGTGACTACGACTTCTATGAAGTCGTATTCTATAGATATGACTTTGGGTAAGTTATATTTGGTACATACGACTTAGGGTTATGTTAATTTTTTAAAATTTTTTAATAGAAGTTGTAGCTAATAGCTACGACTTAAGGTTAGGTTAATTTTTTTTTAATTTTTTTAATAGAAGTCGTATCTACTATTTAGTTAATTTTTTTCAAAATTTAAATGGAAGTCGTAGTTGACAACTACGACTTCTGTATAACTTAGATTTTATAACTTTTTTAAATAATAATTATGGCGTTATTTAAGGAAATGGATTTGGATAATATAACAAGTTTGACTTAAATAATATGGACTCACCGCACCACCGTGATATGCACTGTCACGTGAAATATATTGTCGCATGTGAAGTAAGTACCATTGCATGTATTCTGAGTTGTCATGTAAATAAGAGTTACATGCTTCACTGCTAATGAATCGTTCATTACGGTGCATTTACAAGGCAATTCAATCATGATGATTATTATTAAAAAGAAAAGTATAAAATCTAAGTCGTATTAAGTAACTATGGCTTAATACGACTTAGATTTTATAAATTTTTTTTAATAATAATCATCGTGATTGGATTGCCTTATGGATGCACCGTAATGAACGACTCATTAGCAGTGAAGCATGTAACTCTTATTTATATGACAACTCAGAATACATGCAATGGTACTTACTTCACATGTGACAATATATTTCACATGACAGTGTATATCACGGTGGTGCGATGAGTTCATATTATTTAAGTCAAACTTGTTATATTATTCAAATTTATTTCTTTGAATAACGTCATGATTATTATTTAAAAAAATTATAAAATTTAAGCTATACAAAAGTCGCAGTTGTCAACTACGACTTCCATTTAAATTAAAAAAAAACTTAACCCTAAGTCATAGCTAATAAATACGACTTCTATTAAAAAAATAAAAAAAATTAACCTACCCATAAGTCCTAGTTAGTAGCTACGACTTTTATTAAAAAAATAAAAAAAAATTAACCTAACCCTAAGTCGTATATACCAAATACGACTTACCCAAAGTCATATCTATAAAATACGACTTCATAAAAGTCGTAGTTGTCATTTACGACTCACTGTTTATTTTACACCTCTTCAAAAATTATTTTACAACTTATACTATAATAAAAATTTTATTTCCCATTTATATCAACCGCGTAAAAAAGCTCTCATTCTCCTAATTGAAAAAGATCCTCTTCCCACTACTTTCGGCGTAGATATCTCAAGACTCTCCTCGGATAAAGAAATTCTCTCAATTCAACTTGGACTATACTATCCTCGGTAGGTAACGCCACCTTGAGGCTATTAATTAAAGGGGGTCTCACACTTAGATCACCCATTTACTTGAGCATCGAAGAAGTGCCTTTATAGGACTTCTCCCTCCGCCACTCAATCAATCGACTGACAAGAAGGATTCAAGCTAAATCTCACAAGGCTGGATTACATCCTTTATGGACGTACCCTTTTTGATTAGAGAAACCCTTATGCTATGATTCGAGAGGAAAAGTGGTAGAAAGGAAAGGGGAGGGAATAGAGGGGATGGAAGAAGATTATTTATTTATTTATTTATATAGATGTTTAAGTAAAAAGGTAAGGGGAGCTCTTTTTTTCTTGTTTGAAAGTCAAATCAAAGTAGAAAAAAAATTATTTTTTCAATATAACTCTTATATTATTAATTCACACAAACACTAAGTATATATGTAATTTAATAAATATCTAATTAAAAATAAAGCCTTTCCCTTCTTACTTTTTAATTTAAGGGAAAAGAATTTTAATTTTTTTAATATTAAGAGATTTTCTATTTCTTCTCTTTCATTAAAACTGGTCTAAATAAGAATTAAAGTTTTTTTGTCCTTTTATTTTTTTTCCTTATCCTCATTCAAACTTGGGTAGGTATATACATATATAGTCATTTTATTTGATAATTGACATATATATGTGTACTCTTTAAAAATAAATATATTTATAACATTATCTACATAATCTTATAAACTATTTATCTAAAAAATTTCCTTCGTGATTTTGGCATTGGAGGCCAAGTAGAATGGCCATTGGCCAACATTGGGTTCCTTGAACTTTTAAAGAGAATTGCGGTGTCGATTGGGTTTTACTTTTACATGCTCAAAGTGCCCCAAGATAATCTCTCTTTTAAAGATTATTTTGATATTTATCTTTTTTTAGAATATTGATATTTTTGGTGAGTTATCTAGTACTTATTAGTTGTTATTTATATTTAATAGACTTTTTAACATTTATTGTGAAGTTAATAGTCAATAAATAATTGACAACTCACCCTGGATATCAAACCCATCAGGATACCATAACAACTCCCCTCTTTATTGCCTTTCATACATCTATTTTAATTTGGGGATTATTCTTCCATATTTGTTTTAGTTATTGATATTTATAATGAAATGTCAATTATTTATTAATTATTGATTATATTTAATAGACTTTTAAATATTTATTATCAAAGTAATGTCAATAAATGCTTAACAACTTAATGTAAAATTATACCTATAAAGACACCATATTAATCCTCTTATAATTTACTTGTGGTCAAATGGCGTGTCTTGACTAAAATTTCTTCTTTTTTTTTTTTTGGAGGGGGAGGGGAGGAAATGATGAGATCTAAATAAGTAAATAAAAAAAACTCTTCCAAGGAAGGCAAAGCCAATTTAATATATTTAACAATACTCAACTATAAAAGTCATAAGAGCATATCTTCTCCTTCTTATTTTAATAACCCTTTAAAGTTTGGTATGGACCTAAGTAGAGATTCTAAAGATGAAAAATATTTCTTCATCTTTTGATAACAATAAACAAGTTATTAATTTAGTATTAGTTATAGCCACAATAAAAAAAACTATTAGTATGAAAGTTAGAGACCATTTCCTAAAATTCTAACTTTGGCTCTAAGTTAGCTTGTCTTCAAGTCTATGAAATAAGTATAAGATTAGACAAAAGGTTCTGATAGCACAACTACTTTAAAGAGAAAGTAACATTGTTAATATCAAAATAAAAAGCAGCATAAATTTGAAGCATTAATGATATAATTCAGCATAAGTTTTCTATATGTTAAGAAAAAAAAGAAAGAAAAATACTAGACAACCAAATTTTTTTTTGCCAGAACGAGTTGGCAATGTTCATGACTTGTGAATGTATGAGTAACCTTAAATCTTAACAAATTTTGGGTGAAATTCTGTCAAACATTCCTGACTGTGTAACATTACTCAAAAATACTAGATACCAGATTTTTTTTTTATTAGAATAAGTTGACATTATTCATGACTCCTAAATATATGAGTAGTCTCCATCTCCTTAACTTATCTAATCATCACCCTTAAATCTTAATAAATTCTTGCTTCTTGCTGAATTTATTCCTGACTGTATGCCTTAACCATAAGGAAATCCGAAATTGCATAGATTTATAGTCTGAAAAATAAAAACTAAATTGAGCACACATATTTTCATTGGTCATGCTTAATAATGAATCTGTTCTACAATGACATTCCTGACAAACAATTATAGATAATAGGCATATGAATCATTTAGAAGGGAAACCGTGAACAGTACAAGCTCCGTATGTTTGTAAAAAGTTGTATATGGAGCAGTTGAAAAAACAACATTCATGTCATACTTAAAGGGAGTTCTGTAGTATCTTCCTTCTTGGACCTAAAATGGTATGCTTTCTTTGTATAAGGAAAAAACACAAGATTCTCGTTAACTTGAACAAATATCTGCATCCAATAAGTTGAATTCAAGAATTTCATCTCTCTTTTTTTTGGTGCAAGAATATCATCTCTCTAAGCCTACCATATATAATATCTCGCAAGTTTCAGAAAAAGAATGTCCTTCTCACTATATCTTGGGATATTTGTGGGTTTAGTAGTTAGTTGGTCACTACTCAAGCATAAATGATGATCCTCAACCTAGCACTCTTATTCCAATTGGTAAACTTGTTGATGGTCTATGTTAGCTGGTAGACAACTGACGGTGAGTTGGGCTTTGAGTTTCATTTTTATAGAATTTTGTTGGGCTTTGAGCTTCATTATTTTAGAATTTTTTTGGGCTTTTGGGCAGTTCCTTTAAAAGGGGCCAGACTATCAAAGAGGATAAAAGGGCTCTTTAAAAGGGGTATTTCACTTTTTCTGTTTTCATACAAGGGATTCATCAACATTGCCTCCTGTATTCATATAAGGTTTACCTAGTTTCGACAATTGCAATTTTTTTTTTCTTTTTTGTCTGTGTTCAACTTTATTGACAGTTGTTTCAGGAAGATTTTATACTATCATTCTCCTAAAGCTCTATGGTAACAGTTTTAGAATGCTGTGTTTCTTATACATGAATCCAAGTTTTAATGCTTCCACGGTGAGAGGTTGTTTATTTACGACCCGAAGCTTCATTTTTTTCACATCTTACGTTCACAGGCCAAGAAATAATAATCTGTTGTTTATGAACAGGGACACAAGCCCAGTGTTAACTGTACTTCTAATGGTTCATAGCGGTACTACTGTTCTGTATACCTGTGACTATGAGTTATGCGGTCCAAAGTAGCAGCAGGATGGTTAACAGTGCGCCTTCAGCATAGGGGAAGGGAACTATAAACCAGCCCCTAAATTATGGTTAAGGATCCATTAGCTGATTAGCTCATTGGCTGATATAATTTAATTTTAACAGGTCGTTTAAAGTGATTTTTTTAAATAACTAAATTCTTGATCTAAATAAATAATTTGGTCTTCCACAATAAATAACTTTATTCGACTGGTCTTTCAATTCATTGTGTATTAGCATTTCTTTGGGCTTTAGTGTGAGGGAGAGATCAAATACACAAATGAAATTTTTTCATTATATATATATATATATATATATATATATATATATGTCAAGTGAGAGCACTATCTTATTATGAGAGATAAGAGGAACGAATCTTGACTATCTTATATAGATAGTTAAAATTAGAATTTACTTAAAATGTCACATGATCACTTAAAAAAGTCACATGACTTTATGTTTAAATCTTAATTATACATGGATGATCTAATGGTCAAGATTTGCTCTTTCCACTTTCACAATAAGCCACTTCTCTTACTAGATATGTTCATATATATATATATAAATATATAATAATAATAATAATAATAATAATAATCTGAAAACTTAATCTCTTAAAAATAGTATATATAAGTAGGATAGTAAAATATAAAGAAAATATAGTGGAGATAAATGATGAAAATATTTAAAGATAATAATAGAGAAGGGTTATAATACTCGCATACTCTTAATTAACTCATTGTTTCACATTTTTTTCTTGGTAAGTCAATAGATAATTAGATATTAACTGGATCGCAATCAAACTTTTTTCAAATGACTCAGATTATCCACATCAAATTTAAGACAATCATTATCCTGAAAAAAATAGCTATTGTTAACCTGAGACTAATAATATTTATTTTTCATTAAAAAAATTATAACATAATATGAACACTATGAAATATTTGTAAATAATATGAAAAGTTGAAATATAATTTTATTAGTGGTATATATGTATTATTTACATCTATTTATATAGTAATATATATGAACTTCCCGTATAATATCTCACCATATATGGTTAGTAAAAAAATTCTATAAAAAAAATATTTAATTTATAAACTTTTCTTATTACACTTTTGGCATTCATGCTATTAATAAGTAATTTATAAACGGTAACAAATATCAGAATAAATTCATATAGCAAATTATAAGTTCAGCTACTAGGTTTTAAAATTGGGTCTTTGCATATCTTCTCAGGCCTTAAAAGGCCAAGTTCATTGCCTAATTTATAAGTTACTTTGCTCTGTCATATCAATTTTATGTGCGTGTTTATGTCATCGATTAAGATAGAGTAATAATATTTGTACAACTTTATATTCGCATACTCTTGTTATTGAATAACATTTGGTGATACTATAATTTTTTTAATATAGTTCAAATTATGCATAGTTTATATAATTTCTGCAAATAATTTTTCTTTTAAGATATTAATTCAGAAGAGGAGAGAGATATCATCATTTAAGATTAAATAAAATAAAGAAAGAAAAAAGCCTCAGAGAGACTTTAGTTTAGTCAATTCAACTATGGTGAGTTGGTACGACAGAGATGTGATGTGTTCAGGTACACGAGGAAAGGTTCGTATGGGGAGCTAAATTGATAAACATTACAGTCAAGATCCATTTTAATCTTATGTAAGTATTATTAGTTAGATGTTTTAATTATAAATATATTAAAATAATTTTAAAATATTAATTTTTAATATTAAATTAATTATTTAATATTAATTATTAATATTAAATTAATTATTTAATATTATTTTTTAATATCAAATTAACCTTTTAAAATAATCAATTTGATATCAAAATATTTAAACATCAAACTAATATTACTTATAATTTTGAAAAATTAAAACAAATATACTTTAAAATTTATTAGGTAAACACTCTTTAACATATGCAATTTATAAAAATTTATATAACTTTATACATATTTAATATTAAATAAAGTATTTATTAATATTTTAAAAATCAGATCAGAGTTCGAATCGGTGAAATCTTCGGGTTATGATTTGATTAGTCAAATCGGATGATGTAATAATTATAATTATATAAATAATTATTTATATATATATTCAATTAAAATAGTCTTATTTTGAGAGTAACAAGAATTTTAAAAAAATTAGGGTTTAATTTTTATTTTAAAAAATAACTTATTATTTTTTTTAAAAAAATTCATTACTAAGAAAATAATTATTAATTTTTTAAAAAAATCAGTTAGTCCAACTTCATTAGTTCATTTTTCATTGTATAGATATTAAAAAGTTACATGAAATCGATATAAAATATATTCAAATCAGACAAACGAGTAAAAAGTTATGACTTTTGAAAGATAAATGTGAAAACAATATAAAAAAACTAATTTAAAAATATGAAAATGTAATAAAAATTTCGAAAAAAGTAAAAAAAAAAATCGACTAGTTTTTAAGAATCGAGACGCTGGTTCAATTCAATTCTTCTCATTTCAATGACCAAAATAATTTGTTGGACATATCAGACCGACTAGGCACGTGAGTCTAACTAATTGAACTGACCGATCTAATCTAACTTTTCAAACATCGGTATTTATGATAAGAAATGCCTACTTAAAAATCAAAAATAATTCTTGCACATCATATTGTTACATCACTTTTATACTTGATTAACGATGAGTAAATTTTTGGTTAATACAATATATTATTTGATTAATAAATTTTGATAACCAATCATTTACAAATTAGTAAAACTCATTAACCAAATAATATATTATATTAACCAAATATTTACATATTATTAACTAAATATAAAAATAATATAAAAAAATAATGTGCATATATCATTCCTCCTTAAAAATTTCTACTAAATTCAGTGTGCTTGACGAGTATCGTACGGAGGGTCGTGAGTCGTCTTCAAAGTGGCATGGCATCACATGGGCATGGTGGCCGGGTTTGAGTGTTGACAAATCAAAGAAGGTTGCTTTAATTTGCACAACGTGACGGTGCGCAATACCAAATATTAAACATATAATAATGATTTGCATCACTCGTTTATAATAATAATTTTTACCCATTATTTTTTTATATTATTTTTACATTTAATTAATAATGAGTAAATTTTTTTATTAATATAATATATTATTTAATTAATAAATTTTAGTAACTAATCACTTACAAGCTAGTAAAACTCATTAACCAAATGATATACTGTATTAACCAAATATTTACTTATTGTTAATTAATTGTAAAAATAATACGAAAAAAATAATATGCACGTATCATTACTCATTTATAATAATAATTTTTACAATTTTTTTACACAACTTTTACACTTAGTTAACTTTACACTTAATTAACGATGAATAAATTTTTAATTAATACAATATATTATTTTTTTAATAAATTTTTATAACCAATTACTTACAAATTAGTAAAACTCATTAACCAAATAATATTATGTTAATAAAACATTTACTCATTTTTAACTAAGTATAAAAATGATGTGAAAAAAATAATATGCACATATCATTATTCGTTTATAATAATAATTTTTATACATTATTTTTTTTATACCACTTTTACACTTAATTAACGATGAGTAAATTTTTAGTTAATATAATATATTATTTAGTTAATGAATTTTGATAACCAATCACTTATAAACTAGTAAAATTCATTAATTAAATGATATATTATATTAATTAAATATTTAGTTATTATTAATCAAGTATAAAAGTAAGTGAAAAAATAGTTTAAACGACATGATCCTAAGGGTCATCATAGTTTTGATTTGATTAGAGAATAGGGATGAAGATAAGGACCATTCATTTATGCGGATGATGGAAGGAAAGCCCCTTTCTTTCACGATATTATTAGTTGCCATAGTAGGTGAGGGGATTTGAAAAGGACCGCCACAACCATGCCATGTGGAACGAACATACACCCACATTCCCTCTCAAAATATATTAAGTAGAATCTGGAACTCTGGCTGCAGGTATTTCTACATCTGAATGAATCTCTAAATGAAAAATTAATGATAATAAAAGTGGTCTAATACGTGCAAATAAAACAGGCCACATGGAATATAGACTGAATATACATACATATACTGATATGTATACCAATATAATAAGCAACGAAAAAAAAGAGAAACAAAAAGGTGGTAGAAGAACAAGCCAAATAAATGAGAATCACATAATTATTGAGAAAACGAAAGAAAATGACACCGGATGCTTCATCATACACTCATTTGTTATCCAAATTGAAACAACAATATTTATTACCATTGTAGCTCAATTATAATTGGCACGTTACAACATGTAATTTTGCTATATCTCTGTCTCCAATTCATCTATTTCACATTCACCCTCCACAACTGAATTTCATTCTATAGCAAAATGTACAATCCAAATACGTAAACGACACAGTGATCAACAATTCATACACAAGTTACACGTAGAATAACATTAAAATACGTATACTAAAATGCAATGAAAAAGAGAGCATGCAAAATACTAATTAGATTGAATTCAAACGCTAACTTTGCATCGCTGGACCACTTGATACTTAACGGCGTTCTCGCCGACGACAATCCCGTTGCTCCGGGAACCGAAGTCGATGAACGCCGGGCACCGGACGTGGAGATGGTAGCGGCCGGAGATGAAGGTTCCGACCTTCCACCGGACCCTGCCGTCGCCCTTGATGGTGACGAGGACGTTGCCGGAGGACTGGTCCTGGCTGAGACCCACGAAGTTGAAGGGTGCGACGGGAACGTTGGTGCCGTAGACAAAGGGTGACCACACGTTCACTTCCTTGTGGCCCTGGTACGACGGAGGGATGGCGGTGCGGTACGTGATCTGCTGGTTCCGGTAGCTAACGTAGGTGTCGAGGCGATCGTAGTAGACTCCGATCTTGTCGTTAGGGTTGCGGGATACGAGGGTGACTTGGAAGTTGGAGGTCAAGAAGTTGGGGACGGTGGCGTTGAAGGCGTAGACGGTGACGTCTTGGAGGATGAAGGAGGGCTTGGAGGGTCTCAGGATTGCCCAGACGAGTAGGATTATCAACAGCACGATGAAGAGGAAGAACACGATGCACCAGAACAGTTGCCGGAAGATTTTCCTCTTCCTCCCCTTGCAGTGGTGTTCACACTCCTTCACCGACATGTTGTGTGTTTTTTTTTCTGATGTGTCAGCTAGAGATAAAGTAGAGTGGGTGATAGCGGAAGTTATCAAAGTAGAATTACTAGAAGTGACGAGGGAGGAACGAGGAATTGTGCGATGGTTTTGTGAGGGAAAGAAGGGGAGGTGCCGTGTAATGGACGATTTTGTGAAATTTGTGTGTGTGTGATTGGTGTTAATATATATTTTATAAATAGAACTGTTGTATTGAAAAGATATGATAAGATCATGTTTCATGGTAGTCTTGGCATGTGATGTGAATATGAATGGTGGAGGCTTTAATTTGATAGATAGGTAGACAAATGTTATCAGCATTCAGTTCTTATTGGAAACTAATGACATTTGGTTGTTGAGGCTATTTCTACAAGTCACTTTATTATTACTAATTTGTTAAAACTAGGTGAAATCTGTAACTGTAACTTTGCTCATTTCATGCCCTCCTACTCATACAAAACAAAAGCTTATCTTTAGTGGTCATTGCAAGTTTAACTTGCTAGTTTTGTTCTTTACTTAATTCTAAATAATTACATTGCTTCGTTTGATAGTTCACATTTTTTCACCAGAAGCTGATGAACGTAAATTTTATATAAAACGAAAAAATGAAGTTACTATCTAGTTTATTAATTACAAAGCACATACTTGCCTTGCCTTCACTTATAGTCTTTTTTTATTTTTTTTTAACAATTCTATCTAGATTATATCAATCGGAATGAATTCACAATTTATTACTAGAGATAATTTTCATTCGATTAGCTCAGTAGTTATTGATGCTATTACTTGAAGCACTTCTTATACTTTTTTTCCCCATTAATGTTTATGCTTGCCAAGTCAATAAAGGGATGCTTTACTTTTTGCTAATCAAACTTACAAAGAAACAAAAAGGCAAAAATGTGAACAGCTTTTTAAACAATGAATCAACTTTCATGAATTGGAAATTGGATCAAATTTGATAACAAAAAATTAAATCCTTTCTCTCTATGGCCGCCTCCTTTACCTTTCCATATATCAGCCTTTCAAAACCAAAAAACAAAAGTGTTTCAGGAAAGTTTATCACTAGCTTCAGCGCCTTCATCACCGTTGGATGTCAAATTGGGAAGAAAACCTCCTAGCGACACGTTTGGTGCATACACTCAGCCCCACTTATCAACGTCATGACAGAGAAACTTCCAGCTCAGTCACACCAACCTTCTTTTGGTTTCTCTTTATGTTAATGGGGGAGAAAGATTATACTTGGCAGCACCAAGGCCCAAGCTAAAAAGCCTAGCGTGATGGGAGAGGGTAAAGAATCAATGAATCACACCTCTGCAAGAAAAAGAATTCAATTTCCACGAATCAAACTACGTAATCTGTGGGGCCGAACAGAAATTCCTCAGGTTTCATGAATTGTGGGTAACAGAAAACAAACCAAAGCAAAAGGGAATCCTCAATTAATTTGGGTTGTAAAGTTCACGCCCTCCCCTTATATCGTATTCCAATTGAGGCTTAAAAAGTTCATAATTTCAATTGATAATTTGAAAGCTTTTACGTAGAATTTTAGTGTCCTTTTAAAGACAAGTGGATGTTATTTATTTTCTTACTCACTAAGTAAAAGTTCCATGTAAAATAAAATGGAAAGAAAAAAGCGTTTGAGAATCTTTTCTTTAAAGAGATTTCCCGTTGCCAGGTGAAATGTTGAAGTGAAATGTTGAAATGACTGAATTATGACTGACTAGTTGTAATCCCTACTCAGCATGGATACCTTCGATAAAATAATATGGGATTTTAATTTTATATTTAATCATGGTAATTTTATCTATTATAAACTAACTACCTTATAAGAAAACTAATAGAAAATATAATAATAAGAAGATGATAGGAAATTTTGGACACCGTAATTAAACACCTTTCCATATAATAATGTTGAGAAATGCAACAATTTTTGTTGCTACGGTAAGAAACATGACAAAAAGCATGAGCTAGAAAATAACTCAAAATATACGCACTAATCAGTTATCTTCTCCATCCATTCAAAAATTGAAAGCAGCTAAGTGTGAGTGTTGGGACAAATATAAAAGGGAAATACTAAACTTTACGAAAATGTTTTCGTAAAACGTCACATAAATCAATGACTGCAGTGTTATTATATGCGTTTTGTCAAGTTATTTGTTTTTTATTTTTTTAATTTATTGCACTTTAATCGAAATAGTGGAATTGTGCTATTTGTGAACGGTTTTGTAAAAACTGTTTCGTGACAAATAGCAATGCTCAATATAAAATAATCTCACATCCACAATTAACAACCACATAAAAATCCCCACTAGCAAACATTTTGCAATAATTAAACTTTAGTAGCCCATTCTATTGGCTCTGGCAAAATGGGAACATGTTTCATGAAGTCTGTATCTCATTTGGCCACCGTTGCGTGCAACAAATTCCATCTCAAACTAATTAACAAAAACACAAAAAGGAAAAATAATTAAAAAGAAAAAACGACATTCACAACATTGTTACATATAATAAGGACAATTTCTTGTGATAATTATGGCAAGAAAATGTTAGATAGTGCCAAAATGTCAACAATTACAACTAATGAATTAATAATTTATATGGCATTGGTTACGATTTTGATTGCAGTGTGTTTAATGTCTTCGACCTTGTTCTTTATTTTGGATTTTATAAGATTTTTTATATATCAAAAAAAAAAAAAGGAAGGAAGGGTCCGGATAAGTTCTTTCATTAATTTTGATGCAAACTCCTAGATTAAGATTGGAGAACACTTCCCTTTCTTTTCTTTCTCTGTTCTCTTTCCCCCAAACAAACCAGCCCACAAAAAGGAAACTGATGACCCCCACGCGAGTCTTAATTTCACAAAGAAATTGATCCAAACAATGTCGTAAGGTCTACATTTACATCTTTATCAGTCTCTTACATTGCTTTCATAATAGTTCACACTCCAACAACTCTTACTCTGTCTCCAATTCATGTATTTTGCAAGCTACTAGTAGACAAGCCTTTTTGTCAAGAGTTGTAGTTCTAGTGACGCCAAAATTCTTCAGAATTTTTTTGATTCCAAGTTCAAATATCATCTAGACGGCTTTGCTTAAAATTTAAAACTTATCTACACTAAATTTTAAACCTGTTTTTTCACCAAAAAAAAAAGAAAAAAAAATCTTAATTTATCATTGTATATAGGTTCACTCACCGTCTAACGCAAGCAACATCAGCTCACAACTCTCAAGCAATCGCTCTTTCACACTAAATTAAGAAGCAGCTTCCTTTCTTTTTTGGTTGAAAATTCAAAGTCTAGAGGCAAATGTAAACAACCTTCGTCTGTTAGTCAACTTCATTACTTTTTGAACGGATTTAATTTACTTGTTGCCGGACCTTCACTTAGCACTTAGCACTTAGCATCCCAAACTTCAAAAGTTGTGGGTTGGAATTAAAAAAATGTTAAAGCATTTAGGTAATGAATGAAGATATTATTATATATACACAAGTGCATAAATCACCATCTGATCAAATATTTAGGACTTTATTCGGTTTGTACGGAAATAATATTCTTGAACCAATTTTTGCACCAATTGCGATTAAGTCTCACCTCGAGTAATTTTAAAGATATATCTCTTATATCAATTTAGTGCATTTATGAGAATTAAATATTAGTCAATATTTAAATTTGAGTAATTAAGATATAGAACATATATACTTCCTTAATCAATAAGTCAACCTCTTAGATAAATATTTGAATATGATGTTAATTATTTGTTAACAATATGCATAATGATATTCAGGACAACCAATAGCGCCGGTCCACATATTAATGAATTCATGATGCCATAATTGACTGAATTATTTTTCTTGATGTTCTTCATACAAACGTTAGGTTCCCGAGCTAGTTAGATCTCCATGTGTAAAACATTGTTAAGGTCATGAAGGTAAACAACAAAACATATAAATTAAGAAAGACCTTCTGGGTCATCCAACTGGGACCTACCTAGTCTGAATTCTCTTACCACACGGCTTGAAATTTCGTTATTTTTTAAAATAAAAATTTGTCCGCCGACAGTACTGGCAAGTCCAATGAGAGCAGCAAAGAAATGAAGAAAATTTTGTGACTGTAGCATATTGAAGTTGAGGACGACATAAGCATCTGAACTCTACACGGGGGAAAGAAAAAAGTATTTGATCGAGCTTTTTGGTCCACTTCACAATCACAATGCATTACTTTAGATTTTCTTTTTGCCCTGATGACAGAATAAGGTCACGAATTGCCTATGCACTTAGGCAACAATACAATCTTCTTTTGTTGTCATTATATATGTTTCTCTCTGATCAATACCCCAATTAACAACAATTTCGTTTTGCCTCTTTCACTAATCACCCATCTCATATAATATTAAGAGTGCCTCTTCTTTCTTTAAGAATAAGTTTAGTTCAAACCAATGGATAGGTAGACATTTTGATAGGGGAAATATCGTTTTTTCTGACGAAATGCAGTACATACATGTCTTTGGAGCTTTCAATTCTTCCGTACGTCCTATTGTTTTGGGGCTGGGTTCCTTAGGAAATTTGGACTATGGACGTAATTAATAGATTTGGAGAGTCAGCATGACTGGAAGGTAAGATAAAACAACACACCTTAATTAAGTAGAGGGGCACTCAACACAAATCTCGGATGCTCATAAAGGAAGCTTCTTTCATTACCTAAATCCCATGTGCTAGATCCTTGGCTGAAAATATGACTTTGAAAGAGTTTGGCCCGTGCGGGTCAATTTCTTTGTTGCGCCGAGTCGGGCCGGTCTAACAAAAAAACATAAAGTAATTTTGGGAGAATGATAGAAAACTTCAGTTCTCTAAAATAATTTCATTTCACTTCGTGCATGTAATTAATTAAAAATTCAATTAAATTAATTAATAATTTATTTATAATTAATTAAATATTAATTATCAAAATGAAAATAAATTTTAATTAACTGTAAGTAAATAATTAATTTAATTAATTAAATATTTGATAAATTTCATAGATGAACTAAAATTAAAAAAACTTGTTAATGGAGCTGAACTTTTTTTTTTTAATCATTCTCCCTATAATTTTTGAGTTTATGTCAAAGAAATTATTCGGCTAAATGGGTTGAGCCCAAATTGATAACCCTAACCGAAGAGAAGAAAAGTTGGGGAAGCGAAATTACAAGGTCAAGTGAAAATAATAGTAATCATCTCACATACACAAACCTTTGTTTGTAAAATTTTTAAAGAAGGAAAGGCAATATGTTGAAATTTTATCCAATTTATTTTCTGTACTTTAATTTTATCTCCTAAATAATAAAAAATATATAATTTTCTTATTTAAATATTCAAATAAAAAATTAACTTCCCATCTATTCCCTTTACTCAAAAACTTAAAAATAAAATACAATAGGGCATAAACACCCTCAACTATATATTAATATTATTAGACAGTATTATCTCTCCCTTCGATCATATGTATAGCCAATTTTAGCTATTATATTTTGTAAACCATCCTGGCCTAGGCCAGCAGAGAAGGTGTACAGTATGAGAAAGGTGTGCGTTCGTGCACTTGCACTGACATTCAGGATAAGATTCTCATTTTTAGGTTTGCACTTTTTTTTAATAGTGAAAATCATTTGGTGATTTGTGAATGCGTTCGTGCACTTGCACTGACATTTAGGATATGATTCTTATTTTTAGGTTTGCATTTTTTTTTTCAGTGAAAATCATTAGATGATTTGGTTTACAAATGAGATCGATTAACCGAGATTCGAGCAGAGAAAGAATTCACAGGAGACAGAGGCTCTTCTAACAGATAAAACTGTATACTCAAAACTCAAACCCAAAATCTTGGTTAAGCTTAAACAATTCTCACACTTCTACTCTTTATTAGGTGATAGCTTGAACTTAAAATGTCCCTACCAGCTCTTCTTCGAAACTCTCAAATTCCTAAACTTCACCAACTCACTTTTTTGCCTTTTTGATAAACTCATATTAAACTGTAAAATTCACTATACCACAAAAGCGCAGAACAGGATCAAAATGCAAAACGACGATGGCCATGGACGCGAGAGAGAAGGTTAATTTCCTCATAATTTGTGTATAATTTTTAATTTTGTTGGCTGAAAGATTCTGGCTTTCTTTACGCTTTTTAGTTTCCTTGGCACATGATGCCAAGTGAAAAGAGACAAAAAAGAAAAAGCAGAAAGAAAAGCTCTAATATTAGGGGGCTAGGCTTGAAGTTGAAGGCATAGGTGATAGGAAATTCTCGAATGGCAGAAAACTCCAAACTAAAGGTGGAAAGAAACAAGTAGTGGATAATGAAAGAAAATAGCTGAATAAGCAATCCAGTGAGAGCATCTTGACCGACTAAAGGAAGAAAAATAATAATGAGTTTGCATAAATACAAGAGGAATAGTTTTATTAACCCAAAATTTGATAAAATAGAAACATATGCACCAAAAAAAAAACTGTTACTTTAAGAGACATTCATATATTTTATTCGGTTGTTTCTTTTAGTGCTATAAGGCATCCGTTGTCATGCACATATAATTGCTTATCTTTCTTTTATTTATTTTTTTAAAATTTAGTTTACATTCTAAATAAAAAATTTGAATTTAATTAAAATACAGAAAATTAAAGGAAATCAAAGTAGTAACAGTGTGAAAGGGAGAGGATGAAGAAGGAAAAGGCTAGTTATAAGTAATATGTGATAGAATTTCAGTTCTAAATATAGAATGAAGGTTAAATTAAATATTTAATACCTATAGCTTGTAGTGATTTGGATTTTAATCCTTATATTATTACTTTTGGATTCAAGTCCTTACCAATTTGTTTTCATTAAGATTTTGGTTGCTCCTATCACTTGAGGGTTATGACACCATCAAATTTTTTTCTACATGATTAACGGTTGCGTGAATACTTACGTGGTTAACTTGTTTCTTAAAGTTGTTTATGTGGCTTTTTTATTTGTCATGTCATAATCCATGTCACCTAAAACTCTCATCTTCCTCAACCCCTTCTCTCCGTCCTCTGCTTCGCCCTTCACCTCCTCTCTTGGCAAAATCATCTCATCACCTTCATCCTCAGCCAACATAGCATCTGGTTGAATTCATTCTCGTCATAACAAATTACACAACCTCTCATCTCTGGTCACTAGCAATGCATTACGGACTTTTGCTTCATTCCCATTTTCTTCATTCTCCTCCTTATCATCTGATCCCACCTCCAAATTCCTACATTGATAAAACCAACTTGCTTGCTGCTCAATGGAAGAAGATGAGGGTTTTGAGTGACATGACAATTGAGAAAGTCACATAAGCAAATTTAGGAACTAAATCAAACACGTAGCATCTACTTAAGTAATCATTAGCCACGTAGAATGAAATCTCACAGCATCATATTCTCAAGTGAAAAGAGGGACCAAAATTCTAACAAAAAAACCATAAGGACTCGAACAAAAAAAAAAGTATAAGAATTAAAATTCAAATAATTGTAAACTATAAAGATCAAATATTTAATTTAACCTAGAATAAAAAAAATGGTAAGCTTTTTTATCCACATTTATTACGAAACTATCCAAATATGATATTTATTTTATTTTACAAATTATGACTATTCACTATAATATCGTAATAATCTAGAGTTGTTAAACTGATGTTAATACTATAGATACTTTCTTGCTTAGCATTTGGAAAAAAAAAAAAAGAAATTGAAGATTATATCTCAAGCAAAATCATGTATGGCAAATATAATGCTTCTATTATGGTTTTTGGTTTTTGGTTTTAACTACAGATATTCATATTTTTATACTTTTCAAGGATAAGACTAATTTCGTTCTAGTTCAAAAACGTGATGATTATTAACTTTCTTAACAATTGTCATTTTAGGAATCCAACCTTTGATCCAATACTTAAAATTGAAGCCACTTAAGACACTAAATTAATTATTGAATATATTGTTTATAAGTATAAAAAAGATTACACCTTCGCATATTCATATCAACATCATTTCCCCTCTGATTCTCAAACGTGCTTTTCACTGCATTTATACAAAGTGGTTCACTAATTAATTAGAAGGCACATCAATGAAAGATTAAAAGGTAATCATATTGATGTTAGGCCCTGGAGACTTTTCCAATGAGCATCTTCCATGCATTGAAGACATAATTGAAAAGAACCAAAATTAACAAGCACTAGCTACCAGCAGCACAACTCCTACCAACCAAACCTAACAATATAGCACGATGACCATAGGTCGTCGCCCTAGATTAATTTTTTTTTTATTTATTAATTCCTCGTGTGATTGTCCACCACCTGTTCACTAATTACAAAACTATAATGTCGAAATAAATTTCTAATAAAATGTTGTCATTTATATGATCTCGAACCGATAAGTATCCCTGACCCAAAAAAAAAAACTGATCAGTAACTTTAAAAATTATCACACTTAACGTTATTACAAACTGATCAGAAGGGATAAACTTGTTTCGAAGGATAATTTATCAATCCTATGTTTAATGTTTAAAGAGAAATGATTAGGTCACGTCTCGTGTGAGTTATGAGTCTTGTAACCATCTAAATGGTTGAGAATAAATGCAAATAAAAATTCAATTATTAATCAGTGATTGAAATATATATATATATATATATATATATATATATGTATATATAATTTAAGACTGTAAATATAACATGACTCAAATACATGCCCGCTTGACGTCTTTCATATGACAACGCGGCATTGGATGGCTTCCCCACTATTAGCCTATTAAGTCAGGATGATGGTAGTCTTTCTTTTCTTTTTGTCACTAGTCTTCGTATTTTCTTTGCCAATGTAATAATATTAGCACTGGCTTTACTTGTCTAGGACAGAGGCATTATTATAATTTTATTTATTTTGATTTATAACAAAAAAAATTACCTAATATTATATCTGGTTAATATTGTTAAACTTCGTTTAGTGTACTGAATATGGTAAGATGGTATAAAAGAATAAGATAAGGCGTAGTATGATAAGAATTTAATAAACTCTTGTACCATTCATTGTTTGCTATACAACTATATACACAATTGATAGTATAAACAAATGCACAATTGATAATATAAACAAATATTTACTTAAACAAGAATGTCATGAAAGGACTTCTTGCCTGATCTTAGACGAAATTTTTTTTTGGATGTAGGCAATGCAGGAGGAGCAGGATGAGTTAAGTATAACACGTTTTCAAACAAGACATTTGCAAGCGCATCTTTTCAAGCCTTCCGGCTCAACAGCAACAGAGGGTTGATGCATCAGACAATGGCAAGATCAGATAAATTTCCAGCTCTTCAAACTGTAAACTCATCAATGCATCCCTCAATATCGAAAATAAAACAGGAGGTCATGCTCTAGCTGTAGTAGCCAAAGAAACGTATTTTGACAAGAAAGACAACACTGCCTGCGTCCTGTAAACTGTTCGAGAAATGCTCCATTACTTAACCATCAAGACATGAAATATATATAAACACTGTCATATGATAATTTCATTAACTATCAGATCATAAATGTCAACAACAAATTATAGGAGGCCAGCGAGAAGATGATGCAACTGACAGAGCTAAAATATATACCAAGATAAAATACTGGCAAGTACAAGATAGGCTAACTTTAAAAAATCAAGTTGAATGAAACAGTACAGGGCCATTGATCCTCCTTGTTCACTAAAATCAAATCCCTGCCATTAAGGCCCAAAACAATGAATCGCCATTTTATACCAGTAGCATCAAAGCAATAGCAAACAAGCACAAAACAATTACAAGGAGCAGGGGAAAAGACTTCAATTTCCTAAAGATTTGTATAATAAGCAGAAGATCCAAGCATTCTAAAGATTTTTAACTATTAACCAACTGAAGATTTTTTAACTGGCTAAACCCTAAAATTAAATGCATGAAACATTAGTGAGAAAGATCAAAAGATAACATAAACACCTGTAAAAATTACTCTGTAGTACAAGAGAATCTACAAAAAATATTGTTCCACGATTCATGAATTCTATGATAAATAACCAAACAGAACTCTTCAAAGTTAAAACCTACAAAACAGTGACATGGACTTGAGAGATGGTACAGATCGCATGAGACATTAACTGTAGGAAAGAGTAAAAAACATAAGGATCAGGAATCCTCCCAAGGCTACAAAAAAATACCGAAGAAAGAATGCAAAGAGAAAATACATCAGCTGAAAAGAGCAACCCAGTCCCTTTGCTTGTCAGACCTAGAATTAGAAATAGCCTTAAAAAACCCACGAGCAGAAACCCACAAGGAAGCTAAGAAAACAAGCCTGTCTCATAAAAGATGTGGCGGAAGAAATTTATGCCCATAGATTCAGGAACTATAGTCCAGCCAAATAGACCGCAATCCAGCAAAAAGAGCACAACACCAAAGCACTTCATTATTCTTTTTACTCCCAAAAACTTTATATCAAGTAGAGAAAAAGACTTCAAAATTAGGCATGCTTACCCAGCAATCTCCAAACAATAAGATTAGATCATCTCAAATTCAACATAGATTGACAAAATAAGACAAAACATTAAAGTGGGAAAGAATATAAATATAGAATTACTATTCTTGAATAGTTAAGAATTTGAAATGAAACAAAATTCTAGTAAGATTTTCACCAATTTCTTTCATCCAAATTCTCGAAAGGGCGAGAACATATCATAACAGCATAGTCAAAATACTGAAAAGAATAAAGGAAATGGAATTAAAGCTCATTAATACATATAAAAAGCAATTAAACAGTTAAGATAGAAATTAGAGTCCATTTGTTTTAGCAAAAAGAATGACTTGATAAGAAACATCTTTCACATTTTCTTGTGGTTGGTATACAAACCAGCAAAAATTGTACAATTGTCCTATGTTTTACGCAGCTGTTTACAGAAAATAGATTCTTAATTAATGGAAAACAATATTTCAGAGATTACAGGACATAATTAAACACCAGATGAATATATAAAGAAGCAACCTTTTTCTGAGAAAATGTTTCCTCCTTAAAAAGGTTTGCAATAAATTTTTTTGATGGACATGTCTTCCACAAATATATTAGCACAAAAGTAATTTCCTCTTTTGATTATTTAATCACTATGCTTTGCAAGAAGTTCTTAAAGATCTTCCTTTATCACAAGTCTCTATAAAATTTTCAGGCTATAATGCATAGGAACGAGTGCATTCGAGAGAAAGTTGAAGTAGCACCCATTGATAAAAAGATATCAGAGTCTCGCTTAAGATAGTTTGGTCATGTGAGGAGGAGACCATTAGAAGCCATGGTGAGAAGAATTGATCAGATGGAGGATAGTCCTTTAAATAGAGGTAGAGGTAGATCACTAAAAACATTAAGGGATATCATAAAAAAAATCTTGAAATAAATGATCTATCTGAAAGTATGATATTTAACAGAGCACAATGGCGCCGTTTGATCCATGTAGCCGACCCCACCTAGTAAGAAAAGGCTTTTGTTGTTGTTGTTGTACTCTAAAATCGATGGCATATTCATATCAGGTATGCGTATCATTCGACTGCTACCGTATTTTGTGTATCGTTGGGTGTTTCTTTTTTTGGCAGATACACTAAAAATGTTCGGTAACGTCAGATGATCTTCACTATTCCTTCTCAGATTTTCGATCTTTGGCTAGGGATGGAGGGGTAAGGGGGGATTTCAGGCAAGGGGGAAAGGACAAGGGGGAGAATAGATAAGCACTGAACAGATTTCAAGCAACCTGAGAAGGGGGGATTTCAAGCCAGGAGGGGGAGAGTGGGTGGGGAAAATGATGAATGACTTTGCTAATTTTGAATTGTAAAGTTAGGAATGATTATGAAGTTTACAGTATTTTTTACATCTACAGATATAATTTTAGATATGATTTTTGGTAAGAAAAATGGTAGCAGGAATAGGTTACTCCAAGACTACCACACTACCAGTCAGGGTGTCAATGACATCACTGGCATGCCTGGGATCCCAAAGAGGCAGATAGAGGCCCACCCAAAGGATTACCTCCAAGGCTTTTCTCCTTGTAAGGAGGCTACTCAACTAGCCTCTGGTCGCCAAGGGATCTCCTTGAGGAGGGATGACCATCAAGCAGGCCAACTAGTCAATGGGAGGTTTCATACCCTGCACATGGGAGATGCAAAATCCTATCTGGGTCGCTTCAACCAATTGAGCAAACCCTATTCACGTCCCTGCCCAAAGTGTAGTAAGTTTTTCGTGAGGCGTCTGACCCAAACACAAATATACATTGATTGGATTTCATGTCAACCTGATAAGTTAAGTTTTATCTCAACTCTGTAAACAATAACTCCTGCTTACCCAAGAAAAAAAAATGAAAAGAAAGATTAAAAGATACCTCAGAAATCAGAATGCAATCCAATTTCGTGTACTACATTTCATGTGAATTCCCTTCCCTGATTCTCATTTTTATTCAAAATTAACTAAAAAACTAATAACATGAGTAGGGAGTGTGGGACATCTTTCTCCTTTCTATATTGGTTTTGTAGGGATGACAAATGGAAAACCAACAATATGCAATCCAAGCACGTTTGCTCCTTAAGAACCAGGACAATATTGAAATTTGAAACAAAGCGCAGACTGTAAATGTATAATAGAATAGCCAAACGCTGTTAACCAATTACCATAATTGCCAAAGTAGCAGCAAAAAAACAGTATGTATGTAATGATTCAGAAAGCCTACCCTACACTCCAGTCCCAGATCAACCCAATTCCCCAAAGGACACCGCAAACCAGATTAAGAAATGCAAAATTATTAGTAGCTCACGCCAGCATAAAAAACAATACACAATCGGATTCTGAAAATTATAAACTTCAATACAACTTATGAAATTAAAATAGCAAAGAACAAAGAATATTTATATCAAGATATTAATTTTATTAGATTATCATGATTCATAAACACGAAGAACAACAACAACGATCTACAAAAGCACACTCCGGTTCATTTTACTCACAGATTAAACCGCGCACCACCTGGAAGGACCCATTAAAGTCCCGGTACCGGTACCGGTACCGTTGTTGTTGGGTGGAAACGCAATGCTTACAGGGTTGCAAACAACCCTCAAGTGATGATCCCTCCAGCCCAAAATACCAGACTTGAACCTAACCCAAGCCAACACAGTGACCCCAAAATTAACCGATCCACGAGCCCGTTCAGCGGCAATGCCCCTGGCCACACTTCTATCCACATACTCGTTGACCACCGAGAATTGAACTCGGACACGGGACTCGCTCAGGGTTCCCTGAAACAAAGGTGGCAACTGAGTCGAGGCGAGTCCGTCCAAGCCGTACCAGACCTTGGCGTCGATGCTCTCGTAAGAGAGGGAGAGCTTGCGATTAGGGTTTCGGACGACGAAGGTGATGTCCCACGTGGCGTTTAACTCGGTGCCGGTGGCGCCGAGTGAGGTGACAGTGGCCGAGTCCACTCGGAACTCGGGGAAACGGGGTTTCAGGGCGAGCCATATTATTAAGCTTATCGAGCCGAAGACGGCGAAGCCAATGGCGACGCCCGTGAGCAGGCGGCAGAGGAAGGAGGTCCTCGGCGGCGGCGGCGGGTAGTAGCTGGCGGGGGCCGGTTCTTGGTGGAAGCTATAGTAAGAGGACGGCGGCGGAACTGCAAAGGGATGGGCGGCGGCTCCGGCGGGGTAACCGGCTGCAGCTTCGTTCTGCGGCGGCGGGTAGCCGGTGACCGTTTTGCCGTTCCCAGCCGTTGTTGTTGCCATTTGGAATTTGAAACGCGAAAAGATCGAAAGCGCTTTTGCAGAGAGAGAGAGAGAGAGAAGCGCGTTTTGTTTTTGTAGTACGTTGCTCTTTGAGCGGAAATGATTGTGCGCGGGAGAGTATATGGGGAATGGCCAAAAACAAAAAAGAGGGTTTTAGTTTGGAGGTGAGGATTTTTATATTGGGAACTTGCTTGGTAGAATTGAAGCAATTTCTTAGTTGACAAAAGTCTTGCTGGCGAAGACTACAGATTTGGAAAAAATTAAAAAATCTTCAACTTTGAAGCAAAAGTGGAAAACAAAGATTTGCTAGGAATGAACGATGCGCGTTGATTTTTTAACTCAACCTCTTTTAGAGCAATGAAATTGTATTTTCCTACTAACATCCTAGTAGTATACCTTTTGCCATTTTGGCTCTGATGAAATGTTCAAAAAAACAACTATTTCTCTACATCATTTCTCTCTCTTTTTTATTTTTTAAAAATTTAATTTCACCTACTATTAGTGTAAATTTTTTTTTACACTGTCATTCAATTATATAGTATAAAATTATTAAAAGAGTTTAATTATTACAACAACTGTCTCTCAAAAATTTAACTTTTTTAATAATATATTAGTACATGACTTTATATTAACAATAAATTAAAATTAAATCAATTTTTTATACTGTATTTTCATATTGGATTTATTCAATATATAATGAAGGAATTGCTTATTAATTTATAATTTATTCTTAATTTAGTCACAATTGTGATTTGATTCTATGTTAATTAGATCTACCAAACATACTCGCCTTGTTATGTTCTTCACTCATAGGATAATCGCACAAGTATAATATTTTTATTTATGTGGTGCGTCTATTACCACTTTTATTAGTCTATTCAACACTTCTCACAAATCAATTTTTATTTTATTTTCTTAAAGAGAGATGCTATATATCACAAAAATATTATAACGAATCCATTACGAGTGACTTAGCGCACAACATCTAGGTTTTTAGCTAATAAATTAAAATGAAAAAGAAAAAAAAGATCCACAGACATCACTCCACTTCATCCATAAGTTGGTTTCGTAAAATTTATCATTTCTGATTCTCAAAATACCCTTAATCAAATTGTAGTTACTTATTTATATTCAAACTAATTATTTATTGTTATTCTTATATTTATCCAAAAACTCGTCATTATTGATTATAAATATTTAAAATTTTAAATCAAAATATTTAATTTTTCACCTATACTTTCATCTTTTTGTGATTGGTTCATTGGTTGATAAGAAAATTGAAATTATATAATTTGACCTTATTGCATATAATTTTTTTGACAAATTTTGACTCTTGAGAATTTGATAATATGATAGTTGATGCAAGAAAAAAATATAGTTAAATACTTAATTTACTAATTTTAATTAATTTGAGCTTTGTTATACATATGAACTCTAGTAAGATGAACCCAAAATTACAATACAGGTAAAAGAAAAAACAAAACAAGGGAGAAATATCACAATAGTTAAGTAATTAAATGAATAACTATTTAATGAAAGGTGTTTTAGAAAAATAAATAAAAGTTAATTGTAGAGGTGTGGCAATAGACCCACCCTTTTTATGGAAATCAAATCTTGTTATATATATATATATATATATATATATATATATATATATATATATATAGTTCATTTACACAACTGTAAGTCTTGACACACTTATATCACTTAATAATTTTTTGTAAAATGTAAATTTAACAAATCCAATCGTTGAATTGAAAGTTCTCATAAAATAGATCAACCCCATAAAAGTTTTTATAATAAAAAAATTATTTGATATTTCATCGCATTACTTTATTTTAACGTATAATATGATTTTAAAATGTAAGTAAATTGTCTACCATTAGACTCAATAACTATATATGTCTGATTTATTTAAAATTTGGTATGCATGATTATTAAAATAATAACATATTATTCAAAGGTTGGATTGGTTAAATTCATATTTTACAAAAAAAATTTATCAAAAAAAAATATTTTACAAAAAATTATTGAGTGGTGTAAGTGTGTTAAGACTTACAGTTAGTGTAAGTGGATCCTCACTCATATATATATATATATATATATATTGTCTCCAATCCTATCTTTTTAATTAAATACTAACAATTTAAATAAGTGAAGTATATTTTGTTTACTTAATTATCGATTTTTTTTTTATTAATTAGACAGAATTTATGCCAAGTAAATGAGACATAAGATTTGAATCGTTTATCATAGTGACCTTCTTCGTATATGTAGTAACAAGTCAAAATTTATTCATCCATGACATTTCGTACAATGTATATTCTACTACACTTTTGACCTTTTTTTTTTTAATAAATTCTTTATAACATAATTGTTGACATCAAAGTCTTATATGGAGAAAAAATCAGCTAATTTTGCGACTTATAAAGACAATTTTTTTTTTGGAGTAATATCAAAGTCTTATATGGAGAAAAAATCAGCTAATTTTGAGACTTATAAAGACAATTTTTTTTTTGGAGTAAATCCAGTGTCATGAACTCGATAATTTAAATTTATTTAGTGCAATAAAGTTAATTTATGATGTATAAATTTTATCCAACATTATCATTACATCCCAATTTTAAAGACTAAAATTAGTACTAATTAAGCTACAAGTTCATTGGCTCATCTCTTTCTCTTTATTTCATGTGTACAACAACAAAATTATGAAAGAGATTTTTTTTTTTTACCATACTGTCTATTAAGCATCTATTTTACGTATAAAACCATGTATTTAACAATAACACCATTGAAAGAGTTTTTTTAATTAGTTTGAAATTCATATATACTTAATTCTTCATAAACATATATATATATATATATATATATTTGATTCTTTCATTTCATCTATCACAACAAATCATTCAACTTACTTAATCTTCATCATACATGTATAATTAATGGTCAAGATTTCTTTATATATATATAAAAACTAGACCCATTTTCTGTGCTTACCAGTATACCACACCGTACATTCATTTCTTCAAACTTATCATAGTCTTTCGATCAGAAAACCAAAAAAAGAAAAGAGAAGAAGGCAGGCTAAAAGTGAAGTAACAAACAAAATTTATTTTCTATGTATCTACAAGCATGTCCCTTATCTGGATCCTGGATCCCCAAATAAGAAAATGGCATCAAATACGATTCTAGATAAATAACCTTTTTCCTCCCCCAAATGCGAGACAAAAAAAATAGGTTAATAACACGCACACGCACCCAAGGCAAAGTGTTCGAAGTTCAAACATAAACTAGGCACTCGATGGGCTTGCCCCCATTGTCCAACGTCCCGGTGCCATTGTTATTTTGAAACACAACCTTCAAGCCCTCGCAAATGGCCGCTACCTCTGCGCTCCTCGTCGACAACGAACCAGACTTGAACATGGTTATGGAAGATACCCTCAAACCGAAGGTGACGGAGCCAGAGGCTCGCTCCTTGCCCATGTCATCCATCGTCGTCTTTTCCAACATCACTTCGTTTGCATGGTTGGATGAACCCTTCGCATCCATTTCTCTTACGTCGTTTTCATTCAACTCAAAACCAGGCGCATAATTCACCGCTACCACACCATCTTTGTACACCACGTCCACCTTGAAGTCAGACAAATAAGCCCTCAGCTTCTCGTTGGGGTTCTCGATGGTGACCTTGGTGTCCCAATCGCCAGCAAAGGCTGGGGTGGTGCTGAAGTTCGCCACGGACATGGACACAACCTTGTAAACTGGTAATTGTGGACGTAGCACCAGCGCCACGATAAGGCTCGCAATGAAAACGCTCATCAAGAGTATACAAGAACACAATATGATGCTCCGGAGGAAGCTGCCGCCGCCGCCGCCACCACCTTTGCGATAGGTAGGAGGGGGGCCGTAGTAGGGGGCGGAGGGATAATGGAATCCGACGGGGTATTCGTTTGTGTATGCGGCGTATCCCTGCGGGTAAGCATGGTGGTGGTGTTGGCCGCCGGGGCCCGGTGGGTAGCCCATCGCCGGCGGGTAATACATCGCGTGCGGCTGCCGGTAAGCTGATCCGGGTGGTGGTTGGGTGGGATAACTGGTGGTTGGCGGCGGCGGTGGTGATGTTGGGCCTGCATACTTGTCTGAGGAATGGGCGGCGAATGGTGGTTCTTTTTGGTAACCTCCTCCTTCATTGTTGGATGAACAGGAAGCCATAATGATTTGTTGGTTCTCTCTCTCCCAATGATATTTTCAGAGAAAGAGGGAGAGAGAGAGAGACGAAGAGAAAGAGGACGAGGGAGGCCATGTGATGAATGTAGGTATTAGTTTTCTTGGGGATGGAATCAAGGAAATTAAAGACAAAAATAGATTGACAGATCTACGCGTGAAGACCGTAGGCTGTTTCTGCGTAATTGTAATGTATATAATTATAAACTGTAAGCAAAGCAATTATATACGTGGGTTAAGTGGCAGTCAAAAATTGACCATAGGACAACAAAATTATGTGTAGCATTTTTCTAATATTAATAGCCTCTGTCTATGCAATGAAATTACTAAAAGAAGCTATTTTCTTGAACACGCGTGGTGCTGAAAGTGCTAAACATTCATGTGCGTGTTTGGTTCAGACTGAGTCATTCAAAATCAATTCTATCAGTCCAAAACCAATTCTTACAGTAATTATAATGTTTTGTTAGAAATTTTAATGCAAGGATAGCTTTTATATGAACGAAATTGATTCTAAGCTTAGACCCAGTGATTTTTCTAGCAACTACAAAATTAATTTTAATAAGTGGAAGTAAAATAATTATTCAAAAATAGTGTGACTGTTGAGGGCTACCATTTTGCATGGTTCGGAGGCTTTGTAACTCAGGTACTTTTGAAAAGAGACAAAAAAGTGTAATGGGTCTTACTCTACTTGTGAAGCTCATCGAGTGAGATTACTTAATTAACTCTCTCATTCTCTCATCCTAGCTCACTCGTGCTACATATATAGGGTCCTAAATTAAATTTGTTTATCTAATTGAGATACACATGGTGTAAAGCTTTTCTCATAATCATTATAAATATAATATAAAAAAATATTTTGTATCACTTAGAAGTCCAATAGAAAAAGTAATATTTTCTCTCTTCCTACCAAAAAAGAAAAAATAGTTCCGTTGTTGAAAAATACAAATTTACAAAACTGAGGCATGATCTTTTCGATTCGATACATTTCGAGCCTCAAGGTTGATATCCCTTCTTTTCTTAGTAACCAAAAAAAGGAACTGAAATCCCAGGATACCTTTTCTGGCTTCCATGCAATTATGCAAGCTCCCAATTTGTCATGTTCTTTTGGTACATCAAAATTCAAAACTCCTATCTGGAAAGTTAATCAAAACTCTTATCATCTTCTATATTTGTTCATGTACCATTCTACGGGGCCTGAGCACTCCTGGCCAATATCGTCCAATGTCACCGCCTCATCTCGTTCCAATGGTGCAAAATCAACTTCCAAATCCGAGCAGTAAGGGTACATAGTGATGGGTATGTCCAACAAATTATAGCTGAGCACCGCTTCCACCCTTATCTTCAATCCGAAACTCACAACACCCAGTTTTCTTTGTTCAGCAATCTCCTGCAGAACAATGTCGTCTACTATAGGTTGATCCCTCTCCCAACCTGTGGTATTAAACGTCAATTTCAGCGTCTTGTTCTCATTCTTATCCATAACGAAAACACCAGGTGGGTCCAAATTCTCAGATTTGATTGGAGCATTCAGCGCCAAAGCTTTGTCTTCCTTGTATACCATTAGTGCCTGAAAGTTGAGGAAATTGATAAGCGACGAGTTTATGCCATTGGAGATGGTTAACGTCACGTCCCAAGTGGCTGATAACTCGCCTTCAGAGATATTGAAGGTGGGAACACGTAGAGAATGGAGGAAAAATCTAGGTGGGGAGGGATTTAAACATGTGGCGAAGCTGTAATGACTATGAGCTATGGCAATCATAATGCAGAATATTAGAAGCGCGACCAAGCCCACGGTGGTTCTGAAAATTCACCATGGAGTTCCACAAAATTCGTCATGTTCAGATGTTTGGCAGACGTTTTGCTCTACGTCGTTGTCATTGTTATTATCTTGGGGAATGGGTATGAAGGTGTAAGGATCAGCTCTATCAATCCTGGGTTCAGCTTGAAGCATTGAAAGTAACATGTTTAAAGCTCGATTAGTTGAAATGCATTCTCATACAAATCCAAGTTATACTTATATTACAAACGCACACATTACACACACACACACATATATAAAACTGAGAGGAAACCAACTAGACTAGCCTAAGGAAAGGGCCTTCAAATTAAGGGACGCTGTTTGTGGTAGTTTTGCGTTAATAACTAGTTCGGTATAGTTGTACATGTGAAAATTTAACTTGTTCAACTATAGGTGCACCAGTTGTGTTGTGAGTTGACAGCTCCCACTTTTTTTTTAAATTATTGACAGCTCCCACTTAAAATAGTAATTACCATTTTTTAGCTTTTTGCTTTTTGTTTTTTCTTTTTTTGACAAAGAATATAGTCATGAAAATAATATGAGGAATTCTCTATATATAAATTTGTCATTTAAAAGGAATTCTCTATATATAAATCTGGCATTTATTTATGAATCCTTACAACTGTACACGTGGCTTTGTATATCTAAGTTTAGATATATGTTGCATAACTTTTACAGGATGTTTTTTTTTTTGGTGCTGTTATTAAAAGCTCGAGTGCTGCCGTATATTGCAATTTTTTTCTCTTTAAATTATAATGACAGTGATCACACACACACACATATATATATATATATATATATAAAAGATCGAAGGTTCAAAATCTTAGTGTTTGGGCACTCGAATGATTCATTGCAAAGCCCTTTTTTTTCTCCACAAAATTGACTGAGCCCCATCACGTGGATCATTCTCATTAATGCAATGCTTTTGTTTGATAAGAGTAAATTAGATAGTAAAGAAAGAAATACCCACGCATATGGATATAAACTAGTTCAAATACATAGATTACTTTTTGCATTTCTAATTTATATTTCATTGGAATATGAAATGTTAAAGTACAACATACTTTTTACATATAGATAAATATAAAAATAATTTAATTTTGATCAACTTTATACTATTATCTAATCATGTATTAATAAATTATTAAAGAAATTTTGCTATCATAACGACCATTATAGCAATTATTTAGGAAATCTAACTCTTTTAATGATATACCAATACATGATTATATGACAGTAGAAAGTATTTATATTGACAATTGATAAAAAAATAAACTCATATTAAAACATAAATATATAATTATTGATATCAAGTTATTATTTTAAATTTATATATAACTGCATATCTGAATTAGCTTAATTTTTTTACAAAAATGTTTAAAAGACAACTTTTGATTTTTTTAGAGTATAATAAGCTAATTTAAACATACACTAACATGATTATTGTTATTTGTAATTAAACGATTAACTGATTTTTTTTTAAAAAAAGTATATTCTACAATGGGAGAACAATATGTCTATATTATTGACCAATCATTAATAAGTGCCTAAATTTGCAAAACATAAAAGGAAAGTAATCTATATATGCAACTATTCACCGCTTTTGTTCACCCCACGTCTTGCTCTCAAAAAATTCACCCAGCATTTGCTCAAGATTCTCGGGAGAGTATCTGATGTACTTCTGAGGATTTTTGCCATTCTCAATCATAGGCCTGAAAGATTAAATGCATAATCATCAACATGAGTAGGATAAAATTTAGATGAAAGAATTAGAAAACGGAAGAAAAAGCACCCTAACCGAAACGTACCCAAAACGTTTAAGGAAAGATCTATAGGCAGGCAAAAGGACTTCAGCAACAGCCAGTCTTAGAGATTCGCGCAACTCACTGTCAGGAACCGTCCATTGAGATTGTCTCTGATGAATCTCCTCAATTTGAATGTTAAAGGTTTTGAACCTATCTTTAATCATTGCTCTTGAAACTCCACTGTTGCTGTCCCCCCCACCGGAAGAATTAGCTCCTTGGACAGTGAGGCATTGCAGAATCTGCAGGATCATATAACACTAACTATTTATTACCACAACCTTTGCCATAAAATCTCACTTGAAGTAAAAAATGATTTGGATTAACATGGCATAACAACTTCAATACTGAAGTTAGTACATAAAACAAGCAACTTGTTAATTTAAGAACTATGTGCCACTGAGACATAAAGGAGTGTCTACAAATTTGTTGTTACTATAAACCTCAAAACGGAAGCATCACTTCACAAGAGGAATGTCCTGCAACAGAAAGGTGAACAAAAAAAACTGACATTTTGATTCCTTTTCTCTAATAGCACAAGAATATAACTTCGAAAGAAAAAAAAAATTCCAGAATTGACTGTATTTATGAATCGGTTTCACATATGGATCAACCTAATTTAAATAAATGGCGGGAAGATAGCATTTCAGACTGAGGAGCAGTGAATATGTCACTAGGTATCTTCCAAAACTTACAGTTTGAACAACCTCTTTAGAGGAGAGGTGTAGTAAGGCTATCTAGGTAAGAGCCAGGTGCTCAATATCTGTAACTTATGTTCACAGAATAGATTATCAAGAGTAACCAGAAAATAGCACAGAGATTCTGTGGCAAAAGGAATTGAATTTAAAGAAATTTACCTTTGCCCATGAGATCCTTTTATACTGATTTGCATGCTGCTGCACAATTCTTCTGTGTATTTGCACCCAGTCGTCCCCCAGCATCTCCTTTGCCTCTGACCTGTATGTACAATATGCAAAATGGCATTGAATCCAGATAGAATCTCCATCTTACAATATTTTATTAGGGGAAAAAGGGAAATGATCTAAAGCCAACCTTCTCACAGATCTCACTATGTAATGGATATTGTTCATAAGAAACAACTGGGTTAATGCTGGATCTTTATATTGTTTTGATTTTCCATCCAGGTTATTCTGGAGAGCCTGCATAATCCTTGTCGTAACAGATGCTAACTGAGCTTCTGGATCGCTGGGATCAAACTCTTGAAAAAGTTGTTTCAGAGTTGATTGATAACTGCGAACATTCAGCACCCAGTGAGATGGTAAAACTTGCAACTTACTACACAAGTCAAGAACAGCTGCGAAGCTGAATTTGCAAAGACAATAAGGTCCAAATGGGAATAATGACCTAATGATTCACAGATTCTCTCACTCAATGAATTAAAGAGGAAATATATATATATATATATATATAACAAAGAAATATCTGAAATTATAATAAAATGCCACCATCACAGGGAAGGGTAAAATAGCATGTCAATAATTCAGATACAGGTATATATTGATCTTACTAATCACTTTTGCCCTCATAAGCAATATCCAAGATTAAAATACTCAAAACAACAAGAACACAACTTTTTCAGGAAAAACATTTTGCCTAATTTTTACGTAGCAAAAATTCAGAGAAGTAACAGAATGTGAAAGGTATTTTGGGTCAACTTCCAGAACTTATAACCTCATAAGAAACATCAACGAAAAGAAATTATTCCTATAATTTTTTTATTTTTTATTTTTGTGTTCCCAATAAAATATTTTGGAAAAGGGGATACACACACATAATAGAACAAAAATCAGCGGCAGGCAAGTCATAGATAAACATATCAGTATCACTCACTCATAGAGAAACTTCACGTAATTGATCACATAGCTAGTTAGAGGGTGGACAGTTCCATCTAGCACAGCAGTTTTAGTAGCATCTTTTTCAACTGCTTCCTCAAAGTCACCAAAGGTTTCTTGGGCTGTCTGAGCTAGTCGCTTTGTTAAACTCATTGCAGCTTCCCGCATTTCAGTGCAAGCTTTACTTTCAAAAAGCGTCTCAATCTGCCTCACATACCACCCCCACCCAAAACAAAGAAAAGATAAAAAGAAGAAAATAAAACAGAAAGAACATAAAAAGAACACAAGTATAATCAACTTTCTAACTAAATTCATGTAAATGTCAAGGTTTAAACCAATATTTGAAGAAAGAATCAAGATCAGGCCTACGATGATACTACCAATTCATAGCAGATATTGAAAATCAATTATATTTCTAATCAACACATGCTGCCACAAACCTACATTAAAACTATAGTCATTGTTTTAGCAACTTCTTATTTCATCATATACTCCAATTCCTTCCCATGGATTATCAATTAGACATGCGATATCCTCCAAAATTTCCTTATCAAATACTGTGCAGTGTTTCCACTTGCTCTTTCCTCCTCTTCAAGGCTAGTTAAGGAAGATTTCTTAACTTTTGGGTTCACTGGCTTGACATGCTAGCCATCAAGTAACAAATCTTATTCAAATCCAACTAAGCAATCAAATTGCGAAATTGATAACTTAAAGAGTGTCCAAAAAATAAAAAAGATAACTTAAGAGAGCCTCAATTTTATATCACAAGCCCCTTGCCGTAAGTGTCATTTTAATTCAGAACTAAATAATGTGCAGAATTCTGGTAAAACATAGTCCTGAAATATAAACTTAACAATACCTCTGATTGAAGTTCTCTCATTATCTCATACATGTCTAGAAGAACAAATAATTTTTCGGGCGACCTCTTGCTTTTAGCAATAGCCTCTCCAAAACTAAGAAGCATAGCCACACTGCTGGCGGTGACTTCAGCAAAACATTGAGTTTTCAAGGAATCAACGCCATCAAATATTTGATCACAGATTTTCTTTTCCCCAGAAAACAGCAATTTGACCTGTTCAAGTAAAATTAGAAATATGCACGGGGAGAAAAATAGAACAGATAAAAATGGAATTTCATATTCATTCTTACAGAAATCCTCATGTAATGAATCCAGTTCCCAATCTTAGCCTCCAAAATCTCCCACTGCATTTTTTGAACATCATCTTTACTCAGCCTCTCTACACCTAACTTCCTAAGACTCTGTTCCAGGACTGCAGCACGGGTGTCTCTACAAATTTGGACATATAGTTATCATATCTCGATCCAAATTTGAACGAAGTGCATGTGCAGACTTGTTTGAAGCTTGATCACATATATTTCCAGCTTTAGAGACAAAATACATGCAACCACTTGGTGATTAAAGAAATTTTTTAGTTCATACTTTTATTTTATTTTATTTTCAAAGGCTAATATTATTACTCTAATCCTAATATAAATCATCTTATGCGGAGAAACTTCTCCGGGGACTAGTTAGAAGGAGTATAGCAGAAAGGAATTACCAAAATAAGAATTGGAAATCCTAACTCTGTTATGATAAGAGCTCCCATAAATTCAGCTAAACAAAGAAAAGGCTTATCATCAGATTACACGGAAAGAAAGAAACATCGCTACCTGTAGATTCGAAAGAGCTGTTGTTGATGGCCAGCTTGAACCATTTGTTGTGCTAAATCATGTAGCAAAGGAATAACTCTGGGTGGTATGAGGGTTGGAGGTGTGAAAGTGACAGTTTCCAGGCTTTGTTTTTGGCTTTCCGAATGGTTTTTGCTGCCACCATCACCTTGCTGCCCAGAAGCCGATGGCCTTAGAGAGTTTGGAAGGCAGTCAAAAAGGCGGTCAGGTTCCACGGGCTTGCTGAAATCCAAAGTCAATTTGTTAAATTATTTTATCTTGATAGACTTCTTAGAACCCAATAACAAATACTAGAAACCTTTCGAGTATCTCAAAGGTGATATGCACAAGGAACAAGACTCATATGAAGAAGTTGCTAACTTTTATAAATTCAAAACAAATATGAAAGACGTTTTTCCTGTTCTAGTGAAAGTTCAATAAGTAATAACTATATATTGTAGGTAAAACTGCAAAGTGGAATTAGGTAAGTTTGCATTGAGTTGCATGTGAAAAATGATCCTGTCGAGTGCCTTTAGTAGAGAAAAATATGCATTTACCTTTAAAGCTTCATGGCCAAAATAAATCACCAAGAATCCAACACATGAAGTAAATTATGCAAACAAAATCAATTAACGGAGTCCATACATTTTAGTCCTTCTTAACCTTGTCTTTCTTCTTCATACATCCTTCATTTATCAGTAGTTCTTTCAAGAATCAAAACTTTAAATCATACATGATTTAGTCATCCTTAAATGAATTAAAGAAAAGAACATGGAAAAAGAGTGAACAAAAAATAACAAAGGTTGTTGAACTTCACAGGTGAGGCCTATTAAGTCTCTCGGATCAAGGAAGTAACACGAAAGAGGGGAAAGTTGAGCCCATCAATATTCAAGTGCAACAAAATCCATTTCTCCATGAATAAGATTTAAAAAATTACAACAACTTTTATCAGTATATGAGAAAACCAAGGTAATAGTTGCTAGGAATCCGAAACCATAGAAAGTGGTTTAAATTACTCACTAGTGATGATCTAACTGAAACAGTGACATTAAAATGTAAAAGTTAGTGCTTAAGAAGGGCTGAAAATCCAAACAGAAATCAAGATAATGCACACACAAACATACATATATTGAGAAGAAAAGCAGAAATGTAAATTTGAGAAGACCAACCTGTAATTTGTCAGAAGATGTTTGAACTCATCTTCCAGCTTCGAGATAGCTTTGGAAAGCAAGTTGTTAGCATGGTTGATGATGCCATCACTACTTTTGAAACTCTTTTTGCTGCTGAAGAAACGAACATTAGCTCTCAGCTGATCGATTGCTTCTAAATAGCTTTCTAGATCCTCATGTGGCCCTCGCAGTATTTTAGCCTCTGCCTAATTAAGTTTGAATGAAAATCATAAAAAATTATTAGCATCTACTACTAATTTAATTGAATTAAAAATAATCATAAAATATATTGTACTTAAAAGTCGCCCCAATGTGCACAAGATTTCAGTTATAGATGCAATTTAAAGAAAAACAACACGGTAAAAACATTAGTTGGAAGTTCAGTTATTTTTTTAAAAAATGGGGACTAGGAAAGGTGGCGGGGGAGACAAAATGGAAATCAATGGCTATCAAAATTGTCATTGAACACGCTCACTATTAAAACTTAGAAGACCATTTTCATACAGTACTAGAACATGATATAGAAGTAGTTCTATAAAAGACTGTTTCAGAAGCTATCAACTGCCTTAAGGAGTCGACTTTTCTTTTTTTTGCGCTTTCAATTTTCCTTGTAAAACGCAAAACAAAAATAGGAGTGAGACGATAAATCAATCCTAGACATATAAGAATTTATTAAAATGCTTAATGTGAGGGAAGTCCATAGACAACCAGAAATAAACACAATAGGCAACATGACTCGATTCATAAACATGAAAGACCCACAAGCTCATATTTTCACGTTCAACAACATAAAAAAATAGCGCAAATTTGACATTTCCATAACAATGCACTGGTTAGTAGCATTTTGAACCACAGCCACATATTAACTGATGATGAGAGAGAAACCACTAGTTACTATTTATGTATCACATTGGCACATCAAATTTAGAAACTTGGGGCGCAAGCGTAACAAATATCTCCCCGCTGCTGGAACATGCAAATCAATTGCAAATGAAGCAAAACAAAAGACCTACCTTGCGGGTCTGGTCGAATTGCGCCAAAATCACCTCTGCTGCCTTTAGAGTCTTGTCAATATTATCATGCGCACTTCGAATCGAATGCGTTTTTATCTACAACACAACGAATCAAACAGGAATAAAAAATAGAAAAAGAAAAGAAAATTAAAACCCTAAATATCACTTGACTTCATCCAACTCAAATCATCAGCTGGATCACACTGTCTCCGTGAAAAGTGAAAAACAGAGATGAAGCAATAACAATGACTGACGAACAATTATTGATTAATGCACCACCTAATTGCCATGCTAAGCTACAAAAAAAACAGCGCAAATGCATTTTCTTGCATTGGTTTTCTCATGATGGAATCAGAATTTGATTATGAGCATAACACGGACACTTTCGATGCATTGTTCTTCAATTTGTGGATGGAAAGGAAAACAGAGAGGAGGGAAGAGAGAAGCGTAGAACGTACCTGAGTGGGACGCATGGCGGTCTCGAGGGCAGAGAGGCGGTGATCAAAGGAACCGAGAATGGCGACCATGTTGTCGGTAATGGTCTGGCTCTTGTGTAGCGAATCTTTCACAAACGCTGCTCTCTCCCTCAGAGAATCCATGGCTTGCGGTATCCCCATTTGGGATTTTTCTCTCACTTTCCCAACTCTGTTTGGTCACTCGGAAAAACGAAAACGCAGAAGATGCTTTGGTTTGATCCCAAAAAATCGCTGATTCCTTCCTTTTGGGTTCGAAAATGAGTCAGTTGCTGTTCCCACTTTCCGCCCGTCCTCGTCGCCAGACGGTTAAAAGAATCGTTTTGAAGCAACAGGCGAGTCCGGCCCCACTACATACGTTGTGGGACCCCATCTGGTTCCGAGGCTGCTTTCTTCACCATTTATTTTTTTCTTTCTTTCGTGTATTAAATTTCAGTCAAAACAAAAAAGAAATGTTTAAAACTTTAAATAACAAATTTCCACGTTCATTATGGGCAGCTTGAGTGATATGTAAGTTTAAATTTATTAATCGGGAGACTTTTATAATATTAGATAGGGAAAATGATTTTTAAGTTTAGCTTTTTTATAAAGGTGGACAGTTTGATTCTTTTTAAAAATTAATTAAGTATTTAACTAATTTAATTATTATATACAGTTAACTAATAATTTATCTTCATTTTTAATACTTGATACGTGGTTAATCGTATATAAATTATTGGTTAAATTAGTTAAATACTTAGTTAATTTTTGAAAAGAACCAAATTGTTCATCTTTATGGACAAGCTGCACCTAAGGGTTATTTTTCCTATTAGATATTAAGATTTAAGCTTGTAGAAAAGACTTGTAGAGAAGATTAATCTTAATATTTTAAATGAGATTAATCTCATACTTAAAGAGTATAAAGAACCAAACAAATATAAAAATAAATAAATAAATCTGTATAAATATTAAATGACAATATCCAAATAATGTATCTAGTTTAATAAAGTACTTGCAGCAATCCAAGCTTAACTACATAGGCAATGACATTTATCAATTATTATTGAGAATGTTATTCATATTAACCTTACACGTTAAAGAGAGATTCAAAGTTGAGTTTAATTTGAATACCTTATTAGTAAAATAATAATTATATATTATTATTAAATAATGTATTGTTACATTATTGAAAATTTTAATTATGATAATAACTATGTGAATGATAAAAAAAATTAATGATGTAAAAAAATTTTTAAAGTAACACTGCATGAAAATTAAAGTCTACAACATTTGCGTGTTTGAAATGAAAGGAAATGGCAGTATTACTATTTATGATTATCTGTATGACACGGAAAAATACAGATTCCAACAGTAGTCCTTGCTGCAAATGCAAACGGGTACTGCAAAACAACTCTAGAGGTCTCAAAGACATATCATTTGCAACATTTTAATGATTATAAAATAATTATTTGAAGATTACAATTTGATCACACTTACGGGCGTTTGGTTTATTTTTTCATTCATGAAAATCTTTACATGTTGAATTCTCATATTTGGTATAAGTTTTGAAAAAATATTTTTATCTAAAAATGATTCTCGAGAATGATTTTTAACCAACATTCTCACATTTTCATTTCCATGAGAAGAGGTGAATTTGCAATATTTCCATGACATTCCATGTGAAATGTCCAAAATATCTATCCTTCTATCGTCGTGTCATTAACCAACAATCGTTACATGATTGTCGGTGATCGTCATTAGCCACCATCGACCACCATCCGCGGTAGCCAATCACTGGAATCCGCTTACCTCCGTCACCGCCATTAGTTGAAGGTGACCGACAACTTCGATCATCGCACCGGTCACCAAAATCTGATCACCCTTGTTGCCGACAACTTCGACCACCGCGATAATCACCGGAATCTAGTAATCGCAAGCAGACGGCGACAGCTGACAATGACCGACGACTTTAGTCACCATACTGGTGACCGAAATTCGACGATTTTAATCACCTCCTTGGTCACAGGAATCTAGCCACCCCTACCGCCGCGAGAGGTTGACGGTTGCAGGCGACTTCAACTACTATTGTCGACGATTGGAGTCATTCCTAAAAAAGTTTTTAGTTAACCAAATGTAATAATCATCACTTCTAAAAATATTATTTATGAGAATATCATACCTAAACATACTATTCTTAAAAATATTTTTTTAAACCTCAAACTAAACACCCCCTTAAATTTTGTCTCGGTGATAGTCTAACGACTCTAATACTTTAAAAAACGAGGAAAGAGTTGCGCAAAGCATTTCTCAAATAACAATGCTGTTGTAGCCTTGTAGGGTGCTACTAAAGAGCAATACGTAAACAATCTGCCAAGTGGGTTCTCTTTTAAAATACGGGATGTGTTGTTTAGCATTTTTCACCGCGTAAATTGGATGACAAATGATTCTTACACATGATTTTTATCTCATATTTTATATATTTTACTTTATTTTTATTTTTTTCTCTCCTTTTTTTCTCTTTTTTAATATTAAAAAATTTTAAATAAAATAAGATATGTGAAATGAAGTGTCTATGTAAATATCATTACTCAAATTGAATATATTATATTAATGAGAAATAGCATTGCTCAGAATAATATTAATTATATTCATCCCAAAGGGAACCCACACGGTTGGCAACCATGGATATAAGTATTTGCCTATAAGACCATTGTTTTACATCAAATATATCTAAAATTTTCTCCTGAATAGTATTTATTATTTCACCAAAATCTAAAAATCCCAAATGCAAGGTTGAATAATTTTGGGAGTTGCTATGGTGTTGTCATAGGTACGATACCCAATGTGAGTTGTTTAGCATTTATTAATTGTTAATTTTACAATAAATGTTTGAAAACCTATTAAATATAATTAATAATTAATGAATATTTGACAACTCACCTTAAATACCGATATTCAGAAAAAATATGGTTAATAGAATAATCCTCATAGTTTTGAGGTAGGCCAACACATGTACCATGAATTATGGCATTAAGCATGGTTAAGAAAATCAAACTGGACTGGCCAGTCAGACCGCTTGGACTAGGAACCGATCGCCTCACTGGTCCTGTCCACCCCAAAAACCCACCCAACCTGAAAATCGGTCAAGAACTGGTGAATGAGTAAAAAATCGGTGAACTGGTCAACTTGGACCGATCCAATTAGGTTTAATTGGTCCTTTTTTTAAATTTTTTTTTATTAATTCAAATGATGTCATTTTGATATAAAAACTGAATGTAAGCCAATCTAAAAAGAATTTTATATGAAATACTTAAACTTAGATTGTATAGAAACTTGGAAACTGAATGTATAATTGATTGTATATCTCTTTGAACTGAAATTGAGTTTTTTTTAAAACAAAAGTAGGTTATAATACTATTACTGAATGCTTTGGAGTTTCAAAAAATAAGCTGCAAATTATTTTTTATCATTTGTGTTGTTTTTTTTATAATTTTTAATTTGTTTAATTAGTATATAATATGTATGTATATATATATTTAAATTATTTAATTATACTCCAGTTCGACCACATTTCAACCACGATTGAACCATTGAACCTTGAATCAGTCTCTTAATTGGTTTAATGACTAGTTCGATTTTCAAAACCTTGGCATTAAGTACTGTAGAAGAGAATGATCACCAAGGATCTCTCTATCTATATGAATAGCAGGGCATATGTTGCATTTTAAAGCAGCTACTTCAATTTCCTTAATATATATAAGAACACTATTTACTAGTAAGAAAACCTAAAGGAGTTACTATAATACTTTGATGAGTTTGGTATTTAAGGAGAGTTGTCAATTATTTATTGACAGTTAATTTTACAATAAAAGTTTGACAGTATATTAAATATAAATAGCAACTAATGAATACTTGACAACTCACCTTAGATACCAATACCTAAAAAAAAAGATAAGTCATACACAAAAGTTTAAGTCAACTTGTTATCGTCGCCTTCATCTCTCTTATTCTATTACTATCTCTTTGGTGGCCTGTGGCCATGACGTTGTCTTAGTAGGTCCACTCCTTAGGCAATCCCATTTCAGAAGGAAGCGGATGTTGACGGCATTCCTCATGCTTGACCAAGCCATCATCCTCTTGGAGAAGTTTCTGCTTCACTGACTCTCTGAGCAGTTCCTTGTTTGTTCTTTATTCCTGCCATGAGATGAGACAGCGAAGATTATGAATACTTCAGTTTTAGCTAATGCCTTAGCCTTGGTCAGCTCATAACATGCAACTATGGGCATGGAAAGAAACCCGATTCGTATAAAAAGACTGAGCACAAAAAAGTTGACATTGTCCTTCTCACTGAAAAGAGAAGTGACCCTCCACCCACACAGCTACCAATTATGGTATTAGCAACATACTAAGTTAAGAATCTTAAGATGATTCCTTATATTCCACCATAATGAGGAGAAAGTATCAATAATTAGCAAACGGTTATACGTTTTTAGAGCTTAATAAAGGTGAGGCATAATTTTATGCTCTCCGAGTAATTCCAAAGTGATTCCAAAAAGGGTTTCACCAAAAACACCATCATTGTGACAAAGCGAAGGAAGGAAAATAGTCACTGAACTTGTAGGCAAGTGTCAATTTGATCTCTTATCTTTCGTACCAATCAAACTTCTAACTATATTATCATTCTGTCCCTAATTAAATCATAATTAATATAAATGATAAAAAATTTCTGAAGCCAAAAGTTTACTTAATGAGAATATTAAAGTTTATTGATTATAACCAAAATAACACCATCTTGTTTTAAATTGAGTATTAGATAATAAATAACCTTTAAACCGAGTATTAGAAATTTTTATCTTATGAAATTTGAGAACACTGTTAAGATTTAATACTGATACATCAATAATCGATTCTTAATTTAGAGAAATGTTATTTTGGTCCAAATAATCAATGTCATAGAGGTTTCACTTCATGCAGTGATTTCACATAAGAAAATCATTATCAGTTATAAAAAAAGGTAATATAATGAAGGACATAATTGGTACTAAATTAGCTCATATATATTTAGAACACTTTTATTATATAAAGTTGAAAAATATTTAAAATGAAATTATTTATAAATCTTACCAAAAGTGATATATTTACAAATCTTCAAATATAACATACAAAGTAATTTATAAATACAATAAGATTTTAAATTAGTATTATTTTAAATTATTTTAATATAAAATTTTATTTGTAAGTAAAATGAATTCTTTTACTTTTTAGATTCTAAATACAAGGAAAAAATTTTAAGAAAAAATTCATAAATAAAAAAGTGTATCTTAACTGGAGATGATTTTTTTTCTCCTCAAATTTATGAAAAATATGCAGTACAATAATAGCTTAATATTACATATATTTTAAAAAAATTTGGCTTTATTACATCATGATATAAGTTTTATTTTCTTGTTTTATGATATTTTGATCGTTTGTTAAGCGAGACTAATTATTAAATAATTGTGATTATTACAAGATTTTGATAACATTCCATGAAGATATTAACAACTTAGCTGTAGAAGTTTCTTATTTTCAATTAATTTCTTATTCTTATGATGAGACTTTCCATCTTAACTGATATTAATTTAAAAAACTTAAAAAGGGGGAAAATATACTTTATTTGCTGTTCAAGAATTGCACATTAATTATTATTATTTTCAATTTCTTGAAATATGTTCTCTTGATAGGGATTCTAATTACGATATTTTGAGACAATGTGTATATGTTGTAGTTTTAATTAATGATTGTTAAAGTTTTTGTGATAGTTGTAGTGTCTTAATATGATTGATATTCTTGAGTTGAGTTAAAATTATAATTAATTAAATTGATTTGAGATACTTTTTAAATTTTGCTTTAAGTCACTTTAATTGCTAAGGACTAGCAATAAGTTGATTTAGGGTTGTGGTAATAGTTTAATATTACATATTTTTTATATAAAAAATAGGCTTTAATATATCATGATATGAGTTAATTTTCCTATTTTATAATATTACTGAATATTTGTTAAGAATGACTAATTCTCAAATAATTGTGATAATTACAAAATTTTGACAATATTCAATAAAGATATCAACAACTCAATTGTAAAAGTTTCTTATTTAGAATTATTTTTCTATTCTTGAGAGACTTTTCATTTGAACTCACATTAATTTGCATTTGATAGTTAAACAAAACAATTAAGGATCCCTCATTGAATCTGAGCACGTATGCAATTCATGCTTAGTGCATGATGATTAATCAGCACAAATGGCGCTGGGGTACTGGCTTCTTCGACAATTACTTGATTGCTGCAGCAAGAGGTTTGTTTGGAAACTTTCATTTCAATAAAATCCTGTGTGTAAGTCTGCTATATAATATCAGTTGAATGCCTCTTGTGGATGAATGTGTTCAGTCATGCAAACAAAATTGATATCTAGTCACAACAGACACTTCAGTGCTTTTGAATTATATATTGTTTGTGTTTAAGAATATATTATTTGTCCCCATTCTAAGGTATGACTAAAAAACTGTCTCGGTTGAAATGCATTCTTGTAATTTGTTGTATGGTATTATTATTGTAATTAAATGTGCTTTTCTTATTCACATCATTTCATTAATGCTAGTGATATCGTCTTCATTTTTTAGGTTACCTACTAATGCTAATGATAAAGATGTTGGGTTAAATAGTGCAAGTTATTGTGCAAATTATGATGAATTTACACATTTTTAGTAGCTAAATATTTATTTTGAAGCATTTTATTTTGGATACCTATTCTGTTCACATATAGTTTTAACTTAAATATTTAATAGATTATAGTTATGTTTAGTTTTGAGTTGAATAATGAATGGATTTAGTTTAATGTAGTTTGACTTAAATAATAGATAATTTTACTTTTGCGTATATATATTTTTTTAGAAAAAAAAGTGTTTAGCCGCAATTAATGCGACTAAACAACCACAAAAGTTGCAGGTAAATGCTTGTCAGTTTGGTGTTTCCCAACACCTTAAGTAACCACTTGTGGCAAGTGTTGGTAAATTATTTACCTGCAGTCAAAAACTGCAGTTAATCGCCAATATTGAATGTGACTACATGCTTAATTTTTTTGTAGTGTACACTCATAGTTTGCATGTACTATAAATGAGTATCGCTAAGTGTTGCAAAAAGTTTACTAATCAATGTTGCAATCTAAAATAATATGATGTGATATTCAAGTGATAGCTATCTTCAATTTAAATATAAATATGATAATTGAATAAAATAAAATATAATAAATCAAGTTATTTGCCTACTATAAATTTTTTTAATTATAATAATTGTAATTTTTTTAAATTTAATTGAATCGATGTGTGAACTGTGAAGAGTTGAGACTTGAGAGATTAAAATGGTAAATCTTCCAACAATAAAAACACACCTCTATTTTTGCAGTTGCAGGGTCTATTGTAGTTTGTCACTTTAGGATGAGGAGGAAGAAACATGCCAACTTAATGCCTTACTAATCCAAAGACATTCACTAGGGTTCGTTTGTATAAGTTATGAAAACTAAACCAAAGACATTAACTAGGGTTCGTTTGTATAAGTTATGAAAAAAGAGTTTATATATATATATATATATATATATATATATATATATCATTTTAGTAGATTTTAAAAAAAAAAAGTTATTGTGTATATGTTTAGATATAATGTTTGAGTAATATTTTAAAGTAAAATAAGGACTTTTAAGTTGATTTGAATAAAAAAGAATATAAAAATTGTTTATAACAAAATTACTGAAAAAGACATCTAAAAACACTTTTTTAACTATTTGGATAAAATACGTTTTTTTAATGTAGAAAAACTTAAGAATTTAAAAAATAAAAATGATATTTTTGTTCTATCATAGCAATATTATGTTAAAATAATAAAAATAAAACGTCATATTCTAATAAAAGACATTAAAAATAACTTGAGATAAATGAACAGGTGCTAGTGCGGCCTCTAAACTAGCTCTCTCTTAAACGTGTTACATATAAAAAAAAATAGTTTGTAAACTACTTATTGTATATAAATAATTGTTTATGATTATATATATATATATATGTCCTTAAAGTTTTAAAAAACTACATTATATTTTCATCAATTATCTAATATTAGTAAGCATAATAAATTATTCATGAGTTTACATATATTTCTTATAAAATTTAATATATATATTATATGTATATATAGCTTATTTTTATCTTGTTTGTACATATGTATATATCTTGTTTATATTTGTTTGTACATAGTTATATATAAGATTATAGCTAGCATCCTAAGTTAAGAATGTATCCACTTATTAATAATGATTCACAGAACAAACTTGAGAATGAAAGAGGCGTTTGTAAATAGGGTTTGCAAGAGGGAAAATAGATTTAATTTTTAATAAAGGTAAATGGTATTTTTTGTCAAGAAATTATAATATAACTTTTCCTTTTTTTTTTCCTAGAAGTTGTGATCATTACCTTCCACATAAAAAATAATAACTTGTCTTTTTTATTTTTTATTTTAAAAAAGTTACATGCAAACACACTTAATAACTCGCAGAAGTACTTTTTATATATTAAAAAAAAGTCAATCAAAATGCACTCTTAGTTGATATGGCAAAAGCGAATTACTCCAATACCAATATATTTTTTATAGGAATTGAAATTTAAGATAAATTATCAAATATTTATTAATTATTAACTATACTCATTAGACTCCTAAAAATTTATTATAAAACTAACAGTTAATATGTTTAACAACTCAAACCCGATTCGATACCTACAGAGTATCGTAGCAACTTTCAGCAAAAGGTGGTTTTGATGCCACTACACTATCCTTGATTTCTACTAACCCATTCACATTGACCTGCAAATATCAAACCAATAGCCATGTGTCTATGATCTATCTCTATCTCTCAGCTAAACTAAAACAACCAAAATTGAAATGAATGAAAGAAAGGAAGGCACCCTAGATATGACAAACCGGGATTGGCATTTGGCAGGGCCAGGGATGAGGGAACCAAGATTGTATGTATGAGGTGTAAAAATTTTATGGATCCATGTTCGAGACAAGAGTTTCACAAATAAAAATAAAAAACAAAGGATGTGTTATTTCATGCAATATTTGCTAATCAAGTTTTTCTTATTGTAAATTAGTTATTTTATTCATATGTTGCACGGGTTATTCTAAATTTGATATATATGATTATGAGTTTTTTTTATTTAATGAACAACTATCTAGTTCATATTTGAATTAGCTTATTTTGTCTTCAAAAAATCTTGTAATTAAAATATTTAACAAAAAAATTTGATTTTTAGTACATGATAAATTAATCCAAATACTTCTAATATTATAAAGTGTAATAGAGAGACTTAAATTCAAATTTTAATAATTATATGACTCGATTTATTTTTGTGACAATATTTTGGTACATTTTTTATGTTTATATTCATAATTTAATATTTACACGTATAATTTGTGTAAATATAGTAAAAAAAGAAAATTTTTTTAATTTATTTTGACATATTATGTAATTTTTTATGAGATGAAAAACTTATATTATTTGTATTCTTTTTCTTTTTTCTTTTACAACTTTATTAAAAAAAAATTAACTGATCTTAATTATATTTTGATAACTTTTTCCTTTAAGTTTTAAACAAAATATGCATATAAAATTGATAGTTAATAATGTCAAAAAAATTTCATCAAGGTATTTTTACATTTTATTTGATATTTAATAATTAGCAGTGTTATTAATTACATCTTGAGTCAATTTTACTATGTAATATAGATTTTATTGGAATGTATTGAAAATTGGAATGTCTTATTTTGTACTTGAAAATTGGAATGTATTGAAAATAAGATGCTTTTATTAATTTTATTTATAGTAGAAACAAACCCTTAACATTATGACTTTTGGGTTAATTTAAATAACTTATTGGAATAAGTAATTACATTATAAGTACTACATATTAAGTAACTGCTTACAAAAGGTTTTCTTGGATCAAGCATGTATCACTAAATAGTGGCTATAATTGCTAGTTATAGCGTAACTTTTTCTCCATAGGTCCATCAATAAGCATCATAATTAATTCGATATTACTCCAAGGCTCTCTTTGGATAAACTTATATGCAGCTTATTTGGATTTATCTACTACAACAAGTGTTTATGAAGTGTTTTTATTTCGTTTGGACGAACTTATTAAAACAACTAATGAAACTTCTATAAGTTGTTTTAGGCTTATTTTCATAAGTCAAAAATTCAAGCTTACGAAAATAAGTCTTTGTGAAAGTTCAAAATAACTTAAGTGCTAGTTGTTTTTATAATAACTTTTAATAAAATTAACCTTAAGAATTGAATCAATTCATAGTATATCCCTTAAATGCATGATACTTATTTCAAAGGATTTATGAAAAACGTTTCTCAAAGTGTTTATCCAAATATTATTTAACTTATTTTATATGCATTTATGACAATAGAGCTTAATAAATAAGCTCTACTCAAATAAGTACTTATATAAGCTATTTATCAAAACAGAGCCCAAGTCTACTTGGGTCTTACCCAAGTATGATGTTGGCTCACAACTAACAATTCTCCTTCAATACCTGCCTCTAGCAATCCATGCTTTTTTTAGAATCAAACGTACAATCCAATTTGAATCCAACCCCACGTGAACCTTGCTAAGGCAGGATGTTGGCTCACAACTATCAATTCCCTTTCCAATACTTGCTTCTAGTAGTTTGTGTCTTTTTTAGAATCAAACATACAATTCGATCTGAATCCAACCCCACATGGGCCTTGCCAAGTCAAGATGTTGATCTGCAACCAACAATTCTCCTCCTAGCACCTGCCAGCAGTTCATGCCTTTTTGGGAATCAAATTTGTGACCTTGGCTCTCATACCAATTGTTAGATCGAACGCTTACCACTAGACCAGAAGCTATAGTTATTAGTTATGGTACAACCTTTTCTAATTAAGTTCATAAGCAAACGTCACAGTTAGATCTGACTCTAACCTTACTCAAGTTTTTACTAATGTAGGATGCTAGCTCGCAACCATCATATTTAATTAACTTAACAATGGATTATTTAATTTTTTCTAAAAAAATAAAAATCATAATATAAGTTGTTTACATAGTGGAACTTGTGACAATAAATTATAAAGGGTTTATGTAAGAGGTTAAGCTAAAGAGTCTAGAAATTTTTATCCTAAAATTTGTTCGGATACAAATAAAGGGTGAGTCCCGTTAAAGTGCATCCCACCCAATCCTTTTTAAATGTATTATGACTACTGTGTTAAATTTTTTGAAGAGTAATATTATTTGTACACTTCATTCCTACATATTCCCTACACTTCATTGTGTTATCAAATATCGTTGAAACTGTTATTAACTATTTTGTAAAAATTATCATCAAAACAAAAGCACTTATGTATGAGCAAATTTTTTTTATTGAGTTTGGATGATAACTTTTACAAAATAATTTATAATAATTTCAATAATATTTGATAATGCAATAAGGTGTACAAATAACTTTTTTCATTTTTGAAACTCTGGATCTAGATTACAACAAGAAATTCTTGTTTGCCAAATAATATTTTTCCTTGTTTAACATTTACCTTTTTGCTTGTCTAGACACTTGTCCTTTTTTGGTTATTTTCCCTATTTATATATTCTTTACTATATTTAGGTAACTAGTTTTAAAACAACATTATTAAAGTAATAAGTTTAAAAAAATATTACTAGAGTTTATCGGCCTATTTATTTATTCTAAAAAAGTTTCACTGTGTATTTAAATGACTAGCAATATAACTATATAAAAAAAAGATTTTCACAAAAATAGAAAAAAAATAAAAATAGTGACATCTAGTAAAGAAAATAGTGGTTAAAAGAAAGTACACAAATAAAATTATTTCTTAGCATACTCTCATATCATAAACGAATCAATTTAAATTGAAGTGCATATAATAGTGTATTAAAAGAAGTGAGTTTTACCGATTGAGTAGGCTTAATTAACTGATATCCTTAATATTCTTTAGCCTAAATGTATAAAAAGGTACTTTGATCATGACTAAATTTGGTCTTACAACCCAAGCTTTTAAGGAATCCTACCTGGGGTTACTAACTCGGGTGAGAAGATCAAAAAATAATTAATTTCAAAGTATAAAGAATAGAGTTTGGAAAATAATACAAGGATGGAAAGAAAGATTCCTCTCTTGAGTAGGTAAGGAGGTTCTCTTGAACGTAGTTGCATAATTTGTTCCTATGTATTCAATGAGTGTGTTCCAGCTGCCCTTAGGTTTGTGCCACAAATTAGCAATGATGACGAGCAGGTTTTGGTGGGGGTCAAACACTGATGACAAAAAAATATACTGGCTTAGTTGGACAAAACTGTGCACATCTAAATCAGAGAAAGGTCTTGGGTTTAGGGACTTAGAGGTGTTCAATCTAGCTCTTTATGCAGTAGGATACTCAAAGCAAGATACTTCCAATATTCATCTTACCTCGATGCAAATGTAGGTTCTAATCCCTCCTACACGTAGAGAAGCATTTTAGAGGGTAGGCACCTACTGCTAAGAGGGCTACATTGGAATGTTGGAAATGGTTCACTCATCAATGTATGGAAAGACCAATGGCTTCCTAGACCTTGGTCCTTCAAGCCAATCACCCCTATAAATCCTGACATCCCGAACCTTAGCGTAACTCATTTGATTGACTGGAACAATAGATGCTGGAATTAGGAACTACTACAATATATCTTCTTGCCCCAAGATGTGGATCTAATTAGTAGTATACCTCTAAGCATTAGAAATGAGGAGGATTCCCTAATTTGACACTATACTCCACGAGGTGAATTCTTGGTGAAAAATGCTTCAAGGTTGAAATGACTTGGAAAAGAGAAATGGAAGCCGCGGCCAACAATTATTTTGGAAGAGGTTCTGGAAAGTTAATATCCCAAATAAGATCAAGATTTTTGGCTGGAGGGTGATCCATGACATCCTTTCAACTAGAACAAACCTTCTTAAAAAGAAAGTTGATGTCCAAGTTTGCTACCCATGCTGCAATGAAGATCCTGAGACAATATTTAACTCCTTATGGTGTTGTCCTAATGCCCAAGAATTATGGTATATAACTGGTCTCTTTGGAAAATTAAACCAGTAAATATGGAAAACTTTAAAGAATGATTTGATCAATTGCTTATCCATTTAACACTTGATTTGTTTCAATGGTTTCTTATTCTGTCATGGTTTTTGCGGCATAGTTGAAACCAAATTGTTTTCAAGGGAGTGAAGAAGTCAATGCATGAATTAATAGCAAGTGCAGATTCATGAGCTTACACTTGATTACTTTAGCTTTTTGGAGAGTTAATCTTTAATATGGTATCAAATATTCTATGACTAAGTGGTAAGGGGTTCGATCATTGCTATCTCAATTCTTCTAAATAAATAAAAAAATTAAATTTCAGCATAGATTGGACATGTGTATTGTTCATACTTTAAGCTCAAAAAGCTCTTACGTGAGGAGGCATGTTAGACACCTAATAATCTAAGCTTTTAAGAGAGTTGATCCTTGACACGTTCTAAAGCCTTAGCCACAAGATATATTTAGTAGGGTTTCAAATTCCTATATGTCACGCTCACTTTGCCAATCGATATACACACATCATGACTACTTTTATCACATTTAAGAGTTAGGTTATCAAGCTATATAATAATAGGTTTCTCTCAAGTATGGTAGTTAAGTACATACATTTAATTGTTTCAATTTTAGTTAAAACTTAAACCTATAATGATCATTTTTTAAACCTAAAAATAAAATTAAACACCCACACGTACTGAAAAGTTAGTATCAGACATTAGTGGAAAGATGTATGACTACTAGCAAGTTTTAAGTAAGCAATTAAGGCACATAATGTTAGCATTGGGTATTCCATAGTCCAAAAACAATTATGGTATGAAACATTGAAAGCAAGAAAGGAAAAATAATGAAAACTGGGATATAATAAGAAAAAAAAAGGCAACGCACACATCTCATTTAAACATAAGAAAAGAGACAAGGCATTTATTGGATGGGGTGTGTTGTGTTTTCACTTTTCACTGATTTGTAAAAGTACTTAGGAAACTCTCAACTGATGGGGCACACAATTTAACATCTCATTCATCATTCATAGAGAAACTAAAAAGGGCCTACACACTACCAAGTCTACAACGCACCAATCCATCCCCTCAATTTTCACGTTGCAATCTCTATCTTGCGTTACAAGATTGATGAGGGAAAGCAAGCAACCCACAAACAAAGTCACAAAACAACCCTCACTTCCCTCCACAAAAATTTCCACATTTTCATCGACAACCCCCATTCTCCAACGGGGTCAAAATCGTCTCTATACCATGTGTATAGTATAGTCACCTAAAAATTAATTAATTAAATAAATAATTGTTGTCAACACAGAACTTTAGGGGTGTGGTGTATACCTTTTCTTTTCTTATTGTATACCAAATCGCATGCAATCACTTTTCTACCATATCATACTTGATTCGTTTCCTGGCTCATATGTTTAGCTTATCAATACCTTGGATGATAGGTAGAGTTGTTCTCTTCTCTTCTCCTGCTCTCCCTCTCTGTCTCTCTGCCCCTGTAATTTGGCCAAATTTTTTTATTTTATTTTGGTATTTGTAATTTGGCTAATTTAATTATAACCTCTTTTTTTTTCATGTTGCCTTCCTAGTTCCTACATACAAGACACAAGTATGGTTATTACACGACAGTTAAACTCAACAAAAACTTTAAGGGATTCTTTTGGCAATAGCGTGTAATGCATCATCAAATAGAAAATAGAAATACAGCAGTATTTGTAGAGAAATACATCAGAATGAACAGTTCAAATATCATCGCTCGAATCGAAGTCTATCGGTTAAGACTATCTAGATATTTGAATTGAAAATATAAGTTACATAAGGAGGATTTTTTTTATTGATTCTAAAAGTTGTTATTTATGAGTTGGCCCATAAATAAACTTTTACAAATCCCTTGTCTTCATTATTGTACTGTGTACAAAGTAAATTTTCTTCTGCAGGATTTATTTACGTCACCACCGCGTTTTCTACATCATCAATTAAAGCATTCAAAAGTAGTCAAAAATGATACCAACTCTAATAAAAACTGTTCCTTAATTGCAAAAGAAGCGGATTTCTTTTATTTATAGAATTGTACTAAATGGGATTATCAAAAAAGAAATGTACTAAATGGGACACTATCACTATAGAGACGCTTTAAAAATATGAGCAAAGAGGGACAGTGACCAGGGCCCTAAAGAAATTGGCTACAGGGTGAGAAGAGTTCATCCACTCGGCTTTACAGTTTAGCCAATATTGATGAGATCAACCATGTGATTTTGTCTCATAAAGTGATCCTTTCCCACTTTTAGAATTGTGAACTCACACCTGAGAGTTCAAACAGCTGTTGATAGACAAATGACGCTTGCAAATAGGTTGCACTGATAATCCAAGCTTTGAGTAAAAGGAAAGAAAAGATTACTCCCATATATCATTGCTATCTTAGGCATGAAAATCAACAGAAGTAATCTTTAATCAAGATATTAGATATGGCTTCATGTATTCATTTTGTTTACTATCTATGACTATGTCTACTTTTTGTTGGCTTTATAAACCAAGAATGAGCAAATGCCAGTGTAACTAGAAGCTAATGCCTTTCCAGCTGAGGTTGGCTTAGAGAATGCTAGCTGAGTGGGTTCAAGCACATAACCCATACTGAAACTTCTCCTGTCACGGATTTAAAAATATAGACAAAAAAAAAAACACAATGAGTTGGCAATTGATTGAAGAATAATAACCAACCAATTAGAATTAATTCAATGTAGCAAGTGTTATAACTTCAATGATATGATGAAACTTAATGGTATCATCCTATATCAGTGTACTGGTTGAATCTGTCTGTTGTTACTTGTCATTGCCCCTCTGTTGAATCTGATACATCACTCAATGTGCCAGGGGATTGTGGTTATATAAAACGTTCAAAGTTTCTGTAATGACGATGGTTTAGGGAAAAAAATATTTAGAAACGCATCAAAGGCATCGTTCTTAGACTTATGCCATCACGTGATTTTAAGCTTCCTATGTGAAAGAGGATATATGACCCAGATTTTGTTTAGAAGTTAATTTGACAACAATAATTTGATTTCTGTGCCACGTATCATACTCTAACCATACACTCATTAAGAAAAGGAAAAACAATGAATAGAGTCCATAGTCATTTAATTTACCTCACGGCATCTAGCAATTGGCTAGCTATGCGTTTTCTTCTGTTGGAGGGAGTAACCCAAATGGTTCTAATGCCACAAACAGCAGGGACTGCTTTATTTTCACATAAGATTGCCCCACCAGGTGGTCCGTCTATCACCGCAGAATCACTCATTGAAGCGGCTCTTTTGTCAACTTCCCTTTGAAACATAATATTTCCAAACTAGAGAGTGGTTGAATATGACTTTGTGTCCTTTTTCCTGGTGCTATCAGAATGTCCAAAAATTGAGCAAGACATAACTTTGAATGCTTCTTTGATTGGTTCTGCAACTATGCAACCAACAATTCTCTGGAGGGAAATGAACAGATAGACCTGTATATATCACATAGGAATGTCAATTTCTACCCGTGCGTGAGGATCCTCGTAGGGACTGCCCCATTTGGAGCCTCGCGGTGTGGAATTTTTTTCGTGGGGACGAGGACGGGGGACAAAATCCTTCGAAGTTGATTCAAGGACAGGAATAGAGATAAAACACCCCCCGCCCCGAGTAGATTACATATATATATATATCTCTTATTATGTGTGCTATATATCATAAATACTAATAACATTTTGGTTTTTTCATATTTTTTTATTTAATTTGAATATTATGATTGTACTATTTAAGTTTGAACTTGTTATGATATAACTTTAAATTTAATAATATATAATTTTATTGGATTTTAGTTTGTAATTTTGTAATTTTTTTTATGAATTATTGGGGTCCCCGTGAGGATCCATAGGAATCCATGAAGACGGGGACAGAAGAGAAAAACTCCTCACGTTGGGAATTAGGGACTGGGACGGGGGGAAATATGAGAGGCGGGGACGGAGAGCAGAAGAGTACTCCCCGCCCCCACCCCTACCCTGTCCCATTGACATCTCTAATATCATGTCAATGAATAAAGCAAAGGAAGGTAGTCAATTGTCTCAATCCCGAGGTATTCTTGCTTAGGTCCAAACTCACCACTTCACTTTTACACACACAAAAATCCAAGCTAAAATCACCCACAATGTGTTGAGTTGTTATTGTGGGTCCTCTTTTGATGTGTTGTTAAAATTTTGGTGAGTGTATGCAAAAGTTTTGGACCTAGGCAAGAATACCTCCTCAATCCCCAAATGTCAAACATGAAGAAGAATTGGAGATTTTAATAAAATCAATCAACAAAAGGGAAAATAAGTACTATATAATGAATTAACATAACCTATATTGCAAACAAGCTTAAAGAGCTAAACAAAGTTTATGGCTCTTTTGGATAAGCTTATAAAAAAGGACTTTTCTATTTTTTTTAAATATTTTATATTTAGATATAATGTTTAAAAAATATTTTTAAGTAATAAAATGACTTTTAAATTTCTTTAAATAAAAAAAGATAAAATAATATTTTTATAACAAAATTACTGAAAAGAAGATCTTGAAATTGTATGTAATGATTTTATCTAATGACAAACACACTTACAAAAATTTTTTTTTTTAGAAAAAGAAAAGCTAATCTAAACGCACTCAAAGTAGCCAAGAAAAAAGAAAAGCATTATCCACCTTGCAGTGTTTATAGACTATCCATCTATTTCCTAGCTCAATTTCCATCATTTTCCCAACCTCTTCAACCTACCACATAGACAACTATCCAATTAAATGCTAAAAAAAACAATGATTCAGTCACCATGTTTACATGCAATTTGAGCAACAAGAAAAGAACATTTTCCTCGTAAACTTAAAAAATGGGGTTTAAACTAAAAGCCTTGTTTCTTTGAGCAGATGGGTCACTGTCTAACATCGAAATGACTCGATCCCTTTTGACATTGGGCACGGGGACAATCCTTTGGCTGGTCCAACCCTGAAGAACAAAAATATGAATCAAATGAAGTCCCCATCATGCATGGAACACACAGTCACACGCCCAATCAGAGAACTTGTGATGGACTTAGTTTGAATTGGATCCCTCGTGTGTAACGTTTATGAAACTCTGTGTGCGCTTTCTCATCCTTCGTATCACCAGGAGCAAACTTGACCCCACAAGTAGAACAAGCGCGTAACAGAAAATCAGATTGACCAAAAATCCAGATGGAACTGGGTATAGCTCTTCTTCTTGTTCTTCACAACTGTTCTTCCCGTTACGATCGATTCTGGTCTTGAACACGAATCAACCGGTATGTATCTGTGTGACCCTTTATCGGTTACACTTCTTTTTCCGCACCCAGAAAGAAAAAAATATATAAAGCTTGGAACTTTCTTTTATTTTGTGTAACTTTACGAGCAACCAAATAGATTGATCCGAGAAAGGGGGGCTTACATAGGTCTTGGGTGATGATAGGAATTGAAGATATGATGTTGTTTCTTCTCCTATATGGCCAATTCGTCAACTTCGCCATCAATGAGGGAATGCGGTGGGTCCAAAGAAGAAGAGGAAGATTTGAAGAAAGTACTGATCTTGGACTGCATGGAGGCTCCTTCTTGTGCTACTACTACTACGGCCAGCCAAGTTGATACATTATTTTTTACCCTCTTCTGATTTGGCACCAAAACCAGCTTGAAACTTAGGTTGCATTTTAAGTTGAGTAATGATATGGGCATTATTTTTTTCACACTATTTTTACACTTAGTTAACAATGAGTAAATGTTTGGTTAATACAACATATCATTTGGTTAATGAGTTTTACTAGCTTGTAAATGATTGGTTACAAAAACTCATTAACCAAACAATATACTGTATTAATAAAAAATTTACTCATTATTAATCAAGTGTAAAAGTGGTGTAAAAAAATGGTATGCAAGAATCATTATTGTTTAAGTTTCCCTCTCATCATTAGAGGCACATTTCTATAGACACATTTGTATGCTGCTATCAAAACCAGCAAATCCGTTGGGAAGATATATACTAGTATATAAAACACAATTTATCACATGTTAATAATAGTTTTAATACTTAAATTTCATTATATCGTTATGCTTTTTATTTATGATATTTTTGTGAGTATATAAGAACTTGTTAACATTTGATTTTTTAAAATCTTAAATATGATAAATATCTTTTTTGTAAGTCATGTCTCTTATCTCTTTGAGTAGAAAAGCAACACATAAACCGAAATTCAAATTTTTTTTGTCATTAGAGAACTAAAGTAATTATGTTTCTTTTCTTTAAGAGCCAAATGTAATCACATTCAAATTTAAACAATTGCAACTGAACAATTAGTGCATCAACAATGATAAGAAAAGCCAATGATTTTTGCTCTTTGACAAGCTATTCAGATTTCTACTAGAAAAATTAAACTCAGGTAAGTTATTAGACTACAAGGTAAGTGCTTTTGTATTTTTGGTTTATTTTATATTTACTTTGATTTTTATAAGTATTTTAGTAAAATTAATACTAATTTTTTTTAGGGAGATATATGCAAATAGATTACAAAATTATTTAAGGAAAAAACATGTTAGATGGAGGAGAAGATTAATAATAAATAACAAGAGAGCAAAACAATTACATACACAAAGACATAGTAGGAGCTTTTCGGGTATGTCATTTATGCTTTTGCAAAACTTGACTCCTTGAAATCTTAATATATTTTGCTTATGAAGTATAAACTTTAGATGATTTTTTGTTTTCCTTACTTTTCACACTTTTCACATATCATAGAGTTGGGGATTTGATGAACAATTTAAGATTAAATATTATTATAAATGATTGAAAATTGAGAATATGAATGAAGAAAAAATTCACTTATTTTTCATTTAATGTTCGATAATGACTAGCTAAGATTTTCTCAAAAAGTGTTGAATAAATATATTGTTATATATTTTAAGTTTGACTAATTGAAGTGATATTGATATTAATTTTGCAATTCATTCAATAGCCAAAAAGAAAAAAAATTACTTCATACTAGACAATTTCATACCTTAAATATATTATACTCAAAAAAATTTACTGTCATTTGATAGAAATGAGCAATTTGATGGAAAGTAATTTTAGCTCTTATGCATAGAGTAAATTTTTTTTTAATAAGGATCTTATGTAATTAAAAGAAAACCTAACAGAAGTACAACTTTTAGGCAAGAAGTGATTATTATATTTTGGCATTCAATTTTGTCTGAATACAGGGAGTTCTTATTAGTTTATTTTTGCCTACCTTTCTCTTTTATTTATTTAGGAGCATACATTTGCAATAGAGTCATAAAATATTTTGTCTTCAAAAAAACCAAAACATAAAAGGAATATGAATTCCAAAAATATATATTGCAATCATTTTCTTTTATTTTTATACACAATCAGAAAACTAAAGTATTAGCTTGATGACTCCTTATTTTAAATGACAAAGGGTTGATTTAAATGCTTTACTAATTTAGGATTCAAATTTATTATATTGTTTGAATTTTCTTTTTTTTTTTTTGAATTAGGAAATATTACACAGACTGTTCCTTTTTATCTAAATATTTAATGGGGAGGAATCAACTTACATTGGTGTAAGACTTAATCCACTTACACCACTCAATATTTTTTTTATTGAATATACTTTTTATTGATCCAACCTTTAAATTATAACTATCTATCATGTTGATTATTTGTGTCAAATTTTGAAAAAAAATTGAATATCAATAAGAATATAATCAAATAGTTTATATTTTTATATATTTTAATAGATTATATTACACTAATTTTGATGTATATTAATGAGTCACAAAATAATTTCAAATTAGTGTGAAATTTTATAAGTATGATCTACATGATAAAAACTTTGAATCGAATAGTGGATTTTGTGATAAAGTTATCCAATAAAAAGTTTTTGAGTGGTGTAAAAGTGATCAAGTCTTACATCAATGTAAGTTGATACCTCCCCATATTTAATTGTCTCTTTTATTTATTATCAATTATTTCTTTTTGATATTTTTATCTTTTTTAATTAGAGAAATTGATAAATCTATGTTGTTTGAGGTATGTAGGAGACAAAGAAAATTTGGATAGTTCCCATCATGATCAACCTATTATAAAGAATGCATTGGATTATAATAATTGCTCTTCCAATAATCGTTTTCTCTCTAATATACCAAATGGTTAGTTTATTTATATATTTCATATTTATATCATTTTTGTATATAGATTTGTAACTTAATTTTACCTTTATTATTATATGTTTACGTATTAAGTATTAGGAAATGGAAGAAAACATTCTCATGTTCCTTTGTCTAGCAAAATAATTTTTCAGAAAATCATTTGCCATCAACTTCTTTCAAAGTCTTTGATATGACATCGAGTATTGAATCCATGAACATAATAACATGTATACTAATTTTTTTTTCTTTTATATTGTTATAAATTGCATAAAGTTTATCTTTTAATAAATTTAGCAGATAAAGAAAATGTTTCAGACAAATCATCGCAAAAAGTTATATGTGGAGTTAATGGTTGTTTGACAAACGTGTTTTCTCTATCAAATATCACTAATGGTTAGTATTTAGTGTTTATCTATGAATATGTCATTGTTTTATTTATCATATTTTAATTTTAGTTTAGTGATTCTTTCTAATAATCTAGATATTACGAATTTTACAACCAATGTTTCAAGAAATCTTAATGTTCCTTCAATTTTTGAGAGAATTGAACATAAAAGGAAACGAACATCATCCACCACTCCAAAACCTAAAAGCTATGAATCGTTCATGATTAAAAGAAGAGCCACATTCCAGATTGTAGAAAGTATATCTCAAAATGCAGGTATTTATGGCTTTTTTAAAAAATAAAGAAATTATTGTCATGTTCTATGTCTTTTTATTTAAACATTTCAACATGACTTCTTATCAGATATTATCATGATGATAACCTATTTATGTGCAATAAATAGAGTCACAAAGAACTATGGAAGAACACAATCAAAATAAGTCAAGTGTGACATTAAATGAGAAAAAGAATTTCTCAAAAAGGTACACAAATAATAGAAATTAAACTAATTATATTTTTACCATTCACCCTTAATTTAATGTCTTCATCATTTTTCATTTATATTGTCTCTTAATCTAAATTTTATTTTAATGCAGTCAAACGATAAGATTAGAAAGACATATTCAAGTTGAATATATTATTGAGTCTGTGTCATAAAATGGTTCAAAAGTCTTTCTTGATTCTCAAACATGTAATGGGGAAAGTTCTCATCAAGTTGCTGCAATATCTAATTCAACTAAAATTAATCATTTAATTGATCATGAAGGTACTATGCACATTTTATACTTTTAGCATATAAAATTATTATATATCATTTTTTTAATGAACCTCTTTTTAGTTTTTCTTTAATATTTTTTTAATTATTTACATGTAATACACTAGATATATTATTTATTTCATGCTAAGGTTAATTTTTATGAGTTTTATGATTTTCTCATGATATAATTAATTTAGAAACTAATTGAACAATTTTATACATAAATCTTATAAAAAGTATTGTAATAAACAACACATTATTATTTTAATGAACATTTTAAACACGAGTATTTCAGGATCGCACTGCTTAACCATAGTCCAGTTACTTGTTTTTTATTTTTTATTTTTTATTATTAATTGATAACTTGACGCGAATTAATAGTTATTTATTGAGCTTTTTGATTTATTTTATTATTAATTGGTAACTTGTCTGTTAAATCTTTGAATTTATATATTGGTTAATGAATTTTAGTTTCTCAATTTTATTTTATTTGTTAAAATTATTAAACGGGCCAGCCTGTTTAGGCCCTGCGAGTTTATATGAGACGAGTCAGTTTAGTTATCATATAGTTTATTTAAACATGAGTAATTTTAACTAGTGGCCCGTCATGACATGTTTAAACTTGCTGGACCAGCTTATTAAACACCCCTACACTTTTATTTAAGAAAAGTGTATAGACATCTTGAACTTTATCTTATTTCGAAGTAGTCATCATGAACTTTCAGATTCAGGTAAAATTTTTTTAATCTTTTTGAATCATATAAACAGACTCTACAATTCACTAAATAAGCCAAAAATATTCATTACTTGACTTACACTTATTAATTAGTACACATGAAAATATTTATTTTCTTCATATTATTTTTAAAAAAATATTAAGAAAATTATGCTTTTTCTTTAATTTATATGTCTATAAATACAAAAAAATAGAATAATTTCAAATAAATTAAATTAAAAGAGAAATGTATTTTAATTTTTTTAAAAAAATTTATGAACAAATTAAATATTATCATGTATGTTAATAAATACTTACAACTCACATTATGAGTAATTTTAACCAGTGGCTCGTCATGACAGGTTTAAACTTATTTAAGAAAAGTGTATAGACATCTTGAACTTTATCTTATTTTCAAGTAGTCATTATGAATTTTCAGATTCGAATAAAAAAATCTTAATCTTTTTGAATCATGTAGACAGACTCTACAATTCACTAAATAAGCCAAAACTATTTATTACTTGACTTACACTTATTAATTAATACACATGAAAATATTTAATTTCTTCATATTATTTTAAAAAAATATTAAGAAAATTATGCTTTTTATTTAATTTATATGTCTAAAAATACAAAAAATAGAATAATTTCAAATAAATTAAATTAAAAGAGAAATGTATTTTAAATTTTTAAAAAAATTATATGAACAAATTAAATATTATCATGTGTGTTAATAAATACTTATAACTCACATTATAAATAATTTTTATTTAAATTATATATGAAAATTTTATTTATAAGTTTTAAAAATCTTAAAGACTTCATTCGAATGATTTAAAAGTTCATAATAATTATTCCAAAATTAAATAAAATTTAAGAAGTGTTTGTATATTTTCTTTTTATTCTTTTTATTTTTATTCGTGTAATAAGCTCTAACTCTACGTCCGATGGGCCTGTAATAGGGCCCAATTCCATGCCCCCGAGCCCAACAACTGCAAGCCCAACAACTGAGACACTTGTTTGTTTGTTCGCACTTGGCAATCGCATCTCTCAGCTGAGCTGCAAGCAATTGCGCAAATGCAACAAACGACGGCCCCTATCTCAACCACCACTCCCACGGCGGAGGCACCGCCAAAACAGGTGGCACTAGCAATGGAGAGTATGGCACAAGCCCAACGAATCATCGCAGATATCAGAACCGGTGCCGATCGCCTCCTCGAAGCTCTCTTCCTCACCGCACAGTCTCATCAAAGCAACAAGCTTCAGCAGCTGTTCCTCAAAGAAGATGCTTGCATGCGTCAATATCTGCAGCACCTTCGTTCCGTCGGTGTGCATTTTAACTGAATTTCGGTTTCCAAGATTAAGGATTTATGCTTTTTTCTTTTTCTTTTTTTTCTCTTTCAGTATTGTTTCTCTCTCGAAAATTTCTAATTTGTGCTTCTTGCACGTGTCTGCGTGATTTTTTTGTTGTTGTTCTGTTAGGAAGGCAACTAGAAGAGTGTGGGGTTCAGAGTGAATGGGTTCGATCGCGAAGAGATTTTTGGGGCTTGCATATGCCTTTGGTTTGTCCAGATGGCGCTGCGGTTGCATATGCTTGGAAACGACAGCTTGCGGGACAAGCTGGTGCATGTGCCGTTGACAGGACTAGGTTCCTTTCGCTTCATTCAATGAAATAATTTTCTATGAAGTATTACTTAATATTCAATTTCATGTGCTGATGTGCGTACAATAAAAAGGAAACCGGTTAATCAATAATAAAAAAAGTGACAGATGAAATAGTAAGAAAAAATCTCTTTCCTTTACTATATATTTCGTTGTATTCCCAAACAAACATTAAGATATGTCAATTATTTTCCTTTTCCAGGGTAAATTGTCTAAACAAAGGGAAGAATTATTTCAGTATCCTTCCGAATCTTTTCAATTCATTAATGATTTATTATAATCCTTTTCATTTCATTATGTTCCATTCATCCAAATGAGCTGTTAGTATTCACCAGTGATTAACTGAGAAACTATATTTCTTAAATTATATTAAAGAAAATCAACGATACTATGTTTTAGTAGCACATTTTATAAACAAGGAGTGACGGTAAATAAATAACATGGGATCTAAATGTGATGCTGGAGTGCAATGTGGGTGACCTCTGTTAAAGTTCAGAAGATTTTATCATGCTTAAGTGAATATCTTAGTTCTTGAAATTTTATTATTACCTCCAGAATTCATAGTGCAATTATACATGATCTGATCACTAGGCAAGTGAAGGTGTAAGAACAACTGCCTCATACCTAAGTTGTGTAGAAATATAATACAATTACGACTATGCTAGTTTACTTATAATAGACGCCAGGCTATGGCTTTGTTGTCCTGTAAGTGGGGAAAATTGCCATATCTGCTCGCTTCAGTTCACTTCCATTTCATATGTTTCACTTCCAAAATTTACTCTGGACTAATTTAAACTGTTACCTTGCCAGCGAGTTTCTGTAAGAATTTTGTTGCTCCACTTTTTTCAACGCAATTAAAAAAAAGGCGTGCAATTTTTTTATAGTCTTTTTTAGGGTACTATGATTTATAATGCTCTTACTGACTTCCCAATGCTGTTGATCCATGCTACATTAGCTGCTCACATAGGCTTTTGAATGGTTTCAGGTTAGCTCTCAAAGCCTTCACTGATCAGAAAAGGCGTTTTTTCCCTCATCTTCATGATGGACTCGAAAATAATGAACCAGCTTCAAAGAAACATTGTGCGTCTGAAGAAATTATAATGGATCCGAATGAAGAAATTAATTTTCTTAGGACGCTACCAGATGTTCTAAAGCGTTTGGAAAAGGAAGTGCCAAATTTGAAAATTTTGACTTTTGAACGATTGGACTGGTTAGAAAGAGCTTTTACACTGACCTCTTCAACAAATGAGAGTTCTCTGGAACATAATTATCATGGATCTAATATGCTGAGGCCAGGATCATTGAGAACTATTGCTGCAGAGAAGGTTGCGGTGATAGAGCTGTTGTTTCCATCGGTCTTAAGAGCTGTTGTATCCTTGCATCCTACTGGTTCCATTGATCCTGATGCTGTAGCTTTCTTTTCTCCGGATGAGGTATACTGGACAAGATTATTCTGACTTTATCATTCTTTCTCTTTCGTAATATTTATATGTGTTGTGAACTGTTTGTTTGGTTATTTGCATGTTATGACCATTCTAGATGACATTATGTTATTCATCTCAACATCAGTTCTGTCTGTGATACATCTTGTAAAGAATGTGATTTTCTGATTTTACCCTCTCATGAGGCCTTAGTTGGTAGAAATGTGAGTTATTTATTGATGACTGTATCCTGCATTTTAAGCAATAGCTACTGGTGTAAAATGACTGTCCTCAGTCTTGGTTTGAAGATTGATAACATCATTGTTGAATTAAATCGAGCTTGAATGAAGCCTGTATTGAATGCAGTAGCTACAATGCTTCATTTTCATATTGAACTGAGAACTTGCTTGTCTACAAAACTCCCCTGCCTTCGTGAAGCTCTATTTTTATTCACTTCTAGGATGGTTTTTATAATAATCAACATGGTTTCAGGGTGCTATGGGCTGTGGTCATCCACCATGGTTATAATAATTTTTTCTTTACCATTTTACCACATCAAAGATTTCCTTTATTTGTTCTGCCTCATAGCATGTATCTCAGTAATATCCGTTTTGTTAGATAGTCTACTCTATAATATGTATGTTTTGTTACCAAGGTTGTCAAACTCGCGAGTTTACCTAAACTCGTGGAGCCTTGGTAAACTCGACTCGTAAACTCGAATCGTAAACTCGTAAGAGTTTACCTATTTAAAAAATAATATCATAGTACCAAAACATAATAAAATAACATATGCATAATCAACATTCAACATTCTAACTCCATAATAAATCAAAAAAAAGTAACAAAGTATGATAGTAAAAATTAAAGCAATACATAAATCAGCAAATCATAAGGGGCACCAACATTTCAAACATGCTGGAATGACATGAAAAAAAAAAGCTGAATTATTCACCAACAAGCTTAGGTAACAGATATGTACCCACGCACCCACAACAGAATGGAGCTTGCAACATGCACCCACAAAACACACAAGTTCAAAATAGAGACGTACAACAGGAACCCACAACCATGACTAATAGAGACACAATAAAATGGTGGGACTTGCACAATAGACACCCACCTAGAAAGCTAAGAGGCGCAACTGACCAAGACACGTGTGGAGCAAATCGACAGTGAGAGGAGGAGTGGCGAGATGAGTAGCTCACCAGTGACGCAATTCGAGCTTTAACGAGACGAGTAGAGCAGAGGTTGCGGTGGTGAGAACTTAGGATGCGATGGAGCATCTTCTACCTGACTGAAACGGTGAGTTTTGAAAATTGAAACAAAACGCCACCATTTTGGCCTTTTTTGGCTCAAATCAGCATAATGGTCCAAATTTAGTGAACTCGGTCTTGAACTCGCGAGTTTACCCAAGTTCACCCGAGTTTACCCGAGTTCACCCGAGTTTACCATGGTCCGAGTTGGAAGGCGAGTTGGCTCGATTTGGTGCCTAAACTCGTCAACTCGGACGAGTTCACGAGTTAACTCGCGATTTTAACAACCATGTTTGTTACGATTCTTTCTGAAGCTTTCAGAGTTCTTATGTTTTCAACTTGTTAATTGTGCCCATTTGGAAATCTAAAACTCCCTCTAAGGTCAAGTCCTTCTTCTGGACAGCGGTACGCAAGAGGACAATATAAATGACAGTTGCAGATTTGTACTCCCCACAGGCATCTTTCTCCTGATATTTGCATATGTGCAGCTTGAGTTTGGAAACTGTGGCACATTTATTTTTACATTGTAAGAGGGCTACTTTCCTTTGGAATAAGCTGTTTGTTTGTTGTGCTGGATAAATATTGGGTGTGCCCCTTCTATTTGGAGTTGATTCTCTTGGTTGGTTTTAAAGGTTTTGGTAGAAACAAGGAGGCCAAAATTTTTGGTAGTGTGCACTCTTTGCAGTTCTTTGATGTATTTGGTTGGAGCAGAGTGCCCACATTTTTAAGGGTGCCTCTTTGCTCCTAGATTTGCTTTGGAATAGGGTTGTGTTTATGGTTTCTCTTTTACTTTTTTTCTCTCTAGTAGATTTTTTTTAATAAATAAAAAAGAGCTCTAAATTGTTATTTCTTACTAAAATTTGCATGGGTGTTACATCCATATATTTCACTGTTATATAGTTGCTTTAGTGCCTTTGGTTCAGCTTATTTAAATGTGTACAACCTTAACAGAGAGGAAGCTATGTGCATGCAAGGGGTTTTTCAATTCATCATGTGTATAGACATATCACGGTAATGATCTTTGTTGTTAACTTCATATTTCATGTAATTCTTTTTGTGACTTTCTGAAATCTCTTTCTGATTGAAGCCTTTTGGTCTTCCCCTGCAGGAATATGCAGCTACAGCTCTGCAGTATTTTCTTGGGAACCAAACTGAAACATCTCTGTATTATCTTTTGGTACTGGAATTGTCTTTGCTTTTGCAAAGTTCCTCACTTTATCATGATGCTTATTTTGGTTAGTAGCTGTTAATTCCTTATGTGGTTAAGGATTTCTTAGCTTTCTGCCTATTTTGTTGTAGCACTGGATTTGCAGCTACCAGACTTTATTCACAAGATCGTGCAGGTTTGATCTGCAATTTCCAGATCCTTAGATTTCCACATTAGATGGTAGTATTACTCATCTCAATTTGTTGATGGTGCAGCAAGTGTTCACGGCTACTTGCCATGGATAAACAATCAGCTTTACTGTTACCTCCAGTCCACCGTCCTTACTGGCAGTTTTCCTTTTCAAAAATTGTGTCAACCATCTCCTCAAAGGATCAGAATTCAGGTATTACTCAGGCTTATCATGTTGGCTGCTTTTCTGAGGAAGTGTGATTGCGTCTACCAATGATTTAGGTAAGCCCAGTTCAACTAGACGTGGAACTACAAGGCACAAGAGTCTCCACTTCATTGTTTGTGTTTATATTCCATCTTCCTATGTATAGTTTGGAAGGGAAGGGGTTGGTGAAGTAATTTATTTTATATGTTATAAATTTTTTTATCTTAGACTTGGTCTGCGGGAAATTTATCAGTACATGGCTTGCAATTGAAATCTATGTCTACAAAAATTGATGTACAAATAAAATAAAAAAAAGGCGAAAAAAATAAATACTAAATCTCATTACATAGTACGGTTGTCTAGAAAGGGGAATCTTTGTCATGCCCAAACCGTTTTACATGACAAAAGAACGTAGAAACGTAAATGAATGAACAAATAACGAGCGTTCTCGTAGGTCCTGGCTCACTATCTGCAACCATTAATTATCATGGTTGAAAATACGAAGCATACACATGGAATTTCAAGAGCATATTAAATCTCTAACTCAAACACCATTACACCACGGGTACTGAACATTTGCCGAGGCATTTTTAGACAGGAAGAACAGAGGAAGGAGCATGCTGTGCACACGTATTGAAAAAGAGAAAATAAAAGAAAAAGAAGGACATAAGGTGCATTCAAGAAAGAAAGAAACCACTTGTTTCACCGGCCATCAGCAGAAGTAAAAGACTCTGCAAATCCATTAGGTCTTGCAGGGATACTACTCTTACTGTCTTCAAGGTCGATATGGCTCAAGTCCTTTCCTTCTGTCTCCTGCCAGCCCTTCACCATCTGGTTAAGGGGAAGGCTATAATCGATGCCAGAATACTCCTCAGTGTCATCATCAAAAGGTTTCCATTTTTCAACAAGCGGTGCCAGAACATTCACAGCATGACCCATATCAGGCCGTTGGTATGGTTCTCTGGCAGTGCAGTGCCCAGCTAGCTCGGCAACGATGGAGATGCTCTTAAATGATTCTTCCTTTATGTCAAGGGCTGGGTCAATAGCAGTCATTAGTTTCTCCTTATCTGATTTTATGTGCCAGAACCATGCTGCCAAGTATTGGCTTTCCTCAGGTCTATCCTCATCAAGTGCCATCAATCCGGTCAACAGCTCCATTAGCACAACGCCAAAACTGAAAACATCTGCTTTGGTAGTGATTTTTCCTGTCACTAAAATATATATAAAAATATAGAAGCCAGAATTAGTATAATATACGAGTGTATCAAATAAATCAGGACTATAAAAGTCCAAATATGCGGTACTAGACATATAATGCAGAAATGCACAGTCTATTCCGGTGAAAGATTTTTCTGTGATGCCCGTTTTTTTTTTATGAAAATGCTTGGACTCCTATATTTCACTTCTTTTCAAGACTTATCAAACTGGCTAGAAGTATATATAGATGAACAAAATTGACTGATTTCTCCAGTAATTTCTGAAAGAGCAACCACATGTCTCAATATCTATTCCATGTATAATGCATATTCAACATACTCTAAATGATGCATATAAGTAAATTAGAGTTTTTTTCCCCCTTAGAATCAGTTACTTTACTAACAGCCTTAAATCCAATGCAATAAAGCATTTGAACGGAAAATATGAGGTCAATGGCTCTATCAATTCTGCTAGAGCTCCACTAGGAAATCTGCACCTTAGAGAAAGCTCAGACAGCTTTTGGAAACCATATACTGCTGTAGGTATTAGCATATACAATCAACAATAGTTTAAAAACAATTAAAAATTACAGAGATTAGAGTGACCAAATAAGGGTATATGTAATCTTAAGAACTTCTAAAAAAACAAAATCACCTGCATATTCTGGTGCCAAGTATCCAAATGTCCCAGCAAGCCGGGTAACTACAGATTGTTTTCCATCTGGAGCAAGTTTTACCAATCCAAAATCTGAGACTTTTGCTCTAAAGTCGTCCCCAAGCAAAATATTTGATGACTTAAGATCTCTGTGAATGAAGCTCTGGTGAGCCAGACTATGAAGATACTCCATTCCTCTAGCAACATCCAAGGCAATATTGAGCCTCCTCTTCCAAGAGAGGGGCTCCAGTTGTAAGCTCTTCCAATGGAAAAGATGCTTACTGAGAGCCCCTTGTGGCATATACTCATAAACTAGCATCCTCTCATTACCTTCAATGGAATTACCCAAAAGAGACACTAAATGGCGGTGTCGGACTTTCGATAGAACTGCAATTTCAGCCTGGAATTCATCTAAGGCTTTGCTACAAATCACACCAGCTTCCATTCTTTTTACTGCAATTTTAGTCCCATCGTCCAATTCTCCCTTATAAACAACCCCAAATCCACCACGGCCAAGCTCATTCTCTGGGGCAAAATTCTTGGTCACACTTCGAAGAACTTGAACCGATATCACAATATTTCCAGCTTCAATGACATGAGACTCCCCATTTCCACTGCTGTTTAGACTCCTAGACCCACTCCCTGTTACTGTGGAGATGCTTCCATTGGTACTGTTAGCAACAACAATCTTTACCACATCGTCTGAATCAGATGGATCCTTAGGGTGAATGACTAGTGAACTTGGACCCTCGGAGGTATCCTTTCTCCTCCTGAAACAATATACATAAAGGGGAATGAGCAGAAAAGCTGCAGCTGCAACACCTGCAATGGGGGCTACAATTGAAACCAAGTTTTTCCTTTTGGAAGAATTACTGGAATTGGGGTGTGCTGATGGAGTATCAGGTGAAGGTTCAGCCTTTCCAGATGACGGGCTGGTCCCTGATGAAGGAGCTTCTGGGCTACCACTTAACAGAGGATTCCCATTAGTCACAAGTTTCAAGTTGCCAGTAAAATGTGGCAGAGGAGGGGAAATGTTATTGCCACTTACATCCAACAATGTCAGAGATCTCAAGCTAGTCCAGTTACTAGGTATTACACCGCTTAGATTGTTACCCCCCAATCTGATTTCAACAAGAGAATCTAAGTTTGCAACCGAAGGACTTAGAGTTCCATTAAGACCAAAGTTGGGCAAAATAATCATAGACACTTTTCCATTGGCATTGCACTTTATTCCCAACCATGGCCCATCACATGGGTTATTACCAGACCATGAATTAACCAGATTTGAAGGATAATTCAACCCACCAAGAAATCCCAGAAGCACCATGACTTCAAAGGAGCATGGAATCCCCGGTTTGGATTGACAAAAATTATTCGAAGCAAAAGTGACTTTATTTGTTGTGAAATTCGGGATTGGACCCATGAAGTGGTTATTGTTCAAATCAAGATGGTCCAATTGCATTTTACCTAAAGCATCAGGGATTAGCCCAACGAGTTGGTTACCATTAAGATTCAGATCCTTCAGAGAAGTCAAATCCCCAATATTCGCCGGAATATTCCCTGTGAACTTGTTCCCATGAAGCCACAAACTCGTAACCGAAGCCATGGTTGCCACCACGTCAATAGTACCAGTAAGACCATCACCCAGCTGGTTATTCAACCACAGAACCTGCAAAACCATTCCTTTAAACGTCGCCGGAATCTCACCGGTTAAGTTGTTGCCGGAAAGTTCCAACACCGACAAAGATGGCATCTTTCCTAGAAAACCCGGCAAAGGACCAGCCAAATTGCAACTCATACAAGACAAATTGGTTAACTGAGCAGAATCCTGCAACCGAGAGGGGAATTCCCACCCACCATTGCTGGCATTGAGGTTATTGGAATCCAATGCCAAAACTTCGAGACTCACAAGCCCATCAAAGAAATCTTCGGGTATGGAATCGAATTCATTGTAATTCAAGAATGCATATTTCAACTTGGACAAGCCACTGAAAGATGGCAAGGGCCCTTTGAGTTTGTTGTTCTGAAGGCCTAAGTTCTCTAGCATGGTGAGCTGGTTGAAATTCATTGGAAGAGGACCCGTCAAGTTCAAGTTTTTAGCCTGAATCTGAGAGACCCTGTTGCCGTTGCAGAATATGTACTTCCATGAAGGATTGCCACATGGGTCTCCACCGTTTTCTGGCCACGGCAACAGCTCTGGGTTGTCCAACCCTTTTCTGAATTGGTTCAGAATCTTGACGTCGCTTGGGTCCGTGGCACTGAGAACCACCGCTGCAAGGGAGAGAAGAAGGAGTGCGGATACGAGGTTTGGATGTGGCTCTTCCATGTATGTGTGCGAGCGAGGTTTCATTTCATGTGAAACTGTGTTCGGAAAATGCTGCATTGAATTTGAGCTCACCCGTCATCTCGAATTTGTGAAAGGAAAACGCAAAAGAGGAACCCACTGATTTGTGGGGATGGAAAGAGAAGAAGGAGACAGTGGGAAAATAAAAAAGAACTGAACGAGGATTTGTTTGAATGAAAAAAGAAATCAACTTTTTTAAGGAATAAAGAGGGGAATTAATGCTGTTACCAAAAGAAAAATACTATGTACGCAGAATTTATTTTGGATAAATAAGTGATTCTTCTAATTTGACTTATTTAATAATTATTTTTAAGTCTTACAAATTCTCACGGTTGACAAAAAAAATTAGTTGTATAACATTTTTTTTTAGGGATAGTTGTATAACATTATTCTTTCGTTTTTTGGTTTTTGAAAGAGTAATGTTATACGGTTAAAAAATATATTAGAATTTAATTAAATTTATTAAAATTCAAAAATAATTATTTGATTAGTTAACATAGTAGATATAATTCATTTATCTAAGAAGTCATATCAATAACAAGTTACTGAGGTAAAAATTCTATCTACCTAGTATTTTTCAAAAGGAAGTAATGTTATACTATCCGACTTCAGATGATTAGGCAAGCATATCCGCATAGGTTTTGTTGTTGGGTTGGGATAGCTTTTGAGCAAACTCACAATTTCCGTCATAATATTTTACGCCTCATCATCATCTCATCCATGGTTTCCCACGTCACCACATATATACTATCCACTATGACATGCCCTCCTCGCTTTCTGTGCCTCTCTGACTCCTACCGTAACCCAGAGGGCATTATCAACTTCTTAAAATTTTAAAAAAAAAATACATTTCATGAATTTGAAGCATTTTTATGTTTTTGTGTATAAAATATGTTTTGTAACACATAACTCATTTTAATTTTGAAAAAACTTAAAACCATTAAGTGAACCTATTAGAGTTGACCTCATGCACCTCGCTTGATGAAAGGAAAGGTTAAAACTTAAAATCATTTAAAGTAGGTCAAGTGCGGCACACTTGAGGTAATTATCTATTAATTTTAATTGCTCATTTAACAATTTCAAGTTTTTTAAAGTTCAGTGATAAATTCATGGGAGTTAATATGTATTTTATCTTTTTTAATTTGATTTTGAGTAATTAGTTTTTGAATTAAAAAATGTCAAAAGAGTTTAATTTTAATTCTAGTGAGTGTAAAAAAAATTATATTATCACTCAATTGTATATTAAAATAATAATAAAAGAGTTTAACTTTTTTATGTAATTATTATCATAATTAAATTTTTTAATGATGTGATAATATATAATTAAGTATTAATATATAAAAAAATTATATCAACAATGTGTCAAAATTAAATTTAATGTTAAATCTTTGTAAAAATCAATCAAACAATCTTTTTAATTATTTAAGGTGAAAAGAAAAGATTAAAAAGGTATGTGCATTTAATGCTTTTGAAAATTAAAAATTACCTTTTTAGTCTTTTTCGCCCCTTCTCTTTAAGCAATTAACAAAATTGTTAGGCTAACTTTTATGAGAATTTAGCATTTCTCTAATTGAGTTTAGTTTCAATTCATAGTACACCAAAAATAAAATCTTTAATTTTTTTTACTATATTTACTTATAATTAATTAGTTCCTTAATCCATATAAGTTCGTGACTGTAATTATGATAATTATAATTATGTGACAAGTGTCTATTAAGTTTATAGCTCAAGTGACATTGATTCATTATTTAAGATTTTAGTGTAATGTTAATCCCAAATGTTTTTTTGGTTACAAGGAAGGGCAAAAGACTCCTAAGAAACAACTACACTACGAAGAAAAGAGACTCTGGCAAGATCATCACCAAGGATCCTTCCACACCCTAGAGGAGGTAGCTCAAGAAGGTGCACCCCGATAGTCCAGAATGATAGTATTTAGCAAGCCAATCAGCTGCTTTATTTCCTCCCTCAAACCATGAGTAACACGGACATTCCTAAGTTCAGTAATCCAGTTAAGCATAAAAGCACATGGATGAGAAGCATTGCACCTCTTCAAGACAAGATAAACCTCACTAGAAGAGTCAGATTCGATCCAAAGAGAATGAATTCCCTTATCCCAAGCAATCTGAAGCGCCGTAAACATTCCCCACAACTCAAACAAAAGAACACTAGACGAGCCCATATTCCTCACGAAACCACCAAGACAAGCACCTGAACTATCTCTAAAGACACCCCCACACTCGGCCTGTTACCCATCATTTTTACATGAATTATGCACGTTACATTTTATCCAACCCTCCTCCGAAAATTGCCAACTCACAGAGATCTGATGATAACAATATTGTCCCCGAATAAGGTCGTGCATTTGATCTGCGTTCACTTGAGCCATTTCCATTGTTTTGTGTCTAGCCATAAAGAGAAAGTTATCCAAGGTGTTACTCTTAACTTCAAAGACTAACAAATTACGATTCAACCAAATGTGCCAAAGAGTGAGGCCGAAAAGCAAGTTCCAACTTAATGCCGAATGTTTTATCCTTTACCAAGTCGCTTATCTCCTTCTTCTAAGAAGTTTCATGTACTCAAAAAAAAAAAATGTGACAAGTCATGATAATTATTACAATTATTAATAATGTAAATATTTTAATTATTCTATGTATATACTTTTAAAGTGATGTAAAATTAATATAAATAAATGAATAAATAAGTAATATTATTATTTTGATGATAATAAGTAACAAAAATAAAATAAAATATAATACATAATTCACGCATTAATATATTGTAACTAACTATGGTTATTTGTTGGAGCTACCAATAGCTGCTGATATTGTGGCCAGGTTATACTGTTAGAGCTACCAGTAGCACCTGATTTTATGACCAGGTTATTTGTTAGAATTTTTTTGGCTTAATCTTTTAAATTTTGCTTCATCAGCAAATTGAATTTTATTTATTTATTTTAGTAACTAACATTTTGGTTACTGAAAGTCTAATACATAGGACTAATTTGAATGAATTTTTAAAAAGATGTGTTTTTTTATTAGTTTTCTCTAAAAGATTTTTTTATTGAAAAATAAAGCATTCTAATGTGTGGATGTATTACTAAAGAAGTACTTTTTAATTGTATTTTTATTTGGATTTTAAATTATATAAAAAAGGATAAGGGCTGTCATTATTAAAATCAGTCATATTTTGAAAATTAGCTTTTGTAAAGTATTTTTTAAAAGTACAAACGTTAGCTAGGAAAATAAAATAAAATTTTAGCTTTTTTTTTTGTAGCTATTTTCATTGCTTCTCGTTTCAACACACTAAAACATAAAATAAAAAATACATCCATATGAGCTCATAGTTTTAGTTCCATAATACCATACCACATATGATCATGATGTAATTTTTATTTTTATTTCCTTTTCCTTGTGTCTCAACAAAAAAAAATTGGTGAAAGATTATTTCTTCAATTGTATTCAAATTATTTTATTATTACATTCAAGTAATATTTAGAAAGCTAGTACATATTTTTGTTTATTTATTTCCATAGTTCAATAAAAAAACTATTTGAAAATTTTTGATTAATTAATTTACATAATATTAGTAAATTTATTTTAAAATATCTTCGTGATTCGGCTTCACAAATTTGATAAACCATTAAGGTTAATTTAGATATAAATTTTTATAAAAACAGCTGCAACCTAAGTTATTTTTAGTTTTTGTAAAAACTTATTTTTATAAGTTTGAATTTTTAGCTTATAAAAACAAGTTTAAAATGTTTAACCAAAAAAAAAAACTTAAAATGGCTTATTTGAATTTTAAATATTATTTTAATAAACTCATTCAAATAAAATCAAAATACTTCATAAATACTTATTAAAATATATAACAAAAATAAGTTAAAATTAAACTCATCTAAACTAAAACATATTGAACAATTTTATGGTTTCAGTTGTTGGTTACACACTGCAGTATATGTTGCCCATTTGGTTTGGTCACTTCCATCAGTAAACGTCTTTTGATTTTCAGTCTTACTTGAACTTTAATAATGATTTGCATGGTTCTTTCATAGATATTCAATTGTCTTTCATTTGATTGCATGTAATGGTATTTCTTGTAAAGAACTTTCATTGATTTTTCTAAGGTTAAATTAATCTGTCCTATACTTTTTGAGATGTTCAAATAAGTTTCTATATTTTAAAAGTTTGTAATTAAATTTTTATTGTTAAAGTATCATTATAAATTTTTAAAAGTAGATTAGATTTAGAAACCCAATTAATTTTTTTTTTAAATTATAGGGTCCCTATAATTTAAAAAATATTAATTGAGTCCTTATCATTAGAATGCCATTATAAATTTTAAATCGTAAGGACTCAATTAAAGTTTTTTAAAACTATATATATATATATATATATATATATATAACTATATATATATATAGACCTATTTAAACATCTAAAAAATATAGGTAATATCGATTAATTTAAGCTTTTCTAATGAATAGGTTGGTATCCCTTTTTATGCGTAGTGAGAGAGAAGGCTTAATTAGAAGAAAGCCACTTGTAATTAGAGAGGAAAAAAATAATATAAGTTAGTTCTATCCCTTGCTCCAGAATTCATAGATAGGATTTATTTTTTTTAATAGAAATCATAAAAAGGATTCTTAAGATATATGTGGCTGTTTACTTGCATCCAATTATATTTTTCTAGAAGTTCTTCTGCAAGACTCAACATTCATTTATATTCATATTTGAGTTCAAAAGTAAATGCTAGGTAAATGATTTGAAGCAAATCTAGAGACAACGCTTATATTTTAGACCTTTTTTTTTCTGATTCGTTTTTATAAGCAATCTGTGGGTGGATACATCTTAAACAATTTTGAAGCTTTCTTCTTCTTTTTTTTCCTCGTTTTCAATTAAAAGATTCCTCTTGTTGGAGCCTTTAATAATTTGTGGACACGGAAGCTACAAATCATATTTCAAATTACTTGAATGATCAGGGCTCGGGAGGTCAACTTTTGGCTGGTAGATATGAGCTTTCCCAGAAACGAAGTTTATAACAAAAGAAGAAGAAAATGAAAGATGAGGAACTGCAGGCCAAATGCATAAGTAGCTAGAAGCTTTCCCTTTCCTGGGGTCATAAGGAAAATCTGTGCGTTTGCCATTTTAACAGATTTGAGCGTAACCAATATCTATGGATATATATCAAGATCGACACAAACTTTTACTTCTAATTAATTCCGGATTTAATTTTTATCCACTGTCAGTAAAGTTTCTTTACACTGTCATCAAATCATGTGTTGTCAAATCATTAAAATAGTTAGACTTTCTAGGTAGTTGTTGTAATAGTCAACTCTTTTACTGATTTAGCAACGCATGATTAAATGACAGTATAAAGAAACTTTACATTGACAGTGGATAGAAATTAAACTCATTAATTCCATATTCCAAAGAGTTAGAATAAATAAAATCATAACTGATAACATAATTAATTCACATGCTTGAAAGATCAAGGAGTATTCATATTTCTACCCTTATGGCCTTATGGTCAAATGATCACACTCACATGAATGCAAAATGTCCAAATCCACATGAATGCTTCACATGAGAAATAGGATTTTAGTGGGGAAAAAGAAGTTGTAGATTTATTTTAATTATAAACACATATACACCCAAAGAAGCTGCTTAACTGCTCAAGACAAATTATATGCAATAATGAGTCATGAGTGCCTCCAAAATTTGACAGAAGTTATCACTTTGCTGGTTTGTGTTTCTTGGAAGAGCTTATATGTGCTTATTATATATATATATATATACACACTGTGTGAGGGTGGGTCAAAAACATATATTTTTTTATCCTTTAACTTTATTTTAAATTTTATTTTCATCCTATAACTATATTTTATTTTATTTTAATACTAAATCTATTAAAAACTTATAGAATTCATCCTAACCACTAACACTATTACAAAATGTTAACAGAACTTATTGATTATCGTTTTGTTTGGTAGATGTTGACATAATATCTTACGTTTTGAAAAGATTTAAGACAAAAATAAAATAATATAATCTGGGACAAAAATGAAAGCTAAATTCAAAGGACAAAGTGAAAATTTTCCTATAATAAAGTTTATGCATAATTTTTTTAAAAAAATATATGTATTTATGTATTAAATTATGAAAATATTTTCACAAAATCAGCTTGACTAAGACTTCATCAAACATCTTCGTTAACTTATTAGAAGTATAAATATAAAATCATATCCTGGTCAAACTTTTGATTATAAAGAGAAAAACATTACTCTATTCCCAAGTCAACTTAAATATTGGTATCAAATGTTAATTGTTTGTTATAAATTAATTTAATGAGATTTTTGGTAATCAATATATATGAAAACACAATTCATATAATACGCAAATATAAAAATTTAGAAAGAAAATTATGCATACAATTCATTATACATTTATTTTTTTGTCCTTTAACTTTACATTAAATTTTATTTTTGTCCCACAATTATATTATTTTATTTTATTTTCAAATTTTTTTCATAACTCACAAAATTCATCCTAACTACTAATTGAAAAATAGTTGAACAATGTTGACTGTGCACTTATACCCACATAAGATGTCGTGTCAATAAATTATGTTAATATTTCTAATGGAGATAGTAGTTGAGACAAATTTGGTAAGTTTTGAAAAAATATAGAATTAAAATGAAATGAAATATAATTGTAAATAAAAAATGAAACTTAGAATAAAGTTGAGGGATAAAAAGTATATTTTTGTGTGTGAATATATATATTATTCAATCAACAAATTGTAATGGTTTGGAACCTACTTTCTTTAATTTTGTCATAATTTTTTGAAAGAATAGTTGGAAATTACATTATCAAATAAATGCTGCTTATATATACTCAAATTGCTTTGTTTTTTTTTTTTTAATCTTTTTGGCGATTTTATTTTCTCTCTCGTTACAATGGAGATGTGAGACCTAGTGAGAAGATGTCAAAAATAAATTAAATTTGAGTACTTAGACTCATTAAAATGAAACATTATAATAAAAAAAATTTAAAAAAATTAGATTCTAAGTCATTAATATTCAAAGTAAATGAGCATACCTTGTTAGCAAATTCAAAGTAATATATAAATTAGGTTGACATTTTTCTTCTCTTAAATACATTTCACCAAACATAATCTCATAATTTATTCTTATTATTAATTTTTCTTTTGTAGAGATCTTACCTTCATTATAGGCCCATTTTTTTACAACTTTGCACAAAAAAAAAATTAATTTGTTTATGCACTTACTAATAAAAGTCACAAAAATTTATCATAAAATAACAAGTAATTGTTTAAAAAAAATGTGTACGACAGATCTAGAGAAGTGAGTGATTAAAAGAAAGAAAATGTTAAATCCTACGAAACTGTTTTTTGTTTTTGTAGAACGACACATAGATAACAAGAAAAAATAAGTGTGTTTGCGTATTGTCATGTAGTTAATTTGTTTTTTGTTTTTTGTTTTGACTTTATTGTATTTGACGGTGATACAATGGGACAAGTGCATTTTGCATTCGTGAACTGTTAAAAGAAAGTCATAAAGTCTTACACTATTTTTTCAAAAACTAAATTCTCTGCATTTTGTACACATTTGATTAGATTGAAGAAGTAAATTAATTGTGGTCCGTGCAAACCACATCCAAAACAAGAAATTGGGGTACGTGCGATTATTCATGTCGTGTTTGGATTGCTGAATTTCTTTACGGTAATTATCTTAAGAGTAAATTAGCAATTTCGTTTCTGAAAAATTTAGGTATCATTAATTTAGTCTTTTAATAATTTTTGACATTAAAATAATCATCGAATGTCATTTTTGACATTAAAGTAATCCTCGAATGTCATTTGACATCAAAATAATCTTCGAATATTAATTTTTGACATCAAATTAATATTCTAAAAGCGTCTTGATGAACATTTGAAGACCATTTTGATGTCAAAATTATTAAAAGACTAAACTGATGACACTTGAATCTTTCGGGGACGAAATTGCTAGTTTATTCTTATCTTAATGGATAAGCAACCCCAAAATTGCAGGATCAAATACAGTTTTTTATTTTTATTTTTATGGTAAGTAAAAATATTGGAAAATTAATTGAGGGTTAATTGAGTTAGTAAGTAAATTCGTTTTTATGAGATATAATGCAAGTTTGAATCTTAGTATGAGTCATTCTGGTGAGGTGATAGCAAAAATTCTTGTGCTCTAAATTGCCGACTGTGAATTAGTCTTATAAGAGACTCAAAGAGCTTAACCCGTAAAGATATTGTAAGACGTCACTTGATATAAAAAACTAATTGAAGTGATTGACAAAAAAAGAAGAAGCAGAATATACTTTTCTAAAATTATTTGTCAGATGGCTAGATCCCAAAAGAGTAGGGCAAAGCTTCACATAAAATATTATCTTTATAGACTAATTCCTAAGCATTAGTGGAGCTTCTTAAAAAGAAATGACCACCAAATGAAAATTACTAATTGAATGGAAGATTTGGATCTATACACAAAAAAATAAATAAATGATCTTATTCAAATTCTTCCAACCAATTGAACCTGCTCATTGAGTAAAATACGGATTTTACTCATGAAGATTCCTTGTTTGAAGAAATGCACCAGAAAAATGGAACTGCTCATTATGATATATAGCACGGGCTGCCACTCACAAGCTAATGAATGAATATACAAAAATAATACAGACATATTCAACTGAGAAGCCTGCGCCATGATTGTGGTAATACCGTAATAATCATGAATCAGAAGAAATTACATACTAATTAAAAAAATAAAAAATAAATGTAAATAAGAAAAATTATCTCCGGAAAGATTGTGATAGTTTAATTGGATAGTGTTGTTAAATATTTTAATACTCTTATTTTTTTTAAAATTATGACTGTGTCACATTATAAATAAAAATATTAATTGGTAGACCTTTGTATAAAATAATGATTAAATCTCCAATAATAAATTCTATATTTTTTTAATTAAATATGACACGTAGAAAAGAATATAAATTGACTCACTATAGTAATCAGTAGAATCTATATAAATTAGATGATAATGATTTAAATAATGAAGAAAGAAAGAATAAAAATGTCTGCTAGTGGAATACCACGACTCACGCCTACTCACTAGTAATCACTACGCCACTATCTTTTTCTTTACGTATCTTAAAATTATGTATTGGTCTCTTATTTTTAATCAGACCCCCGAGTCAAAAAATCATAACCCCCTCACCTTCTTTGACGCTCTGCTCTGCTTCGTGTGCCTTGGTTGCTGGCACGTCTAGATGCACCTGTTGCTGGTACCAAAACTTTTAGTTGCTGACCTTAACCTAATAACCTTCTACGGCAATCATATACAGCTGTGTCATAATTTTTTTTTTTAACATCACGAGATACCCTCACATTCATTAAGCGTATAACTAATTTCTACTCGAAGTTTGATCCTAGTCATAAGAAACTTTTTACTGTGTTTACAGTATATAGTATATAAATAAAATAAGAGGTTTAGTTATGACTGAGCATAGATAAACTCGTATCCCCTTAGTATTTACTAGAAGCTGTTATTATATGATGAGGATTCGATTTCTACATACACATTTCTCGTTTTCTCTTATGTTAAACAGGGCTCCCGAAATAAAGGTTTAGTTTAATATATGGGGCAGCTAGCAAATAAATTGACTTTTGTATGGAGCAATTCCATTCTTCTAATACATTATTATATATAGATCACACAAAAGTTGGTGTTTGCGACCAGGATTTTCAGTGTAGGGAAAAGACAAATGAAGCATTAATATATAAGCTGTTGAAAGTTGTAACTTGTAACTTGTAAACCTCTAACCATATATGTTGCTAAAAGCTCGTAGCCTCATATCAAGTGATCCAGTTGTACTGAAGGCTCGACTTAGGATTGTCTTCTTCTGCCTCATATCAAGTGATCCAGTTGTACTGAAGGCTCGACTTAGGATTGTCTTCTTCTGGTAGTGACTCCAAGAGTAAGGCTCGAAGCAATAGGATAGTACTATAGATAATCAGTGTGAGAATAATTTAATTAACAAGTAAACTAGCAATTTTGTCTTGAAAAAATTCGAGTGTCATCAATTTAGTCTTTTAATAATTTTTGATATCGATCAAAATAGTCCTCAAAATGTTTTCCAAGAAGCTTTTAAATTACTAATTTGATGTGAAAAATTAACATTCGATGATTATTTTGATGTCAAAAAATAATATTAGAAGATTACTTTAATGATATTCGAAGATTATTTTGATGTCAAAAATTATTAGAGGACTAAATTGATGACACCCGAATTTTTCGAGGACGAAATTGTTAGTTTACTCTTTAATTAACCCTTAATCTCCTCAAAAACAGCTTGCAACGTGAAGGTTGCTATTGTAGTTGGCCTTTCTGCAGTTTTATATTTGGAGAAACTAAACCTATCTTCCATCTCTTCAGGCAATTCCACCAATCGTATTAGAGCAAATTTGAACGAATCACTCAAAATGGAATGGGGGGTACATATCTATAACGTTAAGCCTACAAGTGCATATGTTTAAACCTTCTCAACAAGAACATAGTTTTACCTAATATCGTAACAAATTTTGGCTGGCCAGGGATTCATATAAAATGGTAAAGATTCATAAGAATCATAACCTGAATTACGGGTTTTTATGAAACCAGCATCATCTTCAAGGGGGAAGGGGGTGGAATTGTCAAGAAAGCAAGGACATTATGGGAAAATAGGTTATCATCGATCGAAAGGAAATCTTGAAATTTTCACAAGCAAACAATGGTTCAGCCTTGCCTTTGCCTTCAGTTGCCTTGAGATAAAAAAAAAGGGTTAAATTACAGTTTCAATCTCCCTACTGTGACTTATTTGACACACTACAAATATCAAATTTGGGTATATTTTTTGTGGCCTAACTAGTTATTTGTCTAGCGTTGTTCTAAACTAAATGTGGACACACAATTATTATGTTGAAGTTTACAAAATAATTTACATCAAAATTGAAAAGATTTAAAGCGAGAGAAAGAGTGAAAATAAGGTAAGGAAGAGTACAAAAGAGAGAAAGTGGAGAAATAGTTATGTAAATAATAAAAAATTATTGCATTGATAACTAATTTTTTTGATAGATATATGAATAAATATGCTAATAAAATAAGAATTTAAAAAAATTGAAAAAGAAAATGCAAGATAAAAAGACTATTCGAAATTCTATAACTAACTAATAGTAAAGATAGGTTGAAATTTTAGTTAGATACTTTGAACATAGTTTTCCTTCTTTTATTATATTGCATCCAAAGAAGGAACCAAATGACTCATCACTGATTACATGTTGATGTTATATTTTGGCTCTTATATTATAGTGGGAGTGAAAATTACACCGATAGTATAAGTTGGGAAGAGCTGAGGAGCTCCACAAAGGAAACAAAATGGAACATTTTCCTATTTCAAAGGTATTGTAATGGAATCTAGATCCTTTGCTAGGCATGGGGTGGTCCATTTCTAGACGAGGTCGTTGAAGTGATATTGACAAGCCTAGTCTAGAGGCAATTATCCAGAATTTTCCTTTCACGTTGTACGGATAAATGGTGCATAGAAGGGAAATAAATAAATAAATAAATCTTTAGAGGTGCATCAGTGTCACACACTCACAGTTTGTGTGCGTGATTTAGTTGAGAAGAAAGTTTTTGGTATGTTGTAACACCCTCTTATTGTGACTTGTGATTTGTGAGGACGTCTAGTAAGGCTCTTCGAGATTCTATCTGATATTCAGCACCCTACTTGTGATGCTTTTGATTTTCAAAAATTGAGACATGTAGATAATTTAGGTGACCAATCAGAGATGACTGAGAAGTCAAATGTGAACATGTTATTGGTGGATTTAAAGAGATATCCCTCAACGCCATTCAAATGAGTTGTAAGAGATAAGAGATGGCTGAAATCAATAAACAATTGTTTGATTTTCAGACAATCCAATTAAAAGCTTGTTATTTTTTTTTACTATACATAATCTTTATGTTGCATTAAATGTTTCAAAATATTTATTTTATTTTTTATGAGTATTTCATTTCATTTGGTTTATAAGAATAATTTGTAATATGAGATCGATGTAAAGTAGCTTTATGACTTCTTTTAATTAAATAATATCATGATAATTGTTTGATGGAACAAGTGCAAGATTTTATATCTCGTGCATAGTACAAAATTACAGTTGTTATTTTCCACAGGTTAAGGCTTAAGCAACTAAGATTGCAATCCAGCTGTATCCCCCCCCCCCTCCTCCCAAAATTGTTTTTGCTATCATTTCAATTGTTATTGATGTGAATTAGAGCAGCAACATCCTAAAGCATACGTACCTCTAAAGAAGGAAGTAGTCGGTGGAATAAAAATTCTCAAACGGTTGCCAAAGTTGGGGTAAAAAGCAAATAAAGAGCGAATTGAAAGAATCTCTGTACCATGTGGAGCACTTCTTCAATTAGTATTTTGTTTTAATGGCAGTTGGATACAGCAAATGGGTAAGGGTCATAATCAGCTTCTTTGTATCGGATACAGCAATTGGATGAAGGTCATAATCAGCTTTTTTCTATTGGTAATTACCCTATTAATTAAAGAATTTCCTCTGTTGGTGGAGAAATTGGATTCACCAGTCACCACCTCCAATTCTGTCCATGCATAAAAAATTCAAAATGTAATGTCTATTGTTGTTGTTGTTTTTATTATTATGAACAAACCATTTTACGCGAGTCTCTTGTTCATTTTTTTTTCCTTGTAAAGCTAATGTATCTCTTTGTACCCTAAAAAAAAGCTAATGTATCTCGTATGTATGCATTAAAAATATTGTTTATACGAGTTTATATAAATTAATTAGTATGAACTTTTCAGTTAACATATTAAATATTTTTATAGAATAACCCATTTAATTATATTTTCAGATATATATTCGATAGATATAAACAAATATATTTATAGTTATTAAATATAACAATTCAATAACATATGATAATAAACTCAAGTATTTGTGAATATCACTCTCAATAAACTAATGGATATGAGAGCATCCATCGATTTGACTTTTAAATTCTTTTGGCATAGTTCTAAGTATTTATGATCCAATCTTATCATGCATTATGGAAAACTTCGTAAAAGATACTTTATTGCTTTTAATTACCTAAAATCATATAACCTATATCACTAAAACGTAATGTCTACAATTAATATCATCATATCATACTTAATTTGGTCATAGTTTACATATTTAAAGATGGCGAGTGATAGCTACACTTAAAAATTAAAGAATTTGTCAAGACTCAAGTTGAAAACATTGTATCTACTCAACTTAATTGGAGGTTTAATTTTTATTATTTGATTTGAATATTTCTTTATATATATTTGTCATATTGATTAATATTTTTAGTATATAAAGAGATTACTTCTATGACTTAAACCTATTATTTGTACTCAAAATTTCACTTTCTCCCACCACTCAGGTTATATCCAGATAGCTTTATATTAATTAAAGTAAATATGACTTTATAGTACGATATACAATTTTTCAATAAAAAAATATATCTGTATTTCTTTCAAGAGTGATGTTTCCTTTTTTAAAAAATAGAAATTGTTGACATTCTACCATCAGGCAATTCCTTTATAAACTAATATAAGTAACCATATATTATTGTTGTTAGTTGGAAATTTGATTAATATTCTCACCAACATAACGCATCGCATCTAATGATCACCCTCTTCAAAAGCCACAGGTAGTTGAGTACCTAAATTCGTATATTAATGTTCTGCATTGGACATATTTAACCAATCATTAGTTTTCAACAAATGTGGGGTCCTTTTCTATCCATCACGGTAATTTCTTTTGTTTTTTAATTTTAATTTTACAATTTTTACTTCTTGATTACATTTTTTATTATTTATAATTGATTACATTTTCTATTGTGGGGGTAAGGCACAGGGCTCAATCAATAATGATTCTTAAGTATGGTGAGGCCCTGGCGGCCGAGTAAGCTGCAGAGCACAGACAAAGTTGGGACCCATATCTTTGTGCAATGCTTTTTGTTTGTAGTGTCTGGTGAACGAAAGAAAGCACTTGGGACCAAAGTGTCAAAAGTTGGATGCCCATCTCTCCTTTCATTTTGCCCTTTTATCTAAACTCTCCTTTTTCTATCTTCCTTTCCATTTTTCTGTTATCAGATACGTTTGTCATAGGACTTTCACACTAATTGCAAATCCTTCTTTTCAAAGGAAAAAAAAAAGAGTTGGATTATATTACTATTTTTATAGGGAATATTTCTTAATTATACATTCATATTTGAGATTGATAACAAACATACCTTTATGATGAGGTTTCTGGTCCTCTATATAACTTATTCCTAGCTGGCTTATGGTAATCTTGGAGAGATTGCAACATGCTAAGTATTGGAAAGGAGACTGTGCCTTTACACAGATTGGTTTCTAATGTAAACAATCTAGCTACTCTCATTCATATGTGCTTCCAACAGTAGGGTTATGATACTCATCCACCAAGATGGATTACTTGGCATCCGCAGAGGGACAATATAAAAGACCTAAATGTTGATGGTAGCTATGTAGGAAATCCAGGGAGAGCTGACTTTGGGGGTCTCATACGTAATGCTGATGGTGAATGGATATCTAGGTTTGGTGGTTATATTGGCTTATTCAATAATCTACATGAGCTCATTCTTATTTTCCACAGGCTAAGATTAACTTGGAATATGAGATACCGAAGAGTTCAGTGCTATATTGATTCTCAAAATGCTCTTATTTTAATATCTCAAAATCCTATCCCAATCCCATATAGGTATGCTTTTAAATTCAGTCCATTCAATACCTTTTGGCGCAAGACTGGATAGTGAAGCTGGCTCAGAGAAGACAATCACTGTGTTGACTTTATGGCAAAGTTGGAGATATCACGAGATGATAAGCTTGTGACTTTTGATGGGCCACCTTAAGGTCTAGCCAGATTACTGTTGGCTGATTCCTTGAATGTAGCTTTTATAAGAGCTTAGTTTTCTTTTTGTTTTTCTCTTTTTTATTGTCCATTACCAAAAAAATACCTTTATGATGAGGTTTTTTTTTTTTTTTTTGGGTACAATGATGAGGTTATTTTTACATATGTATATATGTTACCAAATAAAAAACTGTATATAAAATTTGAATTTAAGCTTTTGGTGAGATAGATTGTCTTTTTATATGACGGTTTTAAAAAAAATTAGAAATTAATCAACTTCGTCCAGGGAGAAGTAAAATAAAAGAAAATCTCAAAAAATTGAGAATTGAAAGTCCAAAAAAAAAAAGAATTTAGGTTTGGAGACATTCTGGACTAGACAAACGGGTGAAAGAGGTCATCATCAACAGGGGTGCCTGACTCCACAAAATTCCTCCTAAAGGATTTTTTACCCCAAACCTCATATCTGATGCTTTTGAACTCAAATCTTGCCTCATTTAAACTAAATAGGGTTGCTGAGCCACCGTGCTCACCCACAAAATGGTCATAGTGTAGGAGAGTTGTGACTTTCAACACTTAAATATCATAGATGAAGTTATTGATTCAATATCTAGGAACTTTAAGCTTTAAATTATGATTTAATAGGATTAGATAGAAAGAATACCCTTGATAGTAAGTAGACTTCACATAAGTTACTTACGGAAGATTAAGTGAGTGGGTATAGAGACGGAGACAAGTGTGTAGAACAATCATGAACTTAACCAATAGTTAGTTTAGTGGTGACAGAGATTTATTTTCTATCTTAATTAATTAAGATTAAATGTTCAAGTTACAAAACTCAGTCCCAAAGACTCACAACTATTATTTTTTAACATTCAAACTATTTTATCCCCTTTAGCATCAAAGTTAGTAAGTTAAGTGGTTGAACTTTTTGAGTTTTTTACAGTTATTAATAAGACATTAAAGACGTGTCTCGCTTGAACCAGAAAGGTGTGACGCCAAAGAAGTACCCCTCATTGAAGGGCAGGACCTCAACTAGCAAGAGGCGTTGACCCCTTCTGGCTTCTCACCTTAGCTCCCTAAGCAAGCCTTTTGATACCTTTGACTACACTGTGACAGATATAAGTTGTTTTAAAAGCCTCCCATCTAAATTCTTTTTTGTACATCAATGGTCAATCTGGTGTCTCCCTAAAAATGGGGTGAAAAATTCAGTATGAGCTTTATATAAAAATTTGTAAGAAAAATCCATCCCCAAAATTTTCACCCCAAATTTTAAGGGGATACTAAACTGACCCAAAGGAAGAGAACTGGATGGTCAATGTTACCAAGTAATTAAGCTTAACATATGAACAAACCTAAACGTTTTTGGATCATTTGGATTCCCAAAAAGTGAATGTTTTCACTGCAGTCCTTTTGAGTCATTAAAGGATTTAGCAACTTCAACCTACAAAATATGATACATCCGCAGAAATCTTGAGAAACAAACATAGGATTTCACAAACAATTCATATGAGAATATATTACACAGCAGAAAATTTAAAGATTCAAGTAGTCCAAAACAAAGAAGCATCCATTCAATGGAAAATTCTATAATAAGAGATAAGCTGTGTCTAATTAAAACTTCCCAACACAAGCTATGTCTACAACTATGATACACGGGTACAGGTATCGAATACGACATAACATATATAAAACACACACACACACACACACACACATATATATATATATATAACCATCATAATACATCATAAATAAAAAAAAAATAATAGTTGGGTTAATCTATGATTAAGGGATAAAACTGGAGAAAATAATTTTTATTTTTAACATTAGTCACTACAAACATAATAGATGATTATAATTTATCAAATTTTTATGATATCTCACCTATATTAGCATAAAAATTTAAAATTTAAAAATAAAAAATAAAAAATAAAAAATATAAGCTACGGTAATATATTTAGAGTATTCGATATTAAATATTAATATCCAATATGAGTATATATCTGACACAAATACGATAAATATTTTAATATCTGACAACTAAGCAATCACATGTATTTGCAATTTTGCATGTCCTTTCAAAAGCATAATAATGTCCATATAGTTAAGGGCAGTCTCTAATGTCATAATTTTGAGTTCCAAATTTGCCTTGCCAAGCTTTTTCTCAGAAATTAATTATTAAACCATTGCGATCTCAATATTGGGTTTGGGTATATCCAATTACCTGGATCCGAGCAGAAATTTTGACAAGACCTTCTTCGGTAAGCTTCTCAGAGGCACTTTTTCCTCTAATAGTTGATTATTTTGCATTAATTTGCCATATAAATTAAATAGTTAAGCATAACATTCGAAGTAAAAGTGATAGAGAAAAGTTCAAAATATCCTTATGATAAATAATAATAATGAAGACCGCATGTACAGAAATATATAACCTGTCACTTCCCCCCAACATGCAGTAACACAAGAAGGACGTATCTTAGTAACGTCCTTGTCCTTGACAATCTCTTCCTATAAATGTGCTTTCGGTGGGAACTTAACAAAAAAAAGTCAGATAGAGACGTAGAGGGAGAGAGTTAAGTATTAACACGTACACAACATGTTTGGATTTATTTAAATTATTAAGATAATTATTTTTTAAATTAAAAATTATTTTATTTAAAATTTATCTTATTTATTTAAAGTGTATAAAATTAATTATAAGTTAAGATTATTTTTTTATAATTAAAAATATTTTTTTAAAAAAAGTTATTATTTTAAACTTTTAAAGCATGTTTGGTTTTGCTTATTTTTTGAGAATAATCATTTTTTAATTAAAAGATGTTTTATTGAAAATCTATCTTGTTTGTTTAAAATGTGTAAAATTGATTATAAGTTAAGATTATTTTTTCATAACTAAAAATAGCTTTTTTTTAAAAAATATTATTTTAAGCTTTGCTTTTACTTATTTGATTTTAGATTATTTTAAAATTTTTGAGAGAGAAATATCTATGTGCCCTCAATTAAATAACTTTTTTAATCATTTCATATTTCTTTTGGTAATTCAATACATTAAAGTGATTTTTTTATAAAATTCAAATAAAACTCTTTATCATAAAATCGATTATGAATTAACATATCCAAATATAAATTAATATTCTCATAATTGATTTTCTTGAAAATTGAAAATTGATTATACACATAATCAATTTTTAACATAATATTTTTTTCACAACTTATCCAAACACGCACTTAAAGCACGTTTGGGAAAGATTATTTCTTTCCCAAAACAACTTTTTTAAAATAAAAAACTGTTTATCTACAATTTATCTTGTTTGTTTAAAGTGTGTAAAATTGATTATAAGTTAAGATTATTTTTCTATAACTAAAAACAACTTTTTTCAAAAAAGCTTGTATTTGGAACTTTTAATTATGTGATTATAAATTATTTCAAAAACTTTAATAGATAAATACTCTTTTACCTTAAACTAAATAAAAATTTCAACCATTTCATATCTCTTTTAGTAATTTAATACATAAAAGCGATTCTTTTTATACAATCCAAACAAAATTCTTTATCTTAAAATCAATTATGAACTAACACATCCAAACATAAATTAATTTCTCATAATCAACTTTTTTGAAAATCGATTATATATATAATCAAATTTTTTAAAAATTGATTATACATATAATCGATTTTCAACACAATCTTTTTTTCTCAGTTAATCAAAACACACACTTAGAAGTGATGCACATATTCTCTGCACTGACTATTTTTTATTGGAAAAATGAGTCATAGGGTCAGCTTGGAAGTTTTTCTTCTTATTTGGTTCGTTTTAAAAATTAATCAAGTATTTAAATACATTAATCAATAATTTACATATGGTTAACTAATAATTTATCTTCATTTTGATATTTTATACGTAACTAACCATATGTAAATTATTGATTAATGTAGTTAAATACTTGATTAATTTTTAAAACGAACTAAATGAGAATTATCTTTCATAAGCTGACCTTTGAATTATTTTCCTTTTTCCATTTATACAAGCTTAGCTTGCTTTTTTCTTCTTTATCATTTCTTTTCTTAATTATTCTCTAATATCTTCTTATCTTTGTAAATAGAGATATATTCTTTCCCGAAACAAGTAGTAAGGATCTAATCATATCCCATACAATTTTTATTTTTATGTATATTTTTTGTGAAACCAGCAAGTATTTTTACGAGTTTGGTTCATGTAAACCGCTCATATGACTAATTACTCCCGAATTAGGAACGAAATGGCAAAATCCAACCCATTAGAGATTCTCAAGAATCAAATTTGAGTTCTCTTTCTGGGAAGACAACTCGCTTTCAATGTGCCAACCCTAGTGGATCCATATAATCTTTAAAGAAGCTCTAGAAGTGATGCTTGTATAATGGATCGGTGTTCAAACTTCAAACCCTTGACTTCACCTTCAATACCACAGCACAGCCACTAGTATCAAATACTTCGTCATAAGCCATTAGCCTTGAACCGGAACGCACCGAAAACGAAATTTCAAGAGCACCTTCATAAAGAACCAAAAAAATATATACTGTAATAGAGTTCATTATGAACCTTTATAATTATATTTGAATATTTCAACTCATAATAATATTAAATAGGATTTAATTTTGATCAAAGTGTAAAATTAAAGAAATTTAACTTTTATAATTATTATCTAAAAATTTTAATTCTTTCAGTAATATAACAACATTTTCTTAAATAAAAATATAATTTTTTTTATATTAACAGTAAATTAAATTTAAATTCTATTAAATATGCAGGGCTCAATGATCATAATTTGATTTATTTTCTTTTAAGAAGTCATTGCTGGGCCGGGGGCTCGTGATTTGGGTTATTGACTGAATGGCCTTTATGTTCAACAAAAAGTGCGACATCAGATCTGATTCACCCAGTAACTTGTCAAAGTTTGACTTCAAAACGAAACATTAATGTGACTTTATGTGTCCTAGTTTTAGACAACCATGATGTTGAGTGGTCGATGGTCCATAATGTAATAATATTCAACTTTGTGGTTATTCATTTTCTTAAAGTGAAATGAACCCATTTTATATGCTATGTTTATTTAATTATTTTTTAATATGAAAAGATTATGTTGTATAAGAGAAAGACATAAAAATAAAATTAATAAATTTTACATAAATATTTATAAATTATATTATTATAAAATTTGTGTATTTTTTTTTCATTGACTTTGACTAATATATTAGTGAGTAACATGATAGTATCTAAATCCTATTTTAATGATCACAATGAACCAAATATTACTAATTATTAGTGATAAAGGGGAAAGTTAAGCTATATACATAAATTTCATAACTGGACAAAGGGAGAAGAGAACCCCCAACAATATCAAATGGTATTGTCTTGTGATTGTACAATGCTGAAACGAGGGGGATATAAAACATTGGGTCCAGCGAATAGTAAAAGGATTAAGGAAAAGCAAGTGAGGGAGTAACATGTGAGTTTTGTGCATGTGACATAGTGATCACTGATGACCGCAGAGCACCAATTATTGAAGAGACAAGTCTCATATATCCAGGTAATTATTATTGGTATTACATATCTATCATGTGCCCAACGAATGAATGGCCCAAGCCAATGAAAGTGAGATACCATCTCTTCCAGTTCCAAAAGCTCCGCTGTCAAACTGCTACAAACAAAAACTAGATATTTTTATCCGTTTTCCCGTGGGTCTGGGACTCTGGAGTTATCTAACAACTCCCATGCAAATACCTTTCTATAGTCCCCATTGCCTTACGACAATGACATCTCTATCCTCAATCTCAACATAAAACCCAAATTAAAGAAAGGTCACTTCCTGAGGATATTACTTACACACATATACACATGCACATGCAAAAAACATATTTACCTCAATCTGCCCCATCTGCCTGCCTAGCACGAAGGTGGGAAATGGGAATTTACTTGTTGGACTTTAGATTCTTATTTATATTTTGCATTAACTCTTTCTTGTACACAAATGTGTGGCAAGTTAATAATAAAAAGAAGGTGCCGAATGTCACAATCCGGATGTGCTTATGTCACTGACTCACTGTGGTCCTCCTCCTTGGTTTTACTCAAATAACATTTAAGAAAAAAGGAAAAACTTTTTCTTAATATAAAAAATAAGATTCAATGTGAAACTTTTGCAATAGTAGCCCCAAAAAAGTTTTTGAACGCAAGTTTCTTTGTGGCCTTGGTCCAATTGTGCACCCTTGTTTGGGAGTGGGCCACATTGAACTCCGATTCCATACTCTCACACTCAACAGCCATTCCAAAACCCTATGTAGCCCAAATGTAAGCCCATCTATTATTGGGCTCGAACTTAAAGGCCCAGTAGAAACTCTACTCTTCAGCTCCAGCAGTTAGGGTTTATACGCGACGCATCATCTTCTGTTGAACGTTTCTCTGATCTGAAAACTCTCTGAACTGAAAACTGTGTCGCCTTCGTCACCATGGTTCGCTCTTCAACTTCAATTTTAGCAACCCTTTGAAGCTTCTTCGAATTTTTTAATATCGCATGCATTTGCATTTGCTGATTCTGGTTTTTCTGTGATTGCAGCCGCAAGGGGATTACATAGAACTTCACAGAAAACGTAATGGCTATCGGCCTGACCACTTCGAGCGCAAGCGCAAGAGAGAGGCTCGTGAAGTTCACAAGCACTCTTCCATTGCCCAGAAGGTTTCACTACCCCCATGTCTTTCTTATTCTTTTTTTAAAAAAATAAAATTCTAAATTGATTTTATTTTAAGTAGCTATGTAGTTGTATTTCCATAATTCTAATTGGATTTTTGTTAATTCGAGTGGAACAGGCTCTGGGTATTAAGGGCAAGATGATCGCCAAGAAAAATTATGCCGAAAAGGCACAGATGAAGAAAACGTGAGTTATTTATATATATTTGTTATTTTTCACAATTTTTACATATTGTGTCTTTCGTGATTTATAACTGTGCTTGTTAGCGGCATCAATAAAACAAACATGGCTTTAGTCTAGTGACTATGTTTAATGCTCTCTTGGAGTCTAATGATTATGTTTAATGAACCTTGTGGATCTTGAGACAGGAGCAGCATTGTCATTGGTGATATATAACATTTGTGTGGATACTAAATATATTTGTGGTTGATTCTGTTAATCTCTATTATTTTTGAATGGCATGTTTATTTAAGAGTTGTTGGTTGATGTTAGATTATTAGTGCAGTATTTTTTTTCATCATTTTAGATTGGTTCCTAGGTTGTCAAATTTGTAACAATTTCATTATTGTGTATCAACAGTTTGGCCATGCATGAAGAGTCAACATCTAGGCGCAAGGTCAATGATGATGTTCTCGACGGAGCTGTTCCAGCATATCTTCTGGATCGTGAGAATACAACCAGAGCAAAGGTATGACACGCAAGCAGTATTGAAAGGCAGTACTGATTCTTCTTCACTCTCTTCCTGTTGTAATCTGACAATTTTCTATTTTTAGGTTCTCAGCAACACCATTAAGCAAAAGAGAAAGGAGAAGGCTGGGAAATGGGATGTTCCTCTACCTAAGGTGAGATTGCATTCGACACTTCTTCGTTCTGATGATGTGAAATGTTATCCTTATTTGAAATTTGGTTCCCGTTGACCTGTGCTTTTTTACTTATCTTTCTGGAAGGAGGATTGGAAGAAGAAGAAAAAAAGGGGAGGGGGGGTACTTCTGAGTTATTACATAAGTGTATGCTTCCACATTGTTTCAGGTACGTCCTGTGGCTGAAGATGAAATGTTCAAAGTGGTCCGCACTGGCAAAAGAAAGAGTAAGTATTATATTTTGTCTTCCTTGGTGAAGATGTTTAGGTTTCAAAGTTAATTATTGGCTACAGTTTCTAAATTGTAAGCATATGATTTTAATTTGTGCCACATGATTGAAATGGTTGAAAAATGTTATTTTCAATTACTAGTTACATTACATGATTGTCATTTCTGTATCTTTCTACAAATCATGTTTGTTGTTAACAAATCCTAGTTTCCTCCTCCTCTTCTTGAGCTTGTTTATGGGCAAAGCTAAGCAATCTGTATTTCTTTGCTTTAATTGATTTGGGTGCCTGCATTTTTGTCATTGGGCTGTTGCTAATTTAAAACAGTAACTCTTAAATCATGGTCTTGTGGTTTTCTTTAATGTTCAGAGAATTCTCTTTCTTGTTTGAAGGTATCTTACTGTCTTTGTTTCTATAATCTCTTAGTTCATTGTAATTTGTAAGCACTTTAAAGGGTATTAGACCAAATGGATAATGATCATTGCTAGAAATGCATCTGATAGCCTATGCCTCACCATTTTGCAGCCAAGCAATGGAAGAGGATGGTCACGAAAGCTACATTTGTTGGACCTGGTTTTACCAGAAAACCTCCAAAATATGAGCGGTTCATTCGTCCTTCAGGATTGCGGTTCACTAAAGCTCATGTCACTCATCCAGAACTCAAATGCACCTTCAATCTAGAAATAATTGGAGTGAAGAAAAATCCCAATGGCCCCATGTACACCTCTCTAGGTGTCATGACCAAGGGAACTATAATTGAGGTATTTATATTTCCTGCTCTTCTAATTCAGCATTATTTTCATACGCTAAATTTAAATCCCCTCAGTTGATCCCAACTTGCCTTTTTATTTACTTACTGAGGGTAGAATGCAGTATGAATGGTTATCAAAATATTAATGTTACTTATTTCTCTGCTTACTGTAATTTCAGGTGAATGTCAGCGAACTTGGTCTGGTCACACCTGCGGGAAAGGTTGTATGGGGTAAGATTATTTGTATTACTTGGATATTGGTTTTGTCTTTATCGGCTGAATTTTTCACTGAAACTAAAGCGTTGGTTTTTTATTTGTGATATAAATGCAGGTAAATATGCCCAGGTTACTAATAACCCAGAAAACGATGGTTGTATAAATGCAGTTTTGCTTGTGTAAGGTTATAGGAAGGATTGAAGTACTAACTTCACCTCAAAAGCAGCGGTCTAAGTCCCAGAGCTATGTTTTTTGCTGTCTTATACGTATTGCCGTATCTCCATCCCCAATGTTCCTGGGAAAGTTGTACCGTCTTTGCTGATACCTGAGACTCACTGAGAAAATAGTGAAGCATTTTTTATATCGCAGTGGAATACTGATTTGTTCTATAATTCTTCTTTTTTATAGGCAATTTAATTATCAGATCATGGTACTCTAGCATTTTGGTAACTATTGTACAAGGTTAAGACAAGCCAGGTAACTATTGTACGAGAATAACCAAGAGTTGTCCATTGAAATCTAAGGTGCTTCTGTCAAGAAGTCGATATTGTTTTCACGTTGGCTATTATAAATTTATCAAGTTTATTCGCAAGAGGCAGCATTGTATGTAGTTGCATTTGATATGTTATGATAAAGATATTATCAGGTAATATAATACCAAATTCTGATGATTTGCAATCTCTAACGGATGATGCAAGACAAACTGACAAATATCATTACAAACAATTTGTACATTCTTAGAGATGTTAGATTTTGAATTCTTAAACTTGCATAAATTAAGGCCCCTATACATTAAAAGAATGTAAGTTTCACAATCTCTGGATTGTCGTTCAAAATTTGATTATTTTATGAAACAGAACGATTCTCATTAGTCTGTTTGGTTCAATTTAATAGGAATGGTTTAAATTGTTGGAAGAAAATGGAATGGCTATTACCAGTGATAAGTAAGAAATGATCCGTAAAGAAGTCCTCCAAACAAACTACCAAAAACGACAGAGGTAGTTAGTTACATAAGAGACAGTACTCTGATTTTTCTCTATTTTAGGTGCAGCTGCAACAATACGCTAAAATACCACAGCCATGTTGATAAGTGAGATGCATCATTCATCTTATAAATGAGGCACCTGCAACGTTACTTGGGAATACCCATTTCACTGAGCACCACTCTCCGCAATAGCGATGCCCAAAATCTGAGTGATCATTCAACCAAGCATATCATGCTCATCTTCTGTAAATGCCTCAAAGCAAATCTAACTTGGCCAAAATGTAGGCACAAAAATCCCATTATCCAAAATATTCAACTAGTTTTTGAGAGTTCAGACGGGAATGCAAGATGAATGAGTACAAAAGGTTTACAGCCCAAGTGAGAAATAAAAGAAGCAAATAGATCCCAATACAAACCAAACCCCCTCTCTCCTGATCTTATGCAACAATAAAGACATGGACATACAGCAAAATAATTTATGCAAATCCATCATACTATAGAATCTTTCAATTAAATTGTACATTGCTTACACACCCAGATGAAATGAAAACGCATGGGACTCCTCAGAAACCGAAGATATTAGTAACAAGATTATAACAAAGACAATGTTTAATCATGGAGTGGCAAGCTGAGGAGATTGACCGGCAAGATCCAAAGAAATTTGGGGTTCAACCACCTGCAGCAAGCCAGTGGCCAACCTTCTTGTCAAGTCTTCCGCTTGTATCTTCACCACATCCCTCCTCATTCCAATATCAGCAGCATACCTACTAGCACAGTAGACCCCAACGGCTGTTGCTGCCATCCCATAAACGTTAGTAGTTACCAGACGCAGGGGCGTGGATAGAACAGCAGCAAGAGGCCCCCCTATGATGGAAACTGCTTGGCCACTCTGACCAATTCTTCCTTCATCAACAACTAGGAGCCCAGTTTTGCAATAGATAGTAAAATCTTCACAATTGTTCTTGAAAACATTATAGCACCCAAAGCCATTTTCAAGCAAATATTTTGCTCGATGGACCACAATATCATCTGGGTCAGCGACTGCAAGAGTACATGTTCCGCCACGGGCTTTTGCAAGAAAGAGAGCAGGGGTGACAGCATACTGAAACCGATACAAGACACCACCAGCTAGGAAGCAGTTCATGCATGAGGAGATAACCCCGTGTGCCTCTTGGGGTGCTGTACAAGTTGGGCAACTTTCTCGGGATCTGGTTGGTCCTGAACTAATGAGGACAAGATCCAGCACAGTACCAGTTCCTACTTCTTGCCCACGTCTAGTGAAGTGAATGACTTTGTCATCACCAATATAAATGCCTGTCATTCATTCAGACACAAATAAAATATTCTGTCAAGACACAGATGATGATCCATAAATGAAGCATATATTAATGTCAATCTTTCTTTTAGTGCATGGGAGTCAGTTGATCTTCAATAGCCAAACAAATGAAATTTTTTTAAAAAATAGTGACTAAGATTCTTACGTTAACAAAAACACACGGAGGGCAAGGGGTGGGGGGATGTGAGAGCTGGAAAGCATAGAAATAAGGTTGATTACAGTTATTAAACAATGTCAAGACCTCCAATCATATATCATATAGAAATCTCCATCTATTAGTAACCTTCGTTCTTCTAAAGCTACAATATTCACCAATCCTTCCTTGATCATATGGCTTTCAATTTTTCATGATTTCAACAGCAAAATGAATAGTTCTGTTCTGTCCATTATTTAATCTCATTATATCTCATGCAAAAACCATTACTTAATCCTGATATTTTGTGCTACAAAACTTACATCAGACTTCAAAGAATAGAAGAAAAAAAATGATGGTCAAATCATACTGATTCATAAAAAAATGGGAGATATCCTTACATAAACAATTATCCAATAGCGAGGGGTGGATTATAATAAAACAAAAGTGCAAACATCCTGACCAATCCATTTTCTTTTGAAATTGTTTTCCATCAGAAACACAGAAGTCAATTATCTCTTCGCATGCAATGCTGTTCAAGACAAGTTTTATTTAATTATTTTCTCCGAGAAAAAGTCATGGTCTAATGGGAATATAATATAGCCAAAGCACTGCCTGAAGATAGATAGATGCCATTCTGACACAGCACTAGTGTGTTGCTTTTTCGCTTTTGTTCTTTTTCATATGTTCAAAGGTTACTAAATTGAAAGTGCCAATAGGGCCCCCGAGACATTGGGTGACATGAGTAAAAAAAGAAGTTCCATTATTTCAAAGTTAAACTTCTATAGTTGAAGATAAAATCTTCGTTCATGGTTGCCCTTAACATCCACAAACTCCACATAAGCCGAGAGAATTCGAAAAAAAAATAAAAAATAAAAAAGAAGAAAAGCGAAGAGGAGAGAGAGAGAGAACCGTGATGGGCATAGATATAGGCAGTCCTCCAAGAGTAGATGTGATCCCCTGGTTTCAGGCTCTCTCTTTTCACTCTGCATCCATTATTTTCATTCATCAAATTCCATTTTTTTTTTTGAGTTCATCATCACGAAAACAAAAACAAACAATCACAAATCCAAATCCAACCCAGATATTTTCTGTCTGGCAAAACAAAAGGAAGAATGCAAAATTAAGAATACCTGTTGGACAACAGCCCCATCTGTATTGTGTTTTGTTCCCTTGTCTCCCTTTCCAACGAGAACAGGTTTTGATTCCTCTCCTCGTTCAACCGTGCAGCGGGTAACGGGAAGAGGGAGAAGAGAAAAACTAGTCCAAATGAAATGACGATTATGCCCTTCAGGAAAAAGCTTCGCCGTTAAGCAAAGAGAGCAACGGTGCCTTATCAATAATAATAAAAAAAGGGCAATGATGACGGTGGAATGAAAGAAAGAGAAGAGATGAGTCACATTAATTTATAGAAACTTGAAGTTGTAGGCTTGTAGCCATAGAACAATTTGCGTATCTGTTATGTTACGCGTAAAGAAACAATGAGCCAATGAGTCTAAAGCCCAACAATAGTGGGCTAAAAGACTAATAAGAAAGCAAGAACCAAATAATAGTGTATTGGGCCTTTTAGATAATACTTAGTATACATGTCCTTCGCTATAGGGTTAGAGTCTTCTATTTGAATCTCAATATCTGTTGTCTGCAAAAATAAATTTAATAATAGAAAAAGAATATATAGTATATTTTTCTATTTAGTACAACTAAAAAATTAGAAAAAGAAAGAAAAAAGAATATCAAGAACTTGACCCGCATGATAGAGGGTGGTGCACAAAACGAATAAAATAAGAAACAATGAGACAAAAGATAGTGGGTTCACATTCGCGGCAGTCCAGAGAGTGATGATGGGGGGAGCACCAGATCACTCATCAAGTGAATGTTAAATGAATGGGAATGGGTGGGAGTGGGACGGGATAGAATCCAAATGCTGTGTGTCAAATTGCTTGTGATTCGTAAAGGATCAAAATTCATTGGATGCTACCAAATTGGAAACGATAAAGGAAACTTTTACAAATTACGTGAGATATGTGCATAAATTATATGAAATATGTACGTAATTCTGATTATTTTAAAAAGAAATTACAGTAGAATTAATATGTTACTTAGTAACTTGTATGAGGCAAGGTTTGATTTATGAGTCATCTTTATTAAGATTTTTTAACTATTACATTCTCAAATTTAAACGAGGTTAGTTTTATATATTCAAAGAGTATGTAGATATTTGTGATTCAAATTAAAAAAAAATTAATAATTTACATGAAAATATATAAATATAAATTTGTGTAAGTATGATTATTCTTTAAAAATACAATGTTATATCTCACCAGCCAACCTAGAAAGAGAAGCGTGGATGGTTGGTGTCAATTGTCATGCACATCATGTTTCAACCGAACTACCACTTGTTTGTACCCATTATTATGTGTTGCTTTATACTTAATTAGTTAAAATGTAAAGAGGATTTGCATTAGATGATGGGTTTGAAGTTTGAACACATTATTTGTGTTGTGCTTATATTGAGGAAAACTTACAACTTTCACTTACATTTCCATCCCACCTCAATCTCGTGACTTTAGGTTTATTAACTATTTCTTGTTAACAAATAAACAAATGACATATAAAAGGAAGAAACTTAAACCACAACTACATGTTCATACGCAGAACCTAAAATATCTGCTTTTGCATAATTACTTTTTTTGCCTTATACGATCCACATAATTATTTTTCATCATGTCTTTATTTTATTTTTATTAAATATATTATGTAGATTTTCAATAATTGATTATGCAAATGAGAATGGTTTACAATATTAATTTATTATCACAATTCATTCAGATTCAAAAAGCTATTTTTTTAATAGATTATAATAACTTTCTCTTACAGGTAAAGTCTGTGGTGCAATTGTTGCACTTTTGCAATCAGCATGTAGAAATTTAGGGACTATTAGATTCTGTTAAAAAATGATTTTTTTTTATAAGATTTAATTCAACCCCATGATGTAAGAGCAGCCACATTAATAATTGCACTAAAACTAATTTATTATGGAAACAGCTATTGAGTTTACAATATCAGAAAAGAAAAAAAAAATTAAATCTCATTTTGAGATTTTCTTCCATTGACATGGGCAAGGAAGGCCCTGGCTCCTTGGTTTAACAAAAAAAATTTAAAACCTTAATTTAGATTATTATAAAAAATTGATTTATTCCTCCCCTAAATTTTAAATTTGATTCATTGTAAAATATTTATATTATTATTAGAAGAGTTTAATTTTTGAAGTAAATATTTTAATAGTCAAACTCTTTTAATAATTTAACAATATATAATAAAATAATAATATAAATAAATTTTATGAATTAAAATTATCTAGAATTCAATTACAAGTGCACTTAAAAATACAAAGAGAAAGCATTTCATAATTTTAAAATTTATAAAACCCACATCTTTGTATCTATTTCTCTTTAACAAGTTACAAGTGATCCAAATCCAAGTTTTACACTTGGATGAAAATTATTTTTATTTTTAATCCAAAGCAAATTTGTGATTTTATGACCTTGACTTTAAATCCGACTTATTAATCATCTCACCCACGTGACATCCTCCACGTCATCCATGGAATCCTACGTGGAACAACACGTGTACAACCACGTTTCGAGTCCAGAGAAAAGTCCCAAAGATCCCAACCGTTAAAAACTCTCCAGCTTCTCGTGTTCTCTTTTTTCTCATTGGTTTCTTCTTCACCTTTCTTCTTCTTCTTCTTCTTCTTCTTCTTCCTCCTTCTCCTCCCACCACACTTCGCATTTCCTCAAAACTTGCACAAGGACACAAAAACTCTATCTCTCCTCAACCCTAATTCCACACTCTTCGCATTCGAGGTTCCGCCATGGCCACACAGCGCCAACCTCCCACCTCTCCCAACGCCTTTTCCTTTCTCTCCAAAGGGTGGCGCGAGGTTCGCGACTCGGCGAACGCGGATCTCCGATTGATGCGGGACCGAGCCAACTCGTTCAAGAACCTCGCGACGTCGTTTGACCGCGAGCTCGAGAACTTGCTCAATTCGCCTCCGCCCAAGTTGTCCCCCAATTTCAGCAAGAAGGTTCTGGAGAAGTGGCGTCCGAGGTCGAGGATTCGGATTGACTTGTCAGCGATAAGGAACGCAATCGTGTCGGAAGCGGATGGAATTGACGGGGAGAGGGAGTTCTGGGGGGAGTGGAAAGGAGAGGGTGAAGCAAATGGGGATTGGGAGCCAATTCGAGCATTGAAGACGAGTTTGAAAGAGCTTGAGAAGCGGAGTTCGTATGTGGAGATTTTTTATGGTTTCAAGAACAGTGAGTTCGTGGAGAAAGTGAAGTCAAGCTTGGTATGTGATTGTGAATGTCCCTTCTTTTTGCTTTCTCTTCCTTCCTAGCCTATCTCTCAATTTTAGCAACGTAGATAGAACTAGTTTCTATTATGGTTATGGTGTTTCGGTGTTTTTTTTAAGTGTAACCAGTTGCTATTTTGTTGTAAATTAGTTATGTTGTTGCAATGGGGTATTAGTGCTCAAATGCAGCGTGTCTTTTGTCATCATTCATTCTGGGGTGGAAGTGCTTGCTTGGATAAAGTCTAGACCATTGTATTCATCATAGCAGATTTTCTGGTGGAGATGATATGTATATTTGGATTAAGGATTATTCCTGTTTGAAGGAAGATTATGTCCGGTGAAAATCCTTTCTTATGATAACAGTTGTAGCTGTTGAACAGTATTGCAGCTTTTTTTTTTTTTATTCATCAAAAAAGAAAAAAGTTGGTACGTTCCTAGCAAGAGCCACATTTTGGGGGCAAGTAAGCGGTGAAAAGGAACAAACAAGCCTGGACTAATTTATGATTTACAAGGGGGAAGGAGAATTTTCTCATGATATGATGTTTACTAAAGAAGATGAGTCGATGAGGTCAAACCTTTTGATTTGCCTAAAGTTATGCCCTTCTTTGAATTTTCTTTCTAATATGTTTTCTGTGGATGGGACAAATACGAAAGCTCAAAGCTTTCAGAAATTTGAGAAACGTACCATACTCTGTTTTCAAAAGATTTCTGAACTTAAAAGTTTTTTAAGATGTTTTAGATTTTGAATTCAGGCGTCCCCATATCTCCGTTGTGAGACTTCGAATATATTTGGAGAGTACTATGAAAAGTTACAAAGCTTTTTCCTGTAAAAAGGATTGTGAAGCTAATTAACTTATTTATTGTTTATACAAAGCTATAGGGCACAAAGAATTGCCACTGTGAAACATGATTCTGTTTTAAGATTGCCTTTTGGCCAAGTTTAAAACTTCCAATGAAGTATTATTTTGGACCCTTTTAGTTCAATTTGTCCTGTTGTTTGCAACAGATGTATCGGTCTTAAGAAAGTGAAGAGCATTATAGAAATTAGTATTAATGACTAGTCTAAGCACTTTGCTTATGATTTTCAAATTGTTTTTTAACAGAACTTTTTTTAATGGTCAAGGCATGCAATAAGAACCTGAAGTCTTATAATGCATGCTAGAACCAGTTTCAGGCCTTTATTCCCCAAATTTGACTTAAATTGTTTTAAATAGTATATAGTCACATATATGTATTCTTATTTGCCATTCATCATAGTATAGTACGACAGTCAACCTGATAAGATTTCTTTCAGACATGTGTGCATGAAGTGCTATATTACATGGATTTAATCCACTGTCAGTATAAAATAGTTTTACGCCATATCTGAAGTCTGAACCATATGATGTCATCATCTGTTTAAAAAAACTGTTAAAAACTTTGACTGCCGGTGAAATACTCTAATTACTCCAATAATATGGCACTTACTTGCCAATTGATACTGTATAAAGTTTCACATTGACAGTAGGTCAAATTTAAATACATATTATATTTGAGGAACTCTCACATATGACTTTGTTTTCTTACCAACAACTCAATTGTTTATTACAAAAAAAAAAATACAATCTTGGATGACCTAGGCCAACTTTGACATTGTTTTGAATGATCGGCCTATTAAAGTGTTGCCAAATTTATACAAGGAAAAAATATTGACATCATAAATTTCAACCAGAGATCTAATTGCTTTCTCTCTCTCTCTCTGTGCCCTGGATGGGATAGTGAATAGGTGTCAAGCTTAAGCATGTGATCAACTACTACTACTAATAAATGTTCTTTAATATGATCAGTACTTAGTAGTTCATATTTTTAACTGGTTTTGTGATTGATGTTATATTTTGTTGTGCATTTGAGCATAAATTTTAAAATGATTTCATTCTAAGAATTTATATGTTCTTTTCTTGGCATTCTTGCAGAGATCAATGTGCAAGGACCCTCAAGAGTCAAAGGTTTGTGTATTATTTGTTCTTTTCTTTTGTTCATATGAATATGCCTAGTCAAATATTATGCACTTTTGTGTAAAGAAACAGGAAAAAATTGTATGTGACTGGAAAGCTCTTACTTCCTTAGTTAGATGACTATGCCTACATATGGATACCATATAGAGGGATACAATATGAATGTTAAGGTAAAACATGAATACACCAGCCGATGTACCCAAAAGCCCATTTGGACATAAAGCCCACTACTCTTAAGATTTAGCTTAATTATGTATCCAAAAAGATCTCCTTCAGTTAGTGGGCAGAATTTTTTTATTCTGTATGTCATTTTTTAAGTTAGTGCAGTTATGTTTTAATTTAGACATCAGATCAATTTGTTGGATAAGATTGGATACGTTAAGCTAAAGAAAAGGGAGCTAAGAGGCTTAAGCATGATAAAAATACTATATTTAAATAGTTGGTTTTGTGATACAGATGACCTTCTTCTAAATGCACCATTAACTTTCCTGTGGACTGATTCTTGTATGTGCTGCACCTGGGGCCTTGATTTGAATCATGAACTATGGTTAATATTTTCACTTTAACAACTGTTCAGGAAGTGCCACCATTGGATGTACCTGAACTTCTGGCCTATTTTGTTAGACAATCTGGGCCATTTTTGGATCAACTTGGAGTCAGAAGAGGTACACAGTTGTACATAATTTTTTCGGGATTTCATTGTCATGCTTTCCAACTTTATATATCTTCACTGGAAGTTTTATGTGTTTATTCTTTTTTAATCGGTAATGTTTTCTAGCAACATCTTCTCTTGCCATGGAAAGTGTTTTTTTCTTCCTGTTTCAATATTCTTGTTTTCATAGACCACCAAGTTGCTTCCCCCCTTGTGCACTTCCTTCTTCAAGTCTTCAATAATTATATAAATTTCTGTTCTTAGAATCATAATAAAATGAGTGCGGCGAATTTGACAAAAATTGGCGCATATCTGCAGTTGGCTTATTGTAGACATTCTGTTTCATGTTAGCGGTACATTTCTTGCATGGACCTAACCAATGGATTGTTTCCAAATATATTATGACTACAATAATTTCTTTTGTGCCTTCTTTATCCTCTTTTTGGCATTTATCTATCCATGCTGTGTTACTTTGTTAATGCGTTATGTTTTGTTTTGTGATTAGCAAGCTAGAAGGCATCAACTTCTGATATAGTTGCTAGCTGCATCATTCCTTAATTATTTGACAATGTGATTTACAGTAGTCACTCATTTGGTACAACTTTGTTTATGGATAGTACATGGAGACTATTATTCACATAATGTTCTCCAATATATATATATATATATATATATGATTGAGAAAACATTTACATCAAGGCTGATTTTTAAGTCTCCAACTTGAATAAACTTGGCATTGGAAAAGACAAGATTTAGAGCATTCTTCTCTTGTGCATAAGATGTGCTTTTTTACTACATTTGGTAACGATTTTAGTTTCATGGAATATTTGGTCTGGTAAGTGATTGCATTAGCAAGCAGCATCGGGTTTCATATCAGTTCACAGGGTTGAATGCTTGGGACTTTTATTTTAAATAGTTTAAGGCAATGGAACTGGATGTGGTGAAGTCAGAATCAAACCTACTTTTTATTGTGGTATGCTATAAGGACAAAGAAGTAAGATGGTGCTGTGATAGACATGATTGCTCAACGTTTGGGACTAGGCAGGATTATATGATTGGCTTCTTGGTCTTAGCTTTCTAGTTTAAGACAGATGTATCAAATTTATCAGTTATAAAGTGTATAGTTCACTTTATCTGCTCTTGTATTTTGATGATTTGTCCAAATATGATTGCAGACATATGTGACAAGATAGTGGAAAGCTTGTATAGCAAACGCAAGAGCCAACTTATACTGCAGTCCCTTTCTGGGGAAGAATCTCCTGTTCTTGGGAATGGGAACATAAATGATGAATTGGATTTGCGAATAGCAAGTGTCCTTCAGAGTACGGGGCACCGGTATGACGGTGGACTCTGGACAGACAATGCAAAGCATGATCCGTCAGACAATAAAAGGCATGTTGCAATAGTCACAACTGCTAGTCTTCCTTGGATGACAGGAACAGCTGTAAATCCACTTTTTCGAGCTGCATATCTATCACAATCGGCAAAGCAGAAAGTCACCCTGCTGGTTCCATGGCTTTGTAAATCAGATCAAGAGCTAGTTTATCCCAGCAATCTCACTTTTAGTTCACCAGGCGAGCAGGAAGTTTATATACGTAATTGGCTTGAGGAAAGGATTGGTTTTATGGCAGACTTCAAAATTTCCTTTTATCCTGGGAAGGTAACTTTTTTTTTTAATAATGAAATTAGTTATATTCTACCATGTTTCATATCAAATTACAGTCAATTCTCACACTTTGTCTTTCTTGTACGTAGTTTTCAAAAGAAAGACGGAGCATAATACCCACCGGAGATACTTCTCAATTTATACCATCCAGGGACGCCGACATTGCTATCTTGGAAGAACCAGAACATTTAAATTGGTATCATCATGGTAAGCGTTGGACGGGTAAATTCAACCATGTTGTTGGTATTGTCCACACAAATTACTTAGAATACATCAAGAGGGAAAAAAATGGGGCCCTCCAGGCATTCTTTGTGAAACACATAAACAACTGGGTAACAAGAGCATACTGCCACAAGGTATGATATTTATCATCCTAGCATGTGAGGCGCATTAACTTGTGAGATTACTAGAAATGATTTTGGTGTTTTTTCTTGATAAATTTGTCATGGAGTTAGATTATCATTATCATAAAAGTATAAAATGAGACAAGGAACTAAATTATTTATGATTTATATTCAGGTTCTTCGTCTCTCAGCTGCCACTCAGGATTTACCCAAGTCTGTAATTTGCAATGTTCATGGTGTGAATCCTAAGTTCTTAAAAATTGGAGAAAAGATTGCCATGGATAGGGAGCTTGGGCAGAAAGCCTTCACAAAAGGGGCATATTTCTTGGGAAAGATGGTATGGGCAAAGGGATATAAGGAACTGATAGATTTATTAGCAAAGCATAAGAGTGACCTTGATGGCTTCAAGTTGGATGTATTTGGTAATGGAGAGGACGCTAACGAAGTTCAGAGTGCTGCTAAAAGGTTGGATTTGAATCTCAACTTTAAGAAAGGAAGAGACCATGCAGATGATTGTCTTCATGGGTAAGAATAATTTGAAAACTGAGGTTCAAAATTTAAATTAAGATATATTCACTGGAAGGGGTCCCCACATTGCCATGAAACATACCTAAATGAAATGAAGAAAATAACTGTTTTAAGTTGCATTCATTGAAACACTGAACTGAGTTATCTTTTACTTTCCCCTATATTCATAAAGTGAATTGATTGTGTGCTAAGAAAAGTGCAATGTTGAAAACTGTTCTTTTCATGCATGTATACATGCAACTTCACCTACAAATGATACTAGCTCATGCTTCACACATACTAGACACTAGTACTGAACTTGCTTTTATTAAATATAGTTCTCCTTTTGACACTATTTATCTACTTTCCTGAAGGTACAAAGTCTTTATAAATCCTAGTGTTAGTGACGTGCTATGCACAGCTACAGCTGAGGCACTTGCCATGGGAAAATTTGTAGTTTGTGCTGACCATCCATCAAATGAGTTCTTCAGGTCATTCCCCAACTGTTTGACTTACAAGACATCTGAAGACTTTGCGGAAAAAGTAGAAGAAGCATTAGAAAATGAGCCTCATCTTCTTACACCTGAGCAAAGATATCTACTTTCTTGGGAGGCTGCTACTCAAAGATTTATGGAATATTCTGAGCTTGACAGAGTCGTGAACAAGGAAAAGGATGGTGCAAAGTCAAGTACAGATAATGGAAAGCTCATTGCTAAGTCAGTGTCAATGCCTAATCTGACAGAACTAGTAGATGGAGGCTTAGCATTTGCTCACTACTGTCTCACTGGGAATGAATTCCTGCGACGATGTACTGGAGCAATACCTGGGACACGTGACTATGACAAGCAGCACTGTAACGACCTTCATCTCTTGCCCCCACAGGTAGAAAATCCTATCTATGGGTGGTGAATAGATTGACTAGTTTGAATTTGTGGCAAGCAGCACTGTAAAGACCTTCATTTCATGCCTCCACAGGTAGAAAATTTTATCAATGGCTGGTGAATGAATTTACTGGTCTGAATTTTGTAGTTTCTGCTTTGTATTATAGTTATTGGTTGTAATTAGGAGCCTACTAAGCTCAGTCCATTTTATTTTATTTTTTAATTTTTGTTAGTGATGTAGTTTATTATTATTAAAACACATTGTAAATTAGTCCTTCCCCCACGTAACTTGTGCGAGTAAAATGCCATGAATATGAATGTCTTACATGATAAAATAGGCTAGTTATGATAGCCAACAGCACAAGCCGAGAAGGTTGGACTGGTTATTTCCTTGAAACTTCAGGCAGAAGTGTCTTAGTCATACGCTTTTGAGAGAAATGACTATGGATGAAATAGGGTGTTATTAACAGCTAGTTGACAGAATTGTTTTTTTTTACTAATCAGGATAGGATAATACTTATTTATTGCAACAGCTGATCCAGTGAAATACTAGGACTTCTCCACATAGGAATCTCTAATGACTTAAAGTTCCATAAACTGTATTTACTTCTTGCAACAGTTGATTGTTGCTTACGTTGAACCCCAAGGTCTACTCCTTCAGATTTTCACTATTCTTTCAAGATTTATGAGCTCTTAAGGGTTTATTATGGAAGTTTAATTTTGATTCACTGTGAGTGAAAAAAGTTTTACATTATTATCTAATTATGTGTTGGTATATTATTAAAAAAATTAATTTTTTAAGTAGTTGTTGTGATAGTTAAATTTTTATAATGATTTGGTAATATAGAATTGAATGATAGTATAAAGAAATTTTAAGTAAGAGTGGTCCAAAATTAAATACTTAACAAATTTTGCTTATAGAGGACTTTTACACCCGTAAATATATAAATCACCCTTTTACAATCAAGATACCTTCAATTAAGGATCCATGTTTCTCTATTCTTTTGAGCAAGAAACAACCTAAAGATTCTCACAATTTGTCTCAAATGAATAAATTTAAAAGAACTAAAATCAAATAAAGTTAACAATTTGGAAAGTTCAATAAATTTCATCCTCTATAAACCTTTTTTATTCATAATATGTTGAAAATGGTTGGTATATATATAGGAATATGCATAAACTAGTCGTTTGAATGGTGTTTGCAACGAATATATTTCAAAAATAGCCTTTAAAGGCTGTTTCACGAGCTTTGCGGGAAAGAAGCTGTAGTTGACCAAAGAGGAGTTCTTGGTTGACTAAAGATGCTTTGGAATTTCCGAAACGGTCAGGCTTTGTTCGACCAGTTAGGCTAACCTCGGTAGCCAACACTTGTCCAAAAATAAGTTTTGACCGTTAAATTTAAAAAATTCATTTCAAAAGTCAATTATAATTGGCTTTCCTTTTGCTAAGATGAATTTTATTCAACAAAAATTAATCTAACTTGATCAAAACCATTTCAAATAAAACCAAAAGGAACCTTTAGAATACATTTCTTCCAACTAAGTCATATATTTTAAGCTAGTGTTTTAATTATGGAATTACATACAAAAGAAGTTACTAAAGATATATCATTTCAGAGTCTTGAACTTAGGCTTTCTTGAACTAAGATTTGTGTTTTAACTCAGACCGTGCCCGGCTGATCAGCACACTACCATTACCTTTTATGAGCAGCAATCTTTTTCTTGAACTGATCAACTTTTGACCAGCACTATATTTTTATGTCAAGTTGGACTCTTTTTATAATAAATCTCAGTAATTTTTTGCTGATGCATAGAATTCTTTATTGCTGATGCAGAGTTACATGCCATATTGCTTTCCCGTCCAACTTTCCATGCGTGCGGTGCACGTGCAGTCAATTAACTAATTAATAACCATTTCATGGTACAGATTGTTATAGCATGTGATTCCCATTGGCCAAACCTGGAAACCCCCCTACCAAGTAATTAGGTTTCAAGTAGAAGATGGAAAAGATAATTCCCCCAGTGTGGTAACTGGTAAGGTACTTGAATCTTCCAGTTGCTGTTTTGGAATAATCTGATTTAACCCATACTTCTGCCATTCTGTACCATTAGCTACCCATTTCAAAATGCATGCACTGCACTACTTTTATCATCAGAGAACAGAGATGGGATCTAAAAGTTAGAGAGGAATAGATGGTAAACGTTAATGGCATTGCATGACTGTATAATGTAAAAAATGTTGTTTGTTACAGAATTGTATGTATGATATGTGCTAAATGATATATTAAAATGAAATAGAGAAAGACATTTCAATATTCATTGAATCCTGATGATTTACACAAAAAGAATCATACCGTCTGTTCTCTATCTCTTTAATTTTGTTTCCTTCCATTCTTGGAGACGGTTTAGGCTTTTATATATTGGGTTCTCTTCTCTCCTAATCAATCCTAAAGGCTTATCAATGTTTACTTATATATATATATATATATATATATATATATATATAGATATATAGAAGTATCCTTACTTAAATTCTCACAATAAAAGTCCAAAAGTATTTTGTTATTGATTAAATATATAAGAGGGCTTGCCTCCATTTCGGATTTGTTGCAAACTAGAAACATTGTTTATAGCCATTTTCATGGGGTCAAGCTAAGGCCGACGGCGAGTATCTTTTTTCTAGATTCCTTCGCATAACTTCATGCATCTAATAACCTGTTCTCTTAGTTTTATATTTGTTGACATCATTTTTAAGATCCAAGTAATTTAGTACCAGTAGAATGTTCAGCTTTCTAGATATGGCTTTGAGCTCTGGGATTGTAGCCATACACTCCTTGTCTCTATTATTGGAAGACAGAACACAAAAGTGTACTAGCACTTTTTTTTTTTGGTATACCGTTGTCTTTTTATTCGTTTTCTAAGAATAGTAAAATATACGAATTCAATGCACTACTAGCTAACATGTTTGGCTCTGTATGGCTTTTACTTAAGTTGAATCACATACATTGCAGCTTTGCTCTAATTATAATTCTCTTTATTGGGATTAAGAAATCGCAATTGTGTTTAGTGTTTACCATGTTTCAAAGCCCTCTTTCTCTTGGAAGAATATTAAATCCTTACTCTCTAAAGTTCTTGCTGTTACTTTAAATTTAATATATTGTTAAGACCTGCCCCTATTCCATTTCTTTAAAATCACTAGCAGATCAAGGGATATTGATAGAAATAGAATAGAAAAATAGTTGAGGTTTTATTTGAAATAGTTAAAATGCCGGAGGCTAAAATGTTGATGGTGGCGTGAGGTTATGGAACATAGAATAGATTGTATTGCTCTCCAAATTAGTTGCTTACAAATGTGCCCATGTTGTCTATTTATAATGTTGTCTATTTATAGGCGCAGAAGGTGGTGAAATCAATTTCACCAGATGGTTCTAGAAATATATTATTCTAGACTTTATTTGACTTTTCTATATTTCATTGTTGTAGATGTTTCTAGGCTACAAGCTATTCTAGGAATTACTAGAATAATCTAGAAATTTGCAGCAGCTTTAACACTCCTCCTTGATGCAAATTTCGGAAACTCTGAGCATTGTCCTCAACTCCTCAAACTTTGTTCTTGGTAATGCCTTCATAAATATGTCTGCAATTTAGTCTTCAATAGTGCAATGTTGTAACTGAATTTCTTTAGTCGCCTTTGCTTCTCTGATGAAGTTGATAGCTATATGTTTTGTCCTATTGTGATGTATTGGATTCTTTGTCATTGCTATTGTTGATTTGTTGTCACAATAGATTATGGTAGGCCCATCTTGTTGTTCACCCATTTCCCCAAGTATTCTTCGAAGCCATATAGCTTGACTTGTAGCTTTAGCTGCTGCCACATACTCTACCTCTGTTGTTGATTGTGCAACTGTTGCTTGCTTCTTCGATGACCAGGAGAATACTCCCGATCCAAGTGAGAAGGCATAGCCCGATGTACTCTTCATGTCATCTATAGAACCTTTCCAATCACTGTCGGTGTAGCCGATCAACCCTAAGTTAGTCATGGTTTTATACCATATACCAAACTCCTTTGTGTCTTGCAGGTATCTTAGAATTCTTTTAGCTGTTCCTAAGTGAATTTGACTTGGGTTTTGCATGAATCTTGAAAGAAGACTTGTAGCATACATGATGTCTGGTGGCGTAGCTGTAAGATATAAAAGGCTTCCAATTAGACTTCTGTAACATGATGCATCAGCTTCTGGGGCTCCATTATCTTTTTGCAGCTTCTCATTTGTCACAAGTGGAGTAGTGACTTGCTTGCAACCATGCATCCTGAATTTCTTCAATAGTGCTTTAGTGTATTTCTTCTGAGAGATAAATATTCATTCCTTTTGTTGTTTTACCTCTATACCGAGGAAGTAATTCATCAAGCCAAGGTCGGTCATCTCGAATGTCTTCATCATGTCTTCTTTGAATTTAGTTATCATCTTCATATTGTTTCTTGTGTAGATAAGATCATCTGCATATAGGGAGACAATGAGAGTATCATGTTGCCCTTGGGTCTTGACGTATAGTGTTGGCTCTCTCTTGCTCCTCCTGAATCTTTGATCGATGAAGTATTGATCAATTTTACTGTACCATACCCGAGGAGCTTGCTTCAGGCCATATAAAGCTTTTCTTAGTCTTAGCACTTTGCTTTCATTACCTTTACTCACAAAGCCTTGTGGTTGCTCCACATAAATCTCTTCTTGTAGCACCCCATTGAGGAAGGCAGATTTAACATCTAGTTGGTAAATCTTCCATCCTTTTTGTGCCGCAAAAGCTATAAGAGCTCTTATTGTATCTAGACAAGCAACAGGGGCAAATGTCTCATTGTAGTCGACTCCAGGTTGTTGTGAGTAGCCTTTAGCCACTAGTCTGGCCTTATGCTTTTGTATGGTGCCATCAGGGCTGAGCTTTGTTTTATATACCCATTTAACCCCAATGATGTCTTTTCCTCGTGGGCAATCTACGAGCTCCCAAGTATTATTTTTCTCAATCATTTTGATCTTTTCTTCCATTGCCTTGACCCATACTTGTTGCTTTGATGCTACTTCAAAGCTTTCAGGTTCAAGTATGGCCAAATTGCAAGTTTTGTATATGTCCACCAAAGATCTTACTCGTCTCGAAGTAGACTCTGGTGAAGAAGTTTGTTGCTGAGGAGGAGTAGGGAGTATACGAGGATCTTCTGCTACTTCGTCAGCTTCTTCTTGAGATTGTTGCATTGTTATGGAAAGGCTGCTTTTAACAACTTTTTCTTTGTTCCAATTCCAAGCAGCATTTTCATCGACCTCAACATCTCGGCTGATGGTGAGCTTCTTTGTTTGCAAGTTGTAAACTCGATAGCCTTTTGATTGTGTGCTATACCCCAAGAAGATGCCTCGTATAGTCTTGTCTTCTAACTTGCATCTCTTTTTGTCTGGAACATGAATGTAGCAAATGGACCCAAAGACCTTCAAATGTTTTGCTAATGGCTATTTCCCACTCCAAGCTTCAATAGGAGTCTTATCTTGAACTGCCTTAGTAGGACATCTATTGAGTATGTAAACAGCAGTGTAAACTGCTTCAACCCAAAAAATGTTTGGCATCCTTGAGCATCGATCTAGCCATTTCCATGACTATGCGATTCTTTCTTCCTAACACTCTATTTTGTTGTGGAGAGTATGCAACTGTAAGGTGACTCTCAATGCCTTCGTCCTCATAGAATTTATCAAACTCGTGGGAGTTGTATTCTTTTCCACGATCGCTTCTAAGTATTTTTATATGTTTCCTACTTTGCTTTTCGACAAGGGCCTTGAACTTTTTGAATATTCCAAAAACTTTTGACTTTTCTTTAATAAAGTAGACCCATGTCATTCTAGAAAAATCATCGATGAAGAGGAAGAAATACCTATTGTTGTTGACTGATGGTGTCCTCATCGGTCCACAAACATCAGTATGGACGAGCTCCAGCAAATCTTAAGCTCTCCATGCTTTGTTAGTCGAAAATGGTAGTCGGTGCTGCTTGCCAAGAAGACATCCTTCACATGCTTCATTATTTTCTTTTAAGCATGGAAGGTCTCTCATCATATTTTTCTGATATAAGAGCTTCAAGGAGTGTGTATTGAAATGACCAAATCTTCGATGCCACAACCATGAATCATCAACTTGCACCTTCATGGCAATGTTAGTAGTGGATTTCCAGCTTATTGGGAAGCTTCTATTCCTCTTTTCCATCTTTACTTGGGCTATCTCGACCCTTCTATTATTGTTGTCATAGATTGTGCATGTGTCTCCTTTGAAGTGAAGAGTATAGCCCTTCTCCATCATTTGACCGATACTTAAGAGATTTTCTTTAAGGTTGGAAACTAGTAAGACATCTTTGATAAGTCTCGTGCCTTTCTTTGTCTATACCATGACAGTGCCTTTGCCTTTCGATTCCACGACAGCACCATTCCCCAGTCGAACTTTCACTTTAACAGAGTCATCAATATCCTTGAAGATGCTCCCATCTTTGGCCATATGATTGCTGCATTCGCTATCCAAGTACTAATTTCCACCAATTTCATCACTGGAATCTTGGGTAGCATAGAAAAGTTGTTGCTCACGTTCATGCTCTTCAATGAAATTTGCTTGATGATTATTTTTGTTGCGACAATTTTTCTCCACGTGCCCGAATCTCTTGCAGTGTTGACATTTTGGCTGTGCCAACAGTCTTTCTCCGCATGATTTGTCATCTTGCAGATGCCGCATTGAGGATATTTATCTTGATGTTTTTTAGAGAAATTTCTAGAATTCTCCTTATTTCTAGAATTTTCTCCACCGTTTTTCTTTCCTCTATATCTTTTATTTTGAGTTCGTAATTTGAGCTTAGATTGGAAGGCATTTTCAACTGTATCTTCATCACGCCTACACAATCTTTGCTCGTATGCTTCAAGTGATCTAATTAGTTCTGTCACCGATAAAGTAGATATGTCTTTGGTTTGCTCAATCGTCGTTACGATTGTTGAAACCAATTTCTTATAAAAAGGTTTGAGTTCTAAATTCTTAAAAGCTATAAGCTTTCCCTGTTAAGTTTTGAGGATAACAAAAATATTTATTTAGTTTGAACAAGTAAGTGTTTCGACAATAGTTTTAACAAACCGCTACTTGTTGTGCGTCCATTCTCGCTTTCTATGCTTAAAGTTAACTCTTTCGTAAGGCGTCCAATATGCTATAACTCTTTATGGGTCCAATAAATGTATTATATACTTTTACTATTGGTGCGCCCAATACTGTATGCATATACTGTTACTTTTTATTAGTTCGTCCAATTTTATCTATACTAAAGCTCTGACTCAACTCACTCTTTCAAAGTTCAAGCTCAAGTTCGCCCAAGTGAAATTTCAAAATGAAGAACTGCTCCTCATTAAATGCTAGAAAAGAACTCGATACCACTACGACGTAAGAAGTCAACTAAGCCACTTTTGCCGACATTGTCTAACAACTACAAAGATCTCGCAAATAAGAAACCGTCTCGCAATCTTAGACAAATCGTGACTTTTGTTTTCATTGATTGGAAATCTCGTGAGAATAAAAGTCACCGTCAAGAAGTTCAAGACTTTTCCAAAGAGATGCATTTAATGCTACTCGTAATCCGGTAATAAATATTTCCGTTGGACGATCTAGCCCATGAAGTCTCGCTCAATTTGTTCTTACTTATAAAGAGAAGAAGCAAAGACCTTGAAGAACTAGAGATCTTTGTCAAGCATCCTTCAATAGCCAAAAAAGCTTTATTTCCATATTCGTAAAAGATAAAGCCTTGAGATTTCTTTTGTCTATTCTCATTTGTTAGTGAGTTTCAAACTCAAGCTTTCATCTACTTTCAATTATTCATCTTAAGCCTTTAAGCCTCGAAGAGGTCGTGTGTAAAAGAATACTTGTGAGATAGAACCTCAAGAGGTTGAAAATACTTGTTACCCAAGAGGTTGAAAATACTTGTTACCCAAGAGGTGCATAATACTTGTAATCGTGAAAAGATTAGTTGGAAAATCCTTCCTGGCTGAAGCGGACCGACGTAGCTCTCGTTGATAAGAGTGAACCAGGATAAATCTCGTGTAAGCTTCTCCTCTCTTCTAGTGTGCTTTATTATATTCACTAACTCTGGGGTTTTCCATTGTGTTTATTAACAAAGATCTTTTTATTTGGTTTTAGAATGTGTGTTAACCTTTTTATTAAAAGTCTTTTCAAAACCCTTGGAGTCCAATAGACTAAGTGGTGTTGGTCCTAAGCTCTTGCTTGTTAAACTGCCTCTTTTCGGCTGCGGTTCTATTTTCTTTTAAAAAGAAAATCTTTCATCATTAAAAAGTGGTTAAGAAAACACAATTCAACCCCCTTCTTGTGTTTCATTTGGTTATTTCAATTGCACGTGAGCTCACCTCTTGGGTTGAGCATCTAACAAAGGCAGAGGAAAAAGATCCACAAAGACACCCTTAATGGAGAACGAAGGACAAGCTATGAAATGTACCACCTCTATTCAATGGAAATCGACTATGATTACCGGAAGAAGAGAATGATTGCCTTTTTGATGCCCAAAATATGGACATTTGGGACCTAGTTCAAAATGGATATCAAACACCCACCAACGCGTATGACAGGATCTCCTCGACCACAATGGACTCAAGGACAACGAACTGCACATCGCCTTAACTCAAAGCCAAACATTATCTTATGTGTGCCATCACCAGATCGTGAGCACGACAAAGTCCATAGCCGTGAAACAACAAAGAGATACGGGATACTCCTGGCATTAGCACATGAAGGCTCATCTCAAGTCAAAGAATCAAAGATAAGTACGCCGTTCACCGTATGAGCTCTTCAAAATGGGAGAGCATGAAAACATTGATCAAATGTTTGGACGATTCCAAACAATAATCAATGGCTTGAGATTTCTCGGGAAAGAACTATGATAATCAAGATCATATCGGTAAAATCCCTAAGAAGTCTTTCCTGCATAAAGGGAGACCTAGGTTACCGCTTACAGAAGCAAAGAATCAGCCTTCTCTTACCATGGAGGAACTATTGGTTCTCTTAAAGTTCATGAGCTGAACTTCAAGAAGAGGAAAGCTCAAGAAAAGGGAAATCAATTGCCCTTAAAGTTCACAAAGGCAAAGACGTCCAAAGCACTTAAAGCTGAAAAATCTTCAGACGAGGCCGAGTCATCTGAAGATAATATATCTGATAATGACGAGTTATCTTTCATCTCTAGAAAGATACAAGCAATGTGGTTGATAGCTATTTGGCAAGTGTACCAAATCGCACAAGTAATAAAGTGATGAGTAAATTATCGTCTCCACAGGGAATTGTGTTGTTAAGTACCATATTACTAATTTAGATACTATTTAAACTATGCAAATTAATGAAGAAAATAAATAAAATAAAAAATTTTAACTATGTTAAATGGGGTTGAGCAAACAAAGAGTGAGATGCTAGAGATCCGATTTCACTTGATTTTCCGATTATTTGGATTCTTTCTTAATTTAAATTCAAATTCAAGAATTGATGGTGGGATATCTAATTTAATTAAAACCCAATTCCTTGGTAGATTAATTCTCTTCAACTATTTAGAATTAACTAATTCCTTAGTCTAATTCCAAATAGAACAAGGCATAAATGAACAAAATCCCAAGTAATACCACACAACCAACAATATCTATTCCTAGATTATTGCTTAATCATGGTGTTTATCTCAAGAAGCAACATCACACATGAATTTCCCAATCCTATGCATGACCATCAATTCAATTTATGGTTGATCAAGTCATAAAAGCATTAAGAACAGAGATGAACACTCAATCATGAAAGGAAACTTAAATTAAGAATTATAAATCCAAATAAATCATCCATTCAAGTTACATCATCACTCTAGCTAGGAAGAGTTTAGAAAAACATCAAGAAATAGGAAAACAAAAGATAGGAAAATATAAACTCCATTGAATCCAAGACAACAAGAATATGAAGATCTTGAATCTTTGCTCCTTGATGATCTCCTTGGCTCTCCTAGGGTCGAAGCCCTCTCCCCAAAGCCTCCTCAGGCCCCCTTGTCTCGCTCTCCTCTTCTAGTAAGGTAATAAGTCCTTTTATAAGATTTAGGAAATCATAAAGCAATTGAATGTTGTCGCCACTTTTCTTCATAAAAGGCATTAATCACTTGGGCTGACATATCTCATCAAATCGATCAATCTGATAGTGGTCAACATAATATTCAGAGATCTTTTCTTAACTCTCCATATCCACCGAAATCATGTCATTTGAACTTCCTGAGGAAAGTTATGCCCAAATTATTACAAAAGATTTGACAGCAAAAGTTTCCCTGATTTGCCTTTAATTAAGTTTCCTTGTTTCCTTGAATAGTCTTTGATTGAGTCTCCTTGATTAGCCTTTGACTAAATCTCCTATTTTCATCCATTGAAGATTCTTTGCACAAATTACCATAATTACAGTAGATTTGTTCAAAGATCAACTTTCCTAAAATAAATAGCAAATAAACATCAATTAGGAGATAAAATCCCACAAAATCATATAATAAAGATATGAAATAAAAGTACTGAATAAGACTCATCAGTGGTAAAAGAAAGGAGGTATGCGGAGAAAGCACTTTGGACGAAGGTCATCAAAGGACAAAACAGAAACAAAAGACAAGAGTCCAATCATATGCTACGAATGCAAGAAGCCCGGACACATTAAAGCGGAATGTCCTTCACTAAACAAGGAGAAAGAGAAAAGGAGATTCTTTCCAAAGAAGAAAAGAGGATTAATGGCCACCTGGGGAAGATCTTGATCTTTCAACTACGATGATGAAGAAGAAGCGTAAGAAGCAAATCTATGTCTCATGGCTAACACCGTGTCGAAGAAGAAGAAGACGAGGTAACTAACTCGTGATCTTGATCTTCGAGAATGCATTTGATGAGTTGTTAAATAATTCATCTATTTTAGCTTGAATATAAATCCTTGAAAAGAAAGTTTTCAAAATTAACTAGAGAATATGGAAAAATGTTTTCAAAAAACAAGAACTTGAAATTTATTGTGAAAAATTAAAAATCAAAATGCTCTTTTAAAAACATCTTCTCGAGTCCAACACTTCGTGATGAAGTTGATAAACTTCATAATGAAGTAAAAGAGTTAACTGAGGACCTCAGAATTTGTAAAAAGCACCAACAACCTAAACATTTTACTCAAATATTCCGCAGACCCTCGTGACAAATTCCGATTTGGGATATCAAGATATCGGATAAAACGCTTTTTCAAAAACTACTACTCAACCTAAATTCATTAAGAATGTTTGTAAAAAGAACGCTTTACTCTTCCTCAATAGATTTTTTTATAAAAGGTCAAAATATTATGGATCTCCAAGAGCTAACCAAAAAGGACCCAAAAAGATATGGGTACCTATGATATGATAATTCCTCTTGCGTATGTGCTTAGCAACAAGAAAAAGACACCGCCATGGTACTGACAGTTGGTTGCTCACGCATATGACTCAGAGAAAGGTCTATGTTCCAAGACATCAAAACTAATAAAGGAGGCTCCGTCACGCTTGGGAGGAAACCAGTAAAGGTAAAATAGTTGGAATAGGTAAGATTGGTAAGCATCCTTTTCCCTCTATCGATAATGTTCTTCTAGTTGAAGGATTGAAACATAATCTGCTTAGCATTAGTCAATTATGTGATAGTGGATCTAATGTTTCATTCAATCAAGGAGAATGTATAGTTAAAAACTCGACGCGATCCATACTCTTCATTGCTAAAAGGCAAAACAATCTTTATAAAATTGACTTGGAAGATCTTTCGTGATCAAATGTATCATGTCTAGTTTCCATAAAAGGAGAACAGTGGGATATGGCACAAGAAGCTTGGTCATGCAAGTTTGAGATTAATCTCTAAACTAAATAAGCATAACCTCGTAAGAGGACTACCAAAGCTTGTGTACAAATCAGATGTTCTTTGTGAAGCTTGGTCGTCAAAAGGGAAACAAATCAAAATTCTTTTGAGTCCAAAAACATCGCTTTCCACCTCTAGACCACTAGAATTGTTACATCTTGATTTATTTGGTCCTACAAGAACTTCTTCACTAAATGGAAAGAAATATGGATTGGTCATAGTAGATGACTATACTAGATGGACATGGGTTATGTTTCTAGCTCACAAGGATGAGTCTTTCAAAGTCTTTTCTATTTTCTCGTAAAAGAATTCAAAATGAAAAAAGGAATGTGTATCAACTCAATCCAAGTGATCATGGAGGAGAATTTGAGAATGAGAGCTTCCAATTGTTCTCGCAAGAAAACTAGATTCGTCACAACTTCTCTCGTCAAGAACACCACAACAAAATGGTGTGGTAGAAAGAAAAATAGATCTCTTCAAGAGATGGCTAGAACAATGCTCAATGACAACTCAATCTCCAAACACTTCGGTCAAGTCATAACATCGCGTGTTATATTCAAAACAAGGACATATATTAGACCTATTTTTAAACAAGACTCGTATGAATTGTGGAAAGGACGAAACCCAACATCTCTTACTTTCATTCTTTTGGTCACAATGCTTTATTTTGAATACTAAGGATTCTTTAGGAAAGTTTGATGCTAAAGTTGACTCGGTATCTTCTTAGATACTGTAAACATCTAAAGCATATAGAGTATATAACTCTCGCTCTCTAATCGTTGAAGAATCTGTTCATGTTAAATTAATGACAAAAAGCCCGACAATGACTTGTCGTAGCTAGATGAGTCCTTTGCAGAGTTAAACTTAAAAGACAAAGGAGAAGAATCAAGAAACCAAAACAAAGAAGCATTGGACGATGAAAGAAAAGAAGAAACAACTCGATGGTCAAAGATGCCGGGTATTTCAAAACTTATCATCCGTAACACCAAATCATTGGTAATCCGTATGATAAAGTACGTACAAGATCTACCTTCAGAGAATACTCAAATGTAGCCTTCATCTCTCGAAATGGAACCAAGAAAAATAGAAGAAGCTAATCGAAGGATTAAGGATGGATCTTAGCCATGCAAGAAGAGCTAAATCAATTTAAAAGAAATGATGTTTGGACGCCTGGTTCAAAAGCCTAAAGACAAGTCCATCATCTACAAAATGGATATTCAAAAACAAATCGGACGAAGATGGTAAGGTTGTGAGAAACAAAGCAAGGTTGGTAGCCCAAGGTTACTCACAACAAGAAGGTATTGATTTCACTCGAAACTTTTGCTCCCGTAGCTAGACTAGAAGCCATACGCATTTTACTTTCATTTGCCGCTCATCATAGCATGAGACTATATCAAATGGACGTAAAAAGTGCATTTCTAAATGGTATAATCAATGAAGAAGTTTTTAAACAACCACCTGGTTTCAAGGATGAAAATTTCCCCAGCATGTTTTCAAATTAAAAAGGCCTTGTACGGCTTAAAACAAGCTCCTCGAGCCTCGTATGAAAGGTTAAGCACCTTTTTAATAGAAAACGGTTTTTCTAGAGGAAAAGTTGACACTACTCTTTTCGAAAAGACAAAAACTCGAAATTCATTTTAGTTCAAATTTATGTTGATGATATTATCTTTGAGCTACCGATGAATCTCTTTGCAAGGATTTTCCAACTGATGCGTAAGGAATTGAAATGAGCTTAATGGGAGAATTAAAATTCTTTCCGGGTTTGCAAGTCAAGCAAACATTCGACTAAATCTACATTCATCGTAATTCAAATATACAAATGAACTTCAAGAAATTCAAATTGACGATTGCAAAACAATGAGCACACCAATGCATCCATCATCCACACTAAGATTGGACGATAAGGATAAAAAGGTGGACGAAAAAGGTATACAGGTATGATCGGATCACTCTTATATCTCACTCGCGCCCGTAACTGATATAATGTTTAGTGTGTGTCTTTGTGCACGTTCAACTGATCCTAGAGAGTCACACTTAGTTGTCAGAAAAGAATATTCAGATACTTCAAAGGAACTACTAACTGGGCTTGGTATTTAAGAAATCTCATGAGTACAGACAGTTGGTTTTTGTGATGTCGACTATGCCGAGATAGAATCGAAAGGAAAAGTACAAGTGGAGGATGTCACTTCATTGGAGGAAATCTAGTTTCGTGGTCCGGAAGAAGAGACAAAGCACACCGTTTATCAACAAATTGCTGAATATATCTCTCGTCCAATTGTTGCTCTCAACTACTCTGGATCAAACATCAATTAGAAGACTACAACATCTTTGAAAGTAAGATTCCTTTACTATGTGATAATATCGTCGCAATTAACTTATCAAAAATCCCATACTACACTCAAGGGCAAAACACATTGAAATCAAACATCACTTTATAAGAGACTATATTCAAAAAGGTGTGTTTGATATTCAATATGTGGATACAGATCATCAATGGGCGATATTTTCACAAAACCCCTCTCCGAGGATAGATTCACTCTTATTCGAAAAACATCTAAGTATGCATTTTGTAAAGAATTAATATTTCTCTTAAGCGCCCATTGAAGATCTCAAGGCCCAAAATGCTTTGTACTTGATAAATGGTGTGGCAAATTTCTTGATAAGACATAAATCATTTGCATTTATCTTGTTTGAAACTTTTCAAATTTCCCACGCCGAGTCGCTTTTGAAAGGTCACGAAAGTAACTTTTATCATGACGCGATAGCTGCTTTTAATACACATTTATTGTGTTTGTTTTTTTTATAAAAAAACGATTGGTTTTCTCTCAAGAAACCTTTCAGTGTAGAAACCTACCTTCTTCTATAAATATTTTCCTTCTTTACAAGATCAAATTTTTACGCCTTCAAACATTGAAAGAAAAACAGAAAAAGAACCTTAGCAAATTTCTCTCTCTCTTTCAAATTTCTTTAACCCTAAGAAATGGCCGGAGGAAAGACCCGATGTTGAAAGAGCCGAGGTATCGCTTGAATACTCGCTCCAAACTTCCATTTTAGCAGAATGTGGAATAGATATCAAAGAATGTCTCGTCTGGTCGGACGGGATAGTTACTTCGTGCAGAACCGGTGGAGGTTTATCCTAATTGGTGAAAATGTTCTCAAAACGCATCCGTGTTCGACAGAGGTCGTGGATGTGTTTTGGGAAAACCCGTTGTGGTTTCAGAGGTAACCATCTCCAACGCCACCCAATGTTGGTTGGAAGGAGCCACCATCACTCCTCGATTGGAAAAAGCATTTGGGGAACTCGATGTCGTTTTGACACCTTACTAAAGGAGTCATCCACGGAAGATAATCGCTTCCAAGATGAATGACAAGGCAAGAGTTTTGCATCAACTTCTAAACAAGGCAATACTCCACAAAGCAGTGGTCCAAAGACCTCGCCTCTACAGCTTCATGCCTTCGCCTCGTGTCATCTCGAGCGTCAGTGTCAATGGTCAATCTCCTTCTCTCGCTTTTTTAAGAACTTCAAGAGAAGTGTACAAGGAAAAGTGGGAAGAAGACCACCATCTCCTCTCGGGTGTTCTCTTAACCAAGATCTTCAGAGATCAAGGTATCTTTAGTCCCCATGAGACTAAAGATGTTGAAGAGAAGAAGAAGATATTTGACTGATCCAAGAGCAACAAATCTTTGGACGAAGCAATCTTCTAAGGATGAAACTTCAAAGCGTCCAAGATTTTCTCTAATGTGAAGAGCTCTTATTCTTTCAAAGGCCGAGAGTCCAAAGAAGAAATCACCGTCCGTCCAAGCCCTTCCCAAGCTGGAGACTCATAATGGACGATGACTCTGAAGATGACCAACCCATCGCTAAAAGGATGAAGGTTGCGTCCATTGCGAGCATCCCAAAAGGAACCCGGACGAAGCTACCCATCACAAGGAAACCCTCTTCCAAGCTTGCGTCCATTCCTAAGGAACCTCTTCCTACCATTCCCTCTTCCTCCACTGTACCCCCTCTTCTCAAACAGAACCACAAACTTCCTTCCCAACCTCTCAAATAACTTCCTCTCCCTTAAACACTCGAACCTTTTTCTTCTCAAACTCACATATTACCTTCCCAATCTCCTTCACCTTCCCCTCTCAAAAGACCTTCTACAACTCCTCCTATCTTAACCTTTTCTCTGTGGGGGTTTCCCCTCACATTATCCCTCTTTGGGAATCCAAGGACTCTTCTCTCTCACTCACAGCAAGACGCTCCCGGTGCTGTGATGGTTACTCAACAAAAGTTCACATCTTCCCTAGTGACCTATCCTTCAAACCGCCACCTTGGAAGAAATGGGACAGCTTATGGTGTCCTTATGACACCATCCTTGTCGTGTCATTAAGGAGTCTTCCTGGTTGAAGAATTTGAGATTTGTACCCCCTTCATCGATCATCTCCTCTACAACCGCCATCAAGATTCAAATGACCGGTTTGTCCAAGGTTGCCAATGGTGGATTTAAATAAAAACAAAGACTTGAAAAGTACAGAAGCCAAGCCACCTTTCCCAAGCCTATCATCTTTAAGCCAAATTTTGGGAGCTTACGCTCCCCCGATGTTGATGTTGAATTCTTGTGGCATGTTTCGAATAAAGGAGAAGTCGTGGAGAACGAGGCTAAGACCTTCCGGGAAAAGCACATTTGGGAGGTGAGCAACAAGCGTCTTCTTCGTGACTAAGTGATGAAGATAAGGAAGATATCATAACTCGTGCCTCGTGAGCTTCCAAGTTGTTTTCGCTCTATCTATATGGTAGATGATCTTTTTGGATCGGCCTCAACTCGCCATTCGCCAACAATCTTCTCTTGTCCAAGCTATGTCTCTCGACCTCCGCCTGGGACAACATAGCGGTGCCTTATCCCCTGGATCAAATGTTTGATACCGAGAACCTCTCTTCCTTGGGATGTTGACCTTCCTCTCGTCTCAAGACGAAGCCGAGTCCATAGCAAAGAAATGGATGTGACCCCTCCCGCTTCCACCACCGAGTTAGCTATTGTGGAACCACAACCTTCCTCGCCGACATTCTCACCCAAGTGCCCTCAAACTTTCGTGCCCTATGTGAATAATCAAATGGACTTAATGTCACAAGAGAGTTGAAGACCTCCTCAAGTCTCTTTTTCAACAAAGGCCACCTCCTCCTCCTCCACCTTCTTCCTCTTGATTTTATTTTATTTTATTTTAATTTCTTTTAGCCAAATTCTTTTTTGACAAAGGATGTTTTTCTTTCTTTTGTCTCGATGACAAAGGGGGAGAATAATGGGAATTTGATTTGTTTCAAACAAATTTATTTAATAATTTATATCGATTCAATGAAACTATGTTTTTCTCTCATCCGGTTGTTTCATTATCCTTGTCTCGTTTATTTTGTTGCAATCATGTCGCCGTAGGATCCGATCTAATTTTTAGCATGGTTTATGTCTTTTCAAAAGTATTGTCTCGTTAAACTCTTTTCTCAAGAACTAAACTTCGATACAAAGATAATATTACTTGCTCTTGAAACTTGTTTCGTAAAAATAAATTTCATGTACCATACGTCCAATCGACTCGTCCAACGTACTCTGGAGTCCTTCCCTTAGAAATGTTTTTCTTAGGGGGAGCAATTTTGTTTTAAAAAAAAAAAGAAGAATGTGTTCAACCAAATTAATAGTTTTTGTCATCATCAAAAAGGGGGAGATTGTTGAAACCAATTTCTTATAAAAGGTTTGAGTTCTAAATTCTTAAAAGCTATAAGCTTTCCCCGTTAAGTTTTGAGGATAACAAAAATATTTATTTAGTTTGAACAAGTAAGTGTTTCGACAATAGTTTTAACAAACCGCTACTTGTTGTAAAGGCCCATTCTCGCTTTACGCTTAAAGTTAACTCTTTCGTAAGGCCCAATATGCTATAACTCTTTATGGGTCCAATAAATGTATTATATACTTTTTACTATTGGTGCGCCCAATACTGTGATGCATATATCATACTTTTTATTAGTTCGTCGCCCCAATTTTATCTATTCACAAAGCTCTGACTCAACTCACTCTTTCAAAGTTCAAGCTCAAGTTCGCGCCCAAGTGAAATTTCAAAATGAAGAACTGCTCCTCATTAAATGCTAGAAAAGAACTCGACAAACACACTACGACGTAATAGTCAACTAAGCCACTTTTGCCGATACATTGTCAACAACTACAAAGATCTGCAAATAAGAAACCGTCTCGCAATCTTAGACAAATCAGACTTTTGTTTTCATTGATTGGAAATCTCGTGAGGAATAAAAGTCACCGCCGAAGAAGTTCAAGACTTTTCCAAGATGCATTTAATGCTACTCTAACGGTAATAAATATTTCCGTTGACGCATCTAGCCCATGAAGTCTCGCTTCAATTTGTTCTTACTTATAAAGAGAAGAAGCAAGACTTGAAGAACTAGAGATCTTTTCAAGCATCCTTCAATAGCCAAAAAAAGCTTTATTTCCATATTCGTAAAAAGAAAAAGCCTTGAGATTTCTTTTGTCTATTCTCATTTGTTAGTGAGTTTCAAACTCAAGCTTTCATCTACTTTCAATTATTCATCTTAAGCCTTTTAAGCCTCGAAGAGGTCATGTGTAAAAGAATACTTGTAAGATAGAACCCGAAGAGGTTGAAAATACTTGTTACCTCGAAGAGGTTGAAAATACTTGTTACCCGAAGAGGTGCATAATACTTGTAATCGTGAAAAGATTAGTTGGAAAATCCTTCCTGCTGAAGGGACCTGACGTGAGCTCTTGGTTGATAAGAGTGAACCAGGATAAATCTCGTGTGTAAGCTTCTCCTCTCTTCTAGTGTGCTTTATTATATTCACTAACCTCTGGGGTTTTCCATTGTGTTTATTAACAAAGATCTTTTTATTTGGTTTTAGAACGTGTTAACCTTTTTATTAAAAGTCTTTTCGAAACCCTTGGAGTCCAATAGGACTAAGTGGTGTTGGTCCTAAGCTCTTTGCTTGTTAAACTGTCTCTTTCGCTGTGTTCTATTTTCTTTTAAAAAAGAAAATCTTTCATCATTAAAAAAGGGTTAAGAAACACAATTCAACCCCCCTTCTTGTGTTTCATTTGGTTATTTCAACGATTGCATCATACCTTTGGAGAATAGAAATTAGAATTTTCTCAACAACTCTCTTATCAAGAATATTTTCCCCATAAGTCTTCATTTGACTTACTATTTCTTTTATCTTGGTGTAGTTGTCTTTTATGGTCTCAATCTCCTTCATTTTCATTAATTCAAATTCCCATCTTAAAGTTTGAAGTTTAATGGCATGCACCTTTTCACTTCCTTGGAACTCCTCCTGTAGAGTACTCCATGCATTTTTGGCACTCGTAGCTCCCATTATTCTTGGGAAGATAGTGTCAGCCACAGCTTGTTGTAAGATAAATAATACCTTTGAATCTTTTTGCTTATTTTCCTTCAACTCTTTTCTTTGAGCTGCTGAAAGAGCTGAAGTATCTTGAGGAGTAGTAAATCCTTCTTCTATAATGTCCCAAAAATCTTGAGAGCAAAAAAATGTCTTCATTTTTATGCTCCAAAAATCATAATTTTCTCCTGTAAAAATAGGGACATTAATAGATGATGATTGAATGACATTGGTCATGACTTAGAAAAATTTTGGGAGTTGTTTAGAATATAAGGGAGGTTTTTTTGAAGTAGTTGGGTAATTTTATCTACGCCCAGTATATGACCAAACATAGCTCTGATACCACTTGATAGAAATAAAATAGAAAAATAGTTGAAGTTTTATTTGAAATAGTTAAAATGCTGGAGGCTAAAATGTTGATGGTGGCATGAGGTTATGGAACATAGAATAGATTGTATTGCTCTCCAAATTAGTTGCGTACAAATGTGCCCATGTTGTCTATTTATAAGCGCAAAAGGCGGTGAAATCAATTTCACCAGATGGTTCTAAAAATATATTATTCTAGACTTTATTTGACTTTTCTACATTTCATTGTTGTAGATGTTTTTAGGCTACAAGCTATTCTAGGCATTATTAGAATAATCTAGAAATTTGCAGCAACTTTAACAGATATCACTATAATTTTAGAGCAAAAAAATAATAATAATCTTACACTGTTATTTATGCGACAAAGCAAGTGGGTATTGAATTTGTGTAAAAAGTTGCTAGAAGTAAAATCTTACATTTTTGGATTAGCTTCTTATAATCAAAATGCTGCAGGGAGTTTTTTGATAAAAAGTTGTTTTGTGTAAAAGTTAAGTTAAATTAAACATGCACTAAATATATACTGTGTGTGCAGGAAGAACTAAAATTGATCCTCTAATAAATTTTGAGTAAGTAGATAAGAAAGAGAAGATGGTAAGAACCCAATGGGAAATAACTCTAAATCATTTCAATTTTAGACACAATGGGGAAACTCGACTCTGTAAAACTATTATATGTGCAAAATATAAATGATTGTGCTGTAGTTGAGCTTGAATGAATACTGTCTGTACGTGCACGTCAATGTTCGCTTGTATCTGAGTTGTATGATTGTTATCTTGATTAATAGATTGGTGTCTCAATTAAAATGTGATGAAAAGTGTATCAACTTTGCATTTGCCAACGATCAACAAATGTATATACCTTTCAAGCTTCATTTAACTAAATTATAGGATCTTTCAAATATTAAATATATGAACAATTGGAATGAAATACCTACCACCCAGGGCAGGCATCAGCCTTAAGTTCTTAATTATTTATTTGGTGACAATATTTTTCTTCTTGACACGTTTCGCTATTATAATATAAATGTCAATAAATGTTGACTTAATTAGATAGTAGAAGAGTTTGCCTTGAGTTTTAAATTCACTTAAAGGTTGCGAGAAGTAAAGTTTTCATAAATTCACTAAACTTGAAGTAAAATTGAAAATCTACTTGAATTGGTCCAAGAAAAAAAGTTTCTAACAAAGCAAATATTATCTCACGTATGGTGGCGACCACTGCATGTGGCGACGATGAGTTCTTCCCAACAGCTTTGAGCCTGGAGCATAAGCCATCGACCTACTTGCTACCGATAAGGAAAAGGGATCTCTTTCCTGTTCTCAACATATATACGCAGAGGTATATATGTCCTATGGCTGTTGTGTTGATTGACCCTTCCAATCAAGCCAATGGACAACTGTACAAGGAATAAGAGGATGAACTTCTCATCCTTGATGAAGCTGACATAGATTCTAGACTCCTAAACTGCGCTGAAGAAGTCTCATTGGTGTGAAATTTCTTAAGAAATGCCCTTGGTTGTTTAAGAATCAGCTGTTAGATCTAGGAGATGAACTGGCTAATAATCTAAAACAGATGAAATTTGATGCTAGCATGAGAGAAAAAGAGTCGAGCTTAATTAATTTCGAGAGTAAAAAATTCAAACATGAGGGAAAATTGCAAGCCTTCTGAGAAACAATTGTCTAATAAATGAGCAGGTTGTACCTGATGAAGTGGCAAGGAATTTAGATGTTATATTGGTTTTGGGTGTTAATAAGCAGGACAAGTGTTCTAAGCAGGAAGTCAAGGGAATATAATAAAATAATTATGATACGATCTCTTTTTCATTTTCTCTTAATTTTAAAAAGATATTTTTTGTTACTAATAAAATTAAAATTAAATAAGAGTGTCAATAACAATTATGAATGAGAAATTGCATATAAGTACTAACCGTTATGATTTAAAAATAAGGCCCTTGTTTATTAACATGGTGTAGTACAAGTGCATATGGTCACCTGACCCATTGTTCACAAACATAAAAGTTCAATTAATTTGACGCATGAATAAAGTACAGTCGATCATTATCTTACTTTAAAATTTAATTACGAGAAAGAGAACAATGAGGTTAAACTGCTAAACAATTGGTCACGAAAACTCTGATCTCGATGATTAATGTTGAGCAGCAAAATATTTGAAACCAATATACATACATGATTTAAGTAGGAATCAAATCAATTCTATAGCGTGCAGGCAACTCTTAGATTTGGACAGTAATATAATAGAATTTAATTTTAATCTAATTTAATGTAAAATAATTTGGATTTAATTTTAATTCATTGTAAGTTTTTTTACACTGTCATCCAATCATGAACTGACACATCATTAAAAGTGTTAGACTTTTGAGATAGTTATTATGATAGTCAAGTCTTTTAATGAGTTGACAATACATGATTAGATGACAGTGTAAAGAAACTTTACACTGACAGTGGATCAAAATTAAACTCAAAAAATTTTGTACTGTTAGTTTTTTTTTGTCGAAACTAGGGTATCCACCGTTGAGCACAGTGACTAATCCCCTCGCTGGATTGCAGGCACCTCGAAGGGTAGGACAGCTGGCATGGGGATTTAAAGCTTTTCCATACCCAAAGGCAGGGATCGAACCCCTGACCTTTGGTTAAGGGTGTTTTATACTGTTATTTAATGATATGTTGATATATCATTAAAAGAATTAAACTTTTTAAGTAGTTATTGTGATAGTCAAACTCATTTAATGACTTGTAAACACATGATTGAATGACAATATAAATTTTTTTTTCATTGATAGTAGATAAAAATTAAAGTTAATATAATATTAAAAAATATATATATATATATTTGCTCCCTAAGAGTTTGGCATCAATTACTACACATTTTTTATGGCCTGATTGGTTATTGCGCTATTCAGCAAACGCCAACGCTTGCAGAAGAAGATATTTGTAGCGTTCAACAAACGTATTCAACTTCGTGCAAATTCACATTAACATTAAAGAGAATCCAAAACAAACAAAGCAATACTTGTTTGTAATTTTAATTTTCTATATTAATAACTTTAAAATGTATTAATAACCTAATTTTTAAACAATGATAACAAAAAAAAGTTATTAATATAAAAAATTATTATCAAGAGTAGCAAATTACTAATAAACTATAAGTTATTAATTAGGGTAATAGTTTATAGAAATAGTGTTAAGAAAAAGGCACACGTTCAAATAATAGCACTCATAATATAACATTTAAATTACTAATAAACTATAAGTTATTAATTATGGTAATAATGTATAGAAATAGTGTTAAGAAAAAGGCGTACGTTCAAATAATAGCACTCATAATATAACATTTACATGAGGATTTCGCAAGCAAGCATAATCTTTGCTTCAAAGAGAGTGACTGTGCAGTTGAACTTAAAATTTATTCAGATTATGATAGTAGATTTGCCATTTGGTCACCCAATTTAGCTAACCATCTTTCTAGTGTAAGGTGGCATCATTCTTCCTGTATACCATAAAATAAGATACTTACTGTTCTGTTTAGTGGACCTCTTTTTAAGTCACAAATACTCTGTCATTCCCCTTTTAAAAATTATTTTGATAAAGGTTTTTTTTTGGGGTGCTTTTCAAGATCTTTATCATGTAATACTTGAGGCCCTACATGTACTGCCTTCCAGCAATTTGAGAGTTTCACGTACGTGTTCCAGGCATCCACGAGGAAATTAACGCATAATGGCCATGTAATTTTGTTTCTACTTCTTGATTTGGTGCACTATGTTTTTGGCTTTATAATGAATATTATCGAAAAGCAGAAAACATATATAAAAGTGTTCTGAGGGACATGGAAGACAAGCACCAAATGACAAATGTGGCCGAGAGCAATTGCTAGTTTTCCATCTGCTTTTAATGCAGCTAATCATATAAGTAAACTAAATGACAGCTAACATAACCTGTTACTACAGAACACGGAAGAAGAAGTAAAGGAAAATAAAATAAAAGGGGTACAAGAAAGGGAAGAATTTGAAAATGCTTCTCCCCCTTAATTTAAGTATGCCACATTACAAGGGTAAAATTAGGTTAGAGACTATTTTACTCAACTGGGGAATAAGAAAGTTGAGTGCCAATAACTAGTCTCAAGTTAGTAACAACTATTTACATTTTTGGTGGTGCCTTTTCCTTTCCTGGTGAGTCCGCACTTGTGTCTTGTATGGTAATTTCGACGTGGTCGGCGTTATCAATGTCCACAACAGGTTTTATGATTCCTCTATGAAGCAAAGGTGGCTTCTCTGGTGAGACATTGGGTTCCACACTCTTGAAATGGGCTAAATGAGAAAGCTCAGAAACAGATTCATAAATCTTCTCCACGGATTTGGTGATTTCTACGAGTATTGATGCAACTGTGGCAACTGGGATTATAGCTAGGAGTTCTACATCTTCTAATGAAACGGTTTCCACTGCAATTTTGAGGTCTTCAATTGCAGTTTTAGAATTTTCTAGGTGGCATTTGGCAGCAGATGGATCTGTCATTGTTTTGATGGATGTAGATATTGCTTTTAACGCCTTGCTGGATTCTGAACTCATCTTTGTGCATGAATTTTGCACTTCACACTTGAATAACAAAGATGCCTGTAGTAACCAAAATACATATCAGCTTGTAACTAATCAAACAAATAATGCTTTAATTAAAGACATTGAAGTGAAAAAGTATCAAATATTATAATTACAGTGAGCTTAATTTATTTCCCTTTGAAATTTACAAAGAACAACGATTTATTACTTGGACTTCAGGGTTGAGGTAACCGTTTAGAGCTTCAATCTTGTAAGCGCATTCGCGAGCAAGTGCTCCAATCTTCAAGTACTGTTTCCAAGGATGACGAAGGCGAAAACGGCCATGTCCTGGTTCCCACCTTGCCAAATTTGCCTGCGTGGATGGAGTGGAATATATGTGAATATATGGCAGTGAAAATGTTGAATAATATCCCACAGGCCACAGCACAAAATAGAAAATGCTCACCAAGGACTCTTCACTTGCTTTGGAATTGAGAACACTTTTATAACCTTGTAGAACTAGCTTTTCAGATTTTTCTTTATCCTGTTTGCATTGAAAATATTCACCTTCAAATCCTGTGAATGACTTAGTTTTAGAAACATGCAACAAAAAAAGATAACGTGAAAACTAGTGATGAGTCAATTATACCTTCTAGGTAATTTGCTAGCTTTTCTATGTTGGAAGAAACCAACTTGTGAAGGTCTTCGCCTGCCCAAACTGGACAAACGAATAAGGAAATGACCATGCAGGTTGCTCCACCTATTAAAATTGTTGAAAGTCTCTGATGGGCAAGCGCTAAGAGTTGCTCGACCCTGTACCCCGAGACAGTAACCAAACTGAATGTCAATATAAATATCACCACCCCATAATCATATCTTGCCTTGATCTTCGGGAAAAATCTGAAAAACGTTGACCCTGAGGCTGCAACATAAAGCATAAACAATTCATATGTATCCAGAAATCAAAGCTAGACACACAGAAATCATTTGGGAAGCATGTGATACGAATGCCACTGCTTTATCCATTTCTGGCCTCAAATTCATGCAGAGAAATATAAGCTTCTTTTTCTTAATTTGTTCAAATTATTAGTACCTAGAATGAAGACAAGGGTCCCAAGGACAATAGGTTCCCCTCTTTCTCCAAAAACAGTAGCTAAGTGTTGACCTCCAATCCCTAAAGCACCAGCTAATAGAGTAGCAAATCCTCTATTTAAACCTTTGCTGAGGGTTGCACCTGGACAGGAACAAAGCATTTGTAGATGCATTAATCTTGAACTTGTCAGACTTAGGTCTTTAATTATATGCAATAAGGGGAAAATGCATGTGCAGTATTTTGCAATGCCTGAACTTACCTACGGTGAATTCAAATACTACCACCACTGTCAGCACAGCCCACATTCCCGCAACTCCGAAGCCATCATAAAGAGGCCTCGAGTAGTAAAACAAGGACACTAATGTGAGAGCAATTCCCACTTTTAATGAGTGAATTACTCGTCTGGGGTCATCTTTCCCAATCTTGTTTATACTCTTTGTGACGTTCATAAACTTGGACTTGAAGTTCCCAGGCAAAGCCTTGAGGTAGCCCCACCAATGACCAAAAAGCCCAGCCTTGCTTACTTGTGTTGTTGACTCAATATCCATGGTTAGCTAAAGAGTGGAGGACAACTTTTCCAAATAGAGGAAGTGTGTGATACCAAGTTTCAAAGGGAACAATTTAACAAATATGAGGTGGCTTTCCTGAAAGTAAATGAGGAGAGCAAGCAAGGTTGAGAAGCTTGAGGGAAGAATGCCTTTGAAGACTAATTATTTAAAGGAACAAAAGTATAGCCATTCGTGCTGTTCCAAGATTATTATTTTTTTATCGGATACATGAGTTGCTGTCCTTCTGTTGAAACAGAGAGACAAATTTTCTCTGGTAAAATGAACGTGAAATCGTGGCTGACTAAGCATTTCTACTTTGTCACAGCAAATAAGAATATTATTAATAAGTACAAAATGCCCATGCCATGACTCTAAAGTTTTAACTTTCAGGAATTCATCCCACTAATCAAAATAACATGTACCTTGTATTGTACCCAAAAAAATAACATGTACCAAAACACACACACGGAATGTGAGTGTGTGAGGATGTATACCTCGAACTAGGAATAGTTTAGTTCCATAAGCAGGCTACACTAAATTCATTGCAAGTATAACCGCATAAGAAAGATAAATTAGAGTTTTATTTTGATTCGTTCTCGGTGTAAAGAAACTTTATATTGTCATCTAATCATATGCAACACATCATTAAAGAAGTTATATTATATGCTCATACATCATTAAAGGAATTAGATTTCCTAGGTAGTTGTTGTGATAGTCAAACTTCTTTAATGATATGTTAGCATATAATTAGATGATAATGTAAAGTTTCGATAGTTAAATTCGATAAATTATGGTAGTAATTTATCAGGACAAGTAATATAATTGGTAACTGTCAATGAATGCCCTCATTCTCTGTATCCCACCATCTCTTATTTTGATCATTCTTTTTTCTTAGGGTCAAAGGAGGTGTAGATCGATGGAGAAGGGGGACAAACAAAATAGGCTACAAAACTTATGGTATATACCTAAATCTTTTTTTCTTAACAATGTATACAGAGCCCTGCTTTTTAATTCATATTATATATATACTTGTTTAAATTGTTTGGCTCAGAAAGTGGAAAAATGATTAAGCATATAAGTCAGCCATTTTCCAGTAAACATTTTAAAAAAAACTCCCTCAGAGAATCTGTATCCTAGGGCCTTTAAATAAAGAATAAAAATATAAGATCTATGTTTTCTTGAAAGAAAGCAAAAGAAAACAAAATGGTATTCCCGTAGCAATTTCTAGCAATTTTAACTTCTAGTTGCTACCAAAGAGTCATTTAGGCCAATTGGCTACTTTATAAGCAAACTTTTAAGTTCATTGCTGACTTGAGCACTTCATGTTCATAAGCGCAACAATTGCTCCACTGAATCAGCTCTGCTACAAATATTCAGTACTGTTGAATTTTGAAGATAAGTCAGCAACAGGTTCGTGAACCCATGAAACGAAAATATTTCCAATATTCATACCTAGAAACAAAAACAAATAAAAGCAACTACTAATTAAAAGTTATGCTTGACATCCAACAATATTTAGTGCATTCCTGCAGATAAAAAACAAAAGACAAAAAAAAAAAAAAATAGTAGTCAGAACCATGCATGCATCAGCACTTCCAAATCTTCAATAAGTTCAATTAAACAAAGTGAATTTAACTTCATTCCATTTTAATTTGGTCATAGTAGCTAGCCAATAAAAAAATTATTATAATTACAAGCCGAAGGGAATAAAGCAAGTAAGAAAAGAAAATATTACAAAATGAATATAAGCACAACAGTTATTACTTATTAAATATTTGATAACGACCCGGCCTCCTCATTATCTTTTCATTTGTGAACTTAAAATAATAACATAAAGAAAAGATTTTTGAAATATATCTTCACTATAGACTACGAATCATTTTCCAATTTATTGACTTGATTATCCGACTAAGCTGATCAAAATTGTTTAGCCATGCTAATCAGTAGCAGTGTTAGCAAGCACTAGTGAGTAGGATCTGACTCAATCATACACACACACACACACACACATATATATATATATATTCATATTCTTTTCACTATATTTTCCTTTTAAATGAGAAGCTCCCACATATTTTAAAGTTACACTCATCACCAGATTTGGAAAATGAAAAAAAGTCGACTAATTGCATGTGAAGTGTCTTCTTCATGTATATAAAGATGAGATTTTCATGTTGATCATCCAAGCGCAGCAAGCTAACAATGTTACAATAATCTTTTCAGCCTTCAACACATTTGAAATAAAACTCCGGCCAGATCAGTGAAATATTATGAACTAACTTGCTTAAATATAAAGAAAATATGTACCAAAAAATATATAAAGAAAATAAACGATATGCTTAGCGGGGGAATCTTCAGAGAGGGAAGGTGCAAAGCTAGATGGTGCTACTACATTATTGTGTTGTCCCAAATTTGACCTCATTTCGTCTTAGCCCCTGGTTTCTTTTCAAAGAAGTACTGAATGGCCTCAAATTCACGTAGAAAATGGAAAATTTCTTATCTACTTTCTTTCTTATGATTTTGATCGATAAACAATACAGGGCGGTTATTTACACATTGATAGCTGTGTATACGCTTAGAATATGGTCATTATCGTTAATATTATTCTTTATCTATCTGTCAATTTTTTTAGTTTATGCTTTATTCCATGCATTATAAACTGCACAGGTTTTAATTAGTATATGTCTCTCTGGACTCGGATAGCTTTGGAAACATTAACTTCTACTTTCTTGTTGAGATATAGCACCCGTTATAAACAGAAACTTGATATAAAATCTAAAATTGAATGTATGAAAATAACCAACTTTTTGAGTTGAAAGTATAATCACAGGTGTGGTGATTCCATGATTAAAAAGTAGGTTATAGGTTTGTTTGGCGCGGGACAAGCTTTAACAAGATAATCAATATATGAGAATAAGTATCGAAAAAGTTCTTCTATAGACATGATAAACTCAACTGGGTTTTAGTCTCATGTTCTCTCCATACTCTCAACTAGGAGAATATGATTAGTGGATAGTTATTTAAAAAGTATAAAACTTATTTTTTTATCTTTTTTTATTAAAAAAAATTAATTAGTAGGCAGCTGTTTTAAAAACTTAACACTGTAAGAAGAATGGGCTAAAATGTGGGTACTCTCTTAAAAGACTTGATGCAACTTAAATTACAACTCTAAAGCGAGTATATCATACCCCTTGGGAGTGGAAAATTTATCCTTGGTATACTTTGGCAGCAAGTTATGAAAGTGAACTATTAATTAATGAAGTTGAAAATAAACTTATATATAAATATGAATTTTCATGAAAATGATATGCATATTTTAAATCTAATAGGAAAGTTTGTAAAATATTTATTTTATAACATTTTATTTATTAGTATAGAATTAATTTTAATTTAAACTGATAGATATGACAATATAATCTCGTTTATACTATTAAATATTCATTATTCAAAAATTTTAACTTAAATGTGTAAAATTAACTCTCCACTGCAAGTCCTTGGAAAAAAAATCTAAAAAAATATGATGGTGCTCCCCTGTGGCACATATTGGAGCTTTACAGCTTTTTAGTAATTTGTCAGCTTGAGCAACAAAAAGGTAATGCTCCTTCCATTAAGCAAATTATAATACTGAAAGAAAAGCAAACACAAATATAGAACGTGATTATCAACAATTACAAGACGATGGGCTGCCATTATGGAATACTCAAGCTGGTTTTCAACCAACAGCAGCTCTGCCCCAAATCCAACTACTTATAAATAAATCTTCCCTCGTCCTTGGTTTCTATCATCAAAACTTTCTATGTTAATGCCTTTATACAAACTTAACTTTTCCGATTTGTTCAGTTTTCAATTGATTTTGATATAGTGCTTAACATAAATATTGTTCAACAATGATATTTGAACACCAAATTTTTACACTTGGTTAACGATAAACAAATTCTTGTTTGAAACCGTATATCATTTGGTTAATGGGTTTTGGTAACTAATCAATTACAAGCAATGTTTTAACAACCGGACCGGAGATCGAACCGGCGAGACTTTCGGGTCATGGTTCGATTAGTTTAACTATTGGTGTATACCCTAAAGACTAGTTATATCTTGACTTTATAATTTCCATTGTATCATGACATTTATTTAATATATAAGACATTTCATTTATTCTGTTATTTATATTAAATAAACATAATAAAATCCTTATAATAGAAGTTTTATGCCATGAAATATCAAGTACATGACTTGATAGTAAGATATTATTGGCACTCATTAGAACGTTATTCTTAAATATCCCTAGTCAAGTATTATTGTCATTTAGGACAATAGTAATACATTAAGATTAGTATGTGCGTAGACTGATGATCATATCTTAGAGATCATAGATATACGATATCAAGTCTTCACATTGGTATACATTAGAGTAATGTTGTACTAGATTGACCCACTATGAGAACGCTGCATGGATCATTACGTGAATATCATAAGTGATTCTCACAGTGATAATGGTGTATGTGATCCTTTGACTTGATGGCACTACAATTCCTTACATGAGGAGTTGTATGATTTGAAAACATCAAACGTCCCTTGTAACAAGGAGATTAGTAATACGACTATTGGACATACTGTGAATCATGCAGAGGGATGTGAGTGGCCTAGATAAGATTTGTTCCTCCTACTTAACAGGAGTGATATCTGTGGGCCCCTTGATAAGAGTGAGACTGAAAATGCATGGCCATGATCAAATGAATCAATATGAGATATTGATCTCATTTGTCTTAGTATGTTTACTCGGAGATCAAGAAACCAAATATTAAACAGTACAAGGATGACATGTTCCATCAAGGTTCTGAAAACCGAACCAATGATTGAACCAGTCAGGGGACTTATTCAAGGTTCAATGGTTGAACCGTGGTTGAACCGTAGTCAAACCAGAGTATAATTAAATAATTTATATATATATATATATATATATATTATATACTAATTAAACAAATTAAAAATCATAAAAAATAACACAAATGATAAAAAATAGTTTACGACTTATTTTTTTAGAGTCCAAAACATTCAGTAACAGTATTATAGCCTATTTTTGTTTAAAAAAATTCTAATTTCAGTTCAAAGAGATATACAATCAATTATACATTTAGTTTTCAAGCTTCTATACAATCTAAGTTTAAGTATTTCATATAAAATTCTTTTTAGATTAGCTTACATTAAGTTTTTAGATCAAAATGACATCATTTGAATTAGCAAAAAAATTATTAAGAAAAAAAAACCGGTTGAACTTAATTGGACCGGTCTAGGTTGACCGGTTCACCGGTTCTTGACCGGTTTTCAGGCTGTACGGTTTTTTTGGGTGGACGGGACCGGTGGGGTGATCGGTTCCCAATCCAATCGGTCGGACCGGCCAATCCGGTCCAGTTTTCTTAACACTACATTCCATGCCTTGTGTTTAATCAAGATATCTAGACAAAAGGACTAGACTACATGGTAACATTGGTCACAAAAAGGTTATGTCAAATCATTGACTTTCTCATTACTTGGGTAGCAATAATGTGTTGCTAGACACCACTCATTGTTTATAATATTAAATATGATTTAATATTATTGCCAACGTTATGAGAACATATAGGGTCACACACTTAGAATAGATTAATTGGAATATGAGAAAATAGAGTTAGACTCAATCTCTCGCGGGCCAAGCTCATGTCAGATGAGCTCATAAGACCCAGGCTAGATATTTTCACATTACCATTATGTGCTGCTTATAAATAGCAATACTAAGAGTGTTGTGCCGCTTAATCCTAATCCTAGCTGCATTATGCACTCAATTTGTGTGAAAAAGAAACAGTCATCGCGTCTCCATTGGCATCTAACAGTGTATAGAGATGCCCTCCAAGTATCTGCTCGTGTGGACTTCGTAGAGGCGTTGCTGTGTTGCTGCGGTGTTGTGGTGTTTGACAGCCATCTTCTACACGTTACAACTATAAGAGGTAAACGTTTTGAACATGAACCATGATCATTCGCTTGGATTACTGGTGGGAATTTTTTTCGCTGTGTTTTATGTTTTTATCTGTTTTTCCCAACATTAATCAATCGAACTGGATGACAAAATAGTTATAATTATAATTATATACATAATTATTTATATACATATAAGTAAATCTAATAACATGAATTATAAAAATTAACTATATATGATACTATTTATTATTGTATTAAATATATCGGTTGGTCCAACTGCATTTGGATATTTTTCATTGCGTAGATCTTAAAAGGTTACGTGAAAACGATATAAAATGTGTCCAAATCGGACAAACGAGTACAAAGTTATGACTTTTGTGATATAGATGTGAAAAAAACCCTAAAAAACTAATTAAAAATCTGAAAAAATAATTTAAAAATCTGAAAAAGTTATAAAAAAAATTTTAAAAAAAAAATTGAAGAACCAACCACTTTTCAAGAACCAGCTCCGGTTCAAACTGTTCACAGGTTCAATCCGATTTTGGCAGTGCAATGACGGTTCAATGTCGTGGCGGATTCTTTGGGTGAAATTAAACTGTAGACACATCTAATTCCCGGTTCGGTCCGATTTTTAAAACATTGCTTACAAGTTAGTAATCTATTAACCAAACGATATATTGAATTAACCAAGAATTTGTCTATCATTAACCAAGTATGTAAGTTATCAATTACCAAAACTTATTAATCAATCGATATATTGTATTAACAAAAAATTTACTTATTATTAACTAACTGTAAAAATAATGAAAAAAATGTGTACAAGTATCATCTTCTTTTAGCTGATATGCTTAAAAAAATGAAGAACTAAATATTCTCAATGTATCTAAATTTGACATCTTGTGGTTGATTTTGTTTTTCTTTCTCTTTTATGTATCATTTATTTCTATATTAAAAAATTTAATTATGAAATAATAACATGATTAAATATTAAATTTGAAATTTTTGTGTTAAAATATAAATAAAAAAAACATGAATTATTTTATTAATAGTAAAGATTTTCACTCTTTCCAATCATACAATTAATTTATCTTTTGTTCTGCTTACACATGAACATGTTGTACATACACCACTTTGTCACCTATACAAGATCTCACGTCATTTTTAACTTTTTTTTTATGTGCTTAAATTTAAGTTAAGGAGAAGTCTCGCCCCAATATTAGGTCAAAACATATTATTAAGTTCGTCGAGAATATATAATAAAGTTTACAAATGATTTATCAATGAAAGAAACCTTGATTCAAACCCCAAGCAAGAACGGATTTACTTACAAGATTGTGGGGGCAAATGCCCCTCACTCAATTTTAGAATTCTTTTACTTTTATTATATGCATATATTATTATCTTACTTGTAAATAAATAATTGTCCCCATTACCTAATTATTTTGTGACTCATATTTGAATTATCATTTTTGAGTAAATAAAATGAGACAAATAAGACAAAATATGTAATATTTTTTAAGTGCAAAGCTTCACATATCTATCTACACAATTAGATTTTTGTTTATGCAAGAAGAATTTGTGTATTTTTTTAAAAGAGAGCAGATAGTACTGGTTTAAAAGCTCACCCTCATCACATGATTTTATTTACCATCCTCCAACTTAATTTTCTTGAATGAAAAACTCAAGAATATCTATAATTATATTATAAAAAAATTAAAGTATAAGTGATAACTAATAATGAGTATAATTTAAATATTTACTTTTCTTTTATTTTATATATTAGTGTAAAACTTGCCCCCACTATACAAATTTTCCAAATCCGTCACTAAACTCAAAGTCATAACTTAACATAACTTACATGAAAGAAAATGAAGGTCAGATTAGATAAGTGAACCTCATTTGCGGTATTCTTAACTTTTGAAACCATGTCTAATGCTATTGTTAAAGGTAGTAATTATATTGACAATTAAAGTTTGACGTGACATACATATGTCAAAAGTGATATTTGTAGCAAACATTGGTTTTAAAAAATCCAACAAAAGAAATTATATTTAAATAATTCCTGTATAATCAAAGATGCAGCCTAATTCAACTAATAATTTTTTTTTTGTTTAAAATTGAATTCTATATTCATTATGGTGAAGAGGGCCTTCTACTTGAAAAAATTGTAGAGAGAAAGTTGAAGAAGGAATTTCTGTCCTTATCAGACTAGAGATAGTAAGGATATTTAATAACTTGATTGGAAATACTTTAATTCAAAGAATCATAATTTACAAAAAATAAATATTAAGTAGAAGTCTGAAAATAACTTTTATCATTAACAAATATTATCTTTCTATCTTTTTGTTTAGTTTTATTTTATTTTATTTACAAATAGATTACTTTCAATTATATTACCCATATTTTGGAGGCTTCCGTTAGTTTGGACATCCTCAAAAAACACCATGTGAAATTTTTGGCGCGGTATAGTTAACCAGTGCCTAGGTAATTTGAGAGCTGTAATGAGTTTCATATATATGTTGAAAGAAAATATAAAATTATCTTGAAAAGGTATAATTTTTATATGCATAATTTAGCACCTCTCATTGGTTTATTCTTATGAAATTATTGCATATATGAAGTGAAAATTGCATAATTCCTCATATATTGATTATGTTGTTACAAATTAAGTAGAACACCCGAAGGACTATTCAAAGCAGTTATTGAACCAAAATATCATGAACTTGGATGTTGATATCAGTATAACTCAAACAGAAGAGAAATGAAGACCTAAACTCAGTGAATTTTGGGTTACATCAAATTCAGGACAAATTAGAAAATTCCTACTCAAACCTATACTCGGTTATTTGGTTATTTCTCAAGATCTAACCGTTGGATGTAGCTGAAATTTTGATATGTCATTCATGACATCATTCTCTATGACTTTCATAGAAATGAAGATTTCCAGATTAGCACCGGAAGTGGGTCAAAATTAGGCAACAAGTTGGTGGCTGTCATTATTGATATAATCTGAGTAGTTTCGGAAAAATAGTCAGAGCTCAAGATCCAACCGTTAGATCTGGCTAAATTTTTGACATGTTCTTCACGACTGCATGTGCTACAACTTTCATAAAGAGAAGATTTCCAAAATATGACAGGAGCAATGACGAATTTGGTAATCTTCGGAGCTGAAATTTCAACCCATGTGCAAAGAGATTTGACAAAATTGTAATTGAATAGTTCTAGCCTTTGCCTATAAAAGGAAGACATTTGCCACACTTAAGGGCATCCCATTTTTCTGAATTCTCTCATTGTAGTTTGAGTTAGGGGTGATTCTTTGATAAATTGTGAGATTTATACTTTGATTTCAAGGTTAATTCTTCCAATTTGTCTAAAGGAAATCCCAAAGCTCTTGTAGTTTGTATAATATAATCTTCATCTTATTCAAGTTTCTTCATCTTGATGTCTAGTTAAGGTTCTTCCTAGAGTTAGGGGTGAAGCTTTCATAAATTGTGAGATTTATACTTTGATTTCAAGGTTAGATCTTCCAATTTGTTTAAAGTAAATCCTGAAACTCTAGCCCGTTGTGTTCTTGTTAATTCCAACAACCACTTTCATTTCTATCATGCTTTTCACTTGTTCTTTTGTTTCCTTTAATATAATGAGTAGCTAAATTTCTGTACTAGGATTGCAATTTAAACTCACACGTAATTTGATTCATTTATCATATCCAAAAGTAGGTTGATTATCTTGAATTGTTTATCTTACTTGTTCTTAATGCTTTTAATTAATTGGCCATTAATTAAATTGAATGGATAAACCTTAAGCAACTCGACAAAGGGATTTTAGTTTTAGATCTAGGTAAGATAACATATGATCTTTGTGCGAAAGCCTTGAGTTTATATAAGATAGACATATATCTATATGACATATGTAACCATTAATGAAATCGGAACTTAATGAATTCTTGATTATTTGATAGACATAGACATATAGTTTATCATTAATTAAGGATATTTCTATTTGACCATCGAAAGAGGCTTATAGATAAATTAAGGATTTCTAGTTAACAATTCAGATAATTAATTGATCTTAGATAGAAGTAAGAGAATCAAGTAAAGTGTGAGGAATAATTGCAATCCTAGGATTGGTTAAATTTGATCATTAAATTCTTCTTCTTGTTTACTTTAATTTTTAATCTTTCATAACACTTCCTCTTATTAAGTTGTTTAAATAAGATTGAGTTTTGTAAACTTTTAATAGATAGTTAAATTTAGAATTAATCCATGTGGGTTCGACACTTTCTTACTATTATATTACTTGATTTGCGATAACGTATACTTGCGTTCTGATTTACCACATCATATAACAATAGAAAACATTTGAAAAAAGTTGATAATCTCACTACATTAAAAGTTAAATTGGAGATATAGGCCACTTGCTGACCTGGTAATCGTTTGATCAAGTTGTTAGTTTCTTCCAACAAGATGGTTTGTTATAGTAAATACATAATGGGGTTAGGTTTTTTTTTTTTTTTGAAGAGAATGGGGTTAGGTTAATAACTATATTTTTAATTAAAATGATAGTAATAAACTCATAATGCTACTCCGGTACATGAGGAGGAATAATAACTATTAAACCGAACTTATAACATCGGTCAAAAGACCGGGCGTGTTTCAGAGTTGTCCTTCCCAAAAAAGCTGGCACCGAAATATCGCTAAAAATGGTTTTTTATTATAGGTGTTATGAATTCGATTTGACGGTTCTCAAAAGCTTAAAGTGGGAATCTGAGCTCTCTTATCGTAAGTGATGTTCCAAATCACGGATGCTATGCGAACCTATTAGTTGAAGAGAAAATTTGAACCCATATACATAAATAATAAAATTTTATCCAAATTTTTTAAACCAGTTAAATCAACTCGCATTTTCACATTATATTAACTCAAAAGAAAAGCATCCTTGTTAAAATATAGAAGCATAATGATAAAAATTGATGCTCCCAACAAATGTTTCTCTCCCTTATAACTAAGGTGATGCACAACTTAAATAGCATTCTTTTTCTTATTGGTGGAGCCTAACTCAATTAGTATTTCTCTTTATCTATCTTAGGAGGTTGTGGTTATATAGTAGGGATTTGATTTTTTACATCCTAATTTCTCATTCCATCTTAAGTCTAATAGAGCTTCTCTAAAACCAAAAAAAAATTCTTTTTCTTGTATATATCGCTACATGAATCCAAATCTCAAATGATATTATTTTACTAGTATCCCAACCTAATTATTCGAATGTGGATAAAATATTTTTAAAAAGTCATTTATTTTATATTACAAAAAAATTACTTTGTTTATTTTAACACATGGATATTTCCCTAAGTAGATTAAAAAAAATTATGTATCTATAATTTAAAACAAATCTGGCACTCAACCCACCACTTAAATAAGGAGGTTGATATCCAAATCTAAAACAGTAAAATGCTTCCCAGAAATGAAAAAAAAATTCAGAGTTCAGTCAAAATTTATTAAGATTCAAAGGTGATTGTTGAATAAATTAAATTGGCGGTGATCACTCACTTATCTAAGAGTCAATAACATTCCAATTCATTGTGGCAAAAAATTTGACAAAAAATATGATATTTTCCAGTCTAAAAGGCGTCAAAGAGCACTTCTCACAATGAAAATCTAGAGGAGAGCTCTTCCTCTATCCAATTGGATCTCTTGGATCCTTTTCATTCTATTTCTTACAATTCTTGTGAGATCCCCTTTTATACACGTTACTTAGCTCGATTCTATAGCTGGTTAGTCAGTTGCTAACAACCAAACTAACTCTCTAACTAGAATATCAGTACAGTTTAGTTAGTTAAGCTCTTATTATTCGTATCAATATTCATAATAATTCATTATAAAAAAAATCACTTTTCATAATTAGAGTTAATAAAAAAAATATGGGTAAATATTATATACTAAAGGTGTTCATGGGTTGATTTGATTCAAATTTAGAAGAAAAAAAATGTTCAAACCAATCAACTTTAATTAGGTTGGATTGGATTGGATTTTTCCATAAGAAAAAATTAAATTCGAGTTGATTCGGTTTTAGTCATCGAATCGTTTATATAAAAAAAATAAAAAAAAGTTTAGAACATAAACAAAACGAATTTAAATGTCTTATATATAAATCCGGATACTTGACATATCGAATTTGAACACAACTTATCAATTCGGTAATTATTTAACTGAATTAAACCTCGCGAATCTAAAAGTCATTTCTGTTGTAGTGAAACCAAAAGTAGCAACAAATTAATCTATCACTTCTCAAATCAAGAAAACATACAGCAAATAAAAACTTATCAAGCATTCATCAAAAGAAAAATTATAAGTCAAAGTAAAAAATAGAAAAGGAAAAAGACTCACTTCTGTAAGCATCTTAGATCTTTGGCAAAAAGCTCCTTAACAAGTGGTGGAGGACCCCCTTACTGTTGGTGCCCATGCCATAGTCGTTGGAGTTGGGACCATCGATGATGCAAATAGCGTTGAGGACACAAGCAGCGGCGGTTGCAGATGGAGAGGCAAACATGGTGTCACAAATGGTGAGATGTAGAAGGCCTAACACAGAGATGGTTGTCGTAGAGTTGCAACGACGAAATGCAAGGGTGAGAGGATTTTTCGTAAGGAATAGGGAAGAAATGTTGGTGCTTTGGGTTGGGGGATTTTTGCATTTTGAATCTCTATCTATGCTTTGGCCTCTAGTATGGCTGTGGAAAATTTGAAGGTTGGTGCTACAATATGGTCGAGCTCATCGGGTATTTGGGTTGTAATTTCAAGACCAGTAAATCAAACCAATAAAAATCGATTTGGATCGGTTTCTCGAGCTCATTGAACCAACCCAATCTAATAAATAATCCTATTATATATATATATATATAAACCCCGAAATCACTTTACATTCGTATCTCCTCTACTTCGCTAGTGATGAAGGGGATCCGATTTGTGACTTGTGAGTGAGAGGAAGAGATTAGTGAGACTTACCACCACAACACCATTTATCTATTGATCTCTCAAATTGGATCCCTTCCAATAGTAGTGGAAATCCAAAAACGCGGATAAATACACCCCACAGCCTAACAGAATGACCCGCCTCATTAAAATTGTATGTTTGAAAAAGTAAAAAGAAAATATAGAAAAAAAATTGACAGATAAATGAAAACAAGAGTAAAATAAAATATTTTAAATTTCACTTATTTCTTGATAACGAGTTGAAAATTACTCCTACTTCTTCATTTTCCATCTCCTCACCTCTAAATGATAAACATACACATCTAATGACTACGGCTATTTTGGTAATGAGCAGGAAACTGCTGGATATTCTAAAAGAGAAAAAAAATTACTCAAGAATTTTCCCACCCAGTTGCTGACACTTTTTTTTATTTGGTCTTTACATAAGATTGTGTTTTACAGGGGATGATCATGGGCCTAGCCAAGTTGTTTACAGATGAAGATCCTACTTGCCCAATCCCAAAAGTTGATGGCTAAGACCAACAACCCAAGAAGCCCATGTTTATCTCACAGCCCAAGATGAAATATATCACATATGATTTAAAGAAAATAGGATACACAACCGATTTTTCAAGAGATGGGTTTAGTTATGGGCGTACGATCTTTTTTTTTTTAAAGGTTAAAATGTAAAGAATTTTATTTTAATTATGAGTCAAGTTTAAAAAATTTCTTTATACTTTTAAATTGACTAATTCGACTCTCTAAATTAACAAAATAGTGTATAATAACTTTTTTGTTAACCTACCATTTAAATCACTAATGTAAAAGTAGTTATGTGTAATTTTTTTAATTAATCTTACTTTAAATCATTAATATTTATCCATCAAATCATCTCTAAGCCTCTTTTTTTTATACTCATTAACCCCACATCACCCCTTGAATGGTTCGTGAAAATCTCAAATGGTGGTACGGCGTTAATCAATGTCTAGAAAAAGAAGTTTAAAGATGATTTCAAGAATAAATATTAATGATTTAATATAAGATTAGTGAAAAAATCAACATATGCAGTCACGTGATTAATTTTCTGTCAATAATTTAAATAAAAGATCAACAGAAAAATTATTATATACTATTTTGTTAGTTTAAGGAGTCGTGTTAGATGAATTTAATAGCACATGAAATTATTTTAAACTTAACCCATAATTAAATAAATTTCATTGCATTTTAGCCTTTTTTTTTATACATTAATCAGGTCCTCAATCTAATTTTTCATCATATTACTCAACTAAGCCCAAGCGACTTATGAGCTTACCAATTACACAATCAATCAGGCCACGGAAACCAGGTAGTTTCCTACTTCCCAGTTTCTTCCAAGAAATCCTTCATTTAAATAAGAGAGAACACATCAGAAAAATTAGGTCACCGCTAAACTTTTATAGGACGAGGAACGAGTTCTGGCTCTTTTGATGAGATTGGTTTGGTTGATCTTCATGGAAGACGCAATTATTGTTATAAAGAAAATGAAGCGAATGATTTTTCATCATTTCTCCCTATATGCCTTCCAAAAGCAAAAAAGAAAACAACTCAGGTTTGTGCCCTCTAAGTACAGGACAACTTTGGAACAGATTTCGAGGCAGAACATTTTTTTAACCAAAGTTTATCTTTCACAGCGGACAGTTGAAGCCTACAACTTTTTTATTTTTTTGGCCACTGAAGCCTACAATCTTTTTTTTTTTGGAATTTAATTTTGATATTGTATATATAAAAATTCTTTAGAATATTATCTAATTATATATTATTAAATAATTTTAATTATTATAATAATTATTGAAAAATTTTAATTTTTTTAATGATATGCTAACACATTATTAGATGATAATATAAAAAAATTTATATTAACAATTAATTAAATTTAAAATATTTTTTTTGTTACTACATCACACCAAAAGATTTAGGTGGGTGCTAATTAAGTTACAAGTTTGTTGATACTTTCATAAGCTACCTATTAAAGTTGTTAAACGGACTAACTTGACTTATTTTTGAGCATCCTGGATGGGCTGCGGATTAACTAGATAGATTAAAATTACTCACATTTAAAAATGAGTTGTAAATTAACTAATTCAACTTATTTCGCATAAACTCATTGGCCTAAATGAGCCGGTTTGAAATATTGAATTGTTTTGAAGCCTGAGAGTTGGGATACAAATAAATTTGTTACTTTTTAAGCTTCGAGCAAAATGTGAATCTTTGGCCCAAAAAAAGAAGAAGAGCAAAATGTGAATCTGGCAAATGATGTTGTAAATTGTAATGGGTTTGGAACAGAGTAGTGTGTGGAAGAAGACATGTAGGATACCACTACCCTAATATGTATGTGGGAATCTCATCATTGAACAACACAAACAATCGTTTATGAACAGGAGCAATGGAGGACCCATATCCCCTCTCCATTATTGTTTCAGAATTCAGCAAGTTGACTCATGGGCCAACCACTTTCAGGACTGTTCCAGTTTTTTGGTCACTCTCCACACACGCACACGCATGCTCAAATTTTATATTGCTTGCATACAAAACCCTCCCCTCCTTCAAGTAATAAACAAAGCGCACATACACAAAAGGAGAAGAAAGAAAACACTTTCTACCACAAGAATCCAATCCTCCTATTTGATGTGGTTCTGTATAAGCTTCCAATTGTGAAATGTGACTTTCAGAAACTTACTGAATTTATTTGGACATTAGTTAGTAGCATGAATATAAACAAACTTGAAGGGGAAACAAAAGGAACTTCAGAGGATGATGTACGAGAAAATCTTCATAAACCGCTGGAAAACGACCCTCTCCCCTCAAAACAAAAAAGAAATAGCTATTTACCTGATCTTGATAATGAAGTACATTTCATAGTTTATAGAAGAAAATAGGAAAAGTAATTAAATTACGTCGGACTTGGAGTTGTCCATACTTTCCGAGGCACTAACCATCAAAACCTTATTTTATTCCACAAGAAAGATGCAACAAACCCATGAATCAAATAAAACACAAAAAGAAAAAGAGCAACTTCAATTTTAATATTGGAATTTGGAAATTCTATACCAAAATTCGCCAACAAGGGGTAGCGCACGAGCCCTGTTTAGCCAATGTATCACAGCTTCAGTGTGATTCAAAAGGCCTTTTGTTTAATAGTTTCGTAATGCTTGGAGATTTGTTTTCCATAATCCAATGGCGTAAAGTATGTTACTCAAGTATCTTTCATGGACCGCTTACTACCCTATAATCTTCAATTCAATCATAATAGTTTTATACTTTTATAATACACTTAAAAATATTGATATTCGTGCTATCAATCTTTTCATTAAGAAAGCACATTTTAATCCTTTCCCAGGTTCTTCCTTAGGGTAGATAACATCTTCAACGTCACCATCTAATCCCTTTATAAATTGGCAATCTATTATACTTGCCTTTGTCTTTTGTAACGTTTAAATATTGGGATAATGTGGAAATTAACGAACACATAACATAAAGTAGTTTGGATCTAGAATAGTTAGGCAAGTCCTCCTTTCTTTACTTTTTTTTTTCTTGGTGATCCCTTTTGCTAATGAAGTCCAACTTTCTAAGAGATGCATACATGTAGCTTATATGGTGGCTTCCCCCAAATAATGGGGTTGTGGGGTTCCATGAAAATTTCACTGTTAAGCCTAGAAAGACCATGTCCTTATCTTATCTCACTGAGTAAAAAAAAGAAAAAGTCAAACAGAGACCGGCCTTGTGGAGAGCCTAACTTGACACTCGTTATTGGCACTACCATAAAAGTAAAATTTTTCAAACAAATATATTAATTATTAAATTTTACAATATACTTCGAATGACTTCAAAGTGATATAAATTTATTATTAAAAAAAAATTATGATTTTAATGACAACACATAAATTAAAAGAGTTTAATTTTAATTTATTATCAGTGTAAAAAAAATTTATACTGTCACTCAATCATATATTGTTAACTTATTAAAAGAGTTTGACTATTATAACAAATATTTTAAAAGTTTAAAGCTTTTAATAATGTATAAATACATGATTAGATGATTGTGTAAAAAATTTTATACTAACAATAAATTAAAATTAAATCTAACTAAAATTAAAATTATAATTTAGAAATCAAATATTTCGGCTAAGGCCTGGAGATTTTAATTGACACATGGCCCGCTGTTTGGTAGCAACAGGGGAAGGCTAACGCTAAAGGAACACGAGGTCGAAATGGAATCTCTCAAGCACTGTTCCAGTGTGAAGCTAACATAATTGTTCAATTAGAAGCTATTATGTTATGTTTGTTGAGAGAATTAGAAATTTCAACAACCGAATTATGGCTTTAATATTATTAATAATTACCTAATTATTACTTGTTTGAAATCCCCCCCCCCCGCCCCCGGGGAAAAAAATTGCCTTGATAATTACCTTTTCCTTTGTTTTGTTACAAAAGAATATGCTAGAAAGTTGTATTCATTCGATGGTCTATTCTGAATGCATGAACATCCCTCAGAAGGAAGTCTAACAATTGTTGAAGATATGATTGCTTAAATTCTTCATTAACATGTTTGTCGGTTGGTTAATTGAAATTTTACTTGGTTGTGATTATTAGTTTGGAATCTCTGTTTGTATAACTCATGTTCGGCAAAGTAAATATAATTAAACCAACTCTAATGTCCAACTATAAGTATGTGGGGGACATTTTTTTTTATTAAAAAAAATATGGGTGACTAAGAGAATAATCACATTTGTGACCACATTTTGAGTAAAAACCTTATCATTAGGTTCATGAGTCTTTTAAATATTTGGTTATGATTCTCATTCATTCCATTTTTTTTCGATATAAGACTTATTTATTTATATCATTTATATTTGAATTTCTAACACTATAAGCATATTCTTATAGGAGGATTTGAGATAGATTAATTTATTCAGTTATTTATGCATAAGTCTCAAAATAATCACATCAAATAATTTATAAGTGAAGTCTTATAGATAAATAACTAAGCAAGTTAGTTTTTATTTTAAATTCTCCCTCTATACTTATTCAAAGCTAGAGTTGTCAAATGATGACAAAATATTGTTTTACAAATATTTTGTTCAATCCGAAAGTTATTTGCGAGTCAAATGAGTTAGCTAAATAGGTTAGTCAAAGATTAACTTTTAATATATATATATATATATATATGTATGAGGTATATTTAGTGAGAGTAAGATAAATAAATCTTAAATATTGGATCATTTATGTATGGTCAAAATTAAAACATAAAATTATGTGACTTTTTTAAATAGTCATGTAACATTTAAATAACATTTAATCTTAATCATACATGAATAATCTAATGATCAATATTTACTCTTTTCACTTTTATAATAAATTATTCCTCTCACTAAATATATCTATATATATATATATATATATCTATATATATATATATAAATGAGTCGATTGATCTGCTCAAACCGTAATCTTTTACTGGGTCGAATCAGACCGAACTAACTTTATTTTTTGCCAAGCCGAATAGATAGACCCATTGATCATTTTTGACAGTTCTATTCGAAGTTCTTTAGGAGTCTAGCCACATATGTTGCGAATGTTTTCTCGAAGGTCAAAGTAGTCCTATTATATAGTTTCATAATCGCACTAGCAAATGTAAAGTGGTAAAAAGTCAATGATAAAGAATTTAAGAAAACAAAATGACTCTCATTGTCCTAATCCCATATGACACCATCACCGATGAGCCAGAAATTCATGACTTTCTTATCGCCAAACATGATAGAAGAAGTATTGACTAGCGAGCTTTATCATTAACCCACACCTTTGGAGTAGTAACACTTCTATCGTTTTTGGATATCAGGAATTAATAAATGCATTCATCTTTAAAAATAACCCAGTCAATGGGGTTAATGGACGTGGGCGCTGCCGACTATATGGGAAGGGATTGAAATTATTGAATCAATCAATAAATGAAAGGGAACATTGGAGAAATAGACACCCTAAATGTGAGTGAGTGTCTGTGTCACTTCAGGCCATAGAAAGAAAAGTGTTCAAAGAGACAGGATTTGAAAGGTAGCTGGTGTAGGTGGTAAACTGGCAGTAGCCCTCTGCCAAGTGTGCAACCACTTTTGTTGGGTACCATAAATCGGGAAGGTCCCCAGCCCCAAGGAAGAAAGGAAGGGGCAGCGAAACAAATAGGAAGAAGGCACCCAACCCGATCCACAATGATCTCTTTGATTTCTTCCTTTATATATAGGTATAGGTTATAGCTTAGCTGGCTGGTGGCCTCGTCCTCAAAGCTAAATAAAATATATTAGAAAAAAAAAATATATCAGAAGTTATGTCCCTTGTCGGGACAGAATGTTAAAGTTAAAGCATAGGTTTTAGAATCGGACCGAATCCCTGTTTAATCAAGAATTGGTTCTGAAATCAAATTATTGAAAAATAAAAACTGGCTATTAGACCGGTAAACCGATCACAAATCGGTCAAATCATGTGAACCGGACACTGTTTAATAGGTTCAATTAGAGGTATCGGTTGGTTAATAATCCAAAATTATATAATATATTACATCATTCTTTACTATGCAATTTCAATTTGTTTTAAAATAATTTCCTCAATGCTTTACTCATACATAAACCTAATGTTTATTAAAAAGGTTATAATTTTTTAAAAAAAATTAATATCATCTTAAAATTACAAATCTAATAAGTACATATTTTTATACAAAGTGTAAAGTATACAATGTAAAATATATCTAAATATAATTAGTGTAAAAAATATGTATATATAATTAGTGTATGATATAATTTTATGCATTTCTATATATCATGAATCAATTTGATCATGCTAGATATATATTTTATTGTTTTTCTCCAATATTTTACTTATATATTTAACATATGTATGTTATATTATTTTACATGTTGTCATAAATTTATAGAATATAATATATATTCAAAACCCTAGTCTGATCTCAATTCGACATCAAAATTTTAAACCTTTTTTTTATTGATTTAATGATTGGTCCAATTTTTAAAATATTGAGCTAAAGTATAAGCAAATCGATTTAATTGAGATTTAATTTTGAGATTAAATGATTTTTATAGAGACTTAATATCATTTTAAGCTTAGGGTCTATTTGGATGACATTATTAGAATTGTAATTTATAATTCAATTTTTAAATCCAATTTTGTCAGAATTGAAATTGATTAAAAATATTAAATTTTATATTTGGGATAAATATAAAATTAATATACATAATTATAATTTTAAATTAAATTTTATGATTATCAAGAGATGTCACTAGCAAAAGTGGTCGGATGCCACTGCCGACGATGGTGGTTCGAGAAGGACACTAGCAACAATGCCAATAGCGCACTGCCGACGAAGGGGTGGGAGAGAATGTTGGTACTTAAAATTGTAAATTTTAAAGTCAAAGCTAAAATTTAAAAATAATGTAAACTAGTTATTTTTTAATTTCATAAAATTAGTACTTGGAGTTAAAATTCTAAATTTATTGTAAAACTAAACAAAATAATTAGAATTGAGAAGTTCAATTCTAATTTCACAACTCACTTACAAGCTCAATTTCTTCCGTGAAACGAAGCTTTAGATTCTTTGAACAAATTCTTCTTTTTTTTTTAAGTATCTTGCTCACTATTAATCTTGATTATTAAAAAGTCATCATTTTATTATTATAGCTATAAAAACTGAAAATGTTAAGATGAAGTGAACATTTATTTTTTTCAAGTACTATTTTTTGTGATGTAACATTTTAAATTTAAAAAAAATATATGAATAATATAGTTTAAAAAAATGAAAAGTAAAGAATCTTAAAAGAAAACGACAAGATTTTTTTTTTGTAGATATAAAGTAGGATTGAAAGAAAACTTTGACCAGTCTATTTATTTTAGATTTATGTTAACTCAAACGCTCATTTCACTTTTTTTTTTTAAATTTATGAGCGTTTAAAAGAAGCAAAAATGTTTTTTTGTCCGAACGTCCATTTAAGTTCAGAAGAAATGTAAAACAAACATGCCCGAAATTGTTGCAAGTGACAAAAAAAAAGTGTTTTTTTTTTTCGTTTTTACAAGGCTAAAGCACCTACGAATTTTGGAAGTTATAAAGCAACATATTCAATTGAATTGTGTTAATGGACTAGTAAAATTAATTATTGTAAGAATAAGCACCTTTTCATTGAGTTAATGTAGGCACATCGTATAAACTTATTTATGAGAGTTTATATAATTATTTTTATGTAATTACTTGCTAGGTATATTTTTGTTTAAATTAAATAATAATGTCAAAAGAGTTTTAAGTTACGCGGGATTCTCAGATACAAATAGTGCAATACAGTGCTTTTTCACTACACCCCTTAACTCATTGGCAACTAAATCACACTTTGTGATTTTTTAAACATAATTAGTGTATGTTTAGTGTTTTGGAGCTTTCAAAATTTAAATGTAGCAGTCATATCAACTACATAATTGATTCTTGTAGAGTAATGTTACATTTGGTACATATAATCAATGGTGCAAAATAATTAAAGTTGATCAAAATAATATAATTGCCCTTCATGACTTTTCACATACATATATATATATATATATATATATATGGGGCCTATCTAATAAAAAGAGTAATTTATTGTGAGAGTGAAAAAAATAAATTTTGACTATTGAACTATTCATACATGATTAAGATTAAAACATAAAGTTATGTGACTTTTTTTAACTGGTAATATGACATTTAAGTAACTTCTGATTTTGACCATTCATATAAAACTTAATGATCAAAATTAATTACTCTCATTTTTTATAATAAAATAATGCCCTCACTTAAATATAACTCACATATATATATATATATATAGACACACACGCTAGCGGAGTTTCATAGGGGCTGGGGTGGTAGTTGCCCTCCCAATTTTTATTTATTTATTTAGCAATAGTGCATTAGGTGGTCATCCCTTTTAATTGAAATTTCTCCTTCTTGTTATCTCTGTTGCCATACATCCTTCTCTACACACACCAGAAGAGTTTCATAAGGGCTGGGAGTGGCAGTTGCCCTCCCAATTTTTGTTTCATTTGGCAATGATGCACTAGGTGGTCATTCCTTTTAACTGAAATTTCTCTTTCTTGTTCTCTCTTTTTCCATAAACATCCTCCTCTACTTTGCAATATATATATATATATATATATATATATATATATATATATATATATAATGTACTATGAATGCACGTTCTTGATAATAATGATCAAGTTTAATTTTTAAATAACTTGATAACAAAAATGTTGTCGCTAAGGGAAGAGTAAGCAATTTTTTTATGAGCAAACAATTTAAAGTGTGTACATTTTTTTTGTGTAAGATATTTCATATATATTTTTGTAATAATTTATTTGTGATATTTTAGATAATAATTATATTTCATTAAATTATTAATTTTTTTAATAATTTTTCACATATTCGTGTAATTGTTAATTTCTTTTAAATTACACATGAGTATTTAAAATTAATTGGAAGACATGAATAAGTAAAGGTATGGTGGAAATAAAATTAAAAAGTTAAATCTAATGAAGGTAATAATTGTTATTTTAAAAATTTAATTAAAATATGTTTTAAGAAAAACTAAATATCATTCAATGAAGTATGAAATCACTAATTTCACATCACTAAGCGAAAATGAATTTAATAATGCTTTGTTTTATGGAACATAATCATCATCCATGCTTTATTTTAATTACTATCAAACATGGAAATTTCTATTCCATGAAATATAGTATAGCATAGAATCATTATTTTGTGCACTGAATATAATGTAAGAGTAATGTGTTAGCTAAATATATTTAAGAATTTCCCTAACCGACAATTATCAAATTTGAACTCTAGAAAAGTAACCTCAAATCTATAATTCAAGTGATACTAAATCTTTTAGGAAACTATTTTATTCGTGATTGAATCTTACCCTACTAAGGGTGTATTTGGGTGAGCATTTGCTCATCCTAAACTCCCGTTTATAATGTGTAAACGGATTTTTAAGATATTTTATTATATTTGGGGTGAAATCTCAATGGAAGAAAGTGAATGTGATTTTCATCCAAACCACGTTTGAACAAAAGTAACATTTTGATGTTTTTGTGGCAAAAGAAAACATGTTTGTGTGTGTATTGACATAAATACTTTTATAATTTGATATTATATCACTATTTTAATAATATTTAAATATATATAACCTAATAAATTTTTAAAATATTATTATAGTTATACTCAAAGTGATTTTATTTTATAATACCCCAAATAAACTTAATTTTTAACAAATTTATTTTACAAATTAATTAATTCATAATCAATCTTTTTAACATCAATTTACTAACAATCAAACTTAAAAGAACTCATATCATTTTTCTTAATTACACATCTAAAATTAATTTTTATCAACATTATCCAAACAACATTCATTTAACAAAATTAATTTTCAGATAAATGTTTCCAAACATAAATTACTTTATTCAAATTCACTTATGACTAAAATTAAGTTTGCAAAATCTAATCAAAAAACACATTAAGGCTCTGTTTGATAAAAAGTAGCAAATAGTGGATAAGTTAGCTGATAGAAGATAACGAATAAGCATGTACCAAAAAAAAAAAAAAGATAACGAATAAGCTAGTTGATAACAAATGAGCTTATAGCAAAAAGCTGATAGCGAATAAACTAGCAAATTAAATTTGAAGTGTTTGATAAAATTAACTATTGAACTAACTAATAAATATAAAAGGACATAAAAGAACATTTTTAATTAATGTTTAAATTTCTTCCATCAATATTATATGACAAAATATTTATTAATTATTTATAAAATAAATTTATGTTAATTAAACTAACTATTAAAATATTTAGAAGTTAAAATTTTGAAATTTATATTTTAATAATATAATTTATTTATTTATTTATTGATTTATTATCATTAAAATGTTTTTATTGGTTAAAAATATTATTTTAAATATTATTTTCATTTAATTTTTTATGCTTTATAAAAATAAATGTATTATAAAAATATACGTAACAATATAAATGGATATAATTTTTAAAATATATACATACACACAAAAACTATACTTAACAATATATATAACATAATTTTTATACTGCAGTATAATAATAGACATATAACAATAATAATATAACAATAGTATTTTTTATTTTATTTAATAGGAAATGAAAGAAGAATTTAATTAAAATAATAAAGATAAAAATGAAAAAAAATATATTATAAATTACTAATTATCAAATAATTTTATTCTTTTTAAATTTATTATCCGTTAGTCAAATCTACTAAACTTACCAACAAATCCTTAAGTATGTTACCAAAATAATTTTACCTTTACTTTAGTCTATCGTCCTCTTTCTTATGCTAAGTTTTAGAAATCTTTTAAAAAAATCGTTTCAAAAAAAAAAGAAAAAGGAAATCTTTTAAAAAATAATGAAAAATAAGTTCAAATAACATTACTCTTCAAATAATGCAGGTGAGGTCACCACAGCACACGCTTCGTTTGTCCCTTTCCTCCTCACTCGTAGTTCAAAATTTGAGACGATGATCCCCACCTGCGTTAGGATTTTATCGTTTTGGGCAATGCGTACGCCTTACGTCACTCTCCATTACCAATTTCTTCCGCGCGCACACCGACGGAAACCAAAATCTTCTACGTACATGACCAGTCCTCGTCCACGCATCCCAACCAGCCTAGCTAAATGATCAAGCGGCTTACGATGAACGGAAGACGATCATCAACTACATTTTATTATTTTTAGGGAGATTTTTTAAAAAAGATTATTGATTTTTTTTATAATTATTTATTAATATTTAGTCACTTATTTTATTTAATAAAAATATAAATATTTTATTTATATTTTAATATTTTATATTTTAACTTAATAGGATATATTATTAAATATTAAATATTAATTATTAATAAGAATACCGATATAATTATATAAACAAAGAATATCATAATAATGGCCTTTTTATGGTATTACTAACAAGTGTCTTTATGGGCACAATTTAAGAATCATCTAATAGTTGTTAATAAATATTTTTAATTACTAAATAAAATAATATTAATTTTTTTTAATTTTTAAGATATTAAATAATTTATTTTTTATTAAATATTTTTTACTTAATATTAGGACACTCGTTAATAAATAATATTTTAATTTTAAAAAATAAAAATTTATTTTTATCTTTTAAAAATATAAATAAAAACATTGGCCTTTTATTTATAAATACATTAAATTAATTATCAAAAAATATATGTAATATGAAATTAGACATTAAATCACACATTTTTATCATTAAATTAGTTCTTAACATAATACTACATTAATTTTTAAAGGATGAAATTGATGTTTTTAATTATTATTGAATGACCATTTGATGTCATTAATAATTGAAAGACTAATATAATATCACGTAATTTTTATAAGACGAAAATGAATGTTTATTCTAATTTTAATGAAATCCAAGAAGGGTATTTCAAAAAATAAAATAAATAAAAAATAAACACTTATTTTAGTCTTTTAAAAATATATATGACATCATATTAATTCTTTATTTATCTATTATATCAAATTAGTCATTTAATGATAATTAATAACATTAAATTTTTTTTCAATTATTAATTTGATGATAAAAATAAGATATTAAATGACTAATTTAATATTACAGGCATTTTTGAATAACTAATTTAATGTATTTATAAATAATTAATTAATATGATGGTATGTACCAACATGGTGTGACATAAGTAGTAAATACTTGGGCCCCTTCAGTATGTGGTCAGTGACTCTATTCCTGACTCATGTGTATAGAAAAACATCTGTTGGGAGAGGTCAACCCCTTAAATGAATCTCAGTACCTCGAGAAATTAGTCTCTCCAGTCGCATGTAAGGGATACCCTAAGAAATAAAATAAAAAATATGATGGTATGTATATCTTTAGATGATTAAAATAATTATTTTTCAAATAAAAAAGAAAAGAAAATAGGATAAACCGATCCGTCATCTAAAGGTAAAAATAAGTCAGGCAGCTTAACAAGGGCCTATGACATAATATACTTTCAACCTATTTAAGCATAACTTATTTATCACACAAGCTAAACTTAGATTTTTTAAAAAAACTTATTTAGTTAAATAGACTTATACTTAAGCCTTTAAAAAAACCTATTTGACCTAACAAATTAACTTATTTATTTTTTTTATAATAACATATAATTAAAATTTTATAATACTTATATAATTTATTATTTATATATTAATATAATTTATTTATTTTATATTAATATAATACTTTTATTAAATATTAAATATATTTAAAACTTATAAAATTTAAGCATATTAATTTATTAAAAAAACTTTTTATAATGTAAATTTTTAAATAAATTTTTAAGTTATACCAAAATTTTATATTTGTATAAAAAAATATTAAATCAAGCTAAAAGAATTCTTATAATAAGTAATAAATTAGATTAAAGTTAAAAAATTTTTAAAACAAGTTAAACTAATAGTTTTTAATAATTAAATTAGATTTATTTAAAGTAAAATTTAATTTAAACTAACCTATTTTTCCTCCTACCTTCGTCTCATTACGGAAGGAAAAGAAAGAAAAAAAAGAGGGGCAGTTAGTAAGAAGATAGACACGTGTCAAATTATATGAAACCGACAACGACAAGGTCGTGGATATATCCGCAATTATTTATTTATTTGAAGAAAAGGAAAAAGGCGGTTGCCTACGGACCCAACTCTCTTTCCCATTGGCTGCTTTCTTGACCTTTGCCTCCCACGTGGGACCCTCCTACTCGAGTCATGCCATCACACTTACGGGTGAGTCCCACCACGGAGAAAAAAACGCAAAAGCGAATCTTCCCTAAAGTCATCAGGATAAAGAGATTTTTAAGTATTATAAGATTATTACATTATTTTTCCTAAAAGGTAACATGTGATATAATATGATCATATATATTGTTGAATTAAAATTAAAATATATTTAATCAGAATTAACGATAAAAAAATTATAAAAATAATATTTTTAGAATATATTAAAATTTTTCTTAAGATAAGGAGTTATCAAGTTGATGCGTGTACAATTGGACTGGGACCCACTTTTATTAACAAATGCCTAAAATAACATAAATAATTTGAATTGGAAAATAATAATTGAATTTGGAAAATAATTTTTTTTAGTAATATTTTTTTTATATATAAAGATAATGGTATCATTAGTAATTAGTTTTTAATATTTTATTTATTTAAAATGTAAATATAAAAATAATTTGTAATATTTATATAAATTTAATTTTAATTCATTGTTAATGTAAAAAAATTTATACTATCGTCTAATCATGTATTGACACATTATTAAAAAAATTAAACTTTTGAGATAATTATTGTGGTAGTCATACTTTTTTAATGATTTAACAATATATGATTGAATAACAATGTAAAAAAACTTTATATTTATAATGAATCAAGATTAAAATTTATTTATATTTCAAATAAATAAAATATATAAACAAAGATTAACTACAAATTATTAAAAGATACCGATATTTTACTAAAAAGAAAGATACCAAAAAAAGACATATTCAAAAAAATATTTGGAAAAGAAGTTGGCAAGAGTAACGCTTTAAAGCCATGGCCTTTCTCCTATTTAAGGAGAAATTTTTTATGCACTGTGAGAGTATTTCATTAATTTACTACAAATATAATGACATGGTATAATAATATATTGTTGGATTAAATTTTAAATATTACAGACCCGTATGACCTTGTGCAACATTTGGATAAGATAATATCATCATATAAGTTATATCATCACGCTTAATGGTCTAAATATTTTATAAGTATTGATTGTATAAATTTATATTATATTATCATGTCCTATGCGTTTTATTTAGGGATGGAAAAGTAATCTATTTATCCATCATCTATCCAATCTATTCATGTTTAAATCTAATCCAATAATAATAAAAAAATTAAATGAATTAGATGAGATTAGTTAATTGATGGTTAATAGATTGAGCTCAATATCCATTGGATATTCAATAACTAACTTACTTATGACTCGTTTAAGATTCAACAAAATCATAACTCATTTGAAATTGAAACCAATTCATTTTCTAGAGAGATAGAGAAATAATTTTTCTAGAGGGAGAAAATTATTTTTTTCTCTAGAGAGATAAACTTACTTTTTTTAGAGTGAAAAATTTTAGAGAGAGAAAATTAATTTTTCCTAAAAAGAGAAACTTACTTTTTTCTACATAGAGAAAATTAACTTTTTTTAAAGAGCAAAAATAGATTTTTTTGGAGAGAGAAAATCAATTTTTTAGAGAGAGACTTACTTTTTCAGAGAGGAAACATTAATATTTCTAGAAAGAGAAACTTATTTTTTCTACAAAGAAAAAATTAACTTTTTTTAGAGAGAGAAAATCAATTTTTTCTAGAAAGTGAAAATTATTTTTTAGATAGAGAAAATTAATTTTTTCTCTAGAGAGAGAAATTATTTTTTAGAGAGAGAAACTCATTTTTCAAGAGAGATAAACTCATTTTTCTAGAGAGAGAAACTTACTCTTCTAAATAGAGAAAATCAAAAAATTTTAGAGAGAGAAAATTTACTTTTTTAGAGAGATAAAGCCAAATTTTCTAAAGAGAGAAAATTATTTTTTTTAGAGAGAAACTTACTTTTTTAGATAGAGAATATTATTTTTTTCTGAATAGATAAACTTACTTTTTCTACATAGAGAAAATTAACTTTTTCTAGAGAGAGAAAATTAGATTTTTCTAAGAAGAGAAATATTTTTTTGTAAAGAGAGAAACTTATTTTTTGTACACAGAGAAATTTAACTTTTCTCTAGAGAGAGAAAATCAATTTTTTTTAGAGAGAAGTTACTTTTCTAGAAAGAGAAGCATAATTAACTTTTTCTATAGAGAGAAAAATATTTTTTCTAGAGAGAGAATTTTTTTTATAGAGAGAGAAACTTACTTTTTCTAGAAATAAAAAATTATTTTTTTTAAAGAAAGTTGCTTGTCTCTAGAGAGATAAAATTATTTACATTTTAGAAAGAGAAATGATGAATTTTTTAAAGAGAATTTTTTTAAAAAAAATAATTTTAAATAAATGATTTGAATATTTATCCATCATATCCATTAAAATGGATTAATGGATAGATTGAATATCCATCCATTAAAATGAGTTATGGATGATTTTAACAATTTTTTAATGGATCTCAAATAGATTAGTGGTTAATTTTTTATCAATCCATTATGATCCAATCTAAAATTCATCCATTTGCCACCCCTACTTGTCCCAAACATGGCTTAATGAAAAATAATATAAAAGGTTTTCACGGAAAGTTGTTGTTAATTATGATAATTAAGTGGTTAATCAATTATGTCTCAACAACATGTACATAAGGATTTTTCGCATGTGTGTAGGTCATTGAGTACTTTTGCATAGTTCATGATTGTAAGATAGGAACCTACTTGTCTTTTAATTAGCAAACCATCTAGGGTTATAAGTAATAGGAAATGAGAGCGGATATACTTATTTTAGGAGTAAATTTTGTCACACTTATATTGTTTAATAATCTTTTATAAATATTGAATTTTATCAATTCAACAATTAAATTCAAAATTATCGTAAGATAAATCAATCATATACAACTTATTACAATTTTAAAAATATTTGATACTTCCCACTACTTTATTTTATAGTATAATATGATTTTAAAATATAAATAAAATTTTTATTATTAGATAAAATACTTATGAATATATGATTTATCTAAAACTTGATATACATGATCATTAAAATAATATTATATGATTGAATAGCTAGTTTGGTTAAATTTACATTTTACAAAAAATAATTGAATGATGTAAGTATACTAAACTTATTCTTGAAATAAGTAGATTTACACCCATAATAAATAAGACATTAATGATTTTTTAAAAAACAAATGGTCCATTGTAACCGGTACCAATTCTCACTTGGGATGATAACCTTCAAGTTCAACTAATTAAGGATAATAACTTTTTTGGACGAGTATGGATTTATGACAATACCTATGTATGTATCCCAGAAAAGTAACTGAGTCTAATATCCCTTTCATTTCGGTTAATGAACGATTTTTAATAGTTAAAATAGGTATGCGAAATAATTTTTTGGCCATTATCTGAAATAATTTTGAATGGTTATATTAGTGTTTCAATATTCAGTATCTGAAATTTTTTCAAATCATTTTTTTTTCATATGGTAAGTGTATTATGTTAATCGAAACTAAATCAGACAATTTTAAGGCACATTCTACATCAGCATGTTGCGTCCTGGAACATTTAGATGAATTAATTAATTCCCCAAGTCCAAGGTTTAAACTTAAATTGTGAAAATAAGAATCATATTTCCTTAATCAGTAGACCAATTCTCTTGAATTTTTTTATCTAATGGTTTGAATATCCAATATCTATTGTAGTATTATTCGAAACATCCAAAAATTATTTGATATTCAATATCTAAAATTATAATTAAATATATAAAATATACAAAAGTAATAACTTAACATTAATCATTAAAATATAAAATGCATAAATAATAGGTATAAGGTGTTTTGGATATTTGCATTTAAATATTTGATTATTGTCATTGAACTTGGAAATCAATTGGCATTGGTAAAAATCTTTAAAACTTGAGTGTGATATAATGTTGTAAGTTTGATCTTTCACTAGATTATATGTATATTGTTCTTCCCTATCTAGGTGCTTATATAATAAAAATTTATTTAATTATTTTCAATACCATTTTATTTGGTATAATTTTTATTCAAATTTAGATAAATTACAGATAATAAACTTGGTTTGAATTTTAAATTCCAATAGTTGAGTTTGGACACTCCATTCGATTGCCATCCGGACCTTCAGCCTGTGTCAACTTGTATTGTATAATTTGTATCTTGTTTGAAGTGAACTTCAGCACTACTCTTGATTTTAATATCTTCATTAATCATAGTATACATATCCCAACTCTCTATCTACTCATAATAAGATATTAAAATCATGAATATTGTTTGAAGTGTCAACTTGAAATAGATACAAATGTCCCAATTCTCTATCTTGTTTGTTGGAAAGTTCAGAATTTTAAGGAATAAGGTAAAATATTATCCCGTTTTTACATTTCTCCCATATTTCTCATAGTATCTTAAATAAGGTAATATTACTTTCGTTTCTCACACTTGGCATTAGAGACGTTAAAATAGGTCAACTCATCCTCACCTGTCACAAATTAACTTAATGATCTGATTCATTCAATTAAGAGAATGGGAGATGAGGAATTTTAATGGAGGAAAAATATAAATTTATTTTTTTACACAATTATAACATTTAATATAATATTTAATTTATGAATATTTTAGTCTATTTTTAAACATATGTTCTCTCCCTTCCAAATCCCTCCACTTTTGGAGGGGAGCTAAAATTACCTCATGAGAGATTTTACTCCCATCCTTTCTAAAAATTTGAACCAAATACATAAAATTTAAAATAATTCCTCCCCTCCCCTCTCCTCCATTTCCCTCAAACCAAATACTATGTAAACGGAATAGAGCGGGTAGACCCATTTTGATTTGATGGTTAAAAAGATCAACTCATCTCGCATAAGTTGGGTTGGCAGGTTGAGCAAGTTTAATCCATTTTGACATATCTATTTGGTGTGAGCTCTTGAAGGAATTTTAAAAAGAAAAAAAAAACAAATAAGAGATTACTTTGATATCCATCTTATTTTTCAGGTTACCGACACCCAGGATGAGTTGTCAAACATTTATTAATTATTGTTTATATTTAATAGACTTTCAAACATTTATTATAAAATTAACAATCAATAAGTAATTAATAACTTACTATGCACACTATACCCATTAGAGTACCATAACAACTCTCAAACAAATAGGAACATAATTTTTTTAAAAGTAAGCACATAAGCACGCATGCCTCGTTCAAAGCCATGTTTATTTCCCAAGTGTTTAATTTTGATCACTATCAGTGTGAAATTTCTTTACACTTTCATTCAATCATGTATTATCAAAATATTAAAAGATTTTGACTATTACAACAACAACTTAAAAAGTCTAACTCTTTTAATAATTTGCTAACACATAATTGGATGATAATGTAATTTTATTTTACACTGATAATTGATTAAAATTAAATCCATCATGAAAACAAAATATCAATGTCTCCACTTTTTTTCTTAAATTTTTTTCGTGTAAAGATCAACCATTAATTTAGCAATTAAGCATTCCCATGCCACTGCTAATTTGCTATTTGTTGCAAGCTACGATTGAATTGAAGGTCAACATATATATCATACGCAAGCATGTCCCATTTTATTGTAGTCCAAATTAAAGCACACATCACAGATTCACATGCCCTATGAAAAGGCAAGATAAGCGGAAGCTGTCAAATACTCTTGCCTTTTTCCAAGCAATATCTTGAGGGCACGCTCCAACTTTTAGTTTAGAATAATTGTTAAAACAGGATTCGAGAGAGAACTATCTATACTTTCAGTTTATGTTCAACTCATTCAACTGTTTAAATTAGATGGTCAAATTAGATAATATTATAAAAATAATTCACATACAATAATATAAAATATATAAAAATATTTATTAAATATGAAAAATATTAAATTTTTTTTAAGAAAAATTTAATGATTAGTCGATTTAACCAGATAAATCAAGAGATTTATAACTGTTTAAGTATTTAGTTTACGGTCAGATTGGTCGGACCTTTCGATCCAGCCCGATTCTAACAACATTGGTTTAGAGTTTGGTTACAATGTCATTATCCTAGTTACAATTAACAGCACCATATGCCTAGTCTCCAATTTTCTAAAATCAATTCGCCACGTTTTTGCAATTCTTTCATTAGGTTTCCATATCTATCTATATTGTGTCAGTTGTCAAAAACCAAATAGAAAATCCTATATGGTAGTCTCAAAAAGTTGAGAAGGAAATGAGAGAACTAGTCAACAAAGATTTGGTCTGACTATATAATGGTCACTGCGTATGTTATCGGGTTAGGGTTTTGAACCTTTTGTGGAGAAATGTATATTGCACTCCCTTCTCTTCAAGTCGTATATATTTATATTGGTTCAACTCCCCTCAAAATTTGTCAAATGATTTTCCTATTCTCTTATTGAGAGACTCCCATTTTCTTATCCCTCTTCCTGGGTTATTGACCTCTTATTTTTATAGAGAAATTTTAGTGAAAATAAGTTAAGAACGAATTGACAAAACTATAGAGTAATAACAGAAAATCGATCTTTTAAGTATTATGATTTTAATATATATGCTTAATTAATCATCTATTTCAGTTTTTAATCAATTAACCAACAAAAACTTTGACTTATAAGTGGTTGGTCAGAATGGTAAATGACTTATAACTTCAAGAGGAGGCCAAATATTTAAATATTAAGAGATGTCATTATAAAAAAAATTAATATTTGTAATCGCTTAATGACCAAAAAGAGATTAGTCTCATAGATGTCTATTACAAAAAAAAAAAACCAGACCAAAACTGTGCAATGTCCTCTTGATATAAAATCTGAGATTAGATTCCTAAAATCTCTTCATATTATGCACATACACATAAAATTTTAAATTGTTAGCTAAGCCGATTTGGAAAATGCTATGAGTATTCAAAAGCAATTATATTTAATGATGCGAAAAAACTATTGTAGAAGAACGTTCAAAATATTGTTTGATAAATATGTGATAGATGTTACTGTCAATTGCACATTCATTAATGAAATATTAATTGATAATTGCAAGAATGTATATTTTACAATTAGATGTATATAGTTTTAAACTAGTAAAGAATAATATTTGGAATTTAAAAATGAATGATTCCTTAGGGTGCTTTGAATTTGACACCTCCAAAAGAGGCGCCCTCAAAGAAATTTTACTACATTCAAATTTGAAATCTATGTTATGAAAAAGTTCTACCTTCAAAATTCACAAAATCTTCGTAAATAATGAAAATTAAAGGATGAAGAGGAAACAATCTAATCAGAAGCTATCGATTCACTTAAAAAAAATAAAAAAGGTTCTTAAATATAATGACTCGATTTTTCTCATGTCTGAATGTGGTCTTTATATCAATTTTCCCCCCACTTTATATTGACGTGGTGGTCTATCATTTCTTAAATAGGAGAAGGGTTGAAAATTACATATTTTTATTTTATTAAAGACAGTATTTCTATTATATCAACTATATTAATAAAGAAGTATTATTTAGAAAGTGCAAACAATAGTTAATAAATCACATTGTAAAAGCTGTTATGATGTAGCAATATCCGTTTTGATGTTTGTAATCGATCATAGAGCATATAGTTCCTTAGTTAATTGCTTAATCATAGAAGTTCTTTTATCTACCTAAGAAGTTAAATCATGAGAGTTCATTGCAGATTATTAGGTTCTCATGATGTGATATTCTATAAATTCTGAAACTTTTTCTGTAAGTCAGTTGGCAACTTGAGTTTAATGTAGACGAATTTCATCTGCAATGTATTCGAGTTTCATTGGAAATATCTTATGATTAGAGCCAAACCATCATATGTCTAAGTGAGAATTAGTTTTATACTCAAAGAATATGAAAATTTGAGAGAAAAAATAAAAGATAATGACAAGAGTCTCACAATTTGGAAATTTTCAGTAAATTTGGTCCTCAATATCATTTAAACCAATATCAAATTATGAGTCAATATAATGAATTGCCACAACGTGAATTAAATTATATATTATCTTCAAAAATATAAAATGAAATAATTATTCAGAATTGAAAATAACTTCATTTGAATCGTTTTTTTACAGTCAATTTTGTCAATTTTTAAAATTATTCTTAAGTTGATTGGTAGTGTGATAATACTAACCTGAACTCTTTTGAGATAAACAAAAATTGATGAAACTTTTAGGATATTTAACAATATGTTTCTATGGCCATCCTTGTTTCTTTTGTATATTTAAAATTATTATTGTTTACAGAGATTTTTACTTACAAATATTATTTAAATCTTCATTTGCTTTAGTTAATGAATTTACGTTGGAGGGGCTAAATACTTTTTCACAAAAAGAAATTCTATAAAGTGAGGACAAGGAAATGACAAGTAAAGAAACAAAAAAGATGGAGGCCATGGCAAAAGGATGTACCGGACTACCAGTAATTCAATGAATTTGCCATGGCTCGAGCATCTATCAGCTAGTCTCATGACTCCTTAGTCATCACGACACCTAGAGGTTCATTGTAGTGAAAATGAACTCACCATCATGGAATCAAATCTTATTTCATTTTTTTGGGTCTCATTTTCTATCCCTCCACAATAAAGAGAAAATTTATTATTAGTTATAAAAATAAAATATTTTATTATGCTAAATTATCAGTATTTAATAAAAAGACACAAAAAAAGGACAAAAAAGTTTAAACCTCACCGTTAGGCGAATCATTTTTTTACAGTCAATTTTGTTAATTTTTAAAATTATTCTTAAGTTGATTGGTAGTGTGAAAATACTAACTTGAACTCGTTTGAGATAAACAAAAATTGATGAAATCTTTAGGATATTTAACATTATGTTTCTATGGCCATCCTTGTTTCTTTTGTACATTTAAAATTATCATTGTTTACAGAGATTTTTACTTACAAATATTATTTAAGTCTTCATTTGCTTTAGTTAATGAATTTATGTTGGAGGGGCTAAATATGTTTTCACAAAATATAATTCTATAAGGTGAGGACAAGGAAATGACAAGTAAAAAAACGAAAAAGATGGAGGCCATGCCAAAAGGATGTACCGGCCTGCCAGTAATTCAATGAACTCGGCATGGCTCGAGCATCTATCAGCTAGTCTCTTGACTCTTTAGTCATCACGACCCCCACAGGTTCACTGTAGTGAAAATGAACTCACCATCACGAAATCAAATCTTATTTCATTTTTTTATGTGGCATTTTCTATCCCTCCACAATAAAGAGAAAAGTTATTATTATTTATAAAAATAAATTTTTTTTTAAATTAACTTGTGTTAGTGTGAAAAGAGTTCAATCACCTTAAACATCTTATTTTAAGTTTAATTATTAAAATAATGTATATAAAAAAAACTTAATATAAAAAAATTCTTTCATAATGTATTTGACCGCAACACGTAAGATAGAAGACAATTTATACCTATTTTTTTTATTATGTTAAATTATCAATATTTAATTAAGAAAAAACACAAAAAGGACAAAAAAAAGTTTAAACCTCACCGTTAGGCCAAGTAACCCAACCACAAGTAAAGGTTGGACAACAAAAAGCAGAGAGGTAGGCAGATATTGGGGGCAGAACAATAAGTGGCGCTTTAGAACTACAGGACAATAGACAGATACAGAAGCACCTCTTGGGATCTCCTCCATGAACATCAATAATTAATTCAGATTTATCAAAAACCAAATATGTGTTTCTTAGTGCAGTTACGTGCTGATGTAGGCACATTAATGTGAATAAGTAGTAGGAGCTTATACATATTCTTCACTTGTGGGTGTGGAAGAAGAGCATGGTGGCGGCACTAGGAGTGGGGTTGTAAGTAGGTACATGGTGGCCCCATTACTTTTGTGGCAATATTAGGGTTTTTTGTACTCTATTTGGTCTTTACTCCTTCAGCTGAGTCCCCAAGTCCTGACCAAAACCCAATAATAATAGTTGCGTCTTCAGACGGGTATTCCTTCCACCAAAGAGAATCACAAAGTAGAGATCACGAAACACCCTCTACTCCTCTTTTGTTTGCTAGTAACACACGGGTCCACTCCAGAAAAATACACCAGTGCCACTCCCAGTCAACAATCTCAGACAGGCACACTATGCTGCATGCTGCAGTGCAGCTGAATTTTTGAATTTGCTGATTTAACCCAACAGCTTAGTAGAAATTTTAAATTCAACTTTTAGCGCCATTTGTTTTCATTTTTTTTTTAAAAAAAACAATGTCGTTTTATACTTTTAAAAATTCAAAACATTTTAGACATATATCACATACCCAATAGACCCATGTTTTGAGAAATTTGAAGTAGATAATAAAATGACTCTTTGGTATGCAATGATAGTTTTGATAATGATAGAACTAGCTTGATCTTGGTTTGGATGATTGGTACATATGAGTTATGCTTGTACTGTATCATTTCCACATACCGGCTTTCACCTCTACAGTCTATTTCCTGGCCTCTTTTTGACACATACTAACTAAATGGAATTGTTTAAATAGGAAATCTTAGACCTTTTTTTCAGTGTTTTCTTCTTTTCAAGTCATTTTCTTCAGAAAAGAAATCGGAATAAGAAAATAATGGGGCAACCATCCCATGATAACAATATTGAAATAGATGGAGCACACACAAAGGGACCATACCCAGCGACTTACAAAATCCCCTTTAATATTGTATATTGTCACACCCATATACATGGACAGAGAATGAGTTCAGTATCATAAGGTTTCGGAGACCCTTGGGAGTTGGGATTACTATGATGTGATGTGTGCCACTTCTTTATATAGTTACTTCGAAATCAACAGAATCCAAATCCATTTTAGGGGACAACAGTACGGGCATGTACATATTTTGCAGTTTATTGGCTCAGCGATGTTTATTGTTATGATAAAAACTTGGGTTAAATATTCAATGACCTGATTATAACTCAAATTAGGAGATTTTGTAATCTATAATTAATTAGTTGTTTAATTATAATATCATGTCATACTTCTCAAATGTTTCTCTAGGGAATATCATATCATATTATCCAAAGTAATTGAATTCCATGTCACCATCATCATGATAATAACCTCGACTTTATTTAGATTCTTGGATTCTATAATGGTTTTACTTTTCCAAATCATATACAAAGAGACATGCATCCATTATACAACACAAGTCATTGCTAGATTCAAAGGGGGAATTTCAACCTTCTAAGTTTCTTTTTCCTTTAATTGTCAGATTGAAATAATCATACACATATACATATGTATAAATTTGCATGTATGTACACTAGTAAATGACCTAGTATAAGACCTTAAAAAAAATTATCTTCATTTTTTTTATTACTTATTTTTATCTGAATTAACCATATTTCTTCATATTTTAGTGTCTCTCTCATGAATAATTAATGTGAATTTAAATGGTGGAGCCCTTTGGAAAATAAGGGTAACTAAATTGAAAATTAGGAGATGCACTTCCCTTAGGAGAAAGGGTATAATTTCATTGTCAGCAACATATCATTAATTATGTTATTCTTCAAATTATGATTAATATTAAAATCTTTAAGTGGAATTAACCGATCAACTACATTGTACTCTGTTCTCTTATCTTTGAATTATATATTCCAGAAATTAGAAGATGGGTCAACTTCGTCAAATCTTCCATGGCAATAAAATAAGCCTACCTTTTTGGTTTAAGGAAGAAAAGATAAAGAAAAGAACCACATGCTTCTCTTGCTCCGTTACTCATGAGGGGAGATTCTTGATCATTTGTACATTCAAGTACATCCTGAAAACTATATGTGCTTCTGACATATGAATATTCATGAGTAACTAAGCACACCTTTTGCTCTCGTTTTTACAAGTGTCTGTGGGAAATCCAATGTGCTATGAGCTGTGAAAACCAGCTTGTTAATGTCAAGTGGAGTGAGAACAAAAAGTTCCAATGAGTTTTCATGAAAGAATCCAAGAGAAGCATGAAATAAATACTATTGACATTGATCTCTACGAGAATGACAGCTTGATTACAAAAAGGCCATTCATAGAAATTAACTCTATATAGTATATTAATAGCGCCTACCACTGCTTTTCTTTCCGGATGGATGATTCCTGAGCTACATGAATGAATGTCCCCAACTTCGAAAATCCTAGTCCTATTAACATCACATGCCTTTAGTTTGTCACTGCTCATTCTTACACAATAATAGTTACTGATGGTGATTGAGAACTTTTGCCTGAGATGTAGAAAATAGCCGTTGTAGTTCAGAATTTGTTTTAATTAATATGGTCATTCTATGTCTTTCCATGCAAACGATGGGATTACCTCACTCACACTTAAAAGGTTATTACTAATTATTTATTTGTTCGTTCGTTTCTCTCTGCCCATTTCTTTTTAACAATAATATATGAGAAGAAATCGTTGAATTACTCTATGGTTATTCCATTTTATTTTTATGCATCTAAGTTATCCTTTAGCTGTCATCAAAGATTATTGAGATAAAAGTAGAGAAGATTTTGAAATAAGGGGATTTTTTTTTTGGCTAAGTAAACGTGGGAAGGAATAAAAATGTCAAAGAAATAAGTAAGAAAGATTACATAATATACGCTAATTCTTGACCTGCAATTATGATTTTATTGGTTATATATTATTATCTGCCGATGCCTATAGGTCTGATGCATGAAAGCCCAGGTGGGACCACTTATTTAGGGTCATTATTCGTATACACATCATACATGCACTTGATCGGGACCCGTTGCTTTTCTAACTTCCTATTCCTTTTTCTATTTTTTCCAATTGCTCTTTTAATCTGCTAAATTTATAAACTCATAGTAATATAGGTAAAATTTTGGAGATATTCATTACCAGTAAATATACATATAAATACTTCTAGAAAATAGTTTGGACAAATATATTTTCAGCTTTGAAAGCATTAAAGTTGGTGTTATGGTAGTTGGTTCTGTGTTCCTTAGCAATTTAATTGCTTTATCTTCAAACTCAGGCATCCAACCACAAAAAATACACAAATAAGTTGAAAAGAAAAACATGGAAATTGTGAAAACGACAAGAAGATATTTAATTGGGAAATGAGCAATGAGATCCCTCCACCCGCTTGTCGTCCATCATCCTCCTGCTTCTTTTATTTTATTTTCTTATTATTAAACAAACAGTTTCTCCAATGAATAAAGCTTTGCAGAAGGAGACGTTTCCTCGTTTTTCAGCTGTTTGTATCTTCTGACACATCTTGATTACATTTTCATCATAATATTTTTTTAAATAGATTTCTTAACTCAGGCCCATTTCTTCCTCTCTCTCTCTCTCTACCCTTCAAAAGTTCTTTGTTGCTCATCAAAGGGTGCTTGGCTGCATCAGATGATTTGAAAAGAGAGGGTCAAATCAAAATAAGTTCCCCTGTTTTGATCTATTCGCAGGTACTTCTCCTAAAAAAATAAAGCCACAGAAAGATAAGGAGATTACATGTACATGTTAACTTAGTGTTCACACAAATTTCCCCTTACCCAGAATTTCAAATATAAAAAAAAGATCTATTTTTTTTCCTCAAGAAAATGGCCATAAATGTGGGGGAAATGAGGCCAATAAAGATGGGTATCTTTTCCCCCAAGTCCTTTTAACCCGTCTCTCTCTTTAACTCCTTTTGTTTTTCCACTTTCAGTTCGGGTGGAATTGCAGAGGATTTGAGTCTGACAGAGAGCTTTCCCCTTTGTGAGCGGAGGGACTGATATAATCCCAAAGATAGATAGATCATACATACATGTTGACAGGTGGGTTTGATGCATCTATATCTGCTATGATGTATACTTCTTTCGATGTATGTTAGCCATAACTGGATTGCTTTGGTGGGTGAGACTATGTGTGCGTGTGCTTGTCTATGTCTCTTTCTCTCTCTGTCCAAAATCCGTTTCTCATAGGTTTCGGGTCATTGTAATTGAAATTCTTCTTTCCCTTGCAGTGCAGAGATGATCATGAAGCACGTGCGTACTCTAATTTCCATCACACCAGGTACTAGCTACGATATCATTTCAATAACTAATATAAATAATGAAATCTCTCCCTTTTTCTGTCTTGCTCTCTCCCTCTGTGACTCTCCCAATCTCTTTGTACCTATTTCTCTCTTACCAAATCTCTTTCTTTATAAAAAGCCTCCATATTTCACCCTTTCCTTTCCTCCTCTTCTTTCAATTTCTTTTGGATGCAACCATGATAATAAGAGCATGCACAGACCAGAAACTAATTTCATCTATAACTTAATTTGGAACGAATAACAAACATATAATATCTAGGATGTTGGGTTTTGCTGAAAACAATTCGATCTGGTGTACTTTGCAGATTTATCATCTATTCTTCTTCTTCACTGTTTATTTCCTCAGGATTCTTTTGAGAAAAGTCTATGAAATTAGCTTCAATTCTTGAGAGTTGCTTGATGGGTTGATCCACAAATTATATATACCCAAGATTCACAAGGCTGAAGGTGCATATAGTCTTGTATGTTGGTTTATGTGTGTGAGGATGAGGGTTTTATGAGCATGTCTTGTTTTGTTTTGTGTTGTGTTGGGATTATGATATGTTTTTTTTTGGATGTGAACTTTGAAAGCCTAAGACTGACTAACGTACTAGTCTCTTTTTCTCTTTCAGTGAGGTAACAAATTAAGCAAAAGAATTCTTTTACCAAAAACCGATGGCGACGTACTTTCATGGAAATTCAGAAATCCAAGGAGGTGCTGATGGGTTACAAACTCTTGTACTCATGAACCCTGGCTACGTCCAATACTCAGACACGTCGCCACCACCGCCACATGGCAGCAACCTTGTCTTCCTCAACTCTGCCGCCGGAAACAGCTCCCTCTCATACGCGCCACCCTCTCACACCCAACAATTCGTGGGCATCCCGCTCTCCGCCACCGCCTCCCAGGACCTTAACCAGCAGTCCATGCATGCCCATCACGATGTCTCCGCCTTGCATGGCTTCCTGCCCCGCATGCAGTACAATCTCTGGAACACAATTGACCCCAACGCGGCGGCGCGTGAAACTACACGCGCCTCTCAGGGACTTTCACTGAGCCTTTCCTCCCAGCAAGCTGCCGGGTTCGGGTCGTTCCGGGTTGATCGCGAGGTGGGTTCACAGTCTCAGGCGCCTGCTATGTCCGGCGATGACGTGCGTGTGTCAGGTGGGTCACCATCCTCGGCTTCTGGGGTTACCAACGGTGTTTCGGGTATTCAGAGTGTGCTTCTGAGCTCCAAATATTTGAAGGCCACGCAGGAACTTCTAGAACAGGTTGTCAATGTTAACAACGGGATTAAGACTGAATTGCTAAAGAAGAGCTCTGGCCAGACTAAGGTGGTTGGGGAGTCATCCGCAGTAGCTAGTGGAGATGGTTCAATTGGTGGGGATGGAGGTGGGAAGCGTAGCTCTGAGATATCAACTACTGAGAGACAAGAAATTCAGATGAAGAAGGCAAAGCTAATCACCATGCTTGATGAGGTATTTGTGTACGTGCTGCTAGTTTAACTTATTGTTCGGTCTTTAATGAGTACACAAGTATTGGTATGATATGAGTTCCATGTGGAGCAAGATTTGTTACCCTCATTCATTGATTAATCTAATTAATGAAGCTTCAGTTTTACTAAATTAATGAACCCTTATAAGAACAATAGTGATCACAAGTTTATTAATGGTCTAACCGTCTAACAAATGAAAAAGGTTCTACTATACAGTTCAATGGACATATTGACATTACTTGGTTGGTTTATAATTAATCTGATTTTTGGTATTGTTGGTTGAAGGTGGAGCAAAGGTATAGACAGTACCACAACCAGATGCAGATTGTGATTTCCTCGTTTGAACAAGCTGCTGGGATTGGCTCCGCGAGAACGTACACTGCCCTTGCACTGCAAACAATCTCCAAGCAGTTTCGGTGTTTGAAAGATGCCATAACAGGCCAAATTCGAGATGCAAATAAGAGCTTAGGAGAAGAGGATTGCTTTGGAGGTAAAATTGAAGGTTCAAGGCTCAAATATGTAGACCATCATCTACGGCAACAGCGAGCTATCCAACAGCTGGGAATGATGCATCACAATGCTTGGAGACCACAGAGAGGATTGCCAGAAAGATCGGTTTCTGTCCTTCGTGCTTGGCTCTTTGAACACTTCCTCCACCCGTAAGCACACTGAAATTCCTAAAATCCCATATTAAAAGTTTGATTGATGCTTCAAAGATTCTGCCTTTTGTCAAATTTGTGCTGAAACTACCGAATTTGGTTTCAGTTATCCCAAGGATTCGGACAAACACATGCTTGCAAAACAAACAGGGCTTACCAGGAGCCAGGTATCCACTAGTCTCTGCTCTTATGAACTGTTCTTTCTCTTAATTATGGCATTGATTATGTTATAATATTTGAAATGGAATAGGTTTCAAATTGGTTTATAAATGCTCGAGTTCGGCTTTGGAAGCCAATGGTGGAAGAAATGTACATGGAGGAGACGAAGGAGCATGAACTGAATGGGTCTGAGGACAAATCAAGCAAGAGCAGTGAAGATCCTACTATGAAAACAGCAGCATCCCAAGAGAAAGGTACTACCTCTGAAACTGAAGCTAAAAGTTTCAATTCCAAACAAGACGCTTCCAAAAACCAGAACACTCCAATAGTTTCAGTTTCTACACCATCAACATCACCAGTTGGGGGAAATGCCAGAAACCAGTCAGGATTCAGCTTCATTGGGTCATCAGAACTAGAAGGGATCACACAAGGAAGTCCCAAGAAACCAAGGAACTATGAAATTCTGCAGTCTCCAAATCGTGTCCCTTCAATTAACATGGATGTCAAGCCCAATGAGGCAAACAATGAGCAGCTCTCAATGAAATTTGAGGATGACAGGCAGAGCAGAGACGGCTACTCTTTTATGGGAAACCAAACAAACTTCATAGGCGGTTTTGGACAGTACCCAATTGGGGAAATTGGTAGGTTTGATGCAGAGCAATTCACACCAAGGTTTTCTGGTAATGGGGTTTCCCTCACTCTTGGTCTTCCTCACTGTGATACATTATCAGGAACCCATCAAACATTTCTCCCAAACCAGAACATGCAACTAGGAAGAAGATTGGACATCAGTGAACCAAACGAGTTTGGTGCCATAAACACTCCCACTCCTCACTCTTCAGCTGCATTTGAGAGTATCAACATGCAGAACCCAAAGAGGTTTGCTGCACAATTGTTGCCAGACTTTGTGGCCTAAATAAGACATTGAAGGGACAGTGATGGTAACACTGTTTCTGGATCTCTCACAATTTCTTCTAATCCCCGCGCTTACTGCGGGGAGTAACGAAAAATCGTAGTGTAAAGAAAGAAGGAATTTTACTCTAGTATAGGTTTATACCCTGCATAGAACCATTTGAGTTCTTAGATAGCTTAGGATTTGAGAGTATATGGTTGAGGTTGTATATTATTTTTTTTGTTTTGAAGATGGGATAGATGGGTTGATGTCATAAAGTTTAATTTGGTAAAGATACCGATATGTCTTCGATTGAGAGTATATGTCTTCTGATATTTGGCAAATCCACCATCGAAGAAAGCAGAATTACCGCTTTCGCTTTTGAGAACAATTACCCTTCTATGGTGGCTGAAGCAAACGAAGTGAAACTTCGAAGTCAGAAAATAATCTAGAAAAATGAAAGTAAAATCCAGAAGGTAATTAATGAAAGTAAAATTTGCCATAAATTCAAGGTTTTATGTTTCACAACTCGCCAACAGCTTACATAAAACACTCTTTTTTGTGTGGAAGATATCAGTAAAGTGGTCTATTTATGGGAATCTTTATATAAAAATGTTAGATTATTATGTTTGGTACAAGATTTTAAAAAATATTTTTATGAATGATTTTTGTCTAATATTCTCACGTTTATTCTCATGGAGGGAGGTAGATTTGTTACATTTCTATGGTGAATGAAAATATTTTTATAATGTGAAATATCCAAAATACCTATCATTTTATTGTCACGTCATAAATTAACTGTCGTCACGTCATTGTCGGCGATCGTCATTAACTACCCTCGACCAAGGCGGCCAATTCTTAGAATCCGATCACCCACATCAGCGGTTGACGATAGCACCGGTCATCAACCGTCACATCATTGCTCGCAACCACTGTCAACCACCCCAGCCACCATGTGCAACCACCAATTCTTCGAATTGGTGACCGACAACTTTAGTAGCTACATCGGTCGCCGGAATCCGACCAACCCGTCGTTGCTAACAATTGAAGATGACCAACAACTTTGGTCACTACGTTGATAATCGGAATTCGCCCACCCCTCGTCATCTAATAAGGTTGAAGGAGGTTGGCGACTTTTACCATTGTGTCGATCACTAGATTCTAGCTGTCCACTGCCACCATCGGCAATTGACATTGACAATTGATAGTGACTGATAATTTCGACCACCAGTGGCTCGTTGGTGGTTGAAGTCATTTCTCGGAAAGTAGTTACTATGGTACCTTGATGGGTTTGGTATCCAGGGTGAGTTGTCAATTATTTATTGACTGTTGGTTTTACAATAAATGTTAAAAAGTCTATTAAATATAAATAACAATTAATGAATGTTAGACAATTCACTTTGGGTATCGGTACCCTAAAAAAAATGTGAGTACTGGAGTAATCCCCTTCCCGGAATGTTTATGGTCAACCAAACGTAGTAATTATCATTCCCAGCAATGTCATTCATAAGAATACTATTCTTGAGCATGTTATTCCTTAAAAGATTTTTTCAAAACTTGAACAAAACACCCCCTAAAGGTTTTGTATAAGACAAAATAGAGTGGTTCTTAAGAAAATAGAATAGAATGGGTCCACATGGGTGGAATTAGTGTTCTATTGGAGACCATGGCCCTTCAAACATTTTAAAATTTAAAAACTTACTAATAAAATTTGGTACATATTTTTTAAAAAATCATTATAAAATGACTAGTACTACCCAACCAAAAAAAATTAGTTAAAAGAGTTAGACTTTAAAGGTAATTGCTGTGATAGTTAAACTTTTTAATGATTTGTTAACAAGTGATTAGATAATAGTGCAAAATTTCTATACATTGACAGTTGATCAAAATTAAATTCATAATTTAAACCCATATTTGAAAGGATTTAATTAAATTTTGCCACTATCATTGTAAAACTTCTTTACACTATCATTTAATCAAGTTTAGCTAAATCATTAAAAAAGTTTGACTATCACAACAACTACTTAGGAAGTCAAACTCTTTTAATGATGTGCGAAGACATCATTGGATGATAGTATAAATTTTTTACATTGACAGTAAATCAAATTTAAACTATATTAGAAATATGATTTAATTTTGATCCACTGTCTTTGGAAAGTTTTTTATATTATTATCAAATAATGTGTTGGCACATAGTTAAAAGAGTTACACTTCCTAAATAGTTGTTGTGATAGTCATACTATTTTAATGATTTGACAAGACATAATTAGATATTAGTGTAAAAAGTTTTACATTAGAGAATGAATCAAAATTAAATCATATTTGAAAAGTTTTACATCTTAATGTAGGACAGTATGAATTAGTTTGGCTCCATATGCTTATAAAAAAATTTCGTTACAAAATATTTTTTATGTTTTTACAATGTTTTTACAATTAATTAACGCCCCATTTGACATTTAAAATAAATATGAACCGTAAACTAAATGTTTGCGAATTGCCTAAACTCTATACAAAATTATACGTTAATTTTATTTTATTTTTCTTTTACTTTCATACGTGGTTCCTTAAAACCAAGGAAAGCATTCTTCGGTCTGCATTTTCAAATTTCTCCTTTCCTGCCATTAGTATACTTCAAGATAGAAATAAACAACATGGCACATCAGATCTTATTCATTATATAGTTTATGTAAACTAAGCAGCACTAACTTGAGCTGCATTTCCATGAAATTACAAGTGGCACACGCAAAATTAATCAATCAGTATAATTGCATGATCCAACAGGTCAATTACGCATCGTTAATATGCTTACTCTGTGAAATCAATCATTTTAAAAGCACATTCTTTACAGTTAAAAATACAATGTTTTACAAACCCTACAATTCAATTTACATTGAATTGATGAGAATGGAGTTGACTAATGTTCTCTTCTTAATGTCTTGACTAGAGGAGGGATCATGGATTAGAAGTCTAATATAGAGAAAATTATTTTGTGGAAGCTTCAAATTGTGTTGGTCATAGGATGCTCATCCCCTAGCGATGATAGTCTTCTCTTGGAAACCTTGGACCTATAACACCATACTTCAAATGCCTCTGTAAGGTCCGGATACCGAATATACTCATTTGCTAACCATTCAGTTAAAATCTCTGGCTGAGCCCCTGATGGCAATGCAAGAATGATAGAAACAAAAGTGGATTCTAGAGATTGCCACAATTCACAATCTATTTTAAGCACCATAGCATTCTCACTATTCATTGTGGCAGAATCAACTAAAGGTTTTGTAACCCTCACAAATGGAAGCCACGCTTTCAGAAACTGAAGCCGTTTTGCAGTTGGCAATATAACAGTACCATTCCCAATTGCCTCTAAAACCTTTGTTGTCACCTCAGTCGCAACTTCGTCTCAATGATTTCAGTTGTCGAAGTTCCTTGCTCAAGCACCTTGACAATCTTTTCTGATGCATCAAACCAGTTCTCAACAAATTCTCTCATTATTTCCAACTTAATCAATATCCGACAAGCCCATGACAAATCAGTCAAATAGGATTGAAACAACTGAATATTCCCTGAGTCGGAAAGTGATTCTGTGGAATCACAGAACAAAGCTATTAATGAGTTGTTAAACCTGGAAAATAGTCTGTTTACACATTCTTTTACCTCAAGTTTTATGTTGTCATCAGTTGTCAATAAAGGGGCATCATCATCTTCAGTTAGCATATACTCAAGTTGCTCCTGTGCGGAAGATTTAAGATCATTCAATGGTGATGGAGGGGATGATGTAGCAAAGCAGATGGCTGAGAGTAAGATGTTTATGACAGCTGATTGGTTCAACCTCTTCCCACATGACTGCTTCTAAGTAGTTCACACAAGCAGTAATAATTTTTGGGCATCCAAGCTCAACAGCCACCTGAAGAATGCCAAGAGCATTTCTAACACCATGCCACAAATCATCAATTGAACCATCTATGACAACATAGAGAAGGCGTAAAAGATTTACATGGTGGTCAAAATCTGATTCTTGGCAGTAAACATCAACACAGTTGCGCGAGTCAAGGATCTGACATGTTGGCCAATTCTCAGACAGTCGGTCAGCAAAATACTTGCATTTTTTAATAAGAATTTCTGAGTGGCAGTATAGCCATTCGTCTCGACCTTCCTGTGCGTAGCCTCACCACAACATCACTGGTTGATCGGTCACCAATCATGCAGTTAATCTCTTCTTCATTACCCTGAAGGAAAGAGAGTAATATAACTGCAATAATAGACTCAAAAGCCATATATTTAAGAGGCAATGACTGAGAGATGCAAGAGACAAAGTTTGCTATTTTAAGATATGAGAGAATTTTAATAAACTTACATTAGATTCCATTGAAGCCAAGACCATTATTTAATAAATTTTTTACACATCATAGTACCTACAATTATAAAACAACAATTAGAGTTTGAACCTCAGGGAAGCAGCACAAAGTCACATCAGCAAGAGAGGAAAAGACCCATTGGATCTTATAACGATTATAATGAAATAATACATAGTCAGTTAATGTGGCAATACCAAATGCAGCTGATACCAAAATCACCCGATAATCAAATCATTGGAACAAGGAAGAATATCAAACCAGTGAGCCCAGAAAGTCTTGAACTTTTCTTCAATTGTCAAACCGCTACGGCATTCTAGACACTATTCAGCAAGACCCACATTTTCAATACTAATTAAGTGTATGAATAACTTATCAGATTTCATGAAGAATCAAAGAATTCAATTAACTAATAGAATCTCTTTCATATTCTATATTAGCACAAATATCCCATTAAGACATTTGTTCTTTTTCCTGAGAGAAGCATAAGTTAAAGAACCATAAGAAAAAAAAATGATTCAATTGAACTTATACCTCATATTCGAAGTTGGGCTTTTGGGAACAGAGGATGAAAATCTGCATCCACAACAGAGTGACGAGAAATTGAAAAGAAAGGATTCAATCGAGCAAGGAACAAAATATCGTACCCCATCCCACGATAACTCTCGATATCTTTCGATTTAGCGAAAGTTACCGAAACGAAACGAAGGAGGAATTGTGAAGAAATGAAGGGAAATGGCAACTCTGCAAACCCTCGCACGATGGAGGAAGAAGACGACAACGGAAGTAATGTCGTAACACTGTGTTTCCTATTCTTCTAAAGTTTAAACGCATCCTTGCATTGCCGTATTTTACTAGTTTTTTTTTTTCTTTTTTCTTTTGCCAAATTTGCTCCAAGTGTTTAATTTATTATTATTATTATTATTTATCTCAATAACTTTTAGCAATAGGTTTTTCATATTTTCATCAACCATATCTTAGATTTAAATTTTTTTAAAATAATATCATTTATTTATTAAAATCAATATTTTTAAAAATATTTATTCAATATTTAAAACGAGAAAGATTTTCAAATGACATATATTCAGTAACAATAAGTTTTTAGTTTATCAAACAAACTCTGAGATTTTATTTCCAAATTTGAATTTAGGTAAATTTTAATATATTTTATGTTGTTTACTTTAAAAATCACTGAGACATAGTTAAAGCATAGGAAACTTTTAGGAGATATAAGTACCTTTCAAGAAAAGGCTTAATTACATTTATATTTCTTTGGTGTTATTAAGAATTTAATTTTGGTCCTCTAATTAAATTTATAAAAATGATATATTTGTAATTTTTAAATTGATGCAACTAAATTTCTCTGTCATATTTGATGTTAATGACATACATTTTCTTTATTACAAAAGAGGTCTAAGATTTTATGAAAAATTATAGGCTAAAATGTAGACAAAGTGATTTCATTGAAATTCGTTAACAAAATTAATCAATTCCCAAAAAAACTTGGAGCATATTTAGAAAAGATTAATTCGTTTCTAAAACAATATTTTTTTTAATAAAAAACTGTTTTATCTAAAATTTATCTTGTTTATTTAAAGTGTGTAAAATTAATTATAAATTATAATCAATATAGAGAAAATTATTTGTCTTAACTTATAATCAATGTTATACAATTTAAACAAATAAGATATATTTTAAACTGGAAAAGAATTAATCTTTCCCATGCATTCTCTAATTTAAAAATTATAGGGCTAACATTACAACAATTAACGAGAGAGATTAGATTTAATAAATTAAGGGGATCAAAACTGTAATTAAGGCTCAACAAAAGCATGTTTGTAACTTAATTAAATTTAAATTAATAATTAAACCCAACTTTGATTGACACGAAAGTTGGTCTAAAAATATATTTACTGTACAAGAAAAGGGTGATAATCTCTAATTGGGTCAAATTCATTTTAAACAAAAATAATTGATAATTTTTATATTAAGAAATGTTCACGCGTCATTGGGTCAAACAATAAAATTTTGCTTAATAATTTTTTGTTATAGCTTGCTTTTTTGACTATTAAGAATTACATTGTAAATATTTCATACAACTTATAGTTATACTATACTATTTATGTAAAATTAAGTTTAATTATTCAAGTAACACGTGTCTCTCTCATAGCCATTGATATGTCGTCTAGTCTAGTAAGTAAAATTATATATTTGATGTTTTCTTTAAGAATTTTCCAGCAATACACTTCTATTAGTATTTTGTAATTAATACTCATAATTGACAGAATAATTATCTATATTCATCCCATAAAATAACCTAAATTTAAACTACAAAGGACAAAAAAAAAAACTCCTAAAAAATGCTTAGCTCCAATTTTGCCACAGATCAACCATAGATTTGTTGCAGATCCGGTTGACGGATTTCCTTTGCTTTATTATTTTGTTTTCTATACGTTGAGTCGTAAATCTATGATGCTAATCATAATCTAGTATCTCTTGACTTTTGAATAAAGCATAAAAGATAAATTTAAAAGAAATCATCATATCTAATCTGAGACATTAGATCATCTAACAAAATAAAACCTCAATTTATTGAGAGATTAGGTTTGAAAAAAAAAAACAGGAAACAGGATATAAGGATTGTGGTTGCCACCTAAAAAGATAATTGTGTTTCTAATGTACATGTCTTCTTTTTAGCATGCCATCTTTTTCTTTGAGATGCTAATCTCCTGTAACTTTGTTACTATTACTTTGTTACTATAGTGATCTTTCCTTCTTGTTTTCCTTTGATAGGAGAGAAAGAAGTTGAACAAAGGCATAACAAAAATTTAAGTAAATTTTTTTTGTATAATATATACAATTTTGAATATAAATATTAATGTTATAGAAAAATGTCTTTATATCAATTGCATAAATTTTTATTTTTATATAAAAAAATCTTTTAGTCTTTGTAAATTTCGTTTTAATTTTTGGTATATTTTCACTCATTCTTATAGTAAGATTTAAAAATAAATTTAGTTTCATGACCAAGAATTTTTGAAACGAAATAACACATCTATGTTGATAAAATGTATAATAAAAAAAATAAACTGTTTGTAATTTTCTTTTAATTTTAAACTCATATTGCCTATTAGTAAGTTTCATTACTAGGGCTATTAATTTGGGCCCTAAATTTTATGTTTATTTATTTTTAGAAGAATGATTCTTTAGTTCTTCTTGTGAAAGATAATACCAATTTGGTTCGTTTTAAAAATTAATCAAGTATTCAACTACATTAACTAATAATTTATATACGGTTAACCAATAAATTATCTTCATTTTGATACTTGATACGTAGTTAACAGTATGTAAATTATTGGTTAATGTAATTGAATACTTGGTTAATTTTTCAAGCCGAACCAAAAAATAATTATCTCTTACAAATTGCACTATTAAGTCATTTTTCCTTTATTTTTTGTCAAAAGTTGGCCCAACCAAGCCAACTCATTCTATGTAATTTGGTTTGATACACGATAAGTTTTTACTTTTGAGTTGAGCCAATATTTTTTAGGCCACTTTTTATTGGATTGACTTTGTTTGACTGGTCTATTCATAATAATTTTAAAAAAAGATTTTATGTAAAAGTTTAATCCTATTTGTCTTTATGAAGATATCACTATTAAGTTAATATTTGCAAATAATTGTAAAAATATTTGTAAGTTTATAAATAATTAAATACTAACATAATTCAAATACTTCATAAACAAATATTTAATTACAGAGGAAAGGGCTAACAAATTAAAACCATGTGGCTAATCACACAGAATGTGAACTGTAATTGGATCAACCGATTTGTCGACCATCGATAATCAATCACTACAACAAATTTGGCCTATAACTACACTTTTTTTGGCAACGCTGTAAAAGCGTAGCCTAAAGTCCTTATAGACAACGCTTTCTCTATAGTTGCATTTGAAAGGGGCTTTTGCAACGGAGTTTAAGCCACGCTTACAAAGTGTGCTAATAGAGTACAAAAAGCACGCTTATGAAGCGTTACTAATTCATCTTTCTATTGACTACGCTTAATTACATAAAAGGCAACGTTTAGTACAAGCAAATGATTGGCAACGCTTTAGAAACGTATTCTATTTTTTCACATTTCCGCCAAAATTTTCTTTCTTTTCCTACTCATTTCTATACCTGTTAAGAAAAACCATTAAAGAAAAAACTCAATTTAAATAGACTCAGCCATTCGAAGGAAGAAGGGTTTCTATCACTCCAAAGCCATTAAGAGGAAATGGGTTTCTGAGCAACCCATTCAAAGGAGCACTTCTGCGTGTTTGAACAAGCATCCCACCGGCATCGCTGAGTAGCCCGAGTACGTGCTGTTCGAAGCTGTGGATTTATACTACCTTTAATCACATATTCGAAGAGCTTGCCACCATCGAATGGAATAAGGCTTCTCCAATCTTTGAGGTGATTATTCTCCTTCCTTTCACTGATAAGAAAACCATCGTTGATTGTTATGCATGTGCTGATTAGGGCTTTTGACAAATTCGTTTCACCGTTTCGCCACTGTTCGAAGAACTCATCATCACCATTCGAAGAGCTCATCACCATCGGATGGATTAGGGCTTCTTTGTAAAATGTTTTCACAACCTTGATTCTATTTTCACAATTTTTGTGTCAAGTTTTGCTGCTTTTGATGTTAAAATTAGTGCTGTGAATGTGTGCTGTGAATTGTAAAACATGAATGTACGCTGTGAAGTGTGAAACATGAATGTGTGCTGTGAATGCGTTTGAGGTGAGCAATCAAATCCTGCTTTTTTTATTCCATGCACCAACTGTTACACTTTTCAACAAAAAGAATTCCCACTATTAAAGGACTCTAGGAGCAGAAGTTAAGCATAAATAATCTGGAATCCGCAAGTTAAGTTTAATAAAAATTCCTAGCTTACAATGCTCAAGTAATTCCAGATTTCCAAGATTGGAATTCTCTGATAAATTGTGTGTAATTTACTCTACCTTCTAATAATCATTTATGCAATAAAATAGTTGCTAATGTGGATAGTGGTTACTGGTTGTAGCCTGTATGCTCCTATTTGAGAATATTGGTGATGTTGTTTTAATATACTGCCATTTGTTTGATTCATAATCATGGTTATTTTGATAAAATGCTAAATCAGTAATGTGTTGATTTTTATTACCTTTTGGTTTTACTGTTATTAATCTGCGAGTGTGTGACAACATGGTCTTGTTTAATTAAAGAATTATGGGATCTTGGTTGTGGTTTGTTTTTATATAATTTGAAAAAAAAATCTGATCTTGTCCTGTCTCAATTGTTTTCTCAAGGAAAGACTAAGGCTAAGATGGCCTTGTGTGTATGAAATTTACAGGTCAATTATCCTGCACATGAGTCCTTTGTTTTTCGATTTATTTTGATCTTTTTGCTTTTATAAATTCTTGGATTTCATGTCCTGTTTCCTTGTTAGCGTATAGGTTACCTTATTTGTTTAGTCTCTGCTGCCCTGCAGGGTTTTTAGTTGTCATTTTCATTTTAGTTTGATGGGCAGTTGCATGGTTATAATCAGTTGCTATGATAATTTGATGTTAATATGGGATGGGTCAGTTGTGCGATTAAAGTGTGAATTTCTAGTATTGATAACCATTGGGTTGAATATGTTGTAGAAGGATGTATGCCATAAACTTTTGAATTAAACCTGTTTTTTTATATTATTAAATTGCAGAATCTGTCATTTGGTGTAGCCGCATATGGGTTTTTTGGTTCACTTGTAATTTTTTTGGGTACTTGGTTCACTTGTAATTGATTTGGTGTGTTAGCTACTTGCGTACAAATTGTCTGATATTCATATTTAAGCTACAAGTTCAGTTTCTTAAGGAAGATGGCAGAAGGCTAACTTGCCAGATAGTGGCTAACTTTTTTTCCTTTTTAAACACACAAGAAATGGTCCAAATAGGCCCTCTCTGTAAAATCCATTTTACACGCTTACATGCCAATGACCCTACAATCTTATGCATTATGAACTTTACAGCTCATAAATGAATTCCTATTTTAACAAAAATTCCTCTAGCCCATTTTATTTTCCCATGGACCAAAGCCTTAACAGAGTAAATTTTATGATATATCAGTTCAGTTTTTTCAGAAAACCTTTGACATGGTGCAATTGTTTCTCTTGGCTTCAGTAGTCAATTTCGTTTTTTGAATTGAAAATGAAAACATTGTAAACTTGAAGACTGTCATGCTCAAATGTTGGCTTAGCATTAAAGTCTATCTAACTTACCAAGATATTAATTACTTACATATAAACAGAAAATTTTGTATGAAATTGAAACTTGAGAAATTCATTTAGAATTGTCTCAAGTGATTATTTCTACTAGTTATCAGTCAAATCAAACCATATTTGCTTGAACACTTTGATAATGAGGTCATGATACTCATCTGAATTCAGAGAAAGGTTGCAACAAGAAGATCTTCCAAATCCTTTGATGTCCTGATATTGTTCGGCACAATCATCTCCATCATTGACTCTTTGAAATTATAAAGTTGTTATATATTTTTGTTCTTTTAGGGTAAAATTCAAGACCAATTGGAAAGGAAATGAAATGATTCATGCGGCCTTTCTTCTTATGATTTTGAAGTCATTTATTGGAAATGAACTTCCCATATTGTCTATTCATTCCAATCTGCTCATTTCATAACTACTAGGGTGTGGGCGGAGTCGGGGAGATATTGGTTGAAATGATATTTCTTTAGAGAGAAAAAAGGAAAGAAAAGAAAGTTGAAGTGGAAGTGACCGAAAGCATCCCTTAAGGTATGGATAATTGAACTTACACATGGATATATTGTTCTTTTCTTCTACTGAACAATTCATTTCAATTCAATGTAATGGTTCTCAGCACATGCTGAGATGTTGTTAGATAGAGAAAGGGAATGAACGAATCTCATCAATCAAACACCTAAGATTAACAAAAAAATATTGAAACAATTATTAAAAAAAAATAACTGTCTCTGTAATATAAGTTTATGTTTAATATTTAATTATTTAAACAAAAGAAAAATAAAATAAACCGACCTATCCAAGCTTCAAAGTACTAATACTAAGTACTAACATGTTAAAGTGTTTCTGGATAACTATTACAGTTATAATAATTATATACAAGGAGATTTCTTACGTACTTTTTTTTATCTTTATATTTTGAGTGAATTATATAAAAAGGATTAGAATATGTTGTACGCTTTATTCATGGATATTTTACAAGGAAAATATCATAAATATAACATATGACATTTCTATTGTCAATTTTAAGTAAATTATTAATAGCTGTTGTGTTTTGGAATCATCAAAGGGAATAAAATTGTTTTATTTCTAAAACATAAAGGAATACAATTTAAAATTTAAAATTTAATATACATCAAAACTGATTTGGACCAAAAGTTTAGAAAAATAAAATATACATCAATGCCTAAAATTGCATTGCTGGTTCTGTATAATGTTCTGTAAATACAGGGTTGAAAAGTTTCTATTTCTTCAATTATGTTGGTTCTGTATAATGGTTTAAGTTTGGAACCTATTTTGATCTTCTAATAAAATTGTTGTAAGAAAAAGAGAAATCCAATAGAATAATAGAAAATGATATTAGTATATAATTTTTGTTGGATAGTAGTATCTATCTAATATATGCTTTTTCAAGAGTACAAAGATGTTATTGTTGCCAGCCTGCCACGACCACGGGGCAGGATTGGAGTTAGATGTATCGTATCAAAAGGTTGGAGCTTGTTAAGTGGTCAGCGATATGAAAGGTACTTTAGTGCCATAATATGAGATTGTGGATGAAATATTTCATTAGTTATAGTTTATTTGCGGAAAAGGAGGGATTGGATTTGTTTATGGTCATGCTTTTTCCTACAATACAGAAAAAACAGGGATTTGTCTCCCACTATGATGTGAATGTTATTTGCTATTCGTCCGTGCTTTGATGGAGGATACTTTTCCAGTTTCAAACTTCATCAGCTCTTCATTCCTGTTTCATTGTAATTGAACAATTGTTGTTTTTCACTTGTGACTTATGAGTTCTTAGGTTTTCCTTTTCTACAAAAAAGAAATGTTTGCTTCAATTCAAATAATAGACTTAATTATGCTTCTGGTCTTTGGCTTTCAAAAAGGTTTTAATTTAATCCCCCATTTCTTTTTGCTGCATATGTACAAGAAACAATAGGACAAGACACTAGCTTGGGGAATTTTTTGGTCCCAAGTTATAGTTATAATACCGTTATCCTCCTACTACCTTTTGTCCCTTGTTTTTTCCCCCAATTGTACTCTCTATTTATTTGATTAGAGCTCATTGATGACAATGTTTAATTTTAGTCAAGTAAGAAAAATAAAGTACTGAAAATGTCTTTGCTTACTTATTTTTAATAATTAGAGTGACAATGTTGGTTTGATTCAAACTACATGTATTAAATTTACTTGTTTTTAATTTGCTCAATGTTGGGTCTCATTAATTATTGGAGCCTGTTGATCATCTAAAAAATAGTATTGAGTAGTTTATGGTATAAGTTTGCTTTCATTATGGGTCATCTAATTTAATTTGTTGGTCATCTTATTTTTTAAAGTTTATTTTTAATTGCTAATCCTTTATTTTCATTTAAATGTGTAGGAAAATTTTGGTAATCCATTTGGAGGTGAAGGTAATGGAGCTATTTAATCTATTTGATGTATATGAAGAGAGCCAAATGATAATGATGGTGTTTCATACATTATGAACTATATACATGTGTTTTTGTTATGTTCATTGCTAAATTTTGGAACAATTTGTGGTATTAATTTATATAAAACTTTGGATTTTATACTGAATCAATAAATGCCAGTTTATTTTATAATATGTTATTATTATGATGTTTAATTAAATACAAAATTAAAGTTCATAATTGATGACAATAAAAATTTAAGTAAGAAGTATTACTTTTAATGCAATCACGAATTGTAACCCAAAAATACGGAACAACAAATGATAACTCTTTTAAAATTTTCTAAAAAATGTTGCTTATAGTAAATAAGAATAACTACGTTTAGTAAGTGTGGCCATAGGTTAGAAGCAATGTGTTGCATTTTCATTTAAAAAATGTTGCTTAAAATTTACAATACGCAACGCTTTTAAGGTGTAGCCATAGTAGCTACCCTTAGAAAGTGTGGCCATAGGTTAGATGACAAGCGTGCTTTTTCGTTCTAGAAGCGTTGCCTGTAGTGCAACAAAAGGCCACGCTTCAGACATATAGCCAAAACTAGCAACATTTGAAAAACGTGGCCACAACTTCTACGCAAAAGCATTCCCTTTGTGTAATGAAAAGGCAACGCTTTTTGCTAACTGTAATCTTTGCTTCCTTAAAAGCGTTGCCTTAGGAAAAGGATACCCTTTATTTCGCCACTCCCTGATAAGCATTGCCATAGGTCCCAAAGCGTGGCCTTTGAGAAGCATTTATCAAACTCAGAGAACCAGTCATTGGATGTCCATATTATGATATTTTTGTTAACAGTCGTGTTCTTATTATTCAAGTTGTTTTTTTTTTTAATTACGTCGGTAAGGATGTTTTTTGTTTAACTTTCACCTCATGTCAAGTAAGCTCCCTCACGATCTTAAAAGTGCACTTTTGATATCGACTTAGTATATTCAAATTAATTAATTAATTAATTTTCTTCCTTAATTGTCCAAAATTTAATTAGTTATTGTCAGTTTTGTTTGATTGCAATGAGACTAGAGAAAAGAAAGATGTGTTAGGCCCTTCAACAAGAATATATATAGTTTTTCATTTTTATGTTTTTAATTTTCTAATTTTGTTTTCTTAGAAAATTACATTTAGTTATTGAACATAATCTATTTCGGATTGGGATCTCATCTAACTTAGAATCGAACACGGTCGAATGTTCTCAAATCCAAGGTTTACCCTAGGTTGGGTTAGCCCTTAAAATTTGGTTCGATCAAAATTTCATATCAAGATCATGTCAAACCAAGCTAATTAATAACTTGTAAAATTAGTGTTAAAAAAATTGAACCAAACCAAATAAATTGGTTATCCTGAACCAAACTTGTTGTTTAGTTTGGTTTATTTACCATCTGGTTTAATTGATTCAAAATTTTGGAAGTAAACTGAATTAACGTTGTTTACTTGTTATTTTATTTTTATTATTGGATTATGTATTCGATTTTATTGTTATTTAAAAAACTAATACTATTGAATAATAATGAAGTTTGAAAAATGGTTATATACTATTATTTTTCTTTATTATTACTAGATAATAATTTTTTAAATTTATTAAGTCAAATATTGAATATATAAGTAAGATTTGTAACCCTAATGAACTATGATTTTAAATTAAATCAAAATATAAATTATAGTGTGATTTAGTATTCGAAATTTATAAACAACAAAATATGAATTAAAAAGTTGAATTACAAAACTGACAAATACATGAGCCCTAATGGCGACTTTTCAACAATCACTTGCAGGCTTAGGGAACATGTTGCTAGCTGATAGTATGAGTGTTGTGTTTGTTAGAGAGTAGTCTAATTTGTTTATCCTTTTCTGATATAACAAAAAAAAACCTGCAAAAAAGTTATCACAATTCACAACCCAACTAACAGAGAAGACAAATCACAAATCAAATTAATTATATTCTAAGGGAGGTCATATACTGCTAGAAAGAACATATTGAAAAATCATCAAATTCGAAGTAGAAATCAGGCACTTCATCATCTGGCATAAGTAGGAAGGATTCCTCTCCTCTCCCGTCATGAAGTTGACAATAACAATTTCTCCCACGCGGGTCACGCGGGTTCCTCTCTCTCACACTTAGACCAGAGTCACCTCTCGCACGCCCCCACACATTCTTACCTTTATTATTTTCAACTTTTTCTTTATTTATCTTATGTGATTGGTCCGTTGTGACTTGCGAGGCTCATTTAACATATTTTATTGACCACTAAATCAATATATATTTTTTATCTACCATCTTAGGATTTAAATTTTATTAAAAGTATTTTATAGTTAGAATAAAATTGACGGTCGAATGTCAATTAGTCCCACAACTAAAATAATATAAAGATACCTAATAAGAAAGTAAAAAATCAAACATTACTTTTCTTTTTGTTCCATTGAGATAGTGGGATCCAACGGAGCTACGTGACTACACATTGAAGAAAAAAGCACCCATTCATGTGCCCCTTGAGAATTTTCCACTGTTTCTTCCTCTGTATGGCTATTGAGAAGAAAATTTGTGCATATATATATATATATAATGTACGTATTAATTAAAGTTATCCTGCACGTTTACTTTGAGTTGTCCCTTTGACTGAGATAGTGGGATCCAAAGGAGCTACGTGACTATACAATGAAGAAAAAAGCACTCATTCATGTGTCCCTGGCGAATTTTCCACTATTTCTTCCTCTGCACGGCTATTTGAGAAGAAAATTTGTGCGCGCGTGCACACATATATATATATATATGTTTACGGTTGATCTTTGTTCAATCTCGAGGGGCAAATTTTGACGTGTTTGTTGTCTTTTTTTATGTGCTCGGAGTGTTCTCCACCGTGGGTGGGTACCTGCTATAGTACTCTGACACTCAAATTAGTCTGTTAAGGAGATTGTAATATGCTCAGAGTCGTTACCTTATGAGGTTGATCCTCTCTTATATAGGAGTGGAAAGAGGAAAGAAAAGGAGCATTGTTGAGGTGACATCTCCTCTGAGCCTTCCTCTCTTAATTCATTGATACTTTTGACTTGTTCCGCTACAATAGTGATATTACTAAACATTGTTCCCAGTTCGGTGCTTGACACTATTGTTGGGTGCTGAACTTAAAAGTTAGCTTTGGCGTGGCTGATTTGGTCCAAAATTAGCCAAAGTGCATTGGAAAAGCTGAGGCTTTTTGCCAAGGTGTTCTTGATGACCTAAAGCTTTTTAGCCGAGGTGTACTGCCCAAGATAAGGCTAAATGCTGAGGTGTATTGGCTGAGGAGGCTAAATGCCGAGGTATACTCGTCAACCAAAGGTTTGGCCAATCTGTACTTGAAACTGAGGCTTTCTTGGTTGAGGTGTTCTAACCAAGATGAGGCTAAATGCCGATGTGTACTAGCCGACCTAAGGCTTTTGACCGAGTTGTACTTGACACTAAGGCTTCTTGGTCAAGGTTCTTTGGACAAGCTGAGGCTAAATGCCGAGGTTGAAGTCAATATTTTGACAAATCGACAATCATTAGTCACATATTTCGTCAAGTTGTAAAAGTCCAGCTAAGTTTTGAACACTGCCACCATCTCGGGTATATGGCAGTCATGCTCGGCGCTGAGCATAGGAGTTCATTTCCTGAATACCACCGATGCATTGGGCGTTCTCTCCATCTGACCTTCTGGTTTGTGTCTCAAGTGATTTTCGTCAGCTTGGTTGGGGAGTGACATAAAAAATTATCCATGGTAGAGTCGGCTTTGTGAAAGCATCGGGTTTCCTTTTTCCTCGAGATGACTTTGGTCATCTGGGTGAGGAAATCGTGTCGATGTTGCCCTATTCGGTTTGGCCTAATGAAGACATCGAGTTTCCTTGCATCTCGAGATGACTGTGGTCTTGTCGATGAGGAACACTCCCATCTCCATTGGATTTGGTCTGATCGGCTTCGTGAAGACATCGATTTTTCTTTTTCCTCGAGATGACTTCGGTCATCTGGGTGAGGAAACTGTGTCAATGTTGTCCTATTCAATTTGGCCTAATGAAGACAACAGGTTTCCTTGCGTCCCAAGATGATTATTGTCATGTCAGTGAGGAACACCCCCATCTCCATTGGCTTTTGGTCCTATCGACTTCGTGAAGACATCAAGTTTCCTTTTGTTCTGAGATAACTATGGTTACATTGGTGAGGTACACTCATGTCTCCATTAGCTTTTTGTCCGATCAGCTTCGTGAAGACATCAGGTTTCCTTGCGTCTCGAGATGAATGTGGTCATGTCGATAAGGAACACTCCTGTCTCAATTGGCTTTGGTCTGATTGGCTTCGTGAAGACATTGGGTTTCCTTGCGTCCCGAGATGATTGTGGTCATGTCGGTGAGGAACACTCCAGTCTCCATTGGTTTTTGATCCGATTGGCTTCGTGAAGACATTAGGTTTCCTTATGTCCCGAGATGACTATGGTCACGTTAGTGATGAACATTCTCGTCTCCATTGGCTTCGGTTTGATCGGCTTTGAGAATACCATATTTTGTCCGGGCCACATAAAAAGAAAATTAGTAAATTAATAGGCCAATTAATTCTTAAAATGAAAATCCAAATTTAATAACTAGTTAATTAGCCACTTGGTAAAAAAATAAGAAGACATAAAAATACAAAAAATAAATAAGTAAATAATTTTTCTTAAAAAAAAAGAAAGAAAGAAAGAAAAATGAGAAAATAGAACTAGACGAATTAGCCAATTAACTTTCAAAGCAAAAATTCAAAAAAATAAATAAACAAAAATAAAAAATCTAAAAATATAGAAAATATAAAAACACAAAATATAAAAATACAAAAAATGAGAGTTAATTCTAGGACAAGCCCTTATTGAACCAAGACCCTGATCCAATATCCCTTGGACCCATCAACCCGAGCCCATTCCTATACCTGGGCCCAACAGGCCAGAATCCTACCTAAACCTCATCCTTGGGCCCAGACCTGACTTGAGCCCAGACCCCAACATCGGCCCAAACCCCATTTACCCTAACCCAAACACCAACCTAAGCCCATTTTCCTATTTGTCCAACCTTTCTCCCTTTCCTTCCCCATTCGAAAACCCTAGCAGATGAGGTACCCTCTACCCCAAATCACGCCCAGCCACCAGCATGCCCTAGCCCTTCTCGTCACTCTGCTGCGCCGACAAGGGGACCACTCCTCATGTACCACACCCCTTGACCTGCACCACCTCGTACCACTACCCGACAACCACCACCCTCCATTACCCAGATGTTGCACCAAGGTACAGTCCCTGTGGATGACGCTGCTGTCCGCCCTTTGTTGCTGCTTTTTGGTTGATTTCGTACCACAAGGACACGTCCCGGGCCTTGTGATCAATCATTTTGAGATACTTATGTTAACTTTGTACTTAGCTTTATTGGATGTTTATTGTGCCCAATATTAATATATTAACTGAGTTTTATGTTGTTGGGCTTCATTGGGCTTTAATGCAAATTGTGATTAATTCTCTGATTTTGATGCATTTTGACCTTTCCTCATTGATTAGGCCATAACTTGGGATTCGGTGATCCGTTTGAGGTGATTTTAGTGTCTATGGAAAGCTAAGACAAAGATATACAAGTTTCATGAAGAACCAGAGAGCTGAATCACACATTAAGACAATTTAAATTAAAGCCAAAGATAGGGCCAGAGAGAGCTGATATGATCCTGGCAGCTTGACCTCTACACAGTCTACAGTCCATATCTCGAGTTGTAAAAGTCAATTGGATGTCAAATTAGGGTCAAATGAAATCTGAGACATAAAGCTACAATTCTTATGAGGACCTCCAAGTCAAAATACGTCTTTTCGAGCATGCAAGTTAAGCTAGAAGTCAGAGAATAGTTGCTGACGAGATTAAACTACTTAACTAGGCATAACTTGGGCTCTAGGCCTCCAATTAGCATGAAATCAGGGTCCAAGGATTCATATTTGACCTAGGTTTGTGTTTGATGTGTTTCTAATGAGGTATGGCCACAATTAGGGTTATATATAGAGGGAGGCAACAGCAAAACAGACGAAGTTTTTAGTTTTCAATCTTCAGTAGCCAGGGTTTTCTCCCTTCTCTCTCTTCCTCATTCTCTCATTTCTCTCTAGAATTTCGTTTTTGTTCTTCATTTTTTGAGTTTTTCCTTCCTATCCATGGAAGGCTAAGCTCTTGTAATCAATCTAAGGGATTAACTATCCTGATGTTTAATTTGGAGATCTTGTTTTGTTTGTTCATATTACTTAATTGTTATTCAATTTTCTCTTCTTCCCTTTTGATTTTGATCTAGATTGAATTGCTTAATTTGATTTAGATGTTTATGTGATAATTTTTTTATTATCATGTATTCAAAGGGGATCATAAAGACTAAACAATATATTAAAACTTTTTTATGGATTGTTTAGCTTGGTTAAATTCCAGATCTTAAGTTAGTTTATGTTTGGATGGTGTTTAATTTATCTAACCTTGGTTAATTAAATCCTAGATGCTTATCTAATAGAGGATTCTTGGAGCATGTTAAGGCTTCTTGATATGATCTAAGGCCGAGAACATGATTAGCAATTAAGTAGATTCCTTGTGATCAATGATAGATTAAACTCAAGATCGGCAAATTTTCTTGGATTAGTTAATTAGTTAATTGATTTTCTTTAATTCAACCGGTGTATTTTCTTTACAAATCATCAAAACCCCCTACTTAATTATCTTGATCGAATTGGTCTTTATTTTTGGATTCCTTAAGAAATGATTCGGTTTATTCTCTATACTACAAATTAGTTTGTGAACTGGTAAATGTTATTATTTTGACGGAACTCGACAACCTCTTATCACCCTGCATGTCACGAAGGAGCAAAAAAGGAGTTTTTATTTTATTTTAGGGTTTTTCTGATTTTGGGGTTTGAATTTGTGTATAAATAAGGCCTGGGGTTTCAGCCAAAAAGGGGGGAGGGTTGGATTTTTGGTGTTGAGGGGTTCTACTTGAATTTTGGAGATTTTTGAGTTTCTTTAAATTTTGATTACCTTTGAGAGTGAGAAGGACAAGGTTGGACTTTCGGAGAAGGGGATATCACAGTGCACAGTGGATTTTCTTCTTTAGCCGAGTTTACATCCTTGTTTAATTTGTCACTTATCTCTCTTTCTGTTAAAGAAATGTAATCTATTAAGGATTGTATACATGTGCTCGAGTTCTATATGGTCCTTCGAGCATGCATTTTGGTTTGATTTTTTAATATATATATATATATATATATATATAAATTTGTTGTCACAGTTTGTTGATTCTGCTAATGATAATAATTCAAGGCTGCATCTTGGTTTGATCATGCATTGATCCTGACTTGGTTTGTTCAATAGCTTTGCCTTGACAGTTTCTTGATTTTGGTTTAATGACAATAATTCTCAGTTGCATCATGGATTGATTGTAGAGTAATCCTGGTTTGTCAACTAATTCTAGTCTGGATTGTTTGGATTTTGGTAATTCTTGGTTTGATTGTTGAATAATTGTTAAATCATTTGTTAATGTTGTATCAGATTAAATGATTTGTCCTAAGCTGGTGTTGCCTAAAAATGAACCTAGTCTTCTGATGAGTACTATAATCTTCAATTTTGACTTGGTACAAGGTTGAGGGTTATTTTAATGTCAAGGTTTAGGTTTAGTTTTGATTTAGAAAAAGCTGAGGTAGGTGAATTTTAATGAGTGATAGATTTGGCAGTTTCAAAAATTGATGATTTGGGCCATTAATATGTGTTTAATCATTCATGTCTCATACTGTGGACATGTGAATTTCCTACTGCAGTATGATAATTTGACAGGTTACTTGAAACACTTTTTGTCACTTTTGTTCATGTGCTTATGTGAAAATTACTTTTGCAATATGTTATTTGTAGTTTTGTTTTGATTCTCTTGGGGATTTGATGATGTTTACCTGCACTTATACCAAATTAGTGGTCTTGAGATGAACATAATTCCGTTGATGGATAGTTTGAAATTTTGAATAAAGGAATTTCGTGTATATTGGTTTCTGATGTTGTTAGCATGTGTCCTAAGTTCTGACATTGGTCCGTCCTTTTGACTCTAGTAAGCACCTAGACATATTTGATAAAATGCTTGGATCAAGATATTCATTTTGGTGTGTTTGTATTTTGTTTGAGCAATTTATGGTCAAATTGGTGTCGTTGATTTTCTCTGTTAACACCAAGTTTTATTGCCATGCGTTGATTTGGGTGTTGAGACATGGATAATTTCCTCCATTGGATGTTTGCCGCCACATAGTGTAGGCTTCTTTTTGTCTCTTCTCCTTACCCGTTTCTTTCTTGTGGTGTAGGTCTTGTTATTTCCTGTGTGTCACTGTATGGTGAATCCCTACCTTTATCAATATTTTGTCTTCTAATGAATTTTCCTACACTAAGTTAGATGTCACTTTAATAAATAAAAGGAAGTTGGATAAAAAGGAGGATGCCACACAAATTGGAGAAAGCAGAATAAAGAGTGAAAAAAAAAATGAATGGAAAATGTATGAATGTGTTACGTAAAAGAAAGTGAAAGAAAAAAAAAGAAACAAATTGGTTTATATTGAACTTTGTTCATTGCATCGTGTGAAAATAAACAAAAATAAAGAAATAAAAGAAATAGGGTTTTCATCAGTATAAGATAAGAGGATCTAATGCTATAGGGGAGTGTTAGTATGCACGTTCATTTGTTTACTTTAATTCTTTTTATTTCGTATTATTTATTTATTATATTAATTATGGTATAAGATTCTAATGATATGACAATTAAAAATATGTTGCAACGGTGACATTTTTTTTAATTTTCTTGAGGTAAAAAAATTCTTGATAGTTTTGCTGGGAGCGCTGGCGGGGCTATAAATAATTTCCCACAAAAATCTTATTTCATGGTTAATTTTACCAATTTGTATTTTATCATCTTAATCATGTCAAAAATAATTTGTGCAATAAGGTTCTAATGATGAAATATTTAAAATTAACTGCGATGGCGGTGACATTTTAATTTCCTTGAGGTGAGAAGAATTTTTATGATTTTGCCAGGAGTACAGGCGGGGCTATAAATAATCTCCAATAAAAGCCATATTCCATTATTAATTTTGTTGCATTTTAATTTTCCATTTTTGTTGCATTTAGTATGACTCAAAATAATTTTTAATAAAAATAATATTTCATTTGTAAAAACCACATTAGTATTCTTCCTTATCTTTTTCACATCATTCACTATGCTACAATCCATTTGAAACATTAACCCTTCACGCTATAATTAAAATTGATCGATGATAGAAATTGAGAGAAGATCGAGAGTCTGATCAACTAAACTCTTTTCGGTATTCTCGAGGCATTTATTTCAGATTTTGCTAAGAGCGCTGGCGAGTCTGATTCTTAAAATAAATAATAAAATAAAAATATTTTTTCAAAACAATAAAATAACACAAAATAACTGTGAACGAATTCACATAGCCTGAACTTGGTGATAATGGTGAATTAAAATTTGAAAATCCTTTTGCGAAAATCCTTAAAAAATATTTTTCATTGTGAAATCCATTTTCAAGAACTTTTCCATTTGAAAATGATATTTTCTTAGAAGAACATTTTCAATTCACCATGTTCACTCTTGATAAGTTGTGGGCTCATGATTTGATCCTCAATAATGGCTTTTAAGCCACTCATTCCTTGTCACCGTCATTTATCATTTTTGATAATATGCCTCACAAAATGGGACATAAATAACAAAAATAAAATATTATTATGTTTCAAATAATAAACGTCCAACTTAAATAATTTAGCAGATAACTTTAGATTAAGTAGGTAACCACTATTGGAACGGATGATGTAGGGTACTAATACATTTCCTACTCGTAATCAAACCTCCAAACTTAAACTCCGGTACGTAGATTCTCATTTTAGGTGTCCAACTGCACCATTCCATTTTGTTAATGGAAAAATCGATTGGTGAAGACTCCCAAAATCTTTCATTTCATTTCTCTTTAACCCTTTTTGTGAGGTTGCCTAATTTCACAATTTCGTTGTTTTTCCCTCGGGGATGGTTGCGACAGATGGCGACTCCACTGGGATGTTAGAGAGTTAAGCCTTGAATTTAATCTTTTGTTGTCTGCTTGTTTTTATTGCTTTGGTCTTATTTATTTCCATATCCATTGCTCATTCGCATCATTACATGTTATTTACTTCATATACATATGAAATGTGGTTTGTGGACGGATGGTTTGTATGTTCCTTCACACTGTGCACTACACTAGCACACATAAGCTTTCTACCTGGGCTCACTACCTTAGAGGCTAGATAGAGGAAAAAATAATATTGCTTTGAGAGATCTTCGGTCTCGTATAGGCACACGAAATCCTCTCACTCAAATTGAACTCATTCCGTTTGTATCCTGTCATGGGTGAGGATTTGACACCTTGCTAGTCAAAGTGTTGGCGATAGTGAGGGCAATTTGAGAACTTTTTGTCCGTTAAGGGTCATAGAATTCAAGCCATCACTGATTAAGATGACCTTAGAACCACCCTGGTTTATAGACTTTATCCTCTATGATGTGACATCAAACCTAGGGATACCCTTTTCATAAGGCACATGAGAGAACCATTTCCACCTCACTTTCACATTTCTTTTAAATAAATATGACCATTGGTTTGTTTGCTAAAATGATAATCAGTTGCCGTTCTCCAATAATTTTGAAAGGTCTCTTAGACTAAAACGACCTAGTTGTATTTTAGTAAACAAACCCAATAGCAAGCATGTTTTTGTGCATTCCATTAATTTGACATTTTTATGAAATAAATACAAGGACTCTAATAAAGGACTCCCCTGCTTCCGCAACAATCCTCGAAGGTCTCATCCAAACTGGAAGTGATGGATGAATTTGCGCAAGAGAATGTTGAGGAAGAGCTTGAAAATGATTTCATCTAGCTGAAGGGTCAAATGGCCACTATTTTGGAGATTCTGCAAGCTTCTGAGAAACAGAAAGTGATGTGTGAGTAAAATACACACATCTAGTGCTTCATTTGATATAGATTTGGACCTATTTTGATTGAATCATTTCCCTATTCGCTATATTTTTACATACTTTTATACTTTGACTCCGTTCCTCTCATTCTTGGTGTTTTCAAGAACTTATTGGACATTTTGGACCAATTCCTTGGAGGATCCACAAGCTTGAACAAAGAAGGTTGCTGAATCCCATAGCTATTTGACCCCCTAGCAGTAAAATGGTCATATCTTGAGTTAGGAAGATGATATTGAAGCGATCTTTGCTGCGTTGGAAAGCTAAGAGACAAAGCTACAACTTTGATGTTATAACTTTTCCTAATTCGGACTCCAGAGCACCACATGGCCACCTTCTTTCAGGTCGTGTGAAATCACACGGCTTAGCCCATGTTGTTATGCGAATGGTGCAAAAATTGACCTCCTTGGGCTTGGGCACCACCAAATAGAATGAGAAAGTATCCTCCACCTATGAAGAAACCCAAAAGAGGAGTCAAGACATATAAAAGCAAAGATTAGAAACCCTAAATGGGGAGGAAGATCAAAGATTGAATATCGAAAAGTGAAGATTGAAAAAGAAGGAGATTGTTCTTGAAGAGATTGGGGAACCCTCTCATCCTTACCTCTATTTCTTTGTGATGTCTTCTATTTCTTCATCTATCATGTGCTTTTTTATGATCATGAGAAGCTAGGTCTCTTATCTAGGATAGGGATGTAACTCTTCTACAATTATATGACATGATTGTGAACCTCTTTCAGTTAATAGAAGATTGTTTTTTTTTATTCAATTCTAGTGTTCTTAATGCTTGCCTTATGTTGGTACCCATAATCGCATGATCAAAGATAATTAAATGAAGAATCAAGAGATGAAGTTTGTTATCTAAAAATCTAGAATTTGAACTTAGGTTTTATGACCACGAAAGTAGGCATAATCCTTCGAGGGGCAACTGAACTTCATAGAGCTTAATGAGTTTCAATTAACTTAGTACCATGAAAATAGGTATTACTTTAATTCTAACACGTTTCTTGTAACTCGAAAGAGAGCATCAAACAAAATAGGAAGATTAATCTTCTAAACACAATCAAACCATTAACTAGAATGTTTTAAGCCTTTGTCATAGAAAATAGTTGTAGTGAATCCTGAATCATAGAGTTTCAATCTATTGATATTTCATTATTGTTACTTGTTTAATTAGATTTGCTTGCGATTTAGTTTCCGCTTTATTGCCTTAATTAATTGTCAAGATAATCGTAATCGTTAAAGTGCGGTATTCACACGATCCTCATGGGAACGATATCTTTCTTTACTACTTGTACGATTCGTGCACTTGCAGTGAGCAACAAGTTTTTGGTGCCGTTGCCGGGGATTGGTGCTGATGTCGCTACCATTAGCGATTTGAGTAATCTAGATTTTTCCTTTATTTTTTTTCATTGTCTTAGTTTATTTGATTTTTCTTTTATTTTCAGTTTTACTTTTGTTTCTTTCATCTTTCTTTCTTTTTCAAGTACTCTTAATAATTTATGCAAATAGCTAGAAGTGTTGGAGACCCTATTGAAGCCGATACTGAGATTGAGAGAACCATTAGAACTCTAAGAAGAACTAGAAGAGAAGCCCTCATGGTGGATCAAAATAGGTTGGAAAACAACAACCTGAGGTTGAGAGACTTTGCCACACCTAATGCACAAGGATTTCAGCCCAGTGTTATGAGGCCACCAATTGCTACTAATAACTTTGAATTGAAGCCTTCACAGATTCACATGGTACAACAGTCTCAGTTTGGGGGTATAGTTATTGAAGATCCCAACGTCATCTTTCTGGCTTTCTTGAGATCTGTGACGCCCTGAAAATTAATGGAGTCTCTTATGATGCTATAAGACTCCGGTTGTTTCCATTCTCTTTAAGAGACAAAGCAAAGGCCTGACTCAACTCTATGCCTGCCAACTCCTTCACTAGTTGGGGCGTGCTTTCACATCAAATACCCCCAAACTTACGCCACCCGTCCACCTATGTTTACGCCAAATCCTTTCCAACCACAAACATTGATCCCTCAATATACTGGTGCACCTCCACCCAATTTCAACCAACATGGTGAAAGAAAGAGTATGAATGTGTTACGTAAAAGAAAGTGAAATAAAAAAAAGAAACAAATTGGTTTATATTGAACTTTGTTCATTGCATCGTGTGAAAATAAACAAAAATAAAGAAATAAAAGAAATGGGGTTTTCATCAATATAAGATAAGAGGATCTAATGCTATAGGGGATAGTTAGTCTGTACGTTCATTTGTTTACTTTAATTCTTTTTATTTCGTATTATTTATTTATTGTTTTAATTATGGTATAAGGTTCTAATGATAGGACAATTAAAAATATGTTGCAACAGTGACATTTTTTTAATTTTCTTGAGGTAAGAAAATTCTTTATAGTTTTGCCGGGAGCGCTGGCGGGGCTATAAATAATTTCCCACAAAAATCTTATTTCATGGTTAATTTTACCAATCTATATTTTATCATCTTACTCATGTCAAAATTAATTTGTGGAATAATGTTCTAATGATGTGATATTTAAAATTAATTATAATGATGATAAACACATTTTATATGCATAATTTATTACCTCTTATTGGTCTATTCTTATGAAATTATTGCATATATGAAGTGAAATTGCATAATTCCTCATATATTAGTTATGTTGTTACAAATTGAGCAGAACACTCGAAGGACTATTCAAAGCAGTTTTTGAACCAAAATCTTATGAACTTAAATGTTTATATCAGTATTGTTTAAACAGAAGAGAAATGAAGACCTAAACTTAGTGAGTTTTGAGCTACATCAAATTTAAGATAAACCGAAAAATTCCTGTTCAAACCTATACTTGGTTATTTGGTCATTTCTCAAGATCTAACCATTAGATGCAGCTGAAATTTTGGTATGTCATTCATGATATCATCCTATACGATTTTCAAACAATGAATATTTCCATATTAGCATCGAAAGTTGGTAAAAAATAGTCAACAAGTGGATGGTCGTCACTAGTGATGTAATTTGAACAGTTTCAACAAAACAGTCATATCTCAAGCTCCAACCATTATATCTAGCTGAAATTTTGATATTTACTTCACGACTTCATGTGCTACAACTTTCATGGAAATGAAGATTTCCAAATTATGATGCGATCAATGACGAATTTGGTGATCTTCGGATGTGAAATTTCAGCTCATGTGCAGCAAAATTTGACAAAGTTGTATTTGAATAATTCTAGCCTTTGCTTATAAAAGGAGGGCATTCCATATTCTGAGTTCTCTCTCATTTTGATTTTCTATCATTTCTTTCTTTGTAAATAAAATTAGGTTTAGCTAAGCTTTTAGTGAGATTTATTTTTTGATTTCAAGGTTAAATATTCCAATTTGTTACAAGTAAATCCTGAAACTCTAGTCCTTTGTATTATTGTGAGTTAATACCAAACACCACCTTCATTTTCATCATGCTTTTCACTTGTTCTTTTCTTTTCTGTAAAATAATGAGTAGCTAAACTTCTATACTAGGATTGCAATTTGAACTCACATGTAATTTGATTCGTTTATCATAGAGTAGATTGATTATCGTGAATTATTTATCTTACATGTTCCTAATGCTTCTAATTAATTGGCCATTAATTAAATTAAATTGATAAGCCTTATGGAATTTGACAAAAGGATTTTGGTTTTAGATCTAGGTAAGATAACATATGATCTTTGTGCGAAAGCCTTGAGTTTGTATAGGATAGACATATACCTATATGACATATGTATCCATTAATGAAACCGGAACTTAATGAATTCTTGATTACTTGATAGACATAGACATATAATTTATCATTAATTAAGGAAATTTATATATGACCATCGAAAGAGGCATATAGATAAGTTAGGATTTCTAGTAAACAATTCAGATAATTAATTAATCTTAGATAGAAGTGAGAGAATCAAGTAAGGTGTGAGGGATAATTATAATCATAGGCTTGGTTAATTTGATTAATCTAAATCATTTAATTTTGCTTCTTGTTTACTTTAATTTTTAGTTTTTCATAAATATTTTTTTATTAAGTTGTTTAAATAAAATTGAGTTTTGCAAACTTTTAGTAGATAGTCAAATTTAGAATTAATCCCTATGGAGTTTGACACTTTCTTACTATTATATTACTTGATTTGCGATAACGTATACTTGCGTTTTGAATTTTTACATCAAGTTTTTGGCGTTGTTACCGGGGATTAATTCTTTATTTTACTGCTATTAATACTAGCATACTTGGTCTTAATTTAAACTTGTTCTCTTATTTTTTTTTAGTTTTTCGAACTGTTTATACGTAGTGCCCAAGACAAGGAGTTTACTCTTTTTTTTTTCTTTCAAAATGGATAATCGGCTTGTTAACTTCCACAAACGATTCCCTTTTCTCCCTCAAAATGCTTTAACTAATATTTATTGTGCAAGGTTTGAAAGATTAAGGATGTTTATGCACAAAGGCATCTCTGTGGATATATGCTAGTTAATCGAAGCAAAAGTTCAATTAACTGGTGAATTTTCTAACGCTCTTGTCTCATATATGCTAGGGTTAGCTAAAAGTTTATATGCAAAGAAAAGAAGAATAAAAAGATTACGGGTCTGCTATAAATGTGCAAAATGGACCTGTAACACAAAATGCAGATCATTTGGAATGATGTCTATAAATCGTGATGATAAAATTAACTTCATGAAAGATGGCATGAGTAAAGAGTCTTTATATAACATTCTATTAACTCTTAAGACGCATCCTAGGGGATATATGCAGAGAGTACTTCTCGATTTATGACCAATATTCTAACATGAACATAAGCATTATAGTCTCGAGAATTTGACTCAAAAAGACCATGTTTGCCAATTTTTAAGAAAATTGGATGGGAAGCCTATCATCGACTATAGAGAGCATTCAAGCCGTTACTAGACGTAAAATCAGAGGAACATGTGAGCCATAATCACACTTATTGTAAGTATTACTATTAACTTATTATTTTTTCTATTTTTTATTTTTATGTTTCTTAGAAAAATTAAAAAAAGATTATTAGCCATATTTTTTTTGAAATATGCATTGCATATTTTCATACTTTTCTGACACATATCTATTAGTCTCTTATCCCTGTCATATAACTATTATCATTTTTGTGCTTATTTTCAAACTTTTCTTACACACGAATCTACCCATCTTTATAGGTGTAATTATTACATTTGAGTTCTGATTCATTTAAATATTGCACTTTGCTCTCTTCAGATCATTGATAAGGTAATAGTTAAAAAAAAAGAAAAAAATGGAAGTAACTTCAGTTCATTAGATCAAAAGTGTTTGTGTATTTTGTGGATCTAACTTGGAAAGGATAAAGAGTTTGTCAATATTGCAAACAATCTTGGTCGAATGCTAGCTGAGAGAGAAATCCATTTAGTATACATAGGAGGTAGTCTTGGGTTAATGGGTTGTGTAGCAACTGTTATACATTTAGGAGACAACAAAGTCTTTGGTGTCATTCCTAATCCTTTAGCTATGAGCAATCCCACTGGAAAAATAGTAGGGGGTGAAATAAGGGTATTTTACATGCACCAACGCATGAACATTATGATAGCAAATGCTGATACCTTTATTGCCCTACTTGTTGGTTTTGGAACTTTGGAAGAGATCTTCCAAATTGCATCATGGTCACAACTGAACTTTCACCAAAAACTAATAGGTAAATTAAATGTTAATGTTTTTTATGACAATTTGTTTTCTTGATTATGCTGTGGAACAAAGATTCATCTCACAAGCGACAGGTCAAATTCTTGTAACTGTTGCAACCCCTGAACAATTGCTAGGCAACTACAAGCATTTGTAGCACAACATGATCCAGCAATGGCTCTACTGAATTGGAAAAGGACAGTAACAACAAAAAGCAAAAACTTAATTTGACTTTGTCCTTGTGAATTTTTGTTTATCTTATGGTTTTAATTTTTTGTATTTTTTTGGGTTAATTTTTCTTATTTCAGGCTCGATTTGTAGTTTTCTGATAAGATATTCTACACTCTACCAATCTTTATTTTGACATTGGGGACAATGTCTTAAATTAGTTGGGTGGAGGGATAGTTGACATTGCCATATACAAAGTTTGTTAAAAAAAAAACTAACTAGTTAATTTTTATTGTTATTAACTTATTAGATGTATGATGACAGAGTAAAGAGTAATTTTGCTCTTGAGACACATCTTAATTTGCATTTCATAGTATAGCTCAAAAGTCATTTTGTTCTTGCATATATATATATATATATATATATATATATATAAATCATTTTGATCTTTTCAATTGATTTTGATGCAAGCATATGCTGAATTTGAGCTTAGTTGATGATAAAAGTATGCAAAATAGTTTATAGTTAAATTATTTTTCAAAATTCGTGATATACATGTATTTATGACTATGAATATTATGAAGAAAACATGTTTGAATTGAGTAAATGTTCCATACTTTTATGAGTTTTAGGCTTTTCCAAATTTGATACTTACGCTTGATTTATTTTCTTTCATGAGTGATGTCAATTATGAATTTATTTTCTAGAACTTGCACTGAATCGATATAAAATTACATTGGTCTGTATGTTGCATGAAAATGATAGAGGCATTAGGATTAACCATGAGCTTAAAAAGCCAACCTTGATTATTTTTATCACATAGTGAACCCTTTGAGCCATACTTGATTTTGATATCTTGAAAAAGATATTGAGATATTGATAAGCTTATTCTTTTGAGTAACCTAACCAAAGAACCTCATGACCTTTTAAAGTAAAACAAGTTTCTCTAAACCTATCTTGGGATTAGTAAAGCTTAAACTGAAATTGGTTTGAAAAGAATAAGTGTGAGGGATCTTAAAGAAAGAAGAAAAAGGTGGTAGTTAAGTGTGAAAAGATTCGAGGAGTTGTAAGAACTAAAAGAGATTCAAAGAATCATCTTCAGAGAGAGAGAAAGAGAGAGAGAGAGAGAGAGAGAGAGAGAGAGAGAGAGAGAGAGAGAGAGAGAGAGAGAGAGAGAGAGAGAGAGAGAATGAGAAAGGAAAGAACAAGTATGTCATTTTGTGGTAGAGTATGAATAGAATGAAGAAAATAGGGCCAACATGTTTGCCCTATAAAAAGAAATTAATTCTCTCCTAGACTAAGAATTTTTTTTTGTATCTTGATCCTTTCCTTGTTGAATTCTCTCACCTTATAACCCCATTACAATCTTTTTTGAAAGACCTCTTGATTTGTGCAATTTATTTGATCTAAGTAGTGAAAAATTGATGTATGTGCAAGCATATGGTAAAATACTTTCATAATTTGACTGAGGTGAGTGCAAACAATTAACCTAAACACTTTGTGTGATTTGAGTGTCACTTGTGAGGAATTTTACTCAATTTGAACATGCTTATTTATGATTAAAGCATGATTATGCTATGTATACTTTATTCTCAATTGCTTTGATTCAACTATACATTGTTAAGCATATTTGATTTTTTTTATTATGGTTTATATTTGATATAATGCTTGTATTTAAAAATTAGTTGAATTGATTAAATGCAGGATTACATGTTTGTGGGTATCATCCTGGTAAACCCTAGCGAGACTATAACTCATCCCCTAGGGACACCTAAGGGTTTAAAGGCTTGTGGCATATGCTAAGTGCCATCGTGATTTCCTACGCAAGTGGATTAGATTAGGTATAATTAGTTTTTATTCTTTTAGTTTAATATTAGGTTGTTTATTGTTTGGGGACAAACAAGTCAAGTGTGGAGGAATTTGATAAACACATTTTATATGCATAATTTAGTACATCTTATTGGTCTATTCTTATGAAATTATTATATATATGAAGTGAAATTGCATAATTCCTCATATATTGGTTATGTTGTTACAAATTGAGCAGACCACATGAAGGATTATTCAAAGCAATTATTGAACCAAAATATCATGAACTTAAATGTTTATATCAGTATAGTTCAAATGAAAGAGAAATGAAAACCTAAACTTAGTGAATTTTGGGCTACATCAAATTCAGGACAAACTACAAAATTACTGTTCAAACCTATACTTGGTTATTTGGTCATTTCTCAATATCTAACCGTTTGATGCAGCTGAAATTTTGGTATGTCATTCATGATATCATCCTATACGATTTTCAAACAATGAATATTTCCATATTAGCATCGGAAGTTGGTCAAAAATAAGCAACAAGTGGATGGTCGTCATTAGTGATGTAATTTGAGTAGTTTCAACAAAATGGTCATATCTCAAGATCCAACCGTTAGATTTGGTTGAAATTTTGATATTTTTTTCACGACTTTATGTGATATAACTTTCAAAAAAATGAAGATTTCCAAATTATGACGAGATCAATGATGAATTTGGTGATCTTCGGAGGTGTAATTTCAGCTCATGTGCAACAAAATTTGACAAAGTTGTATTTGAATAGTTCTAGCCTTTGCCTATAAAAGGAAGGCATTTGCCACACTTAAGGGCATTTCATATTCTGAGTTATCTCTCATTTTGATTCTCTATCCTTTCTTTCTTTGTAATAAAATTAGGTTTAGTTAAGCTTTTAGTTAGAGTTAAGGGTGAATCTTTAATAAATTGTGAGATTTATTCTTTGATTTTAAGGTTAAATCTTCCAATTTGTCACAAGTAAATCCCAAAGCTCTAGTATTTGTATAATATATTCTTCATCTTCTACAAGATATTGAATTTTTTTCATCTTCATGTCCAATTAAGTTTCTACCTAGAGGTAGGGGTGAAACTTTCATAAATTGTGATATTTATACTTTGATTTCAATGTTAAATCTTCCAATTTGTCTAAAGTAAATCCCGAAACTCTAGCCCGTTGTATTATACCAACAACCACCTTCATTTTCATCATGCTTTTCACTTGTTCTTTTATTTTCTTTAATATAATGAGTAGCTTATCTTCTATACTAGGATTGCAATTTGAACTCACATGTAATTTGATTCGTTTATCATATCTAAGAGTAGATTGATTATCTTGAATTGTTTATCTTACTTGTTCATAATGCTTCTAATTAATTGGTCATTAATTAAATTGAATTGATAAGCCTTAAGCAACTTGACAAAGAGATTTTGGTTTTAGATCTAGGTAAGATAACATATGATCTTTGTGCGAAAGCCTTGAGTTTGTATAGGATAGACATATACCTATATGACATATGTAACCATTAATGATGCCGGAACTTAATGAATTCTTGATTACTTGATAGACATAGACATATAGTTCATCATTAATTAAAGATATTTCTATTTGACCATTGAAAGAGGCATATAGATAAGTTAGGATTTCTAGTAAACAATTCAGATAATTAATTGATCTTAGATAGAAGTGAGAGAATCAAGTAAGGTGTGAGGGATAATTATAATCATAGGCTTGGTTAATTTGATTAATCTAAATCATTAAATTTTGCTTCTTGTTTACTTTGATTTTTAGTTTTTCATAAATATTTTTTTATTAAGTTGTTTAAATAAGATTGAGTTTTGTAAATTTTTAGTAGATAATCAAATTTAGAATTAATTCATGTAGGTTTGACACTTTCTTACTATTATATTACTTAATTTGCGATAACATATACTTGCGTTCTGAATTTCCACATCAGATGGTGGTGGCATTTTAATTTCCTTGAGGTGAGGAGAATTTTTATGGTTTTGCCAGGAGTGCTGGCATGGCTATAAATAATCTCCAACAAAAGCCATATTCCATTATTAATTTTGTTGCATTTTAATTTTTAATTTTTGTTGCATTTAGTATGACTCAAAATAATTTTGAATAAAAATCATATTTCATTCGTAAAAACCACATTAGTATTCTTCCTTATCTTTTTCACGTCATTCACTATGCTACAATTCATTTGAAACATTAACCATTCATGCTATAATTAAAATTGGCCGATGACAGAAATTGGGAGAGGATCGGGAGTCTAATCAATTAAACTCTTCTCGGTATTCTCAAGACATTTATATCAGATTTTTCCAGGAGCGCGGTGGGGTCTGATTCCTAAAATAAACAAGAAAATAAAAATATTTTTTCAAAACAATAAAATAACACAAAATAACTGTGAACGAATTCACATAACCCGCACTTGGAGATAATGATGAATTAAAATTTGAAAATCCTTAAAAAAAAAATTTCATTGTGAAATCCATTTTCAAAGAACTTTTCCATTTGAAAATGATATTTTCTTAGAAAAAAAACTTTCAATTTACCATGTTCACTCTTGATAAGTTGTGGGCTCATGATTTGTTCCTTAATGATGGCTTTTAAGCTACTCATTCCCTGTCACAGTCGTTTATCATCTTTGATAACATGCCTGACAAAATGGGACATAAATAACAAAAAAAAAATTTATTCTGTTTCAAATAATAAATGTCTAACTTAAATAATTTTGTAGATAACTTTAGATTAAATAGGTAACCGCTCTTGGAATGGACGGTGTAGGGTGCTAATTCCTTCTCTACTCGTAATCAAACCTCCGAACTTAAACTTTGGTACGCAGATTCTCTCTTTAGGTGTCCAACCACACCATTCCATTTTTTAATGAAAAAATCAATTGGTGGCGACTCCCAAAACCTTTCATTTCATTTCTCTTTAACTTTTTTTGTGAGGTTGCCTAATTTCACAATTTCGTTGTTTTCCCCCTCGGGGATGGCTGCGACAGGCTTCATTGAAGATATTAGGTTTCTTTGCGTCTTGAGATGATTGTGGTCACGTCGGTTAAGAACACTCTCCTCTCCCACTCGCTTTGGTCTAATTGGCTTCATGAAGACATCAGGTTTCCTTACTTCCTGAGATGACTTCGGTCATCTCAGTGAGGAAACCGTGTCTATCTTGTGTGCTCGTGGTGATGAGTGTTGTAGTCAAAAGTTTGAGACAAGTCTGAAAATTCTTTTTTGTTGATCAATAAGTATTACATCGAAAAATGCTTCAAAAGTAAAGAGCTCAAAAGGCTTGTAGTATCTCCGAATTAAGTCCCTTTAGGATTTGGCCAGTTCGCTTTCCTTCTTTAGTATCCCTTCCGTGCTGACCTCTTACCATTATTGACTTAACTTTCCTCTTGGCTTTAGTCACTTCCTCGAGGTTAATGAATTTTCCCGATTTGACTTTCAAGTTGTCAAGGTCAATAGGGGGTTTCTTTAATAAGGAAATCATGAAAGGGCCAGGTCGGAGGGTAGTCGTAACAGAGTGGTGGGCCACAGATTGAGGGAGCTCTCTAATCTGTAAGGACTCATCGTTGAATCGCTTCAAAAAGCCTCTGAGGGGTTCATCTCTCCCCGGACGTAGACCAATGAGGCCCGCGACTATTTTTGCTGGTTGCAAAATGCGCTAGGAACCTGACTGTGAGCTCGAGGAAATTAACTACAGACTTTGGAGGCAATGCGGAGAACAAACAAAGAACTGATTTCCTATGGCTCCTCGAGAACAATCTGCACATGATCGGGTCTGATGCCTCAGTAAGCATCATGGTTGATCTGAGTGCATTCAGATGCTCTTGTGGGTTTGTGAATCCATCATAGGGATCAAGGTTGGTGGGGGCGACGAAAACCTTTAGGAAGATCCATGCTCATGATGCAGTCGGAAAAAAGATGGTTGAAGGCATAGGTGCTCGTAGGGGAGGAGATTTTAAAGGTGGCGAAGGTCTTTGGACACCAAGTGCTATCACGGGTGGCATCCTTGATCAGTAGGGAAGGTCGTTTCAAGACCCAGTTACTATTGCCATCCACGCTTTCCCTTTGCTTGCCTTTGGTGAAATTTTCAACCTAGCTTGGAGTTTCCGGATCTGCTCAAGGAGTGCTTGGTACTCTTGGGAGGGAGGTGCATGATGGCTTGCGCTTGTTGCAAGGTGGTCGTCACTTTGAAGCTGATTATGGGTAGTTTGCTTGGTGTTTGGCTTAGAAACTATTGTGGTGGTGCGAATGCAATTACAGATTTTTCCATAGACGGTGCAAAAGTTCACGTTCAATCTTCGTCCGATCTCAATGGGCGAATTCTGACGTGTTTATTGTTGTCTTCTTCGATGTGCTAAGAGTGCTCTCCACAGTGGGTGGGGTACCTGTAAAGGCACTCCAACGCTCAAGTTAGTCTCTTGGGGAGACTATAATGTGTTTAGAGTCATTACCTTGTGAGGTCGGTTCTTGCTTATATTGGAGTGAGTAAGGGAATAGAAAGGAAGCACTGTTGAGGTGAACTCTCTTCTGGGCCTTCACTCTGTTCTGACGTGATTGTGGGGATTGTAAAGTTAGTGGATTAATACTTTTAACCTGCTCCTCTATAGTAGTGATAATACTTAACAATATATATATATATATATTATCAATAGCATTGCCTTTCAAATTCTAACAATATCTGAAGAAATAACACAACTCTTTTAACTTAATTTGATTTCCTAAATGAATTGATTATTAAGTTCATCTTCTGTAAAATATCGATAGCCCCTTAAAGTTATTAGTTAGATTATTATTTTTAAAATTGTTGGAGATTATGCTAAAATATATGTTTTGATTGTCATTTAAAAAAAAAAATCGATTTCAAGTGCTCAGACTTGTGTTTCTCTCGATCAGTCCAAAGTGATTAGTGAAATTCTTGTTGCAAAATATTTTCACATCTTTCAATCCTTGTTTCCAGAAAGTTAGGTGGGAAAGTAATGAGGGTGGAGTAATGTTTACGAGAAGTGTTAAAAAGGAAGAAAAATCTGTCCAAGAATTTGTTTTATATAATTTGAACACAATTAATGGCAACAATCAATAACATATTTTTGTGTCGTCATGGTCAAACAATTTGGAATATGATAATGGTGCTTAATTGAGGCCTATAATGTGAAACGTATGTATAATATTCTGTTCATCAAAATTATTAACTGGAATATGATCTTCTATATATGGTTGCAACTTGACCGTGTGATCAGATCCTGGGGTAGTAAGAATAAAGTATCCCTTTGTTTTTGCAAATGATTGATTCCCATTCCCACCAAGTTTATAAAGCATTCAACATAGGCAGGAGGCTTTCCTCCTTACTTTACCACAATTTTAATTAGGGATGGGACCTTACCTCAGGATGCTCAATCCCATATCTCTTTTGAACCGCAAAGAATATATGTAGGACATATTGCCCCTCCCCCTACATTACATGTATTATACCCTACATTTCCCTGTGCTTTTAATTTTGGCTCTGGTTTCTTCAACACTTTTTCTGTTTTTCTTCCTTTGACCGCCGAAAGGTTACTTAGAATGTGGAACACTCTGCTATAAATTTATATGTGCCATTTAGAGTCTATGACCCATGACCAATCGATCAGCAAACTTTCTCTCTCTAAAATTGAAAGAATATATAATTTAGCCGCATTCTCTTACCACTTAGCAAACACTCCTCCTTCCTGAATCCAGCTTTCTTTCACACTTTTCCTTCATAGATATAAAACTTCTCTTTCTTTTTTTTTTTTTTCCGAGTTTTGCAAACTAGCTTAATTTAAATTTAAATTTCATGGATGAAATTGAAGTTTCTCAGTATTTCATCTGCCCACTATCCCTCCAAATCATGAAAGATCCTGTGACTGCTATAACAGGCATCACATACGACCGAGATAGCATTGAGCACTGGTTATTCTCCAACAAGAACACCACCTGCCCGATCACCAAACAGCCTCTCCCAAGAGATTCTGACTTAACTCCTAATCACACCCTTCGCCGCTTGATCCAAGCTTGGTGCACCCAGAATGCCTCACTTGGCATTGATCGGATTCCCACCCCTAAGCCACCACTTAACAAGGTTCAAGTCCTCAAGCTCCTCAAAGACCTCACGGACCCCAAGCTGCAGCTCAAAAGTCTCAGGCAATTGGAATTGCTTGCTGCCGAGAACGAGAGGAATAGGAAGTGTTTTCTAGAGGTTGGTGTGCCAAAGGCCATGATCATGTTCATATTGTCTTGTTTTAGAAAAGGCCAAATTGATGAGGTTCGTAAAGAAGCTCTAAGTTTTCTGCAGTTTGATAAGATTCCTGCAGAGGAAGTAAAGCTGTTTCTAGCGGAAAATGATCAAATATTGGATTCTCTAACGTGGATTTTAGCCTGTGAAGTGGAAAATTCTGTTGCTGTGAAATCTCATGCAGTTTTAGTGCTCAAAACAATCATCCAGAAGGGTGGCTATAGTGTTATAGAGAGACTGAAACCTGAATTCTTTGAAAGGATTGTGAGGGTTTTACGATATGGGATTACCCATCAAGGGATGAGTGCTGCTCTGCACGTCTTGCTAGCTGCTTGTCGTTGGGCACGAAATCGGATCATGATGGTGGAAGCTGGTACGGTTTTTGAACTCATTGAGATTGAATTGGGGACACCTGTGAAGAGAATCACAGAGCTCACACTGGCTATACTATTTCATCTGTGTTCTTGTGCTAATGGTAGAGCTCAGTTTCTGAGTCACAAAGGCGCCATTGCCGTTTTGACGATGCGAATCTTGAGGGTTTCGCAGGGAGTGGATGACAGAGCCATATTTGTTCTCTCATTGATATCTAAGTACTCTGGCACACATATGGTGCTTCAGGAGATGTTGAAGGTTGGAACTTTGTCAAAGCTTTGCACGTTGCTTCGCACCAATAATGCCAAATATCTAAAAGACAAAGCAAGAGAAATACTGATGTCACACTCTGAGTTTTGGAAGAAATCTCCTTGCTTTATTGATCGGTCTATTTATGCAAGCTTGCATAGGTGAAATGCAATGGCATCTTCATAACTTCGCTCTTTCGAGTCTCATATTTTTATTGTACGTCAATGTCTTCAAGAAGCAATTGAAGATAGTTTTCTTTAATTTTGTCTGTATCTTAGTATATATTATTACTCAAATGTTATACAGTTTAGCACTATTATATTTATACACCACTTTCCCTGCATAGAGATTGAACCAAATCTCGTGCATGAATTGTATTGGTGTAAATCTTATACCAAAAAAAGGTGTGCAACTATCATTATTTCCATCTAATTTATTATGTATACATAAGATTCAACCTTAACTGATTTAATGAAAGGTGCATAAACGAGGAGACATCATTAGCAATAGCAAGCTCTATATACTTCTTAATTAGCTCTCGAATAAAGATATGGTCAAGGCTAAGTAGATAATTTACTTAAGTTATCTCCTTTTGGCAAAGTAATATATATTTCTTATTGAGTTGGGTTGTGGTTTGGACTCTAACTGTTCAAAGGCCTTATGTCTGAAAGCAACAAATTCCATAATAGAAGTGAAATTTAAGAACAGAACCAAATAAGCTGATTGGGAACAAAAACCACCTTGAAGGGAGGACTACGACCCCAAGCACAGAAAGCAGACCGAAAAATAGAGAGACAACAGAACAAAAGCTGAAGGCCTGAAGTTGAAATACTGCAGCTGGCACCACCGTGAACAGCGGGGTGAGCTGATTTCAGTGGATGAATTTCATGTTTCAAGTTTGACCGGTTAAAGTTACTTACAAGTTACAAGCTCTATCACTTTCATTCTTCTTTAATTAATCACTAAATTGCAACTATGTTCAACTATACGAGTGATTGTATTTGGGTTTAATAGAAAAAGGATTAAGTGAAAACATGATCATGATATATAACCAACTTGCATAAAATCTTTGGTTCCTGACATAATAATCTTACTGCTTTATATAAAAAAATAGAAAATAGACATTATCATTTCTCTCTTCTATTATTTTACATAGGAAATATATAAAAAAATAGAAAATAGACATTATCATTTCTCTCTTCTATTATTTTACATAGGAAAAAATTAAGTTATATGAAGCAAATAATTAAAATTTAAGCTTGTTCAAGATATATGGTAACTTGCATTTTATTACACTATATGTATGACTTTCAATACTTCGGTTAACTTTCAACAACGTAAGTATATGCCGTCATCTTTGATGTTGAATACTTCCATACATGTTTTGAAAAGAAAGTGATTCAAGGTTTAATAATTTTAACGTGGTCAAGATACATGCATATAGATAATAGAGTTAAGAGATCTGTCTATTCAATAACCTCTTTTTTTTTTAAGTAAAAAAACAAATTTTATAGAAACTATTTTCATTAATTTGAATCATAAAAACATATCACGTTGACTATGATACATTGATTCTTGGTAAGCTGAAAAGTATAATTAAGTGAAATTTTTTGGGTAACTATCTTTGCCGATGCTTCTTCAATCTTCATGCACTGATTTCTTGCCTCGTACCATACTACTATTCATGTTTTTTGGTTTGTTTTCTGGACACCCCCCCCCCGGGGTTTTTTTGAAAAAAAAAAGTTTAGAATGATTTAAATTAAAATCAGTTTTGTGAACTCTATGAATTTGAATTGGTTTCAAATAATTTTGTTTTATCTAAAATTGTGCTTTGAAATAGTTTCATTTTGATTTTTTTTTTGCATTGATAAATATTTGGGGTTGGATTCAAAGGGGGCCCTAAATTAGTTCTTCACGCATCTATAAGCAAAAATGTTTTTAGGGTTGGATTCAAGTGGCCCCTATATTAGTTCCCAATCTAATTGATTGAAGTGGCCATTTCAATCCCATTTTTAGAAGACTAATTTTGAAATATGATAAAAAAAAATACCAAATCAATTAAATTGACTTGACTACCTTTGATGGGTAAATCTGATCAACTTTTCTATGACTATAAAACTTAAATTTATGAATTTCATCTCCTTCAGAGAGAACGATATTGCAGTCAATTTGGTGCCTATGCAAAGGAAAACCTTATTGCATCAATATCCAATCTTGAGGGTGAGTTTGTACAATGTTTTCCTTTTTCTTTGTGGTATACATTATACTTTAATTTGGTGGTGCAAGCATTTAATTAGGGGAATGGGATAAGTGGCTGAGTAAAGGATTGAACCTTTGACATAATCATCATACTTCAATCTTAAAGACTGAAACTTATGCTAATTAAAATAAAATAAAAGGGAATTATTTTTTTGTCTTAACCAAAAACAAATTTTTCATTTTTTTGAATTTTCCGAATTTATTTCAATTTTTGGTTTACGTAATTTCCTCATGGATGGAATAGCTTAAAGAATGGGTAAGCCCTTTCAAGTCCATGAGTCCAGTTCTATCTCTGGGTCCAGTTTTAAGGACCCTATCACCAAAATAAAAAGGTTTTGGACTTTTGGTGATGTAATGATTAATTTAATGCCACCATAGTTTTACTCGACGCTTCATTTAATGGGCCACGACAGGAACAGTGTTGTAATCTTTTGGCCTTCGTATTTTGCGAACCTTTGTAGATAAAAATAAGGTAAATTGTTTAAAAAAATTCTTCAACTGTACTCTATGTGTAATTTATTCTCAAAATTAATTGATGTGATTTATCCCATAATTTTTTTTTCAATTTATCCTCTAAATTTTGATAGGTAACAAAAAATTGAAATTTACCTCAACTATCGGATTATATCATCAAATTTAACAGCCCTGTGATAAAACTTAAAGGAGATCGTAAGTTTCAGATTTAGATAAATTATAGGGGTAAATTATACTAATCAAAAGTTTGAAAGAAAAATTTCACATGAAATAAAAGTTAAAGAGGATTTTCCTAAAAAAGTTTCATCAAAATATTTTCTTGCTTAGTCTTTTCTTTTAATCTTTTTATTTTCTGATAAGATTTAAAAGAAATATGTTGAATCGAATGTTAGGCATTTTTTTTTAAAAAAAGAGGAGTACTTATATTATATTTAAAACATTTTAAATTTTTTACAAAATTATATGAAATTAATAAAATTAAATATGAAAATAAATAATTATCGGTTTAAGCATGAAATTTTAAATTATCTCCTAACATTAAGATTGAAGTCCTGTTGGCCCGACCAAAGGCCCTTGATCACATATTTATTTATTTATTAACCAAAGTTAGTTAGTTCTATTAAGCTCGACCAACAAACCTAAAAAAAAAAGCCTCACATGCCTTCAATCATCCAATTGGAAAATAACCTTGAATATTGGACACACACATATATATTGTTTTCATTGTCTATCATTTCATACTTTAATTACCAGAAAAATCAACGTTGATTTTTTTTTTTGTTTTATTAATGGGTTTGTAATGACTTCAATAATAAAGTTTAGCATGTTTAATTTGCACTAGTTTAAACATGTAAATTTGATTATTTGTCATCATTTTCATACGTGAGGTATTTTTTTGGTAGAGAACGTGGAATATTTTTATATAAACCATTTTGACCTAAAATATTTTGAAATTTGAATATTTTTGTGTTTGGCACAACAATTAAAATAAATTCAAAATACTTTTAGGATATCTAAAAATGTGGGTATTCTCAACATACTATATTCCCGTGATATACTAACATTCTAAACACAAACAAAAAATTCCAAAATATTGTAGTGAAACTTGAAAATACTGATGTACCAAATCCCTATATTTTCATTGTTCACTTGCGAATAGAGGCAAAATTAGAATAAAAATATTGGGGACAAAATAATTTTTTTTAAAGGAATTAAAATCTAAGACAACCGTTAATTTAAATTTTTAAAAGTTTGGTGGACCATCATCCTTCAGCTATCACATGGTTCCACTTGCGAAGTAGTATAACTTGCTTTCTTAGGGAAGCTAATAGAACATTAAGATATCATCTTAATGGATGTGATAACTCCAAGGCGTTCGTTAGTTGTTTTAATATGATGTATTTTTTTAGGACCTCGCTAACCAGTAAGTTTAGTGCATTATTTAAAAATTATTTAATATATTTCAATAAATATTTTTAATTATTAAATAAAAAATTTCTTAAATATTTTTAAAATTTTAATAAATTAAATACTCTATTTTTGAATTAAATATTTTTTATTTTTAATTCCTTAACCAATGTTTGAGAATACTTGTTAATAAATGTCTTTTTTTTATTTAAATTAAAATGAATACGGTGCTAAGTACAAGGTAAAATATTCAATTCCTATCATGATCAAAGGTAAATTTATTGGAATATTACCAAAAACTTGTTCATAAATACTTCAGTTTCAGGACTATCGGCCAAAAGAATTGTAGTATTTGATGGGACTTTAAATTGGTCAAAATCTTCGGATGAATTCCTCCTCGTAAGTGCGAAATACTTTTTGTATTTTATTTTTATTAAAAATTATTTGAATGGATGCACACGACCGTTGTTTTTTATAGGTATCAAAGTTATGTAAATAATATTACGCAATGAAAATAAAGATTAAAAAATAAAAATTAGATACACAAATTTAATGTAAAATTTTTTTAAACAAATCAAGGATAAAAGTAGAATCTTTTCATTATAAAGAACATGTTACAATTATTTCTATAGATATAAAGAGAGAACAATAATACTTTTTTTAAAATTAGGAGACTACAATTTTCTCTAAATAAATAGAAAAAAACTCTAGGAGAAAAACTCTCAAGAAAAAATATATGTTTTTCTCTCTAAAATGGGATATTAAAAACTGAAGGAGGATGTCTATATTTATAGAGGAGAATCTCTTCCATTTTTTGCAAATGGTGTTGCACCACCAAAAGATGGAGAAGAAAAAAAATTTCTTCTGACATGCTTCCCACCTACCTTCATTTATTGCACCGATTTGAAATTTTAAAATGCCACAAAGTGGCTTTATCTGACCACAATCTCTTACTTAAAGTCACTTTTGGTGAGCTTTTTAAATCTTTCTCATCTTACTAGTTTTATGCTATTTACATTTCGACTAGACCATATAAGGATCTACACCATATAAACTTATCAGTATTGATTGTCTTTCTCATGACATCTACTAAGTTGTCTTTAGTGTAAATTTTCTGTATATTTACACTTCCTTCTTTCACTACTTCTCGAACAAAATGATATTGAACTCTATGTGCTTTGTCCTTGAATGAAAAACTGGATTCCTTGCAATGTGCAAGACACTCTGACTGTCACAAAACACAATAATCTTTTGTTGCTTGTGCCCGAGTTTCTCCATTAACCTTTGAATCCATACTGCCTCATTGCATGCTTGCATAGCTGTTATATACTTAGCTTATGTAGTAGATAAAGTTACAACAGTTTGTAACTTAGATATCCAACTTACTGCACCTTCTATAAGTGTAAACACATATCTAGAAGTAGATTTCCTTTTTATCAAGATCACCTGCAAAATTTGAATCAACATATCCTCCGATAGTAAATTCTGATCATCCAAAACAAAATGCAATATCTGACATTCCTTTAATGTATCTTAGGATCCTCTTGATAGCATTCCAATGTTCTTTTCCAGGATTTGCCATAAATTGACTAACGATGCCAACTGCTTGAACAATATCTTGTCTTGTACAGATCACGCCATATATTAAACTTCCTACTGTTGATGCACACAGTCCTTGAGACATTTCCATCCTCTCTACTTCACTGCTAGGATTCATACTTGAGGATAATTTGTAATTGATAAGAAGTGGGGTAGAGATTGGCTTACAATCTTACATGTTGAAGCACCACAAGATTTTCCTTATGTAGTTCTTCTGGAAAAGTCAAACCTTCTTATCTTTTCTATTTCAGTGAATTTGCATCCATAGAATCTTGTTTGCTGGTCCCAAGTCCTTCATATCAAACTCCCTAGCCAGTTGTGCCTTCAATTCTTGGATTCGATCTTTGTTGGGGCATGCTACTAACTTCTCATCCACATACAACAACAAAATGATGAAATCATTGCCATTAAACCTCTTGTAGTACGTACAATGGTTTGAAATAAGACTATTGTATCCAAGGCCAATAATGGAGGAATCAAATCTCTTGTACCAGTATCTCGGCGCCTGTTTGAGACCATACAAAGATTTGTTTAACCTACAAACCAAGTTCTCCTTGCCTATTTCAGCAAAACCTTTTGGTCGGAACATATAAATTTCTTCTTCAAACTCTCCATGAAGAAATGCAGTTTTTACATCCAACTACTCAAGATGTAAGTCAAACGTAACACATAGCACAAATTACTTTGACTGTTGTGAGTTGAACCACTGGAGAAAATATCTCATTAAAATCAATACCTTTTTTCTGAGCATATCCTTTTATAGGAAATCTAGCACGATATCGTTCTACTTGATCATTGCTATCCTGCTTGATCTTGTAGACCCATTTGTTACCAATGGATTTTCTGCCATATGGTAATTTTCCTCTAGTTCCCATGTCTTGTTTTTGTGAAGAACTTTAATTTCTTTCTGCATTGCTGTCGTCCACAGAGAAGCATCTGGGCTACTAGTAGCTTCATGAAAAGTTTATGGCTCTTCATTCTCTGTTAAAAGATAATATGCAACATTGCTTTTCGGAACATACTTTGTGTGCTAATTTGGCAGTCTTCTCTCATGAGTTGACTGTCGAACTTCTACAGCTTTGGACTCAATTGGTTTTGGTACCTCATGCTCTAGTGCTGCTTCAGTAGAATCTACTGAATTATTTTCTACAGATACCTTAGTAGTCTCTGTACCTTCTTTCAACGTGCTATCCTTTTCATCTTTCCGGTGTAATTGATCTTCTTCAAAGATCATATCCCTGTTGACAATAACCTTGCGAATAATAGGATCACACAGGCGATACCCCTATACTCCTTCAGCATATCCCAAGAACATACACCTCTTGGATTTTAGATCCAGTTTCGTTCTTTCTTGGATGTTGTACATCATGTACACAAGACATCCAAATATATGTAAATTAGAGTAATTTGCTAGCTTACTAGCCCAAATTTCCATCGGTGTCTTTAACTCAATTGCCATTGATGACGACCGATTTATCACATGATAGGCGGTATTTGTCGCTTTTGCTCAAAAAGAGTTGGGTTGACCTGCAATTCTCAACATAGCTCTCATCTTTTCTCCAAGAGTTCTATTCATTCGCTATCCCACTTTATTTTGTTGAGGCGTGTATGTGACTGTGAGCTGTCTTTTGATACCTTCTTGCTTACAACGAGCAAGAAACTCGCCATCTATATACTCCCTTCCATTATCTGTCCTCAAGCACTTGATATTCTTCCCATATTCAAGTTCTACTTGCGCTTTAAAGTCTTTGAATATTGGAAACACATATGACTTCTTCTTGATTGAGTAAATCCATAATCTCTTGGAGTGGTCATCAATGAATGATACAAAATACTTTGCTCCTCCTAGGAATATTTCCAGTGATTCTTAAACATCATAATGAATTAAGTCTAGTATGTGTTTACTCTGTGCATCAGATCTTTTAAACTTAAATCTATGACGCTTACTTGTAACACATTGCTCACAGAATGGTAGATTAACTGACTTGAGCCCAGGAAGCAACTTCCTGTTGGAGAGAATCTTCAAACCTCATTCCGGCACGTGGCCTAGTTTGAGATGCCACATCATCGTTGATTCTTCTCCATTACTGGTTGACGTCACACACGCATAAGCTTCCTGTAGTGTTTCTCCTTTAAGCATGAATAGATTCGTTGTGATATTTTCTGCATTCATAACCACAAGCGCACCTCTGACAATTTTCAAGATCCCATTTTCAACATGGGTCTTATATCCAAGGCTATCTATTTGTCCCAAAGACAATAGATTCATCTTCAGGCCCATCACATGTCGAACCTCCTGAATAGTGCAAACAGTACCATCAAACATCTTTATTTTGATAGTACCAATACCAGCGATCTCCAAAGCGTGATCATCCCCATGTGTACAAAACCTCTAGAAACCGGTTCATATGTGTGGAATCATTCTTTTCTTCAAGTCATGTGCCATGTTGTTCCTGAGTCTAGTAACCAGACATCAGAGAACTGCTTTCTGCCTACAACTGTCATTGTTGCCTTGTTGTATAAAACTTCACCGTTATCAGGGGTGCTTGCCACATTCCCTTGAGCTTTTGATGGCCCAGGGTCTTTATTCTTATTCTTATGTCAACAATCCTTCTTCAAGTGCCCTCTCATGCCACAATGGTAGCATTTGATATTTCTCTTCATTCGTGATTTTGATCTACCGTGGTTGTTACTCCCACTAGATCCATGTTCTGTTGACCTCCCTCTCATCACTGTTAAAGCTTCTACTTGCTGCGAACTTGCCTGTTTGTCTTCCTTGTTCTTGCGCTTAGTTTCTTATTCCAAAACAGCTATAGTTTCATCGAAGACTAGATTGTCTTTGTTGTTTGTCAGATTGATGATGAGTTGATCAAACGAGTCTGATAGAGCTAACCAAAATGAGCTTCATGGAGCCATCCATATGATTTCAAATTTTTACACAATAATCATATATTAATTGTAATCAAAATCATAATCATGATCTAGGCCAAAGGTCTAAAGTATTCAGACAAACACAATCATTAGAGAAGTACTTGACATGAGAATTCAACTAAATCACTATAGGCTTAAACATCCCTATTTCACTTTCTTGGGTGGGGGTTCTGTTGGTTACATGCATCATGACTAGCTGAGGAAGAAGGTCTTGATCTTGGTGAGATTGGCATGCTTCCTTCATCCGAAGCCTGAAATGAATAATAGATGAAATATAAAATATTATAACAAATAGGCTCTATGACAAGAGGTTGTCGAGACTTATCAAATAATAAAAATAACTAGTTCACAAACTGATTTGTAGTATAGAGAATGAACCGAATCGTCTCTCAAGGATCCAAAAACAAAGATTTAATTAGATCAAGATAATTAGAAAATGGGGGTTTTGTTGTTGATTAACAAGATTAATAAAAGTATGAGACTTAAAGTTGTAAACAAATCTAAAGAAACAACCAATCCAAGGAAATTTACCGATCTTTAGTTTAACTCATCATTGATCACAAGGAATTCACTTCATTGCTAACCATGTTCTTGGCCTTAGATCACATCAAGAAGCCTTAACATGATCCAAGAATTCTCTACTAGATAAGCATCTAGGATTTGATTAACCAAGGTTAGATAAAGTAAGCACCATCTAACATAGATTAACTTAAGATCTAGAATTTAACTAAGCTAAACAATCTATCAAAAAGCTTTAATATATTGTTTAATCTTTGTGATCCTCTTTGAATACATGATAATAAAGCTATTATCACATCAACATCTAAATCAAATTAAGCAATTTAATCTAGATAAAAATCAAAAGAGGAAGAAGAGAAACTTGAATAATAATTAAGCAATATCAACAAGCGAAACAAGATCTCCAAATTAAACATCAAGATGGCTAATCCCTTGGATTGATTATGAGAGCCTAGCCTTCCATGGATGGGAAGGAAGAACTTAGAAATTAAATAACAAAAACAAAATTGTAAAGAGAATGGAGAAGAAAAAGAAAACTCTCACAAATACTCAAACTTTCTTGAAACTTACTTAAAATTGAATGATCATAATACAAAGAGATTGACTCTATTTATACTAATCTTAGAAGCCAATCTGTACATGTACATAATCTGAATACAAGCTATAAAAATATGAAAATTGTCAAATATGGAAGCTTGATGCATGGTTGGTGGGTTGGTGCATGGTAGGTGGGTTGGTGGGTTGGTGGGTTGGTGCATGGTAGGTGGGTTGGTGTATGGTTGGTGGCTTTTAGTCAGCAACTCTTATCTGACTTCTGGCTTGATTTTCATGATCTAGACGGTACATTTTGACTTGGAGGCCTTCATGAAAGTTGTATCCAGTTGTCTCCTTGAAATTTTGCAATTGGAATCATGCCATTTGGACGTTTAGAACTCCAGATATGCCAAAAACACTAAACCTACCTCAAGTTAGGTTGGCAGAACATGTTTCCAAATTCAAACCAACTTATAGCTTCATTATCATGCCTAAAACGACATCTATTGACTAAATGGTCTTCAGTGAAGTTTGAGATATGGGTCTTATCTTTCCAATGGCCAAGTTTTAGTCCAAGAGGAGGCCTATAGCTCACTATGTAGTCCAATATGTGCACACTGCCCAGATTTTCGTGACAGCAAACCCACTCTGCATTGCAGGGATATTTTGGACCCTTAGAAGTCCGATCTAGCTCTTAAGTTCTTTATGAAACTTGTAGAGCATTGTCTTAGCTTTCCAAAGACACCAAGATCACCTTAAATGTATCACTTAGTCCCAAGTTATGGCCTAACCAAGGAATAAAGGTCAAAATGCATCAAAATCCGAAAATTATTCAATATTTGCATTAAAGTCCAATGAAGCCCAACAACATTAAACTCATCTAAAATACTAATATTGGGCACAATAAACATCTAATAAAGCCTAATAAAAAGCTAACATAAGTGTCTCAAATTGATTGATCACTCTACCAATAAATATACAGATCTGCCAATTTTCCCAAGGTCCAATTTGCTAGATTTTCATTCATTCAATTTGCTAGATTTTCATTCATACATACAGAGCTGAATGAATGAAAAATGAACAATCTACTAAAATGCTAGAGGATGAAAAAGGTATTCTAAATAAAGATGGCCATCCTCCAACTGAGATATCCCTGCATTTAATACTGCTGCTTGTTTCAATTTTCTAGTTTTATGACAACTGTTTATATATGCCTTTGATTTTTTAATGGGTATAGTTTTCATGTCATGAAGTTTATACCATATGAAAAAGTTCTTTCTGTTTGTTGGTATTTGTATATTGCCAACCCCTAATAGTTGATTCATCATCTCAAGCAAATGACTGGGAGTCTACTTTTGTGTTCATTCCTCATATCTTATAACATTAATACCATGATTATTGATTAATCAATCTCTTTACCAACATACATAAGCAGACCTAGACACATATATGCAAGAGTATTACTATTCATGTTTGTGCTAAATGCACTGCATTGTTTTCCTATTAGATGCACTCATGTTAGATTCTTGCAAACACCTACCATAATTTGCCATTGGGAATTTTGGGATAAACCTTTGTAACTGGCTATCCTTGTTGGTTTAAAGGGATTTCGGTATCATCAGTATCATTGTATATGTAAAATCTCACAAGAATGTGCAAACCATATGCGGAGTTGGATATTTTTAGGTTAGGCAGACTGCCTTAGACTAAATGAAGGAATAAAAGACCAATGTCCAAAGCAAATAGCAAATGATGTTATATCAGTATTGCAGAATATTAGAGTAGTGTGCTTAATATACATGGGTTCAATCCCTGCCTCCTCCCCTTTCCTAAGTCTACAAGGCTTCCTATTTAACACCCCCACCGGGGCCCTTCAAAAAAATTATTGCTAATTCCTCATCATTTTGTATATATTTAAATGATTTAATTTTATAAACCATTACAGTGCCACCTATTTATCAACTAGAAGGTTTATGTTTGATTCTACATAAATACAGGAACTTATTGCTGATTTTGAAGTGTCAGAAGGCATATATTCACGAGCTCGCATTAAGGAAACTGACTGTGTGTGTTTATGGCTGGGAGCAAATGTTATGTTGGAATATTCATTGGAAGAGGTGCTTGTCTTTTAGCTTTATGTGTTATTGATGTTTCTTCTTTTTTTAATTTTTTTCCTACATAAGTAAATGTAAATTTCTGGTGTAGGCTACTGGTCTTCTACCGAAAATCCTAGATAATGCTAAGGCCAGTTTAGAAGTTCTTATTGCTGATATACAGTTCTTAAGGGACCAGTTGACAATTACTCAGGTCAGATTGCTAATTATCAAGTGCTCTATTTCTCTATTCAATCACCACACCTGATCGTAAAATGTAAATAAATGTTGAGGGCATCGGACTTGCATTGCATGGCCAAGTGGCTCATGCCCTTGAGCCTTTTACTACCTTTAAGGGAATGCTTAGTAAAAGTGGAAAATGAGAAGGCAAACAATAAAGAAGAGAGTGAAAATTGAGAGGGATGAAAAAGTTTTTATTTCACTGGTCAGTTCTTGGTAGAGAAATTTTAAATTAAAAAATTGAATGAATGAAAATTTAGTTTGGACCTTGATCTCTACCATAAACTGTATATACTGATGGAATGAAAAATAGAATGAATTAGGAAAATATACTTAGTTTGGAAAATTGAATGAATGAAAATATATTGATGGAGAAACTGCAATGTTATTTCCCAAGGCAGCTAGGTTAAGGAATCTTACATATTCAGCTCATTTGTATGTGGATGTGTCAAGAGGGTTATCAAGAAAGGAAATGATGGGGAAGAGGTCAATGAAATTCAGGATTTCACCAAAGTTTTTATTGGGAAGGTGTGTGTCATTTTAAGATTCTACACTTAGATGGTATTGGTGAATTAAAATTTTCAAATTGACTGTTCAACTATTGGTTATATGTTGCATTTTTGGTTTAGGTTCCTATAATGCTTCGGTTTAGTTATTGCACTATACCAGAATTCAGAGAAGGATTTGACTGAGCTTGGAGAGTGTCCATATGATCAAGATGGATATTTCATTATTAATGGTAGTGAAAATGTTCTAATTGCTCATGAGAAGATGAGCACCAATCATGTCTATGTGTTCAAGAAGAGGCAACCTAACAAGTATGCCTATGTGGCTGAAGTTCAGTCCATGGCAAAGTCCTAGAACAGACCGCCCAGTACTATGTTTGTGCACATACTTTTTCGAACTAGTTCCAAAGGGGTAATGCTAACTATTGGTATGCCAATCTCCAAAGAACCAAGAAAGAGAGGAAACTTGATAATTACATTTCTAGTTACATTTATAGTTGAGGAAACACTACTAGTATTAAGGACAAAGATACTGTAAATTAGGATATTAAAGTACATACTACTAGGTTAACCAAAGCTGCGATTTCAATAGGCAAATTTCCTTGGTACTGTTGGAATAAGAATGTTACAAGACTTTCAATTGTTTGCCTGTTGCCTCTCTCATTTTCCAATTTAGATTTCACAGATTGCAATTCTGACTTTATTTCATGCAATGTGGTTTCCATTTGAGAATCACGAGCATAACCAGCACTTGCGAATGATGAAATTCCACCAAACTGACGGGTGGTTTGGCCACATATTTGAGATGGAAATGGCCTAAAGCCCAAACCTCGAACTCGGCCTGGGTGCTCTTTCCCAAAAGCTTGAGCAAGTGAATCTTCTTAAGAAAGAAGCTGAAAGGACGTATTTTTCTGCTCAATTTCCGTAATTTTCTCCTATACATATTCAAAACATCAAGTATTAAAGTTAATAATCATACACATAATAAATGTACTCAATGAAATATTAAGGAAGATTAATTCTATCAATTACTTACACCTATGGCCTTGGCCTCATCATTGACGTAAGAGTCATCTTTTCGTTTGTGTTACATTCCACATCTCTCCCCGACCAATGCGGCTCCCACGTTGCCTTTCCTATATCATTATCACCATAATCACATATTTAGAAACAAAGTAACATAATAGTACTCAAAAAAGAAAAACAATGACACATAAGGTCAAGCATGAAGAAAATAAATCTTTACAATATTAACCTCTTCCACTTTTCTCCAAGACAAATATTTACAGTAGTACCCTGAAAAAGACAAACAATAACACATAAGGTCAAGTATGCATAAAATAAATATTTACAATATTAATCACCTCTTCTGCTTTTCTCCTGGACAAACTTTTAGAACCTCCAGTGTGTGGAATAGTCTGCTTCTTCCGATTCTCAGCATTTTTTTTTTGCATCTTTCCTACGAATGCATTAACAACAACATAGTTATGAAACATTTTGGTCCTTTTAATTTAAATTACAATGTTTGTTTGAATAAGTTACCTTTGTCTTCTCTTCCAAACGATAGTCAATAAATAACACCCACTGGTCACGGTCAATTCCTGAAGGGTGCTTTTGAATATTGGCCTCTCTAGATAATGTAGGATCATAGTACTCATGGTACAATTTGCATCTATTATCTTTCCACTTCTTCCCAATATTTTTCATGATGTACCCTTTAAAACAACTATACTCTAGATGAATTTTTCTCTGTATAAAAAGGAGTCATTAGTAATTATGTTATAAACAATAAGGTTTAAAATCACAAATATATAGCAACTTATATATACCTGTTTAATTTCATTATAAACACGTTCTTTGTAAGCACTAGGTACATCATGCCATGTATGGTAACTTATTGGAAATGAGCTAAAATCAGATCCTACATCTCCTAAGAAACCTCCTAAAAGGCCACCTCCATCATCTATGGGTTGACCCCCCTCGTTACATGAGATTACAACCTTTTTGCCAGTATATAATGACCAAACATCTTGCACCTTCAAGCGTGTTTCTTTAATGATGCCTTGTTCATCTAAAAGGAGAATTTAGACATTAGTGAATATATTTTTTACACAAGAACGTTTATAAGATATATCATAATTGTGAAAAAGTAACTAGAAAATAATTGTTATTCTTACCAATTAACCCCACGTGCAAATAATTGTTATTCTTACGACTACTATTAACCGGCCAATCAGATGCAGGACCATCTGGATCAATATATGCTACCTCAGAAGAATGAGATGTCTCAGATGAATGAGTTGCCTCAACTGGAATAGAGTGAGCCCTGCCACTATGAGTAAATGGCATAGAGTGAGCCCCACCACTATGAGTAAATGGCATAGATTGAGTTCCATCAATTGTAGCATTGGAATTCTCACTAAGTGATGGTGAAGCCTTGAAACGTTTTGTCCTAGGCATCTCTTCAAAGTAGTAACTAAGTTAGATGCAAACTAATAAATTTAAGTAAGAAAAACAAGACATGTAAAATTGGAAAAGAAAAAAAATGACAATGCATAAGAAGACATAGAAAATGGTAGAACAAGCTACCATAACATTACTTCATTCACACATTTGTCTCATTTTTAACAACAAAAAAAGGGCAACTAAAAAAATTGTTCATAGACAAAGTGTATAAACATATAGCTAATCTTCATCCTCATCAATATTGTCAACATTTGAATTGATTAGAGGTTCATCATCTATATCATTCCTTGTCAACTGTAAGTCACCATTGCCATCTTGAAAAGGTAACCACCTATCCAAGTCTTGTTGTTGAATAGGAACACTATCATAAATTGGATCTTCATCTTTATATGCACCCATGTCATACAAGTCCTTTGGTTTTAAATGAACAACAATACTCTATTCTTTATTTACTTCATCATCCACATAATATACAAGTTGGGCCTCTTATGCTTTAATATATGGCTCATCATTTTCTCGATCACCAATATGTATCAACCAGGAAAAATTAACAGAAGTAAAGCCCAACTCATCTTTTGTCATGCCTCTATCAGTAGTAGTATTAGCCCATTGACATTTGAACAATGTAACCATAAATTGACCATAATAGTTCAACTCAATGATATCCACCAAATTTCCATAATATGGAACACCTCCAACCTTGGTATTATTGTCACGGTTGCTTGCATAACTTCTAGTATCAAATGTACCAAATACTCCACTATTTTGAGTTTTCAACCCATGATCTCGTGCCAGTGTTCGAAATTTGAATCCGTTAACACTATATGCACTAAAGCACTTGGCTTGCTTTAGAGGTCCACGTGCAAGAAACCTGATTTCGTTTGAATGTTGCCTGTTGACATCATTCATAATCTAACATCAAGAGTGTATCATATCAGTTACATGATTTATTGAAACTCTATATATATATATATATATATATATATTATTACTTTCACTTACACGCTTGTGAAACCAACTAGTGAATTCTTTATGTACCACTTTATCTATCACAGATTGTGACTATGTATGGCTCCTTAATCTTCTCATTGTATCTATCCTAAATTCCTTGTAACAATTGATTAAATTATCAAAACCATATGGAGTTTTTGCTGGAAAGTTTCTATTGAGATTCATGTTAATAATTGCAATTTACTTACTGGAGGAATGGTTCTACTGTTTTACAGTTGACCAACATATGATGATGTGCTTGAAGCTTCTCCATTGGTGTCAGATTAAAATATGAATAACCCCCTACTGGTTTGCCTACTTTAGGGAATAAAGTGGCCTTTCATGACTTTCAACATCATTAGGTTGATCATCAACACGCCTTAGCAGATTGATTCTTGTCTCAATATCATCTAAATATCTTGAACAAAATGTAAGAATTTCATCGAACATGTAACCTTCAGCAATAGATCCTTCAGGTTATGCCTTATTAAGCACAAAAGACTTCAAATGCCCTAAGTACCTTTACAATCAAAATATTATTGGTTTAATTAATGCAATTTACTTAGCAAAAGAAGAAAGAAAAGTGTATGGCATATTACATTTACCTTTCTATGGGATAATCCATAGATAATGCACTGGGCCACCATGTTTAGCTTCATCAACCAGATGGACAACTAAATGAACCATCACAATAAAAAAATATTGAGGGAATATCATTTCCAAATGGCACAACATAAGAACGACTTGATCTTGAAGGCTATCAAGGTCAATAGGATCCAACACTTTCCCACATAGTTGCTGAAAGAATGAGCACAAATTAATTAAAACTGCTGACACTAGGCCAGGCATCGTATTCCTTAAAGATATTGGTAACAATTACTCCATAAGAATATGACAATCGTGACTTTTAATCCCAGACAACTTACGTTGCTTCAAATCAACACACCTCGAAATGTTACTTGAATAACCATCTGGTACAATCACGTTCTTCAAAGTCTGAAGAAATATGTCTTTTTGTGCATTTGACATTGTAAAAATAGCATAAGGATATTTTCCATTCTATATGGCCAAAGATCTTTTCTTATGCCCATTGATTATAGGTCTTTTCGAGCATTAAGGTGATCTTTTGACTTCCCACTTTCATTTAGTAAAGTGTATATCACATTATCACACACGTTCTTCTCAATATGTATAACATCAAGACTGTGACACAATATGCTAAACTCCCAATATGGAAGTTCAAAGAATATACTCTTCTTTCTCCAATAATGTGACTCACCTTTGGCATTTTGCTGCCCACGACCTCTTTTCCCTCTAACTTCAACTTCTGGCATCTTTACAAAAGAAACTTGAATATTCTCAACTTGTTTTAAAATGTTTGAACATGATAATTGTAGAGGTGGATTCCTTATGTTAACCTTACCATCAAATCGGACCTTGTCTAATCTAAACTTGTGACCTGTATTTAGAAAACGGTGATGGCCCATAAAGCACCATTTTTTACTATGATGAAGCCGACAAGGTTCTGCATCAATGTTGCATATGGGACAAACAAGCTTGCCATAAGTGTTCCACCCAGACAGGGTCCTATATCCAGGAAAATCACTAATTGTCCACATCAATGCTGCTCGAATATTGAAAGTTTCATTTGATAAAGCATCAAATGTTTCTACACCATTCCACAACTGCTTCAACTCGTCGATCAAAGGTTGTAAGTAAACATCAATATCATTTCCTGGCATCTGTTTACCTAGAATGATCATTGAGAGAATGAAGGAAGTTTGTTTCAAGCATTTCCAAGGAGGGGTGTTGTACGGAATGAGGACCACAGGCCAAATGCTATAATTAGTGCTCATGTTTCTGAATGGATTAAACCCATCACTAGCTAAGGCAAGGCGAACATTACATGCATCCGAAGAAAATTCAGGAAATGTTGAGTCAAATTTCTTCCATGCTTCAAAGTCTCTCGGATGCCTCATGAAGCCATTTTCATTACTATTAATAGCATGTCATCTCATATCTGAAGATGTCTTACAAGACATATACAACCTTTGCAACCGTGGTATTAATGAGAAATATCGAAGAACCTTTGCAGGTTGAGGTTTTTTCTTTTTAGCACCTTCAGGCACATTAGATGAGTTCCCCTTAGTCTTTGACTTCCATCTAGATGTGCCACATTGCTTGCATGTTTGCCTCGTTTTATCTAATCCCTGATATAACATGCAATCATTTAGACATGCATGTATCTTGGTATAATTAAAACCAAATTTATTTATGGTTTTCTTGGCCTCATAGAATGATTCAACGATCTTCGCATGTTCAAAGGCATCATGCAATAGCTCTACTATCATTGACATTGCCTTATCACTCATCCCACAAATGCACTTAATGTGGTAAAGTTTTACCAAGAAAGACAATTTTGAGTACTTTGAGCACCCTTCATATAGTTCTTTTTCTCCACTCTAAGTAGATTATAAAACTGTTTAGCTTCATCACTTGGACCATTAGATAAGTGCATGGACCTTCCTTCACCATCATTTATCAGTCCAGACGACGTGGGACATTCTTCATCAACATGGTACCTAGAGAAGTCGAAAGCGTCATGGATCATATCTTGCATTGGATCTTCAAGAGGTAAGCTATGTTGCGTTATAGGTATGCTACTGGAAGCTTCTCCTCTATCTTTCTCACCATGTAGTAACCAAACTGTGTTACCTTGTGGAAAAGGTCTACAAATCAAGTGGTCATAAACCTCTTCTCTAGTCTGCCATATTCTAAACCCACAACGAGAACAAGGACACTTGATTCTATTATCAGATGACCCATTCGCAAATGCAAAGTCTAAAAAATTCAACAACCCTTTCATATATTCAGGTGTATTTTGCAGCTTTGCAATCCAACTCTTATCCATCTCTAAATCTACAAAATGAAACTTTAACCAATAAATAAAATCTCTAACATCAAGAAATTTTACTATCATGCCTTATTGTAGGTTGATGGTACTAGAAAAGATAAAGCTAACAAAAGGCTTCATGTACCAGTGAGTGAGAATTTTTATGGTGGAATGACCAAGGCTAAGATCTTGGAAGCTCACGAAAAAGAACTTCGTATTTTTACTGTGAAGTGTTCCTTTCTTAAAAACTAGAGCTTTAACTTTAACTAGGTTAATGTAAAAGTACCAAATGTATCAAATATGAAGCTTTGTTGTATAGTCACTAAAGAATTGGTTTTTAATGACTTGCTGTCATGGTTTTTAATCAAATCTGCATAGGATTTGAAATTTAAATCTTTATCCTTGTATCTCTTCTCATGTCACTTATTTTATATAAGGTTTTTTTGTGTGCTCTATTTTTCTTAACGGACTGGCATTTAAATTTAAGATAAGCTTTTAAGTTATGAATTTCTTGTTTCAGATCATCAATGAGTGCAATAAAGTAAAGCAATGGCTAAGAGAGAAGATGCAACAACAAGATTCTTTACCTATGAGCTATGACCTAGTATTTTGGACAAGTGACATCAAGAGCAAGACAGAGGATTTAAACTTGTATGATTTAACATTTCTGTTTTCCAATTTAGAAGTGTCTAACTATAGTGTTCTACGAGTCAATAGGACAAAACTAAAATCAAAAGGTCTGGGAAAAAAATATTCATTGTAGTGTTTTGTGTAAGTTTGTGAACTTTGTCCTGGCGTAAGGTGTCCATATGAGTCCTACTAAAAGGATTAGCCAATATGGACACATCAGGATAGTATGAAAGACAAACAAAGAATACTTGGCAAATGTTTAGATGCATACATAAATATATTATATATTTACATATACATTCATGCATGCATACTGCAAAAATATTAGAAGTGTCAGATCAATGTAGAAAACCTTGGAAGAACATACTACACTTTACCAAAACCATAACAGCTACAAGATCATTGGGTCTACTAAAGTTGAGAGATTATTGTGAGGTGAAGAAAATGATGCTCCTGATAAATTATGCATACTAGGTGTTATTCTCGAAAAAAATTCTTACTGAAAGTGTATGAACACCTTCTGAAGAAAAATACTCAATTGAAGAAAAATATGCTTCAATTTCAACAACGAAAAAAGTGAACCCAACTTTGTTTCCATCAAACTTTCTAAACTATCTATCTAACCAAACCATACAAAGAATTCTAGGGAGAAAAAAAAAAGAAGCTACGGAAACACCATCAATTAGTACATGATTCATGTGCAAACTATGGAACAAAAAAAAATGAACCCAGTTGATAAAAGAGTAAAACCTGTAACAATCGAAAATGAGGGGACTTTCTCTAGGAGACTCAAATGGGGTGCCAGAAAAACAATAGGTTAATGACACTCTAAGAATGGTGATACCTCCCTAGCAAGGTTTCAGAGGCCATAGGAACGAAAGCTGAACACTTTGAAGACTACAGTAACTAAATCTGAAGAGGGAATCCTTAAGAGGGTACAATTGAAATGTTTTTAAAATAACTATGTCACAGATGTGTCCATTAAGTTAGTATATAGCAAAAATTATAATCATAAGTAGAAAAGTATATATGGCAATTTATTTCAACACTGCCAAGACATGTAAGAACAAACAAGAGTATTTGCAATCTGTAAGTTATAGGAATACATCATATGAGTAGTTCTGCTAATGGTGCATTACCATTAATTTATCCATGTCTTTTATTTTACTGTCTAAAGAAGAACTCCATAGGTTATGAGAAAATCCTCATACATTTGCATTTGATTGCCCCAGGTACAAATGGTTGTTCTTCAGCTCATAAACTTAACGTTTTGATGCACAGATTTACCATAGGTTGCACCAAAGTAGATTGTTTATAACAATGCTCTAAAATGGAAGTGTAAATGTGGCATCTCCAATCTTCAATATTTAAAAGGTAATATCAGGGTGAACTTTGTAAATTAAAAAATAAATAAAGTCATTTGATGATGCTTAACTTTATCTTTTTTAGCAATTCCTACCGACAAAGTCACCTTTTAACATGAAGAGATTGCGAGGAATGTACAACAAAGTCACCTTCTCACATTAGTTGAGAGCATGACACAGAAATGAGAATACAATACAGTAGCTCAAAGGTACTAAATCAAGAAAAATAACACATAAATTAACTTATGTGATTAAAACAATAAAAATGAGAGATCTCCCGTCTTAAATGATAATCCAGGACCTCATTGTTCTTTACAAGCCAGAAGCAAAAAATATAAGCAAAGAGAATCCATGAAGCTTAAGGGCTTTCTTGTCTATTCAATTGTTGAAGAACAAAGCAAAAGAAAAAAAATCATATACTAATAAAAGATGCTGCATTATGTAGGTTTATAATAAGAAAAAAATTCAAACTAATAATGGTTATAATGGATAACTAAAATAATTCAAGAGTATCATTTTAAAAAAAAACCTTATTATAATAAATAATTTTAATAGAGTATGAATATTCCTTTTAACTATTTGGTTGGGCAAAATCACACCCAAGTCATGTTTTCGCCTAGGGATTGCTGTGGAAGTGACTGAAATAGCAATTGCATGTTACTTAGATGGCAAGTACAGGATGGGTAACAGAGACCTAGAATGCTCCTTCAGAATCAGATGCATGAAGCTAATCGTGCATAATCATTTGTTAGCATAAAGATGCAAGTGAAAGAGATACATTAATTAAGCTAAGGGATTTTATTGTATTTACACTCGCTAATTTATTTTGAGAATTAAACATGACCCCCTTTAAATATTACACACGCCTCCCTTACACTAACTGTCCCTTAATAAAACAAAATTGTTAATAGAACACGTGCATAACACGTGGGAAAAAGTGACTCTTGATTATTAAAATACATTTTTATCCTTAATATTTAAAATTATAAAGAACCCCTAAAGAGAAAAGTAAAGAAGAGACAAAACAAAAGAAGAGGATGAAGAGAAGCAGTTGGTGCCATGGCTTTTTGGTTTTGCTTCACTGCTGCCACCGCGCTCTACCAACTATGAAGCCAACAGAGATATTAGGCAATGATCGATTGTCGCATAATTCCTTTTCTAGCGATTCTAATATATGTGTTTTATTTTTTATTCTTTGGATTTTTTTTCTAGTGTAATATTTCAGGACTTCTATTTAGTGGCAGGTAAAAAAAATTCTTGGAACTTTGATGTAGTTTGCTTGTTCACAAGTTGAATTTTTCACCTTCCCCCCTTCTTGCTGCTATTATGGGTCCTAGGAAGATTAACATAAGTAAGAAAGGAAGCAAATCAAATAGCGTATAATATACTTTTGCCAAGAAAGAAGATAACACATTTAACTCGCATACTTGTTGTTTCACTTTTATTTAGAATCTTCATTCTCCTCTCTAATAAATGAACAATCTACTATAAGCTTGTTATCTAAACAATAGTATAATCATGCCCATTCTCATTAATATGTCTTAACATTGGAAATGATATATTAGAACATTAATATGTCTCAAGGCTGACCTACACTAAATTTTTTGCCCATCCTCCATATTCGTGGCTTTTTATGCCATACACATGTCTCTTTTTCTTTTTCTCCTCCTTTTATTTTCTCTTTCCCAATCCCCTTTCTCAAAATTTCAACCATTTTATAAGCAGATACCTAAAAGGCTAAAACCATTGAAAGGGAAACAAAACCACAGGATTATAATCTGAAGGTGCAAATTGCATTGCTTTAGTAAAGGGGTTTTAGACAAATTTATGTAGAAGAAGCATAAATGAAACTTTGTTTCAAAAGCACAAGCACGTAAAGATAGAAAAGAAATGTCATGCATAAGAAAGAATACTACCAGCAGCATATCTTTAAGAGTTTATGGTTATGGACTATGTCTATTCTATGGAGAGAGAGAAAGAGGTTTCTCACTTTCTTGTGTTTGGGGTTTGACGTTTGAGTACAAAGTTGAAACTTGAGACCATGGGGGTTGACATTATTGACTGATCGTGGAATTGTGGATGTGATGCAGGACCTGACTTCAGACAAGCGGGAACTCCGTAGGCCTAAAATGAAAAATTGCACCAAAACACCTTTCTCTCCACCTCATTTCCCTTAACTTCTGTTTTCTTCTTTTGAAGTTTTCTTTCAAGTCAATAATAAAAAAAAAAATTATGCAATGCAAATTAAAGAGAATAAATCACATTGAAATAAAAATTATTATATAATTAGTATTAAATGAAATGAGATTTTCTCTTTACGCTTATAGATTACCCTTCTAATAAAAATGAAAAAAATAACTTATATATATGTATATATATAGAAAAACAAACTCCTCTTCATATTAAGTCATGGTTTGATTGCATTTCAATTTCTTTGAGGAGCCTTTTTAAGTCGAATTTACTTGGTATAATATCTTTAAAATTTTATCTTGTTAATTGCTGTAAAAAAAATTTCCACAAGCTTCTATAATAATTTTTAATTTTTTTAAATTATTGTAAATAATTCTCTGTTTGCATGTGCAAATGTAGTCTTCCAAATTGCTTATTTTAATGTGAATGTTCATTTCATGCACATTAGCAAGGTGTGTGCCTACTACCGAGGGGCTGCCATGCATGCTCACTTACTTGAGTATTTTTTTAATGTTTATAAATTCATTTATAATTTTTGCAGGCCATGGTGGGTTTGGATGGGAAAAGACTGGAGACCGAGAGTAATGTTCTTCTTGCATCTATTGAGAACATGCAGTATGCTGTAACATTGGATGTCTTACACATGGTATTTTAAACCATGATCAACTATTTTTTACACTATTGATTGACAGTACAGTTTAGTTATTAATATCCTACCATTTTTTTTCTTTTTGTGATAGGTTTTCTCTACTTTTGGGCCTGTTCAAAAGATTGCAATGTTTGATAAGAATGGTGGTTTACAGGCTTTGATTCAATATCCAGGTTAGGTCAGGTTCTTTGAAGACCTTTAGCTGTCCTTATTTTGATAGATTATGTTCGTAATGTTGATTATTAGGGTTGTGCAAACCAAGTGGGTCTGTTTCATCATCTTTACCTTTAACTTTTCCTACTCTACTTCTTTTTCATCCCCAACCCAAAACAGAACCTTTAGTAGCAGACTCTGTTTCACGCTTTATGCAATTTATAACAACCCAAAACACAAAGCCCCTCCAAAAAAGAAGAAACCAATTGCAACACCACCAATTCTTAAGCTCACCAAATCACAAACAAACACAAACAAAATCTCAAACTAGCAAGAGAAGAGACAAACAAAATCTCAAAACAAAACAAAACATAGGGAAAATGGAGATATTATTACTAATGTGGTCATTGTTAGGCTTACTCAGTGTTGCAAAACATGCTGCCATCATAGCTCCTCTCCTTACTCCATTCCCTTTATGAATCCCTTCAAGACCAAAAAGTGGATTAAAACTATCAAGTTATTAAATTCAAAGATTAAATTCACTATTACCTAGAAGATGATGGAGAACAATGATTCGAGTGAGTTTGTGATTTGAACCTGGGTTGTTATTTCAATGAAGCAAACGACGACGCGATGCGAGATTGTCAATGGAGAACAATGGAGATTGCGTTAGCGTCAATGGAGCGTCAAATAACTCACAGGTGCGTCAATGGAGGAAACCCTAGCATTTGGGTGTGCTTTCATAAGTCTTTGGAGTATTTGGGAAGCTCAACTTCAACGTCAACAGAGCACCTATGTTTGGGGTTTCTATTTGGGGTATTTGAGAAGCTCATGTTTAGGTTTGAAACCGCCGCGAAACATAAACAATCGTTGTTATTTATATTTTAATTACGGCGGTTATCACAAATGCCACAGAACAAAATTATAGTGGCGGTTTCATTGAACCGCTGTAAATTAACTGCCGCTATCTTCCGTTTTTTTAGTAGTGTAACTAGCCCGACTTGCTTCGCATCAACTCGCGGGCCTAAACAAGCTGGACCGCAAAACTTTTTTTTAATTGTAAACTTTGAAATAAATTTAAATTTAATTTAATAATCTCAAATCAAATATTACATTACATAGACATAGTATTGAATACTTTAATCACATTTAAAGGGTTAAGGGAGAATTCAAACAAATAAATAATATAAACTTATAGAGTTTGACGAATGTATTTGTATGTGGGTTGTACCACTGCTAGCCTATACAGTACGTACATTTTGTACATTTACATGAGAAAAGAGTGTTTAATTAATTTTTAAGTTTTTCAATTGAATATTTTTTTGTACAAACAAATTAAAAGCTTTAAAATAAAAAGAAGTTATACGGGTGGCCCGCAGGCCTTGGGGGTTGGCCTATTTAACTCGCGGGTTAAATGAGTTTATTCAAAATTACCCGCGTTCTTATAGGTTACGAATTTTGAAGCCCGACTCGTATAATTTATGCAGGTAAACAGGTTGGCCCAACGAGTTTGACTCGTTTTGACGGCCCTAATTGTTATGGAACCTACATGGTGAATGAGTTCAGATTTCATACCAAAGATCGCGCTTTGCTAAGGAAAACCCAAAATAGTTGAGTTATTGTTAGGGGAGATGATAAAAATATGAACAAAGAATATTATGGTGTATTGGAAGACATCTTAGAGTTGTCTTATGTGGGGAATAGATAAGTATACCTCTTTCGATGTCACTGGTGGGATGTTGCTTGTTTGGGAAGATGATAGAAGATTGACAATTATGGATTCACAAGTGTGAATATCCATGGTTCTTTAAGTACCAATGAGCCATATGTCTTGGCATCTCAAGCCGAGCAAGTTTTCTATGTTGCAGACATTGTTGAGAAAGATTGACTTGTTGTAGTCAAGACAATTCCTTGTGACCTATACAATATGCCTCAAGTGGAGGATGAGAATGAGAATGATGACGCATATGTCAATGAAGAAATTGAGATTGATCAGGACTTCTCATATAATAATGTCATAAATGATGACATTGTGGTGGTAGTACATAGAGATGACACTAAGTTAGAAAGAATTAGGTGTGAACTAGAACAATTAGTGGGATAAGATGATTTTATAGATGACAATGACTTAGATGAGAATGTGAGTGAGGAAAATAGTAAAGACTTGCTTGATAGTGAGGCTAGTAATGAAGAGTATAGTGTATAACAGGTTGATATTTGTTTAAATATTGTTAATTTTAGTTGCACATTAATAATTTAATACAAATTGTTATCTAGCCATGTTTGTAAGTTTTTAAAATCATGTAGAAATTGTTATCTAATAGCTTTTAATTTTGTAGAAAATGTCTGGACGAGGAGGTGCTAATGGAAGGAAAACAAATTTCTTGTACTTATCAAGGAATCCTAAAGGAATGGGAGAGAAAGGTACTTCAAGCTCATGTGTGCAACCAACACAATTACCTGAACCGCAAAGCTCACATATGCAGCCAGCACAATTACCTCAACCGTAAAGCTCACGTGTGCAGCCCGTTCAACCGGTCCAGCAATCAGAACAAGATATTCATGTAACAACTGGTGTAGAACGTGATATCTCAACACCTAGTAGAGCATATATAACAATAGGTTAACTAATCTTATAGGTTAACTAGTGATTTAATTAATGCATGTTTATCTTTTATAATTTTCATATTCTTTATAGCTTCTTGTAATTCAAAAAAGAACGTAAGAGGCAAATATAAATGCATAAAAATGAAGAATGGAAAAATTAAAGTTATAATTCCTAATGATATCCTAAGAGCAGTGGGAGAAAATGCTAGAGATATTGTGTTGTGGATGGGTGGTCCGGACAATGGCTATATTGAGAGCAAAGAATTGGAAAAATGTCACAGATAGAGTGTGTGAGCAAATACTTATGAAGGTTAAGGTAAATTCAATATTAAACACTATATACCAATATATATATACACACACACACATACATATAGAATTAAGCCAATAACTTCTGGTTTTTCTTTTAAAAGGAAAAGTTCCATGTTAATGAAAATTTTGAATGGCGTTTGGAAGCATTTGCCTTGGCCACTATGCAAAGGTTGTATAGAACCTGGAGAGGTTAGTTGAGTGATGTCTACAAGAAGTTCCAAACTAATGAGGAGAGACTAGTCAATCAGCCAGAAGATGTTACAACAAAAGATTGGAAATATTTGATAGATTATTTTGGTGGAGAAGCATTTAAGGTATAACTTATGAAGTAAACAAGTAAAACACAAGAAGGGGTGTTGAATTGTATTTCTTAACCTTTTTGAAAAACTTTTCGTTAAATAGCAAATTAGTTAAGACAAAGGTTGAATCAATAAAATGCAATGGACGAATAAAACTTCTCAGTCTAATTGGACGCTAAAAAGATTTTGTAATAAATCACTTTAAACGCAGTGAAAAAGTTCTAAGTTTTATCTTATATCCTTTGTTAAGAAAACAATGGCAATCCCCAGATGTTAGTGAATAAATAAAACACAAGATGAGGGAAAAGAAGCTTACACCAGATGTTTATCCTGATTCACTCTCACAAACTGAGAGCTACGTCAAGTCCCTTCAACTAGAAAGATTTTCCACTAATCTTTTCTAAAAATTACAAGTATTGTCCACCTCTTCAGGTATACAAGTATTCTTAACCTCTTCAAGTTCTAAGAAATATTCTTTTATATCCAGCCTCTTTAAGCTTAAACAACCATGTTGAATAAAAGAAGATGTAGAAGTGCTTGAGTTTTTAACTCACTACAGGTGAGGATAGAAAATAAATCTCAAGACTTGAACTCTTTATAAGAGTAAGAGTACTAGGAAGAATGAAAGCTTTGATTCTTTTACACTTTTGATCACACAGATTGTTATTCTCTTGCTTTCTTCTTCGAAGACATTTGTATATATATAGGTGAGAGCATTTGGAGCAGTCTTCATAAGCTTTTTCGTCCAACGGAAACATTTATTACCGTTCTGAGCAATATTAAATGCATAAGCTGATATCGTGTGGAACTTCTTCTGATAAAACACTTTGATTATCAAGAATGTCTAAGAATATGATAGCTTAGTCCTAACTTATATGAGAGCGCAGAAAGTTCCTTATTTGCAGGTCTTTGTAGTTGTTAGCGATGTCAGCTAAGCGGTTCAGTTGACTTCTTTTGTAGTGTACTTTGTCAGAGTCCTTCTCAGCATTTAATGATGAACAATTTCTTCACATTTGAATTTTTGCTTTTGGACTAACGCTTTGAACCTGAGCTTAGTAAGGAAAATTTTGGACGATCCAATATAATAACTATAAAAAAATAATTCAAAAGGTATTAGACGAATACTTAGTTTCCTTTAGCTCAAGAAAGAATGGACGCATGTACTAGTAACTGCTTGTTAACACTTGGTTTTATTGTTAAGAAATTAACAAAATAGTTTAGAAACAAATTACATAAGTCTTTCACTTATTCATTCTAAATTAAAACTTTTGTTATCTTCAAAACTTTATGAGATATTTGTAACACCCCGAAATTTCTGTTTTTAATTGAAATATTGATTTTCTCAATTTTTGTGATTTATGATGATTTTTGGGAAATTTTTTGAACTTCATTTAAAATTAGTGTATTTTCTTGAACTCTATGTGTCGATTCGGGCCAATTTCATAAAATAAAAATAAAAGCTTATATTTTCAGCCTGTAAATACCTTAACTATTTATTAGGGTCGGCGAAAGTTACGAAACTTGATTCTAAGACCAGATTCTTAAGTTTTCTATTTTTGGAAATTTTTAGTTTTTGCTGACCTTATGTGTTAAACCGGGGGTATTTCGAATAATAAAATAATAATTTTAAAATTTTGACCCATAAATGCTTTGACCATTTATTAGGAGTAGGAGAGTGTACGAAACTCAAATCCGGGAACAGATTTAGAAATTTTCCATTTTAAGGGATTTTATCATGAAACAAAATTTAGGCGTATTTTATTTTTCATTTGACGATACATACTAGTATTTATACGTAGAATACACATTCTTCTCCAAGCTTCTCCAAACTTCTACAAGCTTCAAGGTGGGTGGCCAAACAAGTGGGCAGGGATAAAAATGTCATTACCTATAAACTTTTTAATTACCAAATTGTCCTAAACTTTGCCTATAAATAAGCATTCAAGCACCATTGAAAAACTCACCAATTTCCTCTCCATTCTCTCTCTAAAGTCACGGCCAAGCCCTTGAGCTTTTCTCTCAAATTTGTGATCCAAGTTCCATTTCTAGTTTTAGAATCCAAACATCATTTTAGGAAGATCTTGTGTAGAAAGTTTCTTGAGAAGAAATTGTTCTCAAAACCGTTTTCTTGAGAAATCCCAAAGTTGAAGAATCAAAAGGATATTTGTTGGTGGAAGAACTAAGAACTTTCACAAAGTTCTCTTGAGGAATTTTTAAACCAAGGTAAGGGAGAGTTTTCTTTATCAACCAATCTTGTGGTAGGAAAATATGATTATGGTTCATGTTCTTAAAATTTCGTGTAAGTAGTTATAATTGATATTTAAATTGTTTATGCTTTATGTTTCTTGATTTATGATTTGTGTTTTGTGTTTATATGCTGTATTTAGTGTTTATATGCTTTATTTAGCCTATGTGTTTTTATGGCTTTGAAATATTGCATATATGGTAATATTAGATGCATAATATTTCTTGGACATACATATGGTTGGTTGGTATTATGGAAATCATGGTGGAAAAAGGATGGATTTTGGTCCAAAGACCTTTGAACATTTTAAACACTCTATAGTTACAAAGGAGTTTATTTTATTAATTGTTTAACTTAATTAATTAGGGGATATTTAATTAAGTTAATGATTTCTGTAAATAAATAGAAAAGAGCGAAATTATTAAACAAAGCTGAAATAATGCTTTAATTTATACTTATGCTGTTTTAATTGATCTTTATCAATAATAATGATAATATATTGGGAAATAATTAAATAAGCTCAAAATAGTTTCGTTTTTACGAAAAACACTTTCACGCGATTTGGTGTTTACAGAAAACCCTTTCGCAGTTAAAAAGTGATTTATTTATGCCTTATGTATTAAAATGGACAGAAAACACTTTACCTGATTTGGTGTTTACAGAAAACCCTTTCGCGGTTAAAAAGTGATTTATTTATGCCTTATGTATTAAAATGGACAGAAAACACTTTACCCGATTTGGTGTTTACAGAAAACCCTTTTGTGGTTAAAAAGTGATTTATTTATGCCTTATGAATTAAAAACTACAGAATATGTTTTACGCAATTTGAAAATTATAGAAAACCTTTTTGCTGTTAAAAAGTGAATCTTTAAGCCTAAACCGATTAAAATATGATATTTATGTCTTACGCGATTAGGAATTTACAGAAAAAGCTTTACGCGATTGAAAAATAATTATTTTGTCTTACGCGATTGAAAAATATTAAATTTTAAGTTACTCGACTTGAAAAACAGAAAAATAGTTTTACGCGACTGAAAACCGTAACAGAAATGTTACATGATAGAAAAACTGTAACAGGAGGGTTATATGTTTGAAAAACCGTAACTGTTGTGTTACGTGATTTTGAAATCCCGAGGGAATTGTTTTATTCCGTTTATAAATAAATTACATTTTTGTGTGTTGCATTAAGAAAAGTCTGTAAAGATTTATGGTCAAGGCTTTAATGCCGAGGAGATTGAGTTACACCTTAGTACGAGTGCGAATTGTGTAGTGAAGATCTATGAATGATCTTGGGGACGTCGGGGTGCGGAAACTCCACAAGGGGCCAGTTGGAAGCACCGCTGTGCTGTGGTAATATGATTGCAACACACCGAACGATCCCGACCAAACACTATTCTATTCCCGATTGGTGGAGAGTGTTCTCGTGAGCCAAGTTGCGCAATTGAGGTTATATTGCACTTTCGGGGTTAATGAGATACGGAACATGTACTCCCAATCACTCTCTCCGACTGTTGTGTATAGCTCCATAGAGTAGGAATCAATCATTGAGTATGTGCATAGTCAGTTGTTACACTGTTGCTTTATATTGGTTTATGTCAAACTTGATTACTCATTGATGTGATAATAGGTATAACTGTTAAATAGTTATTATGTTGTGTAGATGATCAATCAATTTGAGACACTTATGTTAGCTTTGTATTAGGCATTATTAGATGTTTATTGTGCCCAATATTAGTACTTTAGATGAGTTTAATGTTGTTGGGCTTCATTGGGCTTTAATGCAAATATTGAATAATTTTCGGATTTTGATGCATTTTGACCTTTCTTCCTTGGTTAGGTCATAACTTGGGACTCGGTGATCCAATTGAGGTGATCTTGGTGTCTTTGGAAAGCTAAGACAATGCTCTACAAGTTTCATGAAGAACTCAAGAGCTGGATCGGAATGCTAAGGGTCCAAAATATCCCTGCAATGCAGAGTGGGTTTGCTGTCACGGAACCATCTGGGCAGTATGCACATATTGGACTATATAGTGGGTTATAGGCCTCCTCTTGGGCTGAAACTTCGTCACTTGAAAGATAAGACCCATATCTCCAACTTCAATGAAGACCATTTTGTCAATAGATGTCGTTTTAGGCATGCTTATGAAGCTACAAGTTGGTCTGAATTTGGAAACACGTTCTTCCAACCTAACTTGAGGTAGGTGAAGTGTTTTTGGCATTTCTGGAGTTCTAAAAGTCCAAATGACATGATTCAAATTGGAGATTTTCAAGGAGACAACTGGCTACAACTTTGATGAAGACATCCAAGCCAAAATGCACCGTCTAGGTGATGAATTTGAAGCCAGAAGTCGGATAAGAGTTGTTGACTAAAAGCCACCAACCATACACCAACCCACCTACCATGCACCAACCCACCTACCATGCATCAAGCTTCCATTTTTGACAATTTTCATATTCTTATAGCTTGTATTCAGATTATGTACATGTACAAATTGGCTTCTAGGATTAGTATAAATAGAGCCAATCTCTTTGTATTATCATGCATTCAATTGGAAGTAAGTTAGAATTCAATTTTGTAGTAAGTTTGAGTATTTGTTAGTTTTCTTTCTCTTCTTCTCCCTTCTCTTTAGAATTTCATTTTTGTTCTTTATTTTCTGAGTTCTCCCTTCCCATCCATGGAAGGCTAGGCTCTCATAATCAATCCAAGGGATTAGCCATCTTGATGTTTAATTTGGAGATCTTGTTTCGCTTGTTCATATTGCTTAATTGTTATTCAAGTTTCTCTTCTTCCTCTTTTAATTTTGATCTAGATTGAATTGCTTAATTTGATTTGGATGTTTATGTGATAATAGCTTTATTATCATGTATTCAAGAGGATCACATAGAATAAACAATTTATTAAAGCTTTTTGATGGATTGTTTAGCTTGGTTAAATTCTGGATCTTAAATTAATCTATGTATGGATGGTGCTTACTTTATCTAACCTTGGTTAATTAAATCCTAGATGCTTATCTAGTAGAGGATTCTTGGATTATGTTGAGGCTTCTTGATGTGATCTAAGGCCAAGAACATGGTTAGCAATTAAGTGAATTTCTTGTGATCAATGATGAGTTACACTCAAGATCGGTAAATTTCCTTGGATTGGTTGTTTCTTTAAATTTGTTAATTACTTTCCTTTAATTCAACTAGTGTATTATCTTTATAAATCATCAAAACCCCCTTTTAATTATCTTGATTTGATTAAATCTTTGTTCCTTTTGGATCCTTGAGAGACGATTCGGTTCATGCTCTATACTACAAATTAGTTTGCGAACCGGTAATTTTTATTATTTGACGAGGTCTCGACAACCTCTTGTCAGTAGATTGGTTGTACTATCTTTTCTATACTGCTTGATTGGTTTATGATGATATTAGAATCTCACCCGTTCTATTATATTATATTTGTGATCTGGTTATAAAGACCAAGATGGGCGACAGGCGTGAATTCTTGGGATTCATCCAAGTCCAATTCCATGGAGGTCCGCAAGCGTGGCACGTATATTTAGAAACGAAATGCGTAGAGTATGTTGGAGACATATCTCTCACACTTCGTAGAACCCGTCATGGGAATCCTATTAGTTTATTTACAATTACTTGCTTTGTAGAATTGTTTATGTCAATTAGGGATTTGTGGGGTTTTGGCACTGAGTATACTCCCTAGGAAGACTCTGAAGTTTCTTCCGTTAGAGCTCCTGGGTGTAGAATTGCTAGAATTTTTGTAAGGAGGCCTACTAACTTCGGATGGCTTGTACCCGAAAGGCTCATATCAAAGGAGGACCCGGAAGAAGATCCCGAAGAGGATCTGGAGGAAGATCCTGAGGAGGACCCTTCTCCATAGGTAGACTTTGATGGCCAGATAATAATAATATATTAGTATTGTATGTTTATTTATTTTCTTGTCAGTACTTATGATTTGTATTATGTATTACCGATAAACTTAAACAGTAAGTAATATAAAGTATGCGTATTATTCATATCTCAATTTGTATATTATTACTATTCTGTTTGATTAATGTTATATCCGCGAAAAGAAATTTTGGAACTCATATTTTATATTCAGATATTATAAAATTATTTTTAAACTTAATTTAATATTTCGTTAAATGTGATATCCTACTGAGGGTGTTACAATATTAATTCTTTAAATAATTTGGTTCCAAGCCTAATTTCACAAAGGTTCTTTGATTCCAACAACTTATTGATTGAATCTTCTAAAGTATTTTAAGTTTATTAATTTAAATACTGAACAAATAATTTTAATATAGAAAGCAAGTGCAAGAAATGCAAAGAATAAAGAAAAGTTAGTTGTCAAGCACACATGTGGCATTAGGTCATTTGCAGAAGTTGAGGAATCAATGGTAAATGTTTTTTGATTTTTTAAAACTTCTCTTTAAATGAAAATTTTCATGTTTAATGAAATCAGATTGTGTTTTCTACATAAAGAGATCCTGTTATTGACGAGAAACCACAAGTTGATGAAGTTTGGTACATCCAATATACCAAAACGACCAAAGAGGGAGAAATTATGTGGTTTAATCCTCAGTCAGAAGCAATCCATGTAGACTTAAAATACTTGGTCTTCTCACTTGATTATATTTCTAACTTCTTGTCACTTGATTATATTTTTTATTCTTTGTACTATTTATGTAGGAGCAATTGAAAGAGTTTGCATCTCAACCAACCCTAGAGGGATTCACTCCAATGATTGGGGATGAGATGTTGTTGAGTGTGCTTGGTGAAAGGACTGGATATTGTAGAGAAAAATGTTATGGAAAGAAACCTTCATCTAAGAGGAGAAGGGACCATAAAGATGCAATTAATGCTAGAATTCAAGCAATGGAGAAAAATAGTAGATCCCTTGAAGAAAGAATTACAAAAAAGGTTAGAGATGAGTTCAATAATAACATAGACACTATTATTGAATCCTGACTTGAATCACATATTGAGGCTTGGCTTCTCGCCTTACTGCCATAATCGGCTCATTATCACAATCAAATATCAGCAATATCCCTAAGAGTCTTAGTTAGGTATCAATACCTTAATTTTTTAATATTTATTGTGATAATATATTGCATTGTGATAACACACGGCACTCACTAATATGATATGATAACAACATTGTGATAACACACGGCACTCACTAATATGATATGATAACAACATTGTGATAACGTGCTGCCCTCACTACTATGATATGATAACAATTGTAGTATTATGATAATAGTTGTAATAATAGTCCATTACTTTCATATGTATTATATTGGTGATTGCTTCAGTATCTGGTGTCCATACATGTACTTTTCATGCTTGCAGCAACAATGATTGTTATCATCTTATAATTGTTGTTTATACCTTGGTGACTGTGCTACCTGAAAGTCATGACCACTTATCCTACTTTGATTTGGATACCAAAGTGTTTGATGAATGTATGTTGTCCTTCTTTGATGTCTTTGATATAATGCTTACTTAAGTCCTACATGTTAAGTCTTTCATTAATATATGTCAATCAAATATTTAGACTTTTATAATAATTTTTTGCAGGTTTTGCATCTAGACGTCAATGCATTGTTAAAACCAAAATCTTTTAAAAAAAGGTTTAGCACTAATGTCAAAAAGTTGTAGCTTTCCCTATTTAAGTTTTGAGGATAACAAAAATATTTATTAAGTTTGAACGAGTGGTTTGACAGAGTGTTTCATTAAAACTGAAATTTCTTTATATATTGACTCTGTTGCTGTTAATTGAGGAATTCTTTAATGAGTTTTTTTTAAGAGCAAAATATTTTCTTAAAATAAACTATTTGATAGTCTACGTCCAATCTGTTTTCTGCGAAATCTTTTATTTGCGTCCATTCTACATATACTATTACTATTGGTGCGTCTAATGTTTGTATGCATATACTGGTACTATTTTATTGATTCGTCCAATACTATCCTTTTACCAAAGCTCAGACTCAAAACACTCTTACAAAGTTCAAGCTCAAGCTCTCGTCCAAAGTTAAAATTCAAAAGTGAAGAACTGTTCCTCATTAAATGCTAAAAAAGAACTCTGACAGCTCATGGCAACAGAAGAAGTCAACTGAGCCGCTTTTTGCTGACATTGTCTAACAACTACAAAGACCAGCAAATAAGGAACTTTCTGCTATCTTAGACAAATCAAGACTTAGTTATCATATGATTAGAAATCTCTGATAATCAAAGTCACATTTCAGAAGAAGCTCAACATGATATCAGTCGATGCTTTTAATGCTGCTCAGAACGGTAATAAATGTTTCTGTTGGATGACGAAGCTTATGAAGTCTACTCAAATTATTCTCACTTATAAAAAGGAGAAGCAGCACTAGAAGAAGAGAGAGATTTTTTGCCCAAGCAACTTACAAAGACTAAAAAGTTTTATCTCTTATTGGAATTCTTTTCACTTGTAAAAAGGTTAAAGTCTTGAGATCAATTGTCTATTCTCATGTTCTAGTGAGTTTCAAACTCAAGCTTTCATCATCTTCTACTTATTCATCTTAGTGTTGTAAGCCTGAAGAGGCTGGGTATAAAAGAATACTGGTGTGGTTGAACCTGAAGATGTTGAAAATACTTGTAACCTGAAGAGGTGAATAATACTTGTAATCTTGAAAAAGATTAGTTGAAAATCCTTCTGGTTGAAGGGACTAGACGTAACTCTTGGTTGGTGAGATTGAACCAGGATAAATCTCTGGTGTAAGCTTTTCTTCTCTTCTAGTGTGTTTTATTATTTCCACTAACTTCTGTGGTTTACCATTGTGTTTATTAACAAAGTTTTTAAATTGGTTCTTCGAAGTTCTTAACCGCATCCTTAAAAATCTCTCCAAAATCCTTAAAGTCCAATAGGACTGAGAAGTCTTGTTTTTACGTTCTTTGCTTGTTAACCTTTAACCTTCGTTGTGTTCAATCTGTTGTTAAAAGAAAAGTTTTTTAAAAGGGTTAAGAAACACAATTCAACCCCCCTTCTTGTGTTTCACTTGGTTATTTCAATTGGTATCAAAGCTCAGCCTCTTGGGTTGAGCATCTAACAGTGTAGAGGAAAAGATCCAGTACACCCTTAAATGGAGAACGAAGGACAAGCTGTGAACAGACCACCTCTATTCAATGGAAACGACTATGATTACTGGAAGAAGAGGATGATTGCTTTTTTTTATGCCCAAAATATGGACATTTGGGACCTAGTCCAAAATGGATATTAAATACCCACCAACGCAGAAGGACAGGAACTCCCTCGACCACAATGGATGGAAGGACAACGAACCAGACATCAGCTTAACTGAAAAGCCAAACACTATCTTATGTGTGCCATCATCAGATCAGAGCACGACAAAGTCCATAGCTGTGAATCAGCTAAAGAGATATGGGATACTCTGGCCTTAGCACATGAAGGTTCATCTCAAGTCAAGGAATCAAAGATAAGCATGCTGGTTCACCAGTATGAGCTCTTCAAAATGGGAGAGCATGAAAACATTGATCAAATGTTTGGACGATTCCAAACAATAATCAATGGCTTGAGATCTCTGGGAAAGACATATGATAATCAAGATCATATCAGAAAAATTCTAAGGAGCCTTTCTAGACAGTGGAGACCTAAGGTTACTGCCATACAGGAAGCGAAGAACCTAGCTTCTCTTACCATGGAGGAACTCTTGGGTTCCCTTAAAGTTCATGAGTTGGAACTTCAAGAAGAGGAAAGCTCAAGAAAAGGGAAATCAATTGCCCTTAAAGCTCACAAAGGGAGTGCGTCCAAAGCACTTAAAGCTGAAATCCGAGTCATCAGAAGATAATATCTCAGATAATGACGAGCTATCTTTCATCTCTAGAAAGATACAAGCAATGTGGAAAAAGAAATGAGGTATGCGAAGAAAGCACTTTGGACGAAGATCACCAAAGGACAGAACAGAAACAAAAGATAAGAGTCCAATCATATGCTATGAATGCAAGAAGCCTGGACACATTAAAGCGGAATGCCCTTTACTAAACAAGGAGAAAGAGAAAAGGAGATTCTTTCCAAAGAAGAAAAGAGGATTAGTTGCCACTTGGGAAGATCTTGATCTTTCAACTATTGATGATGAAGAAGAAGCAGAAGAAGAAGTCAATCTATGTCTCATGGCAAACACCTTGTTGGAAGAAGAAGAAGATGAGGTAACAAACTGTGACCTTGATCTTCAAAATGCCTTTGATGAGTTGTTAAATAATTCATCCATTTTAGCTGTTAAATATAAATCCCTGAAAAGAAAGTTTTCAAAATTAACCAGAGAATATGGAAAAATGCTTTCAGAAAAACAAGAACTTGAAATTTGTTGTGAAAAATTAAAAACTGAAAATGCTCTTTTGAAAACATCTTCTGAGTCCAACACTTCAGATGAAGTTGATAAACTTCATACTGAGGTAAAAGAGTTAACGGAGGATCTCAGTAAATTTGTGAAAAGCACCAACAACCTAAACATCTTACTCAGGTATTCCAGAGATCCTCATGACAAATCTGGATTGGGATATCAAGATACTAATAAAAAGTTTTTTCAAAAAACTACTACTCAACCTAAATCTTTTAAGAATGCTTATAAAAAGAACGTTCACCCCTCTTCAAAAGATCTCTTTAATAAAAGGTCAAAATATTATGGATCTCCAAGAGCTAACCAAAGAGGACCCAAAAAGATATGGGTACCTAAGGATATGATAATTCCTCTTGCAGATGTGCTTAGCAACAAGAAAAAGACACCTGTCATGGTACCTGGACAGTGGTTGCTCACGGCACATGACAGGAGAAAGGTCTATGTTCCAAGACATGAAAACTAAATCAAGCGGCTTCGTTATGTTTGGAGGAAACCAGAAGGGTAAAATAGTTGGAATAGGTAAGATTGGTAAGCATCATTTTCCCTCTATCAATAATGTTCTTCTGGTTGAAGGATTGAAACATAATCTGCTTAGCATTAGTCAATTATGTGATAGTGGATCTAATGTTTCATTCAATCAAGGAGAATGTATAGTTAAAAACTCTGACGGATCCATACTCTTCACTGCTAAAAGGCAAAACAATCTCTATAAAATTGACTTGGAAGATCTTTCAGATCAAAATGTATCATGTCTAGTATCCATAAAAGGAGAACAGTGGATATGGCACAAGAAGCTTGGTCATGCAAGCTTGAGGTTAATCTCCAAGCTAAATAAGCATAACCTCGTAAGAGGACTACCAAAGCTTGTGTACACATCAGACGTTCTCTATGAAGCATGTCAAAAGGGAAAACAAATCAAAAACTCGTTTGAGTCCAAAAACATCGTTTCCACCTCTAGACCACTAGAATTGTTACATCTTGATCTATTTGGTCCAACAAGAACTTCTTCACTAAATGTAAAGAAATATGGATTGATCAAAGTAGATGACTATACTAGATGGACATGGGTTATGTTTCTAGCTTACAAGGATGAGTCTTTCAAAGTTTTCTCTATTTTCTGTAAAAGAATTCAAAATGAAAAAGGCATGTGTATCAACTCAATCCGAAGTGATCATTAAGGAGAATTTGAGAATGAGAGCTTCCAATTGTTCTGTGAAGAAAACGGTATTCTTCACAACTTCTCTGCCCCAAGAACACCACAACAAAATGGTGTGGTAGAAAGAAAAAATAGATCTCTTTAAGAGATGGCTAGATCAATGCTCAATGACAACTCAATCTTCAAACACTTCTGGGCTAAAGCTGTTAACACTACATGTTATATTCAAAACAGAATATATATTAGACCTCTTTTAAACAAGACTCCTTATGAATTGTGGAAAGGACGAAAACTCAACATCTCTTATTTTCATTCTTTTGGCTGTCAATGCTTTATCTTGAATACTAAGGATTCTTTAGGAAAGTTTGATGCTAAAGTTGACTGTGGTATCTTCTTAGGATACTCAGAAACATTTAAAGCATATAGAGTATATAACTCTCGCTCTTTAACTGTTGAAGAATCTGTTCATGTTAAATTCAATGACAAAAAGCCTGATAATGATTTGTCAGAGCTAGATGAGTCTTTTGCAGAGTTAAACCTAAATGACAAAGGAGAAGGATCAACTACTCTATACAAAGAAGAATTGGACGATGAAAGAAAAGAAGAAACAACTGATGGTCAAAGAAGTTGACACTTCAAAACTTATCATCTAGAACACCAAATCATTGGTAATCGAGATGATAAAGTGCGTACAAGATCTACCTTCAGAGAATACTCAAATGTAGCCTTTATCTCTGAAATGGAGCCAAGAAGCAAGAAGAGCTAAATCAATTTAAAAGAAACGATGTTTGGACGCTGGTTCAAAAGCCTAAAGACAAGTCCATCATTGGCACAAAATGGATATTCAAAAACAAATTGGACGAAGATGGTAAGGTTGTGAAAAACAAAGCAAGGTTAGTAGCCCAAGGTTACTCACAACAAGAAGGTATTGATTTCACTGAAACTTTTGCTCCTGTAGCTAGATTAGAAGTCATACGCATCTTACTTTCATTTGCTGCTCATTATAGCATGAGGCTTTATCAAATGGATGTAAAAAGTGCGTTTCTAAATGGTATAATCAATGAAGAAGTTTTCGTTAATCAACCACCTGGTTTCGAGGATCAAAATTTCCCTGGGCATGTTTTCAAATTGAAAAAGGCCCTGTATGGATTAAAACAAGCTCCTCGAGCCTGGTATGAAAGGTTAAGCACGTTTTTAAAAGAAAGCGATTTTTCAAGAGGAAAAGTTGACACTACTCTTTTTCGCAAAGACAAAAACTCGAAATTCATTATAGTTCAAATTTATGTTGATGATATTAGTTTTGGAGCTACTGATGAATCTCTTTGCAAGGATTTCTCCAATATGATGCAGAAGGAGTTCGAAATGAGCCTAATGGGAGAATTAAAATTCTTTCTGGGTTTGCAAGTGAAGCAGACATTGGACGAAATCTACATCCATCAGACAAAATACACAAATGAACTTCTGAAAAAATTCAAGATGGACGATTGCAAAACTATGAGCACACCAATGCATCCATCGTCCACACTAAGATTGGACGATAAAGATAAAAAGGTGGACGAAAAGGTATACAGAGATATGATCGGATCATTCTTATATCTCATCGCTGGCCCGCACGATATAATGTTTAGTGTGTGTCTTTGTGCACGTTTTCAATCTGATCCTAGAGAGTCACACTTAATTGCTGTAAAAAGAATTTTCAGATACTTGAAATGAACTACTAATCTGGGTTTGGTATTTAAGAAATCTCATGAGTACAGATTAGTTGGTTTTTGTGATGCTGACTATGCTGGAGATAGAATCGAAAGGAAAAGTACAAGTGGAGGATGTCACTTCATTGGAGGAAATCTAGTATCTTAGTCCAGCAAGAGACAAAGCACAATTGCCCTCTCAACAGCTGAAGCTGAATATATTTCTGCGTCCAATTGTTGCTCTCAACTACTTTGGATCAAACATCAATTTGAAGATTACAACGTCTTTGAAAGTAAGATTCCTTTACTATGTGATAATACTGCTGCAATTAACTTATCAAAAAATCCTATACTACATTCAAGGGCAAAACACATTGAAATCAAACATCACTTTATAAAAGATTATGTTCAAAAAGGTGTGTTTGATATTCAATATGTGGATACAGATCATCAATGGGCAGACATTTTCACAAAACCCCTATCAGAGGATAGATTCACCCTTATTCGAAAACATCTAAGTATGCATTTTGTAAAGGATTGATACTTCTTGCGTCCATTGAAGATCTGCATCCAAAATGCTTTGTACTTGTTAAATAGTGAGGTAAAATTCTTGATAAGACTTACATCATTTGCATTTATTTTGTTTGAAACTTTTCAAATTTCCCACGCTGAGTCAGTTTTTTGAAAGGTCACGGAAGTTACTTTTTACTGCGGACGTGACAGTTGCTTCTAATACACATTTAATGTGTCTATTTTTTTTATAAAAAAAAAAACTATTCGTTTACCTTCAGAAACCTTTCAGTGTAAGATTTGCCTTCTACTATAAATATTTTCTTTCTTTTCAAGATCAAATTTTTACGCCTTCAAGCCTTGAAAGAAACCCTTTGCAAAAAGAACCTCAGCAAATTTCTCTCTCTCTCTCTCAAGTTCTCTATACCTTAACCCTCAGAAATGGTCGGAGGAAAGACCCTTGATGTTGAAAGAGCCGAGGTATCGGTCGAATACTCATTCCAAACTTCGATCCTAGCAGAATGTGGGGTCGATATCAAAGAGTGTCTTGTCGGTGCTGGCTGGGATAATTACTTCAGAGAACCAGTGGAGGTTTATCCGGATTTGGTAAAGATGTTCTGGAAAGACGCCTCTGTGTCTGCAACTAAGGTCAGGGGGTGTGTGCTGGGAAAACCTGTTATTGTTTCAGAGGTAACCATCTTAAACGCCACCCAGTGTTGGTTGGAAGGAGCCACCATCACTTCAGACTGGGAGAAAGCTTTTGGCGGGACGGATGCTGTCCTTGACACCTTACTAAAATAGTCATCTACGGGGAAAATAACTGCATCTAAGATGAATGACAAGGCAAGAGTATTGCATCAACTTCTGAACAAGGCAGTACTCCACAAGGCAGGGTCCAAAGATTCAGTCTCTACAGTTCATGCCTTTTGCCTGTGTCATCTGATACTGTGTCAACAGATCAATCTGCCTTCCCTGCTGTTTAAGAACTTCAAGAGAAGTGTGCAAGGAAAAAGGAAGAAGACCACCATCTCCTATGGTGTCCTCCTAACTAAGATCTTCAGAGATCAAGGTATCTTTAGTCCCCATGAGACTAAAGATGTTGAAGAGAAGAAGAGGATCTTTGGACGGATCCAAGAGCAACAAATCTTTGGACGAAGCAATCTGTTAAGGATGAAACTTCAGAGCATCCAAGATTTTCTGGACCAGAAAAAGCCTCTAAAGACTGCAAAGGCCGAGAGTCCAAAGCAGAAGTCACCATCCGTCCAAGCCATTCCAAAGAGAAGACTCATAATGGACGATGACTCTGACGATGACCAACCTATCGCTAAAAGGATGAAGGTTGTGTCCATTGCGAGCATTCCAAAGGGAACAAGGACGAAGCTACCCATCACAAGGAAACCCTCCTCCAAGCTTGCGTCCAATCCTAAGGAACCCCTTCCTACCTCTACCTCTTCCTCCACTTTACCCTCTTCTCAACCAGAACCTCAAACCTCTTTCCCAACCTCTCTAATCACTTCCTCTTCCTTAAACACTGAACCTTCTTCTCAAACTCACAGAATACCTTTCAAACCTTCTTCACCTTCACCCCCACATAGGACCTTCTTAAACTTCCTCAACCTTAACCCATTCTCTGTGGGCGTTACCCCCCACATTATTCATCTCTGGGAATCCAAGGGCTTTTCTCTCTCACTCATAGCAAGACGCTCCCGATGCTGTGATGGTTGTTCTACAAAGGTTCATATCTTCCCTAGTGAACTCACCTTCAAACCAGTCACTTTGGAAGAAATGGATCGGTTTGCGAGTCCATTTGACACCATCTTTGTCAGTGTCATCAAGGGGAGTCTTCTGTTGAAGGATTTGAGATTTGTACCCCCTTCTCTAATCATCTCTTCTGCAACTGCCATTAAGATTCAGCCTGATCGGGTTTGTCCAAGGTTGCCTATGGTGGATTTGAATAAAAACAAAGATTTGAAAAAATACAGAAGCCAAGCCACCTTTCCCAAACCTTCCTATTTCAAACCAAATTTTGGGATCCTAAGTTCCCCTGATGTTGATGTTGATTTCTTGTGGCAAGTTTCAAATAAAGGAGAAGCAGAGGAGAACGAGACCAAGACTTTCTGGGAAAAGCACATATGGGATTGTGAGCAACAAGCGTCTTCTTCAGGTCTAAGCGATGAAGATAAGGAAGATACTATAACGGTGCCAGGTCAGAGCTTCCAGTGTTTTCATCCTATCTTTATGGTAGATGATATTCTTGAACTGCCTCTGAACTCGCCATTACCAACAATCTTTTCTTGTCCAAGCTATGTCTCTGGACCTCCTTCTGACAACATAGGCAGACCTTATCCCTGGGATCAAATGTTTGGATATCGGAGAGATCCTTTTCCTTGGGATTTTGATCTTCCTCTGTCTGAAGACAAAGTTGAATCTGTTGAGCAGCAAATGGAAGTGGCCCCTCCTGCTACCACCACTGAGTTAGTTATTTTGGAACCACAACCTCCTGCTGAAACTCTCACCCAAGTGCCCCCAGCTTTTCAGGACTATGTGAATAATCAAATGGACTTAATGTACAAGAGAGTTGAAGACCTCCTCAAATCTCTTTTTCAGCAAGGGCCCCCTCCTCTTCCTCCTCCTCCGCCTTCTTCCTCTTAAATTTTTTTATATAGCCAAATTTTTTTTCATTTTTTTTGACAATGATGTCCTTATTCCTTTTGTCTGATGACAAAGGGGGAGAATAATGAGAATTTGATTTGCTTCGAACTTGATTTGTCAATTATACTGATTCAATGAAATTGTGAACTATTACATTATCCTGGTTGTTTTATTACTCTTGTCTCGTCTATTCATTTGCCCATATAGTAGTAAATTCAAATACCAAATATAATTGGTTTAATTGAAATTGTGACTACTCTACTAATACACTGTGTTGTTGTGAAGGATTTGCTCTAAAATATTAGCATGGTTATTTCTTTTCAAAATGTATTGTCTCTGTTAACGTTTCTCTCTTAAGTACTAAACTTCGATACAGAAATAATGTTACTTGCTCTTGAAATTTTTTTTTGTAAAAATAAATTTCTTGTACCGCGTCCATTTCTTTGAAATGTTTTTTTTAGGGGGAGCAAATAATATTTTAAAAAGAATCTGTGTTCAATCAAATTAAAACTTTTGTCATCATCAAAAAAGGGGAGATTGTTGAAACCAAAATCTTTTAAAAAAAGGTTTAGCACTAATGTCAAAAAGTTGTAGCTTTCCCTGTTTAAGTTTTGAGGATAACAAAAATATTTATTAAGTTTGAACAAGTAAGTGGTTCAACAGAGTGTTTCATTAAAACTGAAATTCCTTTATATGTTGACTCTGTTGCTGTTAATTAAGGAATTCTTTAATGAGTTTTTTTTAAGAGCAAAATAGTTTCTTAAAATAAACTATTTGATAGTCTACGTCTAATCTGTTTTCTGCGAAATTTTTTATTTGCGTCCATTCTACATATACTATTACTATTGGTGCATCCAATGTTTGTATGCATATACTAGTACTATTTTATTGGTTCGTCTAATACTATCCATTTACCAAAGCTCAGACTCAAAACACTCTTACAAAGTTCAAGCTCAAGCTCTCGTCCAAAGTTAAAATTCAAAAGTGAAGAACTGTTCCTCATTAAATGCTAAAAAAGAACTCTGACAGCTCATGGCAACAGAAGAAGTCAACTGAGCCGCTTTTTGTTGACATTGTCTAACAACTACAAAGACCAGCAAATAAGGAACTTTCTGCTATCTCAAACAAATCAGGACTTAATTATCATATGATTGGAAATCTCTGATAATCAAAGTCACATTTCAGAAGAAGCTCAACACGATATCAGTCGATGCTTTTAATGCTGCTCAGAACGGTAATAAATGTTTTCGTTGGATGATGAAGCTTATGAAGTCTGCTCAAATTATTCTCACTTATAAAAAGGAGAAGCAGCACTAGAAGAAGAGAGAGATTTTTTGCCCATGCAACTTACAAAGACTAAAAAGCTTTATCTCTTCTTGGAATTCTTTTCACTTGTAAAAAGGTTAAAGTCTTGAGATCAATTGTCTATTCTCATTTTCTAGTGAGTTTCAAACTCAAGCTTTCATCATCTTCTACTTATTCATCTTAGTGTTGTAAGCCTGAAGAGACTGGGTATAAAAGAATACTGGTGTGGTTGAACCTGAAGAGGTTGAAAATACTTATAACCTGAAGAGGTGAATAATACTTGTAATCTTGAAAAAGATTAGTTGAAAATCCTTCTGGTTGAAGGGACTGGACGTAACTCTTGGTTGGTGTGAGTGAACCAGGATAAATCTCTGGTGTAAGCTTCTCTTCGCTTCTAGTGTGTTTTATTATTTCCACTAACTTCTGGGGTTTACCATTGTATTTATTAACAAAGTTTTTAAATTGGTTCTTCGAAGTTCTTAACCGCATCCTTAAAAATCTCTCCAAAATCCTTAGAGTCCAATAGGACTGAGAAGTCTTGTTTTTACATTCTTTGCTTGTTAACCTTTAACCTTCGTTGTGTTCAATCTGTTGTTAAAAGAAAAGTTTTTTAAAAGGGTTAAGAAACACAATTCAACCTCCCTTCTTGTGTTTCACTTGGATATTTCATGCATGTGATCGTGCAACTGATCTTCCTAGTAAAGAACCAAGCACTTGACTTTTGGATAATAGTATTTTGAAGCAAGCAAGCACTTGAGTTGACTTTTAGATAATAGTTTTTAGAATATTAGGATTGTGATTTTATGTTTGGCATTCTGTTGTAATTTTGAATGGTAGTTTCTTAAACCAAGCACTTGATGGTTGGATTGTAGATTCTTAAAACAATTGGGATTGTAATTTGATGATTGAAATTATATTTTGTATTTGAAATACTATCCATTTTAATTATATGATATTAATATGAGTATTATAAATTATTCGTGCATTTATTGATATGCAATTCATGTAAATGAGTATTATAATTCTTATCATGAATTATAATAGGTATTCAAATCAATGTATCAATATATGAGATTTGATTAAGAAAAAAAGTACTTTTAGTGATGACTTTTGTCGTCACTATAGCTATCTTTAGTGACGACTCATAGTCGCCACTAAACCTACCTTTTGTGAAGAAACTTAACGTCGTCACAAAATAACACATTCAGGGACAACCAATACTCGTCACTACATATACCTTCTGTGACGAATTTTTGGGTCGTCACCAAAGGGTTTTTTAGTGACAACTTATTATTGTCACTACAAGCAATTGAAAGCACATCTTCCACGACACATTAGTGACGACTAAAGTCGTCACTGAATGCCTAGGCTTTAGTAACAACTCAAAAGTCATCATTTGTAACCTTTAGGTATGGAATATATGGTACGACTTTTAGCTGTCACTAAAAATACAATAAGTCGTCACTGATACCTGAATTTCTTGTAGTGATGTTACAACTATCTCTCTAGATACAATGAGAGAACAATGACACTCTCTCTAGAACTAGGAAACTAAAATTCTCTCTAGATAAATAGGAGAAAACTCTAAAAAAAAACTCTCAAAGAAAAGCTATATATATTTTTCCTCTAAAATGTGATATTAGAAACTGAAGGAGGAGGTCTTTATTTATAGAGGAGAACCTCCTCCATTTTACGCAAACAGTGCTACACCACCGAAAGAAGGAGAAGAAAAAAAAATTTCTTCTAACATACTTCCCACCTACCTTCATTTATTACACCTACTTGAAATTTTCAAATGCCACAAAGTGGCTTTATTTGTCCACAAAGGGCATGCATCTTTTGACCTCTTGGGAGACCATGGGCTTCAAAGTTTAAACACCTTCAGTTCAATTGGTTAAAATATGGTTCTTCCTCAACGCTTTTGAATTGCTCTAAACTTAACTCCATAATGAGAAGTATTATAATCAAATTTTACGATCATTTTTGAAAAGTTCCAAAACATTTCATGTATTAAATTGAAGGCCCCTGATTTTTGACATGGTATGGGGTACTTGTTTTTGAAGCAATCACAGAAACGGTAAGATAAGAGGGAGTTTTACAAAAAGTATGCAATATTTTTTCTTTTCCAGCGAAAAGTATGAGCAGTTACTTCAAACCTAAGAATCGTTACTAATAATGGAAACCAACAATTTTGATAAAAATAATTTCAAGTTTGGAAACTGAGATAAATTAGCTATTCCTATCGATCGTTTGTCAAGAAAAACAACAATTTTTTGGAAGTTTTTATGCTATATTATTAGGTTGTGAAAAAACTAATCTATTTGGTTTATTATGTGTTTCATATTTCATTAATTTGAAATCGCAATCTTTATTCAGTCTAATCATGGTGGTCAAAATTTGATTCTTGGCAATAAACATCAACACAGTTGCGTGAGTCAAGGATCTAACATGTTGGCCAATTCTCATATAGTTGGTCAGCAAAATACTTGCATTTTTTAATAAGAATTTCTTACTAGCTGTATAACCATTCGTCTCGACCTTCCTGTGTGCGTAACCTCACGACAACATCACTGGTTGATTGGTCATTGATAAGAGGTTTTTGAGACCTGTCAAAATAATAAAAATTACCGGTTCATAAACTAATTTGTAGTATAAAGAATGAACCGAATTGTATCTCAAAGACCCAAAACCAAAGATTCAATCAGATCAAGATAATTAAAAAGATGGTGTTTTTATGATTTGTAAAGAAAATACATTGGTTGAATTTAAAGAAAATTAATGAACATATTAACCAATCCAAGGAAATTTACCGATCTTAAGTTTAATCCATCATTAATCACAAGGAATCAACTTATTTGCTAACCATGTTCTTGGCCTTAGATCACATCAAGAAGCCTCAACATGATCCAAGAATCCTCTACTATATAAGCATATAAGATTTAATTAACCAATGTTAGATAAAATAAGCATCATCCAAATATATATTAACTTTAAATCCGGAATTTAACCAAGCTAAACAATCCATAAAAAAACTTTGATATATTGTTTAGTCTTTGTGATCCTCTTTGAATACATGATAATAAATCTATTATCACATCAACATCTAAATTAAATTAAGCAATTCAATCTAGATAAAAACCACAAGAGAAATTTGAATAACAATTAAGCAATATGAACAATCAAAACAAAATCTCCAAATTAAACATCAAGATGGTTAATCCCTCGAATTGATTATAAGAGTCTAACTTTCCATAGATGAGAAGGAAGAACTCAGAAATAAAGAGCAAAAAGCGAAATTCTAAAGAGAATGGATATGAGAAAGAAAACTTTCACAAATACTCAAACTTACTTCAAATTTCATTGATGCAATTATAAGAGAGATTAACCTTATTTATAATAATCCTAAAGCCAATTTGTAACTGAAGATAATATGAATGCAAGCTGTAAAAAATAAAGATTGTCAAATATAGTGGTTCATGTTAACCAACCAAATGATAAACAATTACAAAAGAATAACAAAGTTGATATTATGCCAGATTTCATGTACCTCATTCGATGATCTGTATGACCCTCCATTCCACTGAATTGACTTTAGATGTCTTCATGACATTTGTAGACAATTGTCTTCTTGAACTTTTGGAGCTGGTTTCATGTCAATTGGATATTTACAATTCCAGGTATTCTAAAAACACTGCACCTACCTCAAGTCACGTTGGTAGAACGTGTTTCCAAATTCAAACCAACTTGTAGCTTCGTAATCATGCCGAAAACGACATCTATTGACTAAATGGTCTTCAGTAAAGTTGGAGCTTTGTGTATTATCTTTCTAATGGCACTAATTTCAGCTCAAAAGAAGGCCTACAACCCACGATATGGTCCAATATGTGCACACTGCTCAGATTCTAGCGACAGCAAGCCCACTCTGACTTTCAGGCATATTTTAGACCATTAGAAGTCCAATCCAACTCTTGCGTTATCATAAAACTTGTAGATATTTGTCTTACCTTTTCACAGACACCAAGAACACCTCAAACGAACCACAAAAGCCTAAGTTATAGGCTAATCAATGGGGAAATGTCAAAATGCATCAAAATCTGATAGTTAATCAAAATTTGCATTAAAGCCTAATGAGACCTAACAACATAAAACTCAACTAATATATTAATATTGAGCACAATAAATATATAATAAAGTCAAATACAAAATTAACATAAGTGTCTCAAAATAATTAATCAGTCATCAATCATGCATTAATCTTTGCTTCATTACCCTGAAGGAAAGAGAGTAATATAACTACTACAAGAATAGACTCAAAAGCCATATATTTAAGAGGCAATAACTGAGAGATGCAAGAGACTTAGTCTGCTACTTTAAGATATGAGAGAATTTTAATAAACTTACATTAGATTCCATTGAAGCCAAGATCATTATTTATAAATTTTTTACACATCATAGTACCTACAATTATAAAACAACAATTAGAGTTTGAACCTCAGGGAAGTAGCACAAAATCACATCAGCAAGAGAGGAAAAGACCCATTGGATCTTATAACGATTATAATGAAATAATACATAGTCAGTTAATGTGGCAATACCAAATGCAGCTGATAGCAAAATCACCGATAATCAAATCATTGGAACAAGGAAGAATATCAAACCAGTGAGCCCAGAAAGTCTTGAACTTTTCTTCAATTGTTAAACCGCTACGGCATTCTAGACACTATTCAGCAAGACCCACATTTTCAATACTAATTAAGTGTATGAATAACTTATCAGATTTCATGAAGAATCAAAGAATTCAATTAACTAATAGAATCTCTTTCATATTCTATATTAGCACAAATATCCCATTAAGACATTTGTTCTTTTTCCTGAGAGAAGCATAAGTTAAAGAACCATAAGAAAAAAAATGATTCAATTGAACTTATACCTCATATTCGAAGTTGGGCTTTTGGGAACAGAGGAAGAAAATCTGCATCCACAACAGAGTGACGAGAAATTGAAAAGAAAGGATTCAATCGAGCAAGGAACAAAATATCGTACCGCATCCCACGATAACTCTCGATATCTTTTGATTTAGCGAAAGTTACCGAAACGAAACGAAGGAGGAATTGTGAAGAAATGAAGGGAAATGGCAACTCTGCAAACCCTCGCACGATGGAGGAAGAAGACGACAACGGAAGTAATGTCGTAACACTGTGTTTCCTATTCTTCTAAAGTTTAAACGCATCCTTGCATTGCCGTATTGCACTAGTTTTTTTTTTTTCTTTTTTCTTTTGCCAAATTTGCTCCAAGTGTTTAATTTATTATTATTATTTTTATCTCAATAACTTTTAGCAATAGGATTTTCATATTTTTATCAACCATATCTTAGATTTAATTTTTTTAAAATAATATCATTTATTTATTAAAATCAATATTTTTTTAAATATTTATTCAATATTTAAAACGAGATCAAACAAACTCTGAGATTTTATTTCCAAATTTGAATTTAGGTAAATTTTAATATATTTTATGTTGTTTACTTTAAAAATCACTCAGACATAGTTAAAGCATAAGAAACTTTTAGGAGATATAAGTACCTTTTAAGAAAAGGCTTAATTACATTTATATTTCTTTGATTTTATTAAAAATTTAATTTTGGTCCTCTAATTAAATTTATAAAAATGTTATCTTTGTAATTTTTAAATTGATGCAACTAAATTTCTATGTCATATTTGATGTTAATGACATACTTTTTCTTTATTACAAAAGAGGTCTAAGATTTTATGAAAAATGATAGGCTAAAATGTAGACAAGGTAATTTAATTGAAATTCCTTAACAAAATTAATCAGTTCCCAGAAAGACTTGATATCACTTAAGACAGACGATGTCATACTTATTTTGTTGAAGTTATATTATGTTATGTCGACCATATTCACATCAATAAAATCAATTAAAAATATCATATAATTAAATTTATAATACATTAACAAAAGGCATTGTCATGCTAGTACATAATGATATACGTACCAAGTTAATATGAGGATTTAATTGTACCAATTTTTTTAAAAGAAATTGGTATATAAAAGTAAGAGAACGGAGATGTTCCATTCTAAAGTTAGAATATATTATAAGCCTTAATAATGATTTAGAGTGATACTTATAGATGAATTACCAATAATTAAAGAATTGTAGATAAGAATCAAACTCAAAATCTTTATGTTTTATAGGGATAACATTACAACAATTTATGAGAGAGATTAAATTTAATAAATTAAGGAGACCAAAACTGTAATTAAGTCTCGAGGAAAGCATGCCTGTAACTTAATTAAATTTAAATTAATAACTAAACTCAACTTTCATTGACATGAAAGTTGGTCTAAAAATATATTTGCTGTAAAAAAAAAAGTTGATAAGCTCTAATTTGGTCAAATTTATTTTAAACAAAAATAATTGATAATTTTTATATTAAGAAATGTTCACGCGTCATTGGGTCAAATAATAAAATTTTGCTTAATAATTTTTTGTTATAGCTTGCTTTTTTGACTAATAAGAATTACATTGTAAATATTTCATACCACTTATAGTTATACTATACTATTTATATAAAATTACGTTTAATTATTCAAGTGACACATTTCTCTCTCTTAGTCATTGATATGTCGTCTAGTAAGTAAAATTATATATTTGATGTTTTCTTTAAGAATTTTCCAGCAATACACTTCTATTATTATTTTGTAATTAATACTCACAATTGACAGAATAATTATCTATATTCATCCCATAAAATAACCTAAATTTAAACTACAAAGGACAAAAAAGAAAAAAGAAACTCTTAAAAAATGCTTAGCTCCAAATTTGCGATAGATCAACCATAGATTTGTTGCAGATCTGGTTGACGGTTTGCCTTTGCTTTATTATTTTGTTTTCTACACGTTGAGTTGTAAATCTATGATGCTAATCATAATCTAGTATCTCTTGACTTTTGAATAAAGCATAAAAGATAATTTTAAAAGAAAACATCATATCTAATCCGAGACATTAGATCATCTAACAAAATAAAACCTCAATTTATTCAATGCTTAGATTAGAAAAATAATAATTTTATGAAAAGTTATTTAATGGTGTAAGTGTACAAGAATTATTTTTGGAGTAAGTGGATCCCCACCCTCTATATATATATATATATATATATATATATATATAAGTGGAAGATCTATTTACTTTAAGAGTAAGTTTTTGTATACTTATTCTATCTAATAACTTTTTATAAACTATGAATTTCATCAATCCAATCGGTGGATTGAAAGTTTTCATTAAATAGATCAAACCTATGAAGTTTTATAGAATTTTAAAATTAATTGATACTTAATTTAACTATTTTATTTTAACGTATAATATGCTTTTCAAAATATAAATAAATGTCGGCTATAAGATTAGATACCTATGCATGTCCAATTTATCTTAAATTTGGTATGCACAATTTTTATAATAATATTACATGATTCAACGGTTAGATTGATAAAATTATAATTTTATAAAAAGTTATTCAATGGTGTAAGTTTACAAGACTTACTCTTAGAGTAAGTGGATCCATACATATATATATATATATATATATATATATATATATATATATAAACTAAAGTAAGTATTGTGGTTGCCACCTAAAAAGATTCTTGTGTTTCTAATGTACATGTCTTCTTTTAGCATGCCATCTTTTTCTTTGAGATGCTAATCTCCTATAACTTGTTACTATAGTGATCTTTCCTTGTTTTCTTTTGATAGGAGAGAAAGAAGTTGAACATAGGCATAACAAAAATTTAAGTAAATTATTTTTTGTATAATCTATGCAATTTTGAATATTAATATTAATGTTATAGATAAATGTCTCTATATCAATAGCATAAATTGTTATTTTTATATAAAAAATTCTTTTAGTCTTTTTGTAAATTTGGTTTTAATTTTTGGTATATTTTCACTCATTCTTATAGTAATATTTAAAAATAAATTTAATTTCATGACCAAAATTTTTTGAAACGAAATAACACATCTATGTTGATACAATTTATAATAAAAAAAATAAACTGTTTGTAATTTTCTTTTAATTTTAAACTCATATTGCCCATTAGTAAGTTTCATTACTAGGGCTGTTAATTTGGGCCCTAAATTTTATGTTTATTTATTTTTGTCAGCCTGAGTTTGGCCCAATTAGATAAAAGAAGTTGGCCCGGCCGAGCCAACTCATTCTATGTAATTTGGTCCGACCCACGATAAGTTTTAAGTGAGCCAATATTTTTTAGGCCATTTTTATTGGACTGACTTTGTTTGACTGGTAAATTCATAATAATTTTTTTAAAAAAGATTTTATGTAAAAGTTTAATCTTATTTGTCTTTATGAAGATACCACTATAAGTTAATATTTGCAAATAATTGTAAAAATATTTGTAATTTTATAAATAATTAAATACTAATATAATTCAAATACTACATAAACAAATATTTAATTACAGAGGAAAGGGCTAACAAATTAAAACCATGTATGTGGCTAATCACACATAATGTGAACTGTAATCGGATCAACCGAGTTGTGGACCATCGATAATCGATTGAACTAACAATCTTGAACTTGGTTACGAAGTGCCTTAGTCCACAGTACAGAAGCATGTGCTTTAGAAGGGGCAGTTTGAAGGAGTTTAAAGGAGGATAGATGATAACTTAAGAATATAACCATTGTGGCCTTGCAAAACAATTTCTTCAGATAATTGATGGATTTGTGCTCTATGAATAGAGGAGAGAACGAAGGAAAAAAGTACTTTTGTCAAATCAATCAACCAACCTCTTTCTTGAAAACCGAGTCTTGAGAAGCATTTCTCAAACTCAGAACCAGTCATTGGATATCCAAATTATGATATTTTTTGTTAACAGTCGTGTTTCTTATTATTCGACTAAGGTTTTTTTTATTATTGTACGTTAAGAATTTTTTTAAGAGTACACTATTGATATCAACTTAATTAGTATATTCAGATTAATTAATTAATTTCCTTAAGTAATTGTCCAAAATTTAGTTATTGTCAGTTTTGTTTGATTGCCCTGAGACTAGAGAAAAGAAAGATGGGTTAGGCCCCTTCAACAAGAATATATATAGTTTTTCATTTTTATGTTTTTAATTTTAATTTTCTAATTTTGTTTTCTTAGAAAATTACATTTAGTTATTGAGCCTAATCTACTTCCGACCGGCCTCATCTAACTTGAAATCGAACATGGTCAAATGTGCTCAAATCCAAGGTCTACCTCGGGTTGGGATTAGCCCTTAAAATTTGACCCGATAAAAATCTCATACAAAGATCAGGTGAAACTAGGCTAATTAACAACTCATAAAATTAGTGTTAAAATGTACCAAAAAAAAATTAGTGTTAAAAAATTCGAGCCAAACCAAATAAATTGGTTATACTGAACCAAACTTGTTGTTTAGTTTGGCTTATTTACCATATGGTTTGATTCAAAATTTTGGAAGTAAACTGAATTAATGTTGTTTACTTGTTATTTTATTTTTATTATTGGATTGTGTATTCGATTTTATTGTTACTTGAAAAAACTAATACTATTGAATAATAATGAAGTTTGAAAATCGGTTATATATATATATATTATACTACTATTTTTTTTTATTATTACTAGATAATAATTTTTAAATTTATTAAGTCAAATATTGAATATATAAGTAAGATTTGTAACCCTAATGAACTATGATTTTAAATTAAATCAAAATATATATTATAGTGCGATTTAGTTTTTAAAATTTATAAACTACAAAATATGAATTAAAAAGTTGAATTATGAAACTGACACATACATAAACCCTAATGGCGACTTTTCAACAATCACTTGCAGGCTTAGGGAACATGTTACTAGCTGATAGTACGAGTGTTGTGTTTGTTAGAGAGTAGTCTAATTTGTTTCTCCTTTTCTGATGTAACAAAAAAAAAAAACCTGCAAAATCGTTATCACAATTCACAACCCAGCTAACAGAGAAGACAAATCACAATTCAAATTAATTATGTTCTAGGGGAGGTCATATACTGCTAGAAAGAACATACTGAAAAACCATCAAATTCGAAGTAGAAATCAGGCACTCCATCATCTGGCAGAAGTAGCAAGGATTCATCTCTTCTCCCGTCATGAAGTTGACAATAGCAATTTCTCTCACGCGGGTTCCTCTCTCTCACACTGAGATCAGAGTCACCTCTCGCACCCCCCACACATTTTAACCTTTATTATTTTCAACTTTTTCTTTATTTTTCTTTTTTGATTGGTCAGTTGTGACTTGTGAGGCTCATTTAACATATTTTATTGACCACTAAATCAATAAATATTTTTTTTATTTGCAATTCAGGGATGTAAATTTTTATTAAAAGTATCTTATAGTTAAAGTAAAATTAACGCTTGAGTGTTAATTAGTCCATGATAAATATGGAGACACCTAGTAATTTTACAAAAATAAAATAAAATCAAACATTACTTTTTTTTTTGTTCCACGGGTTCCATTAGGATTTTTGAACAAGCTACAAAGAACTCAAATTAATAAAATAAAATAAAATATTGAAACATTGAGAATTAGTCGTCAAAAGAATTATGGCCCCAAGAAAAAAGTTTAATGCATTAGCAGGCAAATCACTAGAGGCTGTCCCAGCTATGTTGCAAACGGACAAGAAGGTGGACTTGGATTTGGAATCAATATGAAGAATAGAATTTTATTCAAACAACAGCCGGCATTTTGGGCCATAGAATGCTCTTATTAGATCAAATCATCAATCCGCCTAGCACGGCATTTCCACTTTGTAATTAGTGCAAGACCGAAGAATCCTCTATCTATATCATGACGTGCACTTATAGATAACAATATTTCCTTTTCTTTCTAATGACAGAGATATATATATTGCTCTGATTTTTCTTTGAAAAATTCTTTCTTTTTTGTCTTATTTATCAACGTGATTGGGATTGGATAGTTCAATGCCAGTGTGGAGTACTCATGTTGAAGAAATCTTGAGAGATCATCGGACGACAGACTCGATGAATCTAGCAAAACACACAACTCTTTCAAAGTGTGGAATATTAATTTTTCCTACTAAATAAGGAAAGAAAAATTGCTAAAAAAATTATAGGAGGTGGTTGTTATTTAATTTTTCTTAGTGGTTACACCGAATATTAATGGGCTTGTATCTACTAAAGTATATGTCGAAAGAGTTGTGCACTCCCACATTAAAATATGTGTAGACAAAACTGTAAAAAAGAGTCATAATTCTCTGGTTTAGTCATGTTTAAGGAAGACATAACTTTATAAACAATTGTGATCTTATGAACTAATATATCTTATGGCTCATTGGGATATACCTTTTCAATGTTAATAAATACTCATCAACAAACTTATAACTCAATTAATATTAGTTTCAGTCTTTGATAATAGAATGTGTTAATGATGTGGAAGGTTTAATTCTCCATCAGACCATTTATCCCCCTCACATATTCAAATACTTGCACTTTTAATGTATCAAAAAAATATATTTATAAATACTCTTAGTCACAAATACAGTGCAATTTATTCTATTCTTGCCTCTTCCTTACTCTCATATGATCTTATGTCATCTGATAATAATTTAAGGATAAACTCAGATTACAAAAAAATTTAATTTTCAGTGACTACTTTGTTGTGTTGATTAAAAAAATCTGCCGTTGAAAGTGGTCCTTCTGTTTGACGACTTTAAGAGGTTGTCACTAAATTTTAGTTATTTTTTACTTTGAATGATTTTGCGGATACTAAATGTTGTCACAATATACTTATCGTTTAGGGTATGTTTGAGATTGAGCAATTTGTATGAGAAGGGAGGGAATGAATTTTTTATTTTTAAATTGAGAAAATTATAAAATATTTATAAAAATGAATAAAAAATTATTAAAAAATTACATGATAATTTTTTATTTTAAAAAATTCTCAAATAAAAAATATTTATTTAAAATAAAAAATTATCCTTCATCTCCCTTCTCTTCCCAATCCATCAATCCAAATATACCCTTAATGACGACTTTTATACTTTAAGTGACTACTATTTTTTCTTTTTCATTTTTTTTCTATTATAATTAAGGAAAGTCTAAGATCAGGTATAACAAGGGAGATGGTAAGATAAAGTACAGTGAAAACAACCTAAATGAAATATGACCCCAAAATCAAGTATTCCTTAAAATAAATTGCTGCCACATAATCTAATGTTATTTAGCTTCTCTTTTTCATTTATCAGGTACCGTCAGTGAATAAATTCCTTTGTAGAAGAAGGTTCTATACTCATTCTCTCTCCCTCTATATATTTGTTTTCAGCCGAATTCATCAAACATGAACTGCCCACTTTAGCTGCGTTTGTTGTGTAAGAAAATGTCCGCGAAAAACAAAGGGAAAATTAATTACACAAACGAGTAGATGGGGTTAGCGTAGATCTACATTATTACGAGGCTCATGAACAGTACGTTGTCGCTACACGTACGTATTAATTAAAGTTATCTCACACGTTTACTTTGAGTCGTCCCTTTGACTGAGATAGTGGGATCTAACGGAGCTACGTGACTATACAATGAAGAAAAAAGCACTCATTCATGTGTTCCTTGCGAATTTTCCACTGTTTCTTCCTCTGCATGGCTATTGAGAAGAAAATTTGCATATATATATATATATATATATATATATATATTATCAATAGCACTGCCTTTCAAATTCTAACAATATCTGAAGAAATAACACAACTCTTTTAGCTTAATTTGGATCTCCTAAATGAATTGATTATTAAGTTCAGCTTCTGTAAAAGATCGATAGCCCCTTGAAGTTATTAGTTAGATTATTATTTTTTAAATTGTTGGAGATTATGCTAAAATATATGTTATGATTGTCATTTTTTTTAAAAAAATATTTCAAGTGCTCAGACTTGTGTTTCTCTCGACCAGTCCAAAGTGATTAGTGAAATACTTGTTGCAAAATATTTTCACATCTTTCAATCCTTGTTTCCAGAAAGTTAGGTGGGAAAGTAATGATGGTGGAGTAATGTTTATGGGAGGTGTTAAAAAGGAAGAAAAATCTGTCCAAGAATTTGTTTTATATAATTTGAACACAATTAATGACAACAATCAATAACATATTTTTGTATCGTCATGGTCAAACAATTTGGAATATGATAATGGTGCTTAATTCAGGCCTATAATGTGAAACGTATGTATAATATTCTGTTCATCAAAATTATTAACAGGAATATGATCTTCTCTATATGGTTGCAACTTGACCATGTGATCAGATCCAGGGGTACTAAGAATAAGTATCCCTTTGTTTTTGCAAATGATTGATTCCCATTCCCCCCAATTTTATAAAGCATTCAATATCTCTTTTAATTAGGGATAGGACCTTACCTCAGGATGCTCAATCCCATATCTCTTTTGAACCGCAAAGAATATATGTAGGATATATTGCCCCTCCCCCTACATTACATGTACTATACCCTACAATTCCCTATGCTTTTAATTTTGGATATGTTTTCTTCAAAACTTTTTCCGTTTTTCTTCCTTTGACCGCCGAACGGTTACTTAGAATGTGGAACACACTGCTATAAATTTATATTTCCCATTTAGACTCTATGACCCATGACCAATCGATCAGCAAACTTTCTCTCTCTAAAATTGAAAGAAAATATATAATTTAGCCGCATTCTCTTACCACTTATCAAACTCTCCTCCATCCTGAATCCAGCTTTCTTTCACACTTTTCCTTCATAGATATAAAACTTGTCTTTTTTTCTTTGAGTTCTGTAAACTAGCTTGGTTTTAATTTCATTTTCATGGATGAAATTGAAGTTCCTCATTATTTCATCTGCCCAATATCCCTCCAAATCATGAAAGATCCTGTGACTGCTATAACAGGCATCACATACGACCGAGATAGCATTGAGCACTGGTTATTCTCCAACAAGAACAGCTCCTGCCCGGTCACCAAACAGCCTCTCCCAAGAGATTCTGACTTAACTCCTAATCACACCCTTCGCCGCTTGATCCAAGCTTGGTGCACCCAGAATGCCTCACTTGGCATTGATCGGATTCCCACCCCTAAGCCACCACTTAACAAGGTTCAAGTCCTCAAGCTCCTCAAAGACCTCACGGACCCCAAGCTGCAGCTCAAAAGTCTCAGGAAATTGGAATTGCTTGCTGCCGAGAACGAGAGGAATAGGAAGTATTTGCTAGAGGCTGGTGTGCCAAAGGCCATGATCATGTTCATATTGTCTTGTTTTAGAAAAGGCCAAATTGATGAGGGTCTTGAAGAAGCTCTAAGTTTTCTGCAATTTGTAAAGGTTCCTGTAGAGGAAGTAAAGCTGCTTCTAGCTGAAAATGATCAAATATTGGATTCTATAACGTGGATTTTAGGCTGTCAAGTGGAAAATTCTGTTGCTGTGAAATCCCATGCAGTTTTAGTGCTCAAAACAATCATCCAGAAGGGTGGCTCTAGTGTTCTAGAGAGACTGAAACCTGAATTCTTTGAAAAGATTGTGAGGATTTTACGATATGGGATTACCCTTCAAGGGATGAGTGCTGCTCTGCACGTCTTGCTAGCTGCTTGTCCTTGGGCACGAAATCGGATCATGATGGTGGAAGCTGGTGCGGTTTTTGAACTCATTGAGATTGAATTGGGGACACCTGAGAAGAGAATCACAGAGCTCACACTGGCTATACTATTTCATCTGTGTTCTTGTGCTAATGGTAGAGCTCAGTTTCTGAGTCACAAAGGCGCCATTGCCATTTTGACGGAGCGAATCTTGACGGTTTCGCGGGGAGTGGATGACAGAGCCATATTTGTTCTCTCATTGATATCTAAGTACTCTGGCACACATATGGTGCTTCAGGAGATGTTGAAGGTTGGAACTATGTCAAAGCTTTGCACGGTCCTTCAAACCGATCATGCCACGTATCTAAAAGACAAAGCAAGTGAAATACTGAAGTCTCACTCTGAGGTTTGGAAGAAATCTCCTTGCTTTCTTGATCGGTCTTTTTATGCAAGCTTGCATAGTTGAAATGCAATGGCATCTTCATAACTTCGCTCTTTCCAGTCTCATATTTTTATTGTACGTCAATATCTTCAAGAAGCAATTGAAAATAGTTTTCTTTAATTTTGTCTGTGTTTTGGTATATATTATTACTCAAACGTTATACAGTTTAGCACTATTATATTTATACACTTTTTTTACACCACTTTCCCTGCGTAGAGATTGAACCAAATCTCGTGCATGAATTGTATTGGTGTAAATCTTATACCAAAAAAAGGTGTGCAACTATCATTATTTCCATCTAATTTATTATGTAAACATAAGGTTCAACCTTAACTGATTTAATGAAAGGTAAAGAAAAGAGGAGACATCATTAGCAATAGAAAGCACTACATACTTCTTAATTAGCTCTCGAATAAAGATATGGTCAAGGACTCAAGGCTAAGTAGATAATTTACCTAAGTTATCTCCTTTTGGCAAAGTAATATATATTTCTTATTGAGTTGGGTTGTGGTTTGGACACTAACCGTTCAAAGGCCTTATCTGTGAAAGCAACAAATTCCATAAATAGAAGTGAAATTTACGAACAGAACCAAATAAGCTGATTAAGAACAAAAACCACCTTGAAGGGAGGACTACGACCCCAAACTACAAAGGCAAACGGTAGCACAGAAACAAGACTGAAAAATAGAGAGACAACAGAACAAAAGAAACCTTCACAGAATGACCAGTGGAAAAGCTGAAGGCCTGAAGTTGAAATACTGGAGCTGGCACCACCGTGAACAACGGGGTGAGCTGACTTCACTGGATGAATTTCATGTTTCAAGTTTGAACGGTTAAAGTTACTTACAAGGTACAAGCTCTATCACTTTCATTCTTCTTTAATTAATCATTAAATTTGCAACTATGTTCAATCATACAAGTGATTGAACAATTATTTGGGTTTAATAGAAAAAGGATTAAGTGAAAACATGATCATGATATATAACCAACTTGCATAAAATCTCCCTGACATAATAATCTTACTGCTTTATATATAAAAAAAATGGAAAAATAGGCATTACCATTTCTCTCTCATATTATTTTACATAGGAAAAAAATTAAGTTATATGAAGCAAATAATTAAAATTTAAGCTTGTTCAAGATATATGGTAACTTGCATTTTATTACACTATATATATGACTTTCAATACTTCGGTTGAATTTCAACAACGTATGTATATCCCATCATCTTTGATGTTGAATAGTTGCATACATGTTTTGAAAAAAAAGTGATTCAAGGTTCAATAATTTTAACGTGGTCAAGATACATGCATATAGATAATAGAGTTAAGAGATCTATCTATTCAATAGCCTCTTTTTTTAAATAAAATAAATAAATTTTATAGAATATATTTTCATTAATTTGAATCATAAAAACATATCACGTTGACTATGATCCATTGATTAATTCTTGGTAAGCTGAAAAGTATAATTAAGTGCAAATTTTTGGGTAACTATCTTTGCCGATGCTTCATGCACTAATTTCTTGCCTCGTAATATACTACTATTGATGTTTTTTGGTTCTTTGTTTTCTGGACGCAAAAAAAAAAAAGGTTTAGAATGATTTAAATTAAAATCAGTTTTGTGAACTCTATGAATTTGAATTGGTTTCAAATAATTTTGTTTTATCTAAAATTGTGCTTTGAAATAGTTTAATATTGATTTTTTTTTCCTTGATCAATATTTAGCGTTGGATTCAAAGGGGCCCCTAAATTAGTTCTTCACGCATCTATAAGCAAAAATGTTTTTAGGGTTGGACTCAAGTGGCCCCTATATTAGTTCCCAATTTAATTGATTGAAGTGGCCATTTCAATCCCATTTTTGGAAGACTCATTTTGAAATTTGATAAAAAAAAAAATACCAAATCAATTAAATTGACTTGACTACCTTTGGTGGGTAAATCTGATCAACTTTGCTATGACTATAAAATTTAAATTTGAGAATTTCATCGCCTTCTAGAGAGAAAGATATTGCAGTCAATTTGGTGCCTATGCAAAGGAAAACCTTATTGCATCAATATCCAATCTTGAGGGTGAGTTTGTACATTGTTTTCCTATTTTTTTTTTTTTGGTGGTATACTTTATACTTTAATTTGGAGGTGCAAACATTTGGGGAGTGAGGGATAGGTGGCTGAGTGAAGGATTGAACCTTTGACATAATCATCACACTTTAATCTTAAAGATTGAAACTCATACTAATTAAGTTACAAAATCATTGGTGATATTTTTTTTAAAAATTTTATAAGTACTATTTGGAATTAATTCAGATAATTAAAAGTAAATTTATGTGGCTATGAGAAACAACTTTAGAATTTATTTTATAAAGTCTTTGATCATATCTCCTCTCCATGATCAAGAGCGAACAAAAAAAGAAAGAATAGAAGATATGGAATTTGAGAATGTATTTTCGTTAATTAATTCAATTTCAAGAAACAATTGTCTTTTTCTTTCCTTTTTGTCTCATGATTTTTATTAAAATAAAATAAAAGGGATTTTTTTTGTCTTAACCAAAAACAAATTTGTCATTTTTTTTTAATTTTCCGAATTCATTTTAATCTTTGGTTTACGTAATTTCCTCATGGATGGAATAGCTTAAAGAATAGGTAAGCTCTTTCAAGTCCATGGGTGGTGAAGTTCTATCTCTGGGTCCAGTTTTAAGGACCCTATCACCAAAATAAAAAGGTTTTGGAGTTTTGGTGATCTAACCAATATTTTAAGAATCGAACTAAAAATTGAACCGAAATTTTCTGGTCATGATTCTATTGGTTCAATCAATAAAATCGATGGTCAAATTAGATAATAATAATAATAATAATAATAATAATAATAATAATAATCACATAAATTATTTTTATAAATATAAAAATTTCCTTCCATTAAGAAGTTAATTTCAATTATCTTAATTTATTACTTCTTTACAAAGTTGAAAGATACAATAAAAATAAAGAAGATGGGCCCATGAAAGACCTTGGTAGTGTGAACATCATATTTTGTCCGGGTCACATAAAAATTTGTAAAATAATTTAACTAGCCAATTAATTCCAAAATAAAAAAATAAGAGTAAACACTCATTTTAGTCCCTTAAAGATACAAGTGATATCAGTTTAATCATCTAATAATTGTGTGGCATCAAATTGGTCCTTTTAGATGACAATTTTATATAATTGAATGACCAATTTGATGTCAAAAAAACATTGAAGGACCAATTTGATGTCAAAAATTAACATTACAGGACCAATTTATTGTCACAAATTATTGAAGGACTAAACTGATGTCACTTGTATCTTTAGAAGACCAAAATAAATGTTTTCTCAAAAAAGAAAAAAATATAATATGAAATAAAAATACAAAACAATAATAAAAAAAAGAATTAAAAACTCACTCTCACCTAGCCCAATCCCCCAATTCCCCCAAACCCCTTGAATTTACCCAAACCCATCTCTTCACCTAACCTAAAACCCACTTTAACTTTAAGCCCGACCCCAAATCTCACCCTTTGGCCCATCTCCAACATTAGGCCCAAGTCAAAAATTCATTCCAATCCAGCCCTCACCAACATCATCATCATCACCTCCTTTCTCCCTATCTGAAGCCCTAACATTTTCTTTGTTGCGCCTCTCCCCTGCCCCACACCACCCTTGGTATGCCCTCAAACCATGTTCACCCCGCACCACGTCCTCTTGCGACACCGTCCCTGCTCCACTCCCTTTGCTCTATTGCCCCTCCACTATGCCCTCTACATCACCGCGCCTCTCACTCCCTGTTCCACCCCTCTGCTGCACGCTGCCAAGTACGAAGAAGACTGACCAAGCCTGCACCACGTGCTCTGCAACTCGCCCTCCGCTCGACTCCCCACTATGCTAAAGCCACAGATCGCTCCTGTTCCACCCACGTTCTTCCCAATTCCCCACGCGCAACCCCTGGCACTTGTTTTCCACTAGCAGCAGCACCTGTCAGATAACCAATAATGCCTCCACTCCTGTACAAGGTCTTTGAGGGGTGGCTTTTCCCCTCTGCACCTGCCCAACAAAGGTTGCTTTTTGGTCATCGTCGTACAAGCAAGATGACGAGCTCCCCAAGCTCTGTAGATCACGCACGGATGAGAGAGTCGAACCTTTTATCTTTTATTGGTTTTGTTGTTTTAGAGGAACCTCCCTCTATAAAGAGGGGGTTCTTTTCGATTTTTGGGGGGATTTGATTTTTTTGAACAACCGGGAGAGTTTTGGTTTTTAGGTGTTCACTGTTTAAGAGAGAGAGCCGAGAGAGTGGAGGTCTTGGAGACAAAGGGTGATTGTGAATAACAACAGGGCAATCCCGATTGGTGATCAAAGGAACAACTTTCTGTATCTTGCGAAAAGTCCTTTCGGTAACTCTTAGAACCCATTCCCCATTTCTTTCACATTCGATTTGAACCATGGTGAATATGTGTAAATAGAATTTTAGTTTAAAGATTGAGTGGGATTTAATTGTCATCTTTGATTGGTAATAATTTGTAGAGTTGTTGAAGCCTGGAAACATGATGTTATGATACTCTGTTTGTTTGATTTCGTGACTTGGACATGTGTGATCGTGGATAATCTGATTGGTGAAGTTTTGTGTTATGAGGTTGTTTTGATGTCAGGATTCTTACTTTGGTCTCCTTTGGGTTTGTGTACATGGTTAAAGTGAGCTTTGTGTCATTTTCCATTTGTTAACCAATGTTTTCTTCATACTAGTTGATAAGAGGTTGTTGAGACCCCGTCAAATAATAATAATTACCGGTTCGCAAACTAATTTGTAGTATAGAGCATGAACCGAATCGTCTCTCAAGGATCCAAAAAGAACAAAGATTTAATCAAATCAAGATAATTAAAATGAGGGGTTTTGTTGTTGATTAACAATATTGATAAAAGTATAAGAATTAAAGTTGAAAACAAATCTAAAGAAACAACCAATCCAAGGAAATTTACCGATCTTGAGTTTAACTCATCATTGATCACAAGGAATTCACTTAATTGTTAATCGTGTTCTTGGCCTTAGATCATATCAAGACGCCTCAACATGATCCAAGAATCCTCTACTAGATAAGCATCTAGGATTTAATTAACCAAGGTTAGATAAAGTAAGCACCATCCAAACATAGATTAACTTAAGATCGGGGATTTAACCAAGCTAAACAATCTATCAAAAAGCTTTAATAAATTGTTTATTCTATGTGATCCTCTTGAATACATGATAATAAAGCTATTATCACATAAACATCCAAATCAAATTAAGCAATTCAATCTAGATCAAAATTAAAAGAGGAAGAAGAGAAACTTGAATAACAATTAAGCAATATGAACAAGTAAAACAAGATCTCCAAATTAAACATCAAGATGGCTAATCCCTTAGATTGATTATGAGAGCCTAGCCTTCCATGGATGGGAAGGAAGAACTCAGAAATAAAAGAACAAAAACGAAATTCTAAAGAGAATGGAGAAGAAGAGAAAGAAAACTCTAACAAATACTCAAACTTTCTTCAAACTTACTTCAAAATTGAATTTATGATAATACAAAGAGATTGGCTCTATTTATACTAATCCTAGAAGCTAATTTGTACATGTACATAATCTGAATACAAGCTATAAAAACAAGGAAATTGTCAAATATGGAAGCTTGATGCATGGTAGGTGGGTTGGTGCATGGTAGGTGGGTTGGTGTATGGTTGGTGGCTTTTAGTCAACAACTCTTATCCGATTTCTGGCTTCAAATTCATCACCTAGACGGTGTATTTTGGCTTGGATGTCTCATGAAAGTTGTAGCCAGTTGTCTCCTTGAAAATCTCCAATTTGAATCATGTCATTTGGACTTTTAGAACTCCAGAAATGCCAAAAACACTGCACCTACCTCAAGTTAGGTTGGAAGAACATGTTTCCAAATTCAGACCAACTTGTAGCTTCAGAAGCATGCCTAAAACGACATCTATTGACAAAATGGTCTTCAGTGAAGTTGGAGATATGGGTCTTATCTTTCAAATGACCAAGTTTCAGCCCAAGAGGAGGCCTATAACCCACTATATAGTCCAATATGTGCATACTGCCCAGATGGTTCCGTGACAGCAAACTCACTCTGTATGGCAAGGCTATTTTGGGCCCTTAGAAGTCCGATCCAGCTCTTGAGTTCTCATGAAACTTGTAGATCCTTGTCTTAGCTTTCCAAAGACACCAAGATCACTTCAATTGGATCACCGAGTCCCAAGTTATGACCTAACCAAGGAAGAAAGGTCAAAATGCATCAAAATCCAAAAATTATTCACAATTTGCATTAAAGCCCAATGAAGTACAACAACATTAAACTCATCTAAAATACTAATATTGGGCATAATAAACATCTAATAAAGCCTAATAAAAAGCTAACATAAGTGTCTCAAATTGATTGATCACTAGTATCACTTGTTGATTATGTTGTTATGCTTTGAAATCTGATTTTAGTGTGGCATGGGCATTGATAAGGAAATCTTATAAAGGCATGATAAAAGAATTTAAACTGATTTAGATTCAAGGGATTTTTGGTTAATAATTTTGACTTTGAAAATGTTAATGCTGGTGAGTTTGGATTTGTGATAAATGATGCAATGTAGTAAATATGTCTTGTTTGGGGGGTTTTAGCCTTGATTAAAGTTCAGATTCCCTGCTTGGGCCTTGCTTGCGAATCCATGTGTTTATTTGATTTTGGGGTCTATATATAATTGGTGGTAAGGCATGTTTCATTTGTCCAGATGATTCTCAGTTTCCCCATTACTAGATCGACTGAGCAGGCACCCACTTGTTGTTTATCACTTCAATTCGACCTCAACCCTTGACCACTACTCCAACCTATCACCCATTCCCTTAGGCCATTCCGACCAACCACTATTATCTCCAAACCATTTCCAAACTGATATGAGCCTTTTCCTGGATCTTAACCCCTAGATCTCCCAAACTCCACTGAGCAAACTCCCCACTTTTCCTTTATTACTTCACTGATGTGTGTGAAACAACATCATGTTTTTGTTCTTGTTTTGCATGCATTTTAAAGCATTTTAGGCAATTTAGTTTCCCTTTTTATGTGTTTTTCCTTTAGTTCGGATAACTGCAGCATTTGTGGTGTTGTTGTGTAGGATAAGTGCTAACTTGGCTCAAATATGGGTGAAAAACATGCATAATTGAAATTGGAGCTCTAAGGATTGCAAACTAGGACAAAAGGCTCATGGCAGAACCATCCACGGCCAGGCCACTAGAAAATGAAGAACAAAAATGAAATTCTAGAGAGAAGGGAGAAAACCATAGTTGCTGAAAAACTAAAAATTGTCTATTTGTTTTGCTGCTACCTCCCTCTATATATAACCCTAATTGTGGTTGTACCTCCTTAGAAACACATCAGACACAAACCTAGGTCAAATATGAATCCATAGGCCCAAGTTTCATGCTAATTGGAGGCCTAAAGCCCAAGTTATGCCTAGTTAAGTAGCTCAATCTCGTTAGCAACTCTTCTCTAACTTCCAGCTTAACTTTCATGCTCGAAACGATGTATTTTGGCTTGGAGGTCTTCATAATAATTGTACCTTTATGTCTCATATTTCATTTGGCCCTAGTTTGACATCCAATGGACTTCTACAACTCGAGATATGGACTGTAGACTGCGTAGAGGTCAGGCTGCTAAGATCATATAAACTCTCTGGCCCTATCTTCGACTTCAATTTAAATTGTCTTAACGTGCAATTCATCTCTCTATTTCTTCACGAAACTTGTAGATCTTTGTCTTATATTTCCAAAGACACCAAGATTACCTCAAATGGATCACTGAATCCCAAGTTATGGCCTAATCAAGGAGGAAAGGTCAAAATGCATCAAAATTTGAGAATTAATCACAATTTGCATTAAAGTTCAATGAGGCCCAACAACATAAAACTCATCTAATATACTAATATTGGGTACAATAAATATATAATAAAACCAAGTACAAAGCTAGCATAAGTGTCTCAAAATAATTGATCAAATTCCCCCACATTTGACTTGTTATTTGTCCTTAAACAAAAAACACTCTAATATTAAACTAAAAGAATAAAAACTAATTATACCTAATATAATCCACTTTCGTAGGAAATCACAATGATACTTAGCATGTGCCACAAGCTTTTAAACCCCTAGGTGTCCCTAGTGAACGAGTTATAGTCTCGTGAGGGTTTACAAGGATGATATCTACAAACATGTAATACTCTATTTAATCAATTTGACTAATTTTAAAATACAAGCATTGTATCAAATATAAACCATAATCAATAATTCAAATATGCTTAACAATGTATAGTTGAATCAAAGCAATTGAGAATAAAGTATACATATCATAATCATGATTTAATCAGAAATAGACACGTTCAAATTAAGTAAAATTCATCACAAGTGACACTCAAATCACACTAAGTGTTTATGTTAACTGTTTGCACTCAACTCAGTCAAATTATGAAAATATTTTACCATATGCTTGCACATGTATTGATTCTCCAATACTTAGATCAAATAAATTGTAAAAATCAAGAGGTCTTTCAAAAAGGTTATAATAGGACTATAAGGTGAGAGAGTTCAACAAGGAAAGGATCAAGATACCAAAAAAAAAAAAATTCTTACTTTAGTAGAGCATTAATTTCTTTTTCTAGGGTTAATAAACATATTGACCCTCTTTTCTTCATTCCATTCATACTCTACCACAAAATAACATACTTGTTCTTTCCTTTCTCATTTTCTCTTTTTTTTAAAAGATGATTCTTTGAATCTCTTTTAATTCTTACAACTCCTCGAATCTTTTCACAATTAACTACCACCTTTTTCTTCTTTCTTTAAGATTCCCCCACACTTATTCTTTTCAAACCAATTCAGTTTAAGCTCTTCCAATCCTAAGATAGGTTTAGAGAAACTTGTTTTACTTTAGAAGGTCATAAGGTTCTTTGGTTAGGTTACTCAAAAGAATAAGCTTATCAATATCTCAACATCTTTTTCAAGATATCAAAATCAAGTATGGCTCAAAGGGTTCAGTATGTGATAAAACAAACAAGGTTGGCTTTTTAAGCTCATGGTTAATCCTAATGCCTCTGTCATTTTCATGCAACATACAGACCAATGTAATATCAAATCGATTCAGTGCAAGTTCTAAAAAATAAATTCATAATTGACATCACTCATGAAAGAAACTAAACCAAGCGTAAGTATCAAACTTGAAAAAGCCAAAAACTCACAAAGGTATGAAACATTTACTTAATTCAAACATGTTTTCTTCTTAATATCCACAGTAATATATACATGTATATCACGAATTTTAAAAAATAATTCAACTATAAATAGTTTTGTATACTTTTATCATTAACTAAACTCAGATTCAGCACATGCTTGCATCAAAGTCAATTGAAAAGATCAAAATGAATTTTTTTTTCATATATATATATATATGTAAGAACAAAATGATTTTAGACCTATTATGAAATGCAAGTTAAGATGCGTTTCAAGAGCAAAACTACTCCTTACTCCGCCATCATACATCTAATAAGTTAGTAACAATAAAAATTAGCTTGTTAGTTTTTTTTTAAGTAAACTATATACATGGCAATGTCAACTATTCCTCCCCAACTAATACAAGACATTGTCCCTAATGTCAAAATAAAGATAGGTAAAGTATAGAAGATCTTACCAGAAAATTGCAAATCGAGCCTAAAATAAGAAAAATGACAAAAAACTAAAACTATAAGAGAAACAAAAATTCACAAGGACAAAGTCAAATTAAGTTTTTGCTTTTTGTTGCTGCTGTCTTTTTCCCAATTCAGTAGAGTTATTGCTGGATCACGTTGTGGTACAAATGCTTGTAGTTGATTGAGCAATTGTTCAGGGGTTGCAGTAGTTACAAGAATTTGACGTGTCGCTTGTGAGATGAATCTTTGTTCGACAGTATAATCAAGAAAACAAAACAAATTGCCATAAAAACTATTAACATTTAATATACTTATTGGTTTTTGGTGAAAGTTCAGCTGTGACTAGGATACAATTTGGAAGATCTCTTCCAAAGTTCCAAAACCACCCGGTAGGGTAATAAAGGCATCAGCATTTGCTATTATAATGTTCATGCGTTAGTGCATGCAAAATATCATTACTTCATCCCCTACTATTTATTCAGCAGGATTGCCTATAGCTAAAGGACTAGGAATGACACCAAGGACTTTGCCACCTCCTAAATGTGCACAAGTTGCTACAGAACCCATTAACCAAAGACAACTTCCTCTGTAAACTAAATGGGTTTCTGTCTCAGCTAGCATTCGACCAAGATTGTTTGCAATATTTACAAACTCTTCATCCTTTCTAGGATTAGATCCACAAAATACACAAACACTTTTGATCCGACGAATTGAAATTACTTCTATTTTGTTTTTAACTCTCACCTTATCAATGATCTGAAGAGAGCAAAGTGCAATATTTAAATAAATCAAAATTTAAGTGTAATAATTACACCTATAAAGGAGGGGTAGATCCGCGTATTAGGTAAGTTTGAAAATAAGTACAGAAATGATAATAACTATATGACAGGGATAAGGGACTAATATATATGTGTCAGAAGAAGTTTGAAAATATGCAATGCATATTTAAAAAAAATACGGCTAATTTTTTTTATTTATATTGTTTTTTTAGGAAGAAAAAAATTTAATAATAATACTTACAATATGTGTGATTGTGACTCATATTTTTCTCTGGTTTTACATCTAGCAATAACTTGAATACTCTTTATGGGTCGATGATAGGCGTCCCCTCCAATTTTCTTAAAAATTGGCAAACATAGTATTTTTGAGTCAGATTCCCGAGACTATAACGCTCATGTTCATCTTGGAATGTTACCCATAAATTGAGAAGTACTCTCTGCACATCACCACTAAGATGCGTCTCAAGAGTCAATAGAATGTTATCTAAAGACTTCTTATTCATGTCATCCTTAATGAAAAATTTTATCAGCTTCATTTATAGACAGCATTCCAATTGATCTGTATTTTATATTACAGGTCCATATGGCACATTTATAGCAGACTCGTAACCTTTTTACTCTTCTTTTCTTTGCATATAAACTTTTACATAGCCTTGGCATATATGAAACAAAAGCGTTAGAAAACTCACCTGTTAATCGAACTTTTGCTTCAATTAACCAGCGTATATCCGCAGGGATGCCTTTGTGCATAAACATCCTAAATCTTCCAAACATTGCACAATAAATATTATTTAAAGCATTGTGAGGGAGAGAAAGAAATCGCTTGTGGAAAATTAACTAGCCGATTATCCATTTAGAAAGAAAGAAAGAAAATAAAAAATATGAGTAAAATTTTATACATATTTCAATGTTTGTGGGTAACAGAAGGGACTGAAAAAATTCACAGAGTATCATTATCCGCCATTTAATCGGTGAAAAATAATCTGTCAATAAAAAACAAACAAAATTAGTACAGAAAAATCAATGTTTGAAAGATGATAGAGTTAGAAAACTTGGCTTGCCTCCCAAGAAGCTCTACTTTTAAAGTCTTCAGCCAGCATGATTGAAGATTTTTCACGATCGATGGGTCTTCCCTAATAATGCTTCAATCTCTGACCATTGACCTTAAACATAGCTTGAGTTTTCTCATCTTTGATTACAATTGCTCCAAATAAGGACACCTTGACCATCACAAATGGTCCTAACCATCTAGATCTAAGAGTCCCAAGAAATAATTTCAACCTCGAGTTGAAAAGTTAGACTTTTTGCCATGCCTTGAATTATCTCTTGACAATCTTCTTATCATGCCATGAAATGTAGGCTTATTTGGCCAAATAAGTTATCAATCATGGTAGAGGGCCTCCTGCAGTTGAACCTCCTCCACGAGGTTCTCTTGAGCTCCTTCATAAAAATTCTTGAGGCGATGACCATTGACTTTGAATACTTTGTTGGTGGCCTCACTCTTAATTTCCATTGCACCATGAGGAAAAATATTAATAACAATGAAAGGTCTAAACCACCTAAAATGAAGCTTACTGATCATAAGTTTGGTCTTCTCCTTATAGATTTGGGAGTTCTCATACGCCTCTAATCGAAGCTCCTCAAGTTCCAAAAGTCAGAGCTTCCTTTAGGATCCAACTTGACCCAAGTCAAGGTTACATTGCTTCACCGCCCAATAGGATTTATGCTCAATTTCCACCAGAAGGTGGCATGCTTTTCCAAAAACAATCCAGTATGGGGACATCCCTATCGATGTCTTGTAGGCAGTTCGGTAAGCCCACAGAGCATCCTTAAGTCTCAGACTCCAATCCTTCCTATTAGGCTGGACTGTCTTTTCAAGTATGTGCTTGATCTCTCAGTTAGAGACCTCGGCTTATCTGTTTGTCTGGGGCTGATTAGGTGTAGAAACCTTATGCAACATGTTGTACTTTCTCGTCAAAGCCTCCATGCTTCGGTTGCAAAAGTGTGAACGATGATCACTGATAATGGCCATTGAAATTTCAAACATACAGAAAATCTGTGATCTAACAAAGTCCACAACAACTTTGGAATCATCAGTCCGAGTGGCTTTTGCCTCCACCCATTTGGATACATAGTCAACAACCAACAAAATATAAATAAAACCAAAAGAAACAGGGAAATGGCCTATGAAATCAATACCCCTAACATCAAAGATCTCACAAGATAGCTGAGGCTGTTGAGGCATCTCATTCCTATGTGAAATTGTCCCTGTTCTCTGGCACTGTTCACAAGACTTACAAAACAGATATGCATCATGAAAAAGGGTAGGCCAATACAACCCAGAGTCTAAAACCTTCCTAGCTGTATGTTGGGAGCCAAAGTGTCCACCACATGCAAATGTATGACAAAAGCTAAGAATGGAATGAAACTTATGATCAGAGATACACCTCTTAATAATTTGGTCACTACAAATCCTCCACAAATAAGGATCATCCGATACATAGTACTTAAACTCACTTTTCAATTTCTCAGATTAAGCTCTAGTAAAACATGCAGGAAAAACACCAGCAACCAGGAAATTAACCATATATGCAAACCAAGGGAAGACATTCTTACCTTGTAATTGCAGAAGTTGCTCATCTGGGAAAGAGTCATATACATGGAAGGGATCTGAAGCATTCTCAATGTGGCTCAAATGATCTGCCACTAGGTTCTTTGCTCCACTCTTGTCACGGATCTCTATATGAAACTCCTAGAGCAGTAGCATTCACCTGATTAGTCGGGGGTTTGCCTCTGGCTTCTTCAAAAGGAACTTTAGAGCTGCATGATCAATAAACATAACAACCTTAGAACTAAGCAAATATGATCTAAACTTATCCAAAGCAAAAACAATGGCTAAAAGCTCTTTTTCAGTTGTGGTGTAGTTGGCCTGAGCAATATCCAGAGTTTTGGAAACATAATATATCACATGAGAAGCTCTCCCCACTTTCTGTGCCAAGACTGCTCTTATTGCATAATTAGAAGCATCACACATCAGCTCAAATGGCAATGTCCAGTCAGGTGGCTGGATGATAGGGGTACTGGTCAAGGCCCGCTTCAAGTGGTTGAAAGCTGCCTTTCACTTGTCATCAAAACTGAACACTACATCTTTCTGCAGTAAGTGGGAAAGTGGAAGGACAACTTGTTGAAATCTACAATGAAGCGCCTATAGAAACCTGCATGACCAAGAAAAGAACGCACTTCCCCCATGCATGTGGGGTAAGATAAACAAGTAATTACATCGATCTTAGCAGGATCTACCTCAATGCCCTTACTAGATATTACATGGCCTAAAATTATACCATGTTCTACCATAAAATGGCATTTCTTAAAATTTAGTACAAGGTTAGTCTCAATGCAGCACCCTAAATAAACTAGCTAAACACGAATCAAAAGAACAACCATAGACAGTGAAGTCATCCATAAGTACCTCCATGCATAATAAATCATTTTGAGACACTTCTGTTAGCTTTGTACTTAGCTTTATTGTATGTTTATTGTGCCCAATATTAGTATCTTAGCTTAGTTTTAGGTTGTTAGGCCTTATTGGGCTTTAATGCAAATTGTGATTAATTCTCAGATTTTGATGCATTTTGACATTTCATCATTGATTAGGCCATAACTTGGGATTCAGTGATCTTGGTGTCTGTGGAAAGCTAAGACAAAGATCTACAAGTTTCATGAAGAACTCAAGAGCTAGATCAAAATTCTAATGGTCCAAAATAGGCGCGAAAGTCAGAGTGGGCTTGCTATTGCTGGAATCTGAGTAGTGTACACATATTGAACCATATCGTTGGCTATAGGCCTCCTTTTGAGTTGAAACTGGTGCCATTGGAAAAAAGAGACAAAAAACCACAACGTTTATGAAAACTTCCAAGCCAAAATACGTAGTTTTGATCATACAAGTTAAGCTAGAAGTCAGAGAATAGTTGGTGAGGAGAAGCCACCAACCCACCAACTATGCATCTAGCCACCGTTATTGACAAACATTCATTTTTATCTTGCATTCCAGTTGTTTACAGCTTTTATCAACTGTAAATTGGCCTCTATGATTAGTATAAATAGGGCCAATCTCTCTTGTATTTGCATAAAAAAAATTTGAAGTAAGTTTGAGTATTTGTAAGAGTTGTCTTTTCCTCTATCTCTCACTTCTCTCTAGAATTTTGTTTTTGTTCTTCATTTCCTGAGTTCTTCCTTCCCATCCATGGAAGGCTAAACTCTTGTAATCAATCCAAGAGATTAACCATCTTGATGTTTAATTTGGAGATCTTGTTTTGATTATTCATGTTATTCAAGTTTCTCTTCTTCCTCTTTTGATTTTGATTTAGATTGAATTGCTTAATTTGATTTAGATGTTTATGTGATAATTGCTTTATTATCATGTATTCAAAGAAGATCACAAAGACTAAACAATATATCAAAGCTTTTTGATGGATTGTTTAGCTTGGTTAAATTTCGGATCTCAAGTTAATTTATGTTTGGATGGTACTTAATCTATCTAACCGTGGTTAATGAAATCCTAAAGGCTTATCTAGTAGAGAATTCTTGGATCATGTTGAGGCTTCTTGATGTGATCTAAGGCCAAGAACATGGTTAGCAATTAAGTGAATTCCTTATGATCAATGATGGATTAAACTCAAGATTGGTAAATTTCCTTGGATCATGTTGAGGCTTCTTGATGTGATCTAACCCCATTTTTAATTATCTTGATCTGATTGAATCTTTGTTTTTTGGATCCTTGAGAGACGATTCAGTTCATTCTCTATACTACAAATTAGTTTGTGAACTGGTAATTTTTATTATTTTGACGGGTCTCAACAAGCTCTTGTCAAATTTGGCGTCATTGCTAAGGATCCAAGGCAACTATTTGATCATTTCAATACCCCATCTAACTCTAACAATTGTGTTTGTTTTGGTTTTTGAAGTTTTTTCAAGTGGAATTCAGCTAAAATTAGGTAAAAGGCATTGTGTCAAGATTTTGGTTCGGTAAAGTATCTCTGATCAAGTTGAATTTTGGTAGACTAATGGAAAATGTTATTTTGAGAAAGGCTCACTTTTTGCATTGAAGTCACCAATATTTTAGGCAAATTTTATCATTTAAACCACTTTTCTAATTTTTTAAGATGTTTTATTATTCTGTTGGATAGCATTTTTGTGTAGATTTCACCTGTGGTGGTTCCATAATTTTTTTTTAATTCATTTGATATTGTTTTTAATTTTTTTGGAGTATCTATTTTAGGAATTTTTAGTGTTTTGTTATTATTGTGTTCCTATGAGCTGTATGTTGTATGTATAGGTCTGATCCTGATACCCTGCATTTATTTGATCCTGAAATTGATAGAACCTTTCATACACTTCTCAAAATTCATAGGACTGGTAGTAGCATTCATAGAACTAATCAAATAGCTTATGGAATTAGACTTGAACTTGGCATTGTACCTGAGCTTGTTATTGACTCTGCTAATTCTGTTGAGTCTGATTCTGTTAGTGCTTTAGTATCTGATACTGAGTCTACTGATTTTACTATGGCTGACAACAATAATAGAACTCTGAAAGAACTTGCTACCCCTGATGTTGCATATCAGCCTTTGCGCATCCAATATCCTGACCTTCATGTTGATTTTGAGCTTAAATCTAGATTAATACACTTGTTGCCCAAGTTTCATGGTCTTGCAGGTGAGGATCCATACAAGCATTTGAAGGAATTCCACATGGTCTGCTCAACCATGAAGCCTCATGGAATATCTGAGGATTACATCAAGTTGCGGGCATTTCCATTTTCACTGGATGGTGCAGCCAAAGACTGGTTATGTTACCTTCAACCAGCCTCTATCGCATCCTGGAATGACATGAAGATGCTGTTTCTTGAAAAATTCTTCCCTGCCTCAAGAGCTGCTGCAATCATAAAGGATATATGTGGCATAAGGCAGATGACTGGGGAGACTTTGCATGAATACTGGGTCAAAATGCTTTATGCGAGCTGTCCTCATCACCAAATCAGTGACCAATTACTGATTCAGTATTATTATGAAGGCTTGCTACCTATGGACAGAAGCATGGTTGATGCTGCTAGTGGAGGTGCCCTGGTTGACAAAATTCCTGCTGCTGTTAGGGCTTTAATTGCTAATATGGCTACCAACACCCAATAGTTTAGCACTAGGGTCATTACCTCAACCAGAGGAGTCAATGAGGTTCATGTTTCCCATGCTGACTAACAGAGGATGGAGCACCGAATTGATGAGTTAACCTCCTTGGTGAGGCAATTAGCCATGAGACAACATCAAACACCTGTGGCTGCAAGAGTTTGTAGCATATGTTCTAGTTCCTTTCATCCCACAGATTCGTGCCCCACATTGCAAGATGATTTTGAGTTTCAAGACCAATCTGTGGCTACAACTGGTATATTTCCTGGGAAGCCACAGTTCCATCAGCAGCAACAACAGAAATATAATCCATTCTCCAATACTTACAACCATGACTGGAAGGACCATCCCAATCTGAGATATGCGAATGCATCAAATCAGTAGCCACCAAACCAGTATAGATTACCATTCCAGCAGCAAGGTCCTGTAGCCACGAAGTCTGAGACCTCATTGGAGGATTTGGTGAAACAATTGGCTACCAATAACATCCAGTTTCAACAGAGAATTGAAACCACCATTCAGAACTTGGAGACTTAAATTGGTCAACTTGCCACATCTATTCATGAATTAAAATCACATGGTTCTAGCCAATTATCCTCTCAAACCACTCCAAACCCTAGAGGCAATGTCAATACTATAGTTTTGCGCAGTGATAAGCAAATCAACGGATCAGTGCAGCAGATAATTCCAGATTTTGCCCTTGACCCAGAAAAACAAAGTTCTGCAGAGAATTCAGATTTAGTAAATTCAAATTCTTCAGCAGCAAATGATCCTACAGCAGCCAAGCAGAAAACAAGATCAAACTAGAAGTTAACAGAAAATTCAGTGCAGCAGAAAAGTGAACATCTACATAAGTCAGTTTCCAACATTCCTCTTCCTTTTCCCAACCGAATAACACAGTCGAGGCATATGGTTGAGACTGCAGGAGGCCCTCTACCATGATTGATAACTACTTTGTCAAAAAAAAAATTTCAAACCACGTTTAAGGTCAATGATCAGAGATTGAATCATTATTAGGGAGGACCCATAGATCGTGAAAAATCTTCAATCACGTTGGTTAAAGACGTTAAAAGTAGCGCTTCTTGGGAGGCAACTCAAGTTTTCTAACTCTATCATCTTTCAAACTTTGATTTATTTGAAATCATAGAAATCGAGACAGAAAATCGGTGCCAAACAAAAAAATCTATCAAAGTTTGATTTTTCTGTCTCAATTTTGTTTGTTTTTCATTGACAGATTATTTTTCACCGGTTAAATGGCAGATAACGGTACTCCGTGAAAATCTTTTTTAGTCCATTCAGTTACCTACAAACACTAAAATCTGTATAAAATTTTACTCATTTTTTTCTCTTCTTCTTTTTTTTCCTTTGAAATGGATAATCAAGTTGTTAACCTCCGCAAGTGATTCCCTTCTCTAACTCAAAATGCTTTAACTAACATTTATTGTGCAAGGTTTGAAAGATTAAGGATGCTTATGCACAAAGGCATCCCTGCAGATATATGCTGGTTCATCAAAGCAAAGGTCCGAATAACAGGTGAATTTTCTGAAGCACTTGTTTCATATATCCTAATGCTAGGTAAAAGTTTATATGCAAAGAAAAGAAGAGTAAAAAGGTTACGAGTCTGCTATAAATGTGTAAGATGGACCTGTAACACAAAATGCAGATCAATTGGAATGGTGTCTATAAATTGACTTAATAAAATTCACTTCATTAAGGATGACATGAGTAAGGAGTCTTTAGATAACATTCTATTGACTCTTGAGACGGATCCTAGTGGAGATATGCAGAGAGTACTTCTCGATTTATGGCCAATATTCCAAGATGAATATGAGCGTTATAGTCTTGGGAATCTGACTAAAAAAGACTTTGTTTGTCAATTTTTAAGAAAATTGAATAGGAAGCCAACCATCGGCCCATAGAGAGCATTCAAGTCGTTACTGGACGCAAAACCAGAGGAAAATATTGCCACAATCACACCTACTGTAAGTATTATTATTAATTTTTTTATCTAAAAAAAACAAAAAACAAAAAACAAAACAAAACAAAACAAAACAAAACAAAACTAGCCGTATTTTTTTGACATATGCGTTGCATATTTTCAAACTTCTTCTGACTCATATTAATTAGTCATTTATCTCTGTCATATAGCTATTATCATTTCTGTGCTTATTTTCAAACTTATCTGACACACGGATCTACCTCTCCTTTATAGGTGTAATTATTACATTTGAGTTTTGATTTCTTTAAATAATGCACTTTTCTCTCTTCAGATCATTGATAAGGTGAGAGTACAAAAAAAATAGAAGTAACTTTAGTTCGTCAGATCAAAAGTGTTTGTGTCTTTTATGGATCTAATCCTGGAAAGGATAAAGAGTTTGTAAATATTGCAAACCATCTTGGTTGAGTGCTAGCTGAGAGATAAATCCATTTAGTTTATGGAGGAGGTAGTCTTGGGTTAATGGGTTGTGTAGCAATTGCTCCACATTTAGGTGGTGGCAAAGTCCTTGGTGTCAGTCCTAGTCCTTTAGCTATAGGCAGTCCCGCTGGAAAAACAGTAGGGGATGAAGTAATGGTATTTTACATGTACCAATGCATGAACATTATGATAGCAAATGCTGATGCCTTTATTACCCTACCTGGTGGTTTTGGAACTTTGGAAGAGATCTTCCAAATTGCATCCTGGTCACAGCAAAACTTTCACTAAAAACTCATAGGTATATTAAATGTTAATGGTTTGTATGACAATTTGTTTTGTTTTTTTATCATGCTGTGGAGCAAAGGTTCATCTCACAAGCGACACATCAAATTCTTGTAACTGTTGCAACCTCTGAACAATTGCTTGATCAACTACAAGAATTTGTACCACAACGTAATCCAGCAATGGCTTTACTGAATTGGGAAAAAGACAGCAGCAGCAGCAAAAAGCAAAAACTTAATTTGACTTTGTCCTTCTGAATTTTGTTTCTCTTATGGTTTTAGTTTTTTGTAATTTTTCTTATTTCAGGCTCGATTTATAGTTTTCTAGTAATATTTTCTACATTCTACCTATCTTTATTTTGACATTGGGAACAATGTCTTAAATTAGTTGGAGGGAGGGATAGTTGACATTAACATTGCCACATACATAGTTTAGTAAAAAAAATTTAAAAAAATTAAATTAAAAAAAAACTAACCTGCTAATCTTTATTGTTACTAACTTATTATATGTATGATGGCAGAGTAATGAGTAGTTTTGCTCTTGAGACGCATCTTAACTTGCATTTCATAGTGGGTCTTAAATCATTTTGTTCTTGCATATATATAAAAAAAATTGATCTTTTCAATTGATTTTGATACAAGTATGTGCTGAATCTGAGCTTAGTTAATTATAAAAGTATGCAAAACAGTTTATAGATGAATCATTTTTCAAAATTTGTGATATACATATATATATGACTGTGGATATTAGGAAGAAAGCATGTTTGAATTCAGTAAATGTTTCATACCCTTGTGAGTTTTTGGTTTTTCCAAGTTTGAAACTTACGTTTGGTTTATTTTCTTTTATGAGTGATGTCAATTATGAATTTATTTTCTAGAACTTGCATTGAATCGATTTGAGATTACATTGGTCTATATGTTGCATAAAAATGACAGAGGCATTTTTCTTGACTTAGCTACTTTGGTTAAATAAGCCTACCTTGCATTTATTCCATTGTTAACCCCCTATAAGCCTACTTGTCCATTCTTTGTTCTTAGCTCATTACAAGCCTTTAGTGAAAAATCATGTTTTACCTCACCTTTGGGAATAGGAGAGCATTTGTTTTCCTATTGGATGAGCTCTTTTTCTTGCAATGATTTAAGTGTGGGGGAATTGGTGTGCTTATGCAAAATGTTTGGTATAAAAAAAGCTAATTCTAAAAAAAAAAAAAAGAATAAAGCCAAAAAGTTGTAAAAGAAAAGAATAGAAAAAGGAAGGATTGTGTGAAGAGAATGTGCATTTTATGATTTTGGGTAAAATTTTATGACTTCTACTTGAGTTACTCCCCAATGCTCTTTTATTCTCTTTGGTTTTTAACTTACTATTATCCATATTGTTCCATTCCTTCACCTTATAACCCCAATACAACCTTTTTGAAAAACCTCTTGATTTTTGTAATTTATTTGATCTAAGTAGTGGAGAATTGATGTATATGCAAGCATATGGTAAAATACTTTCATAATTTGACTGAGTTGAGTGCAAACAGTTAACCTAAACACCTTGTGTTATTTGAGTGTTACTTGTGAGGAATTTTACTCAATTTGAACATGTCTATTTCTGATTAAAGCATGATTATGCTATGTATACTTTATTCTCAATTGGTTTGATTCAACTATACTTTGTTAAGCATATTTGAATTATTGATTATGGTTTATATTTGATACAATGCTTGTATTTAAAAATTAGTTGAATTGATTAAATAGAGTATTACATGTTTGTGGGTATCATCCTAGTAAACCCTCACGAGACTATAACTCGTCCACTAGGGACACCTAGGAGTTTAAAGGCTTGTGGTACATTCTACGTGCTATCATGATTTCCTACAAAAGTGGATTAGATTAGGTATAATTAATTTTTATGTCTTTAGTTTAATATTAGGGTGTTTCTTGTTTTTCCTTAGTTTTGGTATTATGTGTTTTGCCCAGGAGTGTAAAAGCTTAACTGTGGGGGAATTTGATCAATCATTTTGAGACACTTATGTTAGCTTTGTACTTGGCTTTATTATATGTTTATTGTGCCTAATATTAGTATATTAGTTGAGTTTTATGTTGTTGGGCTTCATTGGGCTTTAATGCAAATTTTGATTAACTCTCGGATTTTGATGCATTTTTACATTTTCTCCTTGATTAGATCATAACTTGGGCTTCAGTGATCCATTTAAGGTGTTCTTGGTGTTTGTCGAAAGTTAAGACAAATATCTACAAGTTTCATGAGGAACTCAAGAGTTAGATCGGACTTCTAATGGTCCAAAATATGCCTGAAAGTCAGAGTAGGCTGGATGTCCCTGGAATCTGAGTAGTGTGCACATATTGGACCATATCGTGGGTTGTAGGCCTTCTTTTGAGCTGAAACCAGTGCCATTGGAAAGATAACATGCATGGCTCCAACTTTACCGAAGACCATTTAGTCAATAGATATCGTTGTCGGTATGATTATGAAGCTACAAGTTAGTTTGAATTTGGAAACACGTTTTGCCAACGTGACTTGAGGTATGTGCAGTATTTTTTTGAATATTTTGAGTTGTAAAAGTCTTATTGACATGAAACCAGCACCAAAAGTTCAAGGAAACAATTGTCTACAACTGTCATGAAGACACCTAAAGTCAATTCGGTGGCATGAAAGGTCATATAAATCATGTAAGGAGGCACACGAAATCTGACAGAATATCAACTTTCCTTTTCTTTCGTAATTGTTTATCATTTGGTTGGTTAACATGGACCACTATATTTGACAATCTCCATTTTTTATAGCTTGTATTCATTTTATTTTCACTTACAAATTGGCTTCTAGGATTAATATAAATATGACCAATCTCTTTGTATTAAGTATCAATGAAATTCAAAGTAAGTTTGAGTATTTGTGAGAATTTTCTTTCTCTTATTCTCCCTTTCTTTAGAATTTCATTTTTGTTCTTTATTTTCTGAATTCTTCCTTCCCATCCATGGAAGGTTAGACTCTTATAATCAATCTAAGGGATTAATCATCTTGATGTTTAATTTGGAGATCTTGTTTTGATTGTTCATATTGCTTAATTGTTATTCAAGTTTCTCTTCTTCCTCTTTTGATTTTTATCTAGATTGAATTGCTTAATTTGATTTAGATATTGATGTGATAATACCTTTATTATCATGTATTCAAAAAGGATCACAAATACTAAACAATATATCAAAGTTTTTTGATGGATTGTATAGCTTGGTTAAATCAATGATCTTAAGTTAATTTATGTTTGGATGATGCTTAATTTATCTAACCATGGTTAATTAAATCCTAGATGCTTATCTAATAGAGGATTCTTGGATCATATTAAGGCTTCTTGATGTAATCTCTAAGGCCAAAAACACGGTTAGCAATTAAGTGAATTCATTGTGATCAATGATAGATTAAACTCAAGATCGGTAAATTTCCTTAGATTGGTTAATTTGTTAATTGATTTTCTTTAAATTCAACCGGTGTATTTTTTTTATAAATCATCACATTCCGCTTTTTAATTCTCTTGATCTAATTGAATCTTTGTTTTTAGATCCTTGAGAGATGATTCAGTTCATTCTCTATACTACAAATTAGTTTGTGAACCGGTACATTTTATTATTTTGACAGGTTTCAACAACCTCTTGTCACCTCTATATATAACTAACTCCTCTTTTGTCCATACATTATTAGAAACCCATTAGACACAAAGTTAGGTCAATTAGGTGGTTGGCTTAATTCTTGCATCTCATATTCTTCTTCTTCTTCTTCTTCTCAAGTAATCATTTTCTTGGTATTCTTGCCTTTGAATTCACCAATATTTTCTACCATTTGGTGGTGAACTTCAGGTAGCACTTTCTTGCATGAAGACACATCTCCCCTAATCCCTGCTAAGTGATGCTTGAATTAGTTAACACCCCTCTTCTAAAAATAGTTGAACAATAAAGGCACATAATTCCTCCACCTTCAATTGTCTTGCAATGTCCCCAAGATGGATGATCAATCAATTTGAGACACTTATGTTAGCTTTGTACTAGGCTTTATTATATGTTTATTGTGCCTAATGTTAGTATTTTAGCTGAGTTTAATGTTGTTGGGCCTCATTGGGCTTTATTGCAAATTGTGAATAATTATTGGATTTTGATGCATTTTGACCTTTCCTCCTTGGTTAGGCCATAACTTGAGACTCGGTGATCGATTTGAGGTGATCTTGGTGTCTTTAGAAAGCTAAGACAAGGCTCTACAAGTTTCATAAAGAACTCAAAAGCTGGATTGGACTTCTATGGGTCTAAAATAGCCCTGCAATTCAAAGTAGGTTTGTTGTCACTAAAATCTGAGCAGTGTGCATATATTGGACCATATCGTGGGCTATAGGCCTCCTTTTGAGCTGACACTCGGCCATTGGAAAGATAAGACCCATATCTCCAACTTCATTGAAATCATTTAGTCAATAGATATTGTTTTAGGCGTGATTATGAAGTTGCAAGTTGGTTTGAATTTGGAAACACTTTCTGCCAACCTGACTTAAGGTAGGTGCAGCATTTTTAAAATATTTGGAGTTGTAAAAGTCCAAATGGCATGAACCAACGCCCAAAGTTCAAGGAGACAATTGTCTACAACTATCATGAAGACCTTCAAGCCAAAATACATCGTTTAGGTCATGAAAATCAGGCTGGAAGTCGGAGTAGAGTTGCTGACTAGAAACCACCAACCATGCCCTAACCCACCAACCATGCATCAAGCTACCATATTTGACAATTTCCATGTTTTTACAGCTTGCATTCATATTATTTTCAATTACAAATTGGCTTCTAGGATTAGTATAAATAGAGTCAATCTCTTTGTATTATACATCATTCAATTTGAAGTAAGTTTGAGTATTTGTTTAAAGAAAGTTTGAGTATTTGTGAGAGTTTTCTTTCTCTTTTTCTCCATTCTCTTTAGAATTTCGTTTTTGTTCTTTATTTTATGAGTTCTTCCTTCCCATCCATGGAAGGCTAAGCTCTTATAATCAATCCAAGGGATTAACATTCTTTATGTTTAATTTGGAGATCTTGTTTTGCTTGTTCATATTGCTTAATTGTTATTCAAATTTCTCTTCTTCCTCTTTTGATTTTTATCTAGATTGAATTGCATAATTTGATTTAGATGTTGATGCGATAATAGCTTTATTATCATGTATTTAAAGAGGATCACAAAGACTAAACAATATATCAAAGCTTTTTGATGGATTGTTTAGCTTGGTTAAATTTTGGATATTAAATTAATTTATGTTGGATGATGCTTATTTTATCTAACATTAGTTAATTAAATCCTAGATGCTTATCTAGTAGAGGATTCTTGGATCATGTTGAGGCTTCTTGATGTAATCTAAGGCCAAGAACATGGTTAGCAATTAAGTAGATTCCTTGTGATCAATGATGGATTAAACTCAAGATTGGTAAATTTCCTTGCATTGGTTAATTTGTTAAATTGCATTTCTTTAATTAAACCGGTGTAATTTCTTTTCAAATCATCAAAACCCCCCTTTTTAATTATCTTGATCTAATTGAATCTTTGTTTTTGGATCCTTGAGAGACGATTCAGTTCATGCTCTATACTACAAATTAGTTTGTGAATCAGTAATTTTTATTTATTTAACGGGTCTCGACAACCTCTTGTCAATGGACCAGTCTTCCCTTTCACAAAACTTCTTTTAGGAGATGAACTACCAGTTGGATTTGGAGCTGACAATGGACTGGAGTCCGTAAGTTGTGACGAAGTAGATTTCATTTACTTTTTTACACCTAAAATTATGCAGAAAAATAACATTGGAACAACGCTATAGTCAATAAAAAAAATTATGCACTATAATCAATCAAGTATTTTGGAACATGTAGAAAAAGTAACAAGCCTTGAAGCCTAAAAAATTATTAAACAAGGAAAAACTAAGAAAGCAACACATGTCTATACCAACTTTAAACTACATCAAAATAATGTAAATGGTGTAAATGTATTAGGGGCTACTTTATACACACACACACACACACACACATTTGCAGCCAATGAAGCTTCTCTATCCTACAGGGTTGATAATGATCATATCATAAGAAAACTTCAAATTGGAAGCATCTGGTATCTCAGTGCTTGGTTCTCTTGCTACCACACAGAGGGAGTATATTGCTCTACATGTATTTCGTCGCTTAAATTTGCAGGTATATACTGAAATTTATTCTGATATCTAGTTGTCATGGTATTGCAATTCTAATTGATTTCTCACTTAACAGATGCAAACTGCAATCCTTCAATCTAGTCCTGAACACTTCCCAAAATATGAGCAACAAACCCTGGCCATGCCTGAATGCTTCACACAGAACTTTGTTTCCACCTAAACATTTCAGTTTCTTCTCAATGTTTAATAACTGGAGCCATTGGTTTTTACGCCTAACTCCTACCATTTGACAACATTTTTGTGTTCTAGCAATTAAACTCAGATAACTAACAAACTTAGGGAAAAAAATTATCTGTAATTGAATTAAAATCCCAATGGCATCCTATGAAATCCCTAAGCAAACCAGAGAAAACCCCAAATCCCAACAGTAACTATGAACTTTCCTGAAGATGAACAATTAACAACTCCATGAAGCTAGATCACCAACAAGAAATGATTGCCACAAAGCGTAGGGCAGATGAGCCGCAAAGCTACGAAGAGAGCCTCTGCAGACTCAATCTCTCATCGAAATAGGTAGGGTAAACTTAACCTATGGATAAAACGACGTCGTTTTGTTCAAGGAAATTTTTTTTAAATAATGAATCATTTGTTAGGGAACCGGACGAATCGGCGGGTCGTTCGAGTTTGACCGGGTCAATAAGAAAAACAGTCTACATCTCTAATCGGACCAGCCTGAAGCCTGATTCACGGGTTTTCTGGTCGAACCGGCTGGGCCAGTCCTGTTTATACAACTATGATTGTAATTTTTTGCCCTTCTTAATTTGTGAACCTTTGTAGATAAAAATAAGGTAAATTTTTGTAAAAAAATTCTTCAACTGTACTCTACGTGTAATTTATTCTCAAACTTTAATTGATGATTTATCCCATAAAATTTTATTTTTTTTTCAATTTATCCTCTAAAATTTGTTAGGTAACAAAATATTGTAATTTACCTCAACTATCGGATTATATCATCAAATTTAATAGCCCTGTGATAAAACTTAAAGGAGATTATAAGTTTCAGATTTAGATAAATTATGGGGGTATATTATACTAATCAAAACTTTGAAAGCAAAATTGCACATTAAATAAAAGTTAAAGAGGATTTTCCTAAAAAAGTTCCATCAAAATATTTTCTTGCTTACTCTTTTCTTTTAATCTTTTTATTTTCTGATAAGATTTCAAAGAAATATGCTCAATCAAATATTAGGCACATCTTTTAAAAAGAAGACTACTTATATTATATTTAAAACATTTTAAATTATTTACAAACTTATATGAAATTAATACCAAAAATAACAAATTAAATATGAAAACAAATCATTATCGTTTTAAACATGAAATTTTAAATTATTTCCTAACATTAAGATTGAAGTCATGTTGGCTCGACCAAAGGCCCTTGTACCAAAGTTAGTTAGTTGAACAAACCTAAAAAAAAAGCCTCACATGGCTTCACTCATCCAATTGGAAAATAACCTTGAATATTGGACACACACACACACACACACATATATATATTCATTGTCTATCATTTCATACTTGAATTACGAGAAAAAACAACGTTGATTTTGTTGGTTTTGTTTTATTAATGGGTTTGTAATGACTTCAATAATAAAGTTTAGCATGTTTAATTTGCACTAGTTTAAACATGCAAATTTGATTATTTGTCATCATTTTCATACATGAGGTTTTTTTTTGGTAGAGAACGTGGAGTATTTTTATATAAAATATTTTGACCTAAAATATTTTAAAATTTGAATATTTTTGTGTTTGGTGCAACAATTAAAATAAATTCAAAATATTTGTAGGATATCTAAAAATATGGATATTGTCAACATACTATATTCCCGGGATATACTAGCATTCTAAACACAAACAAAAAAAATCCAAAATATTTAGAGAACCTTAAAAATACTGATGTATCAAATCCCTATATTTTCATTGTTCACTTGCGAATAGAGGCAAAATTAGAATAAAAATATTGGGGGCAAAATAAATTTTTTAAAGGAATCATTACAAGAAAGAAGGGTTTTAAATTCGGCAACTTTAATTCGGTGATATGGCTAGCGGATTGAAAATATGTTTTTCAATTCGGTTCTTAAAATGACCGGATTCATATATAAGACACATTAATTCGTTTCATTATAACCGGATTTATAAGTTATTTTCGAATCCGGTATTCCAAGAAACCGGATTCATACATAAGACATTTGAATTGATTTTAATGTTTCCGAATTCGAATGTGCTTTTGGAAACATGGATATACCATAACAGGATTTTATTTTAATCATTTCATTTCATTTCGCTTAATTATGATATTGAAAGGATGTTTTCGAATCCGGTTAATCAAGTAACCGAATTACAAACTCTTGATGTTTAAATTATGTAGTAGAATAGCTGAATTATAAATCAATTATTTTAATAAAAATTATTGTCCAAATGTAATTTTTCACACTATACTAATTCGTTTATTAAAAACCAAATTTGTTGTGGGTAGTTACCAAATCGGTTTATTCAATAACCGGATTGGAAAGGCAGCATTACCTATTAAGAAATGTGAAATTGATAAATTTATTTTTATCTCCCGTTTGAGGTATATTTCCATCTAGGGTTTCATTATTTGTGCATCTAGTGCTTCCATTTCATCAATTCATTTTGTTAGGTAAGGAAGTTATTAAATATTTCCATTTTTAACTATCGTTACTCTGTTTTGTTCATTTCGATGGTGTGATAATATTTTCGTTTTTCTAGATTAAACATCTTATGTCATGGATCGTTCGTGGATACACATGGATCGTTTATCTGGTGCATATGGAATGAGTGTTGAGCGTTTTCTTGATTTCGCACAAAACAATCCCGAATTCAATGGATTGATGATAAGATGTCCATGTCAGCGTTGTGGCAACCTAACTCAGTTAAGCATCTAACAGGTGAGGGATCATTTGTACTTCAACGGGTTCGACTTGACTTATACCAGGTAGATTTGGCATGGTGTGAAATAACCAAGTGAAACACAAGAAGGGGGTTGAATTGTGTTTCTTAACCCTTTTTCTTGATTAAAAGTTTTCCTTTTAACAAACAATTGAACACAGTGAAGGATAAAGGTTAACAAGTAAAGAATGTAGAAACAACACTGCTCAGTCCTATTGGATTCTAAGGATTTTGAAAAGATTTTTTAATGAAACAGTTAACAAGTTCAAATAACCAATTAAAAGGTCTTTGTTAATAAACACAATAGTAAACCCCAGAGGTTAATGGAAAAAATAAATCACACTAGAAGAGAAGAGAAGCTTACACACGGGATTTATCCTGGTTCACTCTTACCAACCAAGAGCTACGTCCAGTCCCTTCAACCAGAAGGATTTTCCAACTAATCTTTTTCGAGATTACAAGTATTATACACCTCTTCAGGTAACAAGTATTTTCAACCTCTTCAGGTTCAACCACACCAGTATTCTTTTATACACAGCCTCTTCAGGCTTACAACGCTAAGGTGAATAAGTATAAGAAGAAGAATGCTTGAGTTGTAAACTCACTAACAAATGAGAATAGACAATAAAAAATCTAAAGGCTTTTTCTTTTTACACGTATATGGAAATCCAAGAAGAGATAAAGCTTTTTAGACTTTGTAAGATGCTTCGGCAAAGATCTCTTCTTCTTCAAGTGCTGCTCCTTCTTTTTATATGAAAGAACAAGTTGAGCAGGCTTCATGAGCTACATCGTCCAACGGAAACATTTATTACCGTTCTGAGTAGCATTAAATGTATCTACTGAAAATGTGCTGAGCTTCTTCTGACAGGTGACTTTGATTCTAAGAGATTTCCAATCATGTGATAACAAAGTCCTGATTTGTCTGAGATCGCAGAAAGTTCCTTATTTGCATATCTTTGTAGTTGTTAGACAATGTCAGTAAAAGTGGCTTAGTTGACTTCTTCTGTCGCCGTGAGCTGTCAGAGTTCTTTTCCAGCATTTAATGAGGAACAGTTCTTCATTTTTGAATTTTAACTTGGACGAGAGCTTGAGCTTGAACTTTGTAATAGAGAATTGAGTCTAAGCTTTGGCAAAAGGATAGTATTGGACGAACCAATAAAAATAGTAACAGTATATGCATACAAATATTGGACGCACCAATAGTAAAAGCATATGTAGATAATCATTGGACGCACAAGACAAAATAGCATATTGGACGCACAATGAGTTTTCTTTAAGCTCATAACAGAATGGACGCACATACAAGTATCGTTTTGTTAATACTATTGTCGAAACACTTACTTGTTCAAACTTAGTAAATATTTTTGTTATCCTCAAAACTTAAACAGGGAAAGCTACAGCTTTTAAATATTAGTGCTTAAACCTTTTTATAAGATTTTGGTTTCAACAATCTCCCCCTTTTTGATGATGACAAAACTATTAATTTGAATGAACACAGATTCTTTTTAAGACATTATTTGCTCCCTCTAAGAAAAACATTTCAAAGAGATGGACTCAGAGTCTGTTGGACGCAGAGTCTGTTGGACGTAGTACACGAAATTTATTTTTACGAAACAAGTTTCAAGAGCAAGTAACATTATTTCTGTATCGAAGTTTAGTACTTAAGAGTGAAGCGTTAACAGAGACAATACCTTTTGAAAAGAAATAAACCATGCTAATATTTAGAGCAGATCCTTCACAGCAACACAGTGTATTAGCAGAGTAGTCACAATTTCAATTAAAGCATTTATATAAGGGCAACAGAATAGACGAGACAAGGATGATGAAACAACCAGATGAAAAAAAAATTCACAGTTTCATTGAATCAATATAAATTATAAAACAAGTTTGTAACAAGTCAAATTCCCATTATTCTCCCCCTTTGTCATCAGACAAAAAGAAGAAAAACATCATTGTCAAATAAAATAAAGAATAAAAAAAATCGGTTAAATAAAAATTAAGAGGAAGAAGGTGAAGGAGGAGGAGGTGGCCCTTGTTGAAAAAGAGATTTGAGGAGGTCTTCAACTCTCTTGCACATTAAGTCCATTTGATTATTCACATAGGCTTGAAAAGCTGGGGGCACTTGGGTGAGAGTGTCAGCAGAAGGTTGTGGTTCCACAATAGCTAACTTAGTGGTGGAAGCAGGAGGGGTCACATCCATTTGCTGCACAACAGATTCAACTTCGTCTTTAGACAAAAGAAGGTCAACATCCCAAGGAAGAGAATATCTCCGGTATCCAAACATTTGATCCCAGGGATAAGGCCTGCCTATGTTGTCAGACGGAGGTCCAGAGAAGATTGTTGGCAACGGCGAGTTCAGAGGCAGTCCAAGAAGATCATATACCATAAAGATAGGACGAAAACACTGGAAGCTCTGGCCAGGCACGGTTATAGTATCTTCCTTATCTTCATCGCTTAGACCTGAAGAAGACGCTTGTTGCTCACATTCCCAAATGTGCTTTTCCCAGAAAGTCTTGGCCTCGTTCTCCTCAGCTTCTCCTTTATTCGAAAGTTGCCATAAGAAATCAACATCAACATCAGGGGAACTTAAGCTCCCAAAATTTGGTTTGAAGTGGATAGGCTTGGGAAATGTGGCTTGGCTTCTGTACTTTTTCAAGTCTTTGTTTTTATTCAAATCCACCATGGGCAACCTTGGACAAACCCGATCTGGCTGAATCTCGATGGCAGTTGCAAAAGAGATGATCATAGAAGGGGGTACAAATCTCACATCCTTCAACAGAAGACTCCCCTTAATGACACTGACAAGGATGGTTTCATAAGGACTTGCATACCGATCCATTTCTTCCAAAGTGACTGGTTTGAAGGAGAGGTCACTAGGGAAGATGTGAACTTTTGTTGAGCAACCATCACAGCATCGGGAGCGTCTTGCTGTGAGTGAGAGAGAAGAGTCATTGGATTCCCAAGGAGGGATAATGTGGGGAGTAACGCCCACAGAGAAGGGGTTAAGGTAGGAGGAGTTGGAGAAGGTCCTTTGTGAGGGTGAAGGTGAAGAAGGTTTGAAAGGGATTGTGTGAGTTTGAGAAGAAAAATGTTCAGTGTTTAAGGGAGAGGAAGTTATTTGAGAGGTTGGGAAGGAGGTTTGTGGTTCGGGTTGAGAAGAGGGTAAAGTGGAGGAAGAGGGAATGGTAGGAAGGGGTTCCTTAGGAATGGACGCAAGCTTGGAAGAGGGTTTCCTTGTGATGGGTAGCTTCGTCCGGGTTCCCTTTGGGATGTTTGCAATGGACACAACCTTCATCCTTTTAGCGATGAGTTGGTCATCATCAGAGTCATCGTCCATTATGAGTCTTCGCTTGGGAATGGCTTGGACGGATGGTGATTTCTTCTTTGGACTCTCAGCCTTTGCAGGAATTAGAGGCTTTTTCTGGTCCAGAAAATCTTGGACGCTTTGAAGTTTCATCCTTAGCAAATTGCTTCGTCCAAAGATTTGTTGCTCTTGGATCCGTCCAAAGATCCTCTTCTTCTCTTGAACATCTTTAGTTTCATGGGGACTAAAGATACCTTATCTGAAAATTCTTTTTACAGCAATTAAGTGTGACTCTCTAGGATCAGATTGAAAACGTGCACAAAGACACACACTAAACATTATATCAGGTCTGGACGTAGTGAGATATAAGAGTGATCCGATCATACCTCTGTATACCTTTTCGTCCACCTTTTTATCCTTATCGTCCAAACTTAGTGTGGACGATGGATGCATTGGTGTGCTCATTGTTTTGCAATCGTCCAATTTGAATTTCTTCATAAGTTCATTTGTGTATTTTGTCTGATGAATGTAGATTTCGTCCAATGTTTGCTTCACTTGCAAACCCAGAAAGAATTTTAATTCTCCCATTAAACTCATTTCGAACTCCTTCTGCATCAGATTGGAGAAATCCTTATAAAGAGATTCATCAGTAGCTCCAAAGATAATATCATCAACATAAATTTGAACTAAAATGAATTTCGAGTTTTTGTCTTTTCGAAAGAGAGTAGTGTCAACTTTTCTTCTAGAAAAATCGCTTTCTATTAAAAAAGTGCTTAACCTTTCATACCATGCTCGAGGAGCATGTTTTAAACCGTACAAGGCCTTTTTCAATTTGAAAACATGCTCAGGGAAATTTTCATCCTCGAAACCAGGTGGTTGTTTAACGAAAACTTCTTCATTGATTATACCATTTAGAAATGCACTTTTTACGTCCATTTGATAAAGTCTCATGCTATGATGAGCAGCAAATGAAAGTAAGATGCGTATGGCTTCTAATCTAGCTACAGGAGCAAAAGTTTCAGTGAAATCAATACCTTCTTGTTGTGAGTAACCTTGGGCTACTAACCTTGCTTTGTTTCTAACAACCTTACCATCTTCGTCCAATTTGTTTTTGAATATCCATTTTGTGCCGATGATGGACTTGTCTTTAGGCTTTTGAACCAGCGTCCAAACATCGTTTCTTTTAAATTGATTTAGCTCTTCTTGCATGGCTAAGATCCATCCTTCGTCCTTCAGTGCTTCTTCTATTTTTCTTGGCTCCATTTCAGAGATGAAGGCTACATTTGAGTATTCTCTGAAGGTAGATCTTGTACGCACTTTATCATCTGGATTACCAATGATTTGGTGTTCTAGATGATAAGTTTTGAAGTGTCAACTTCTTTGACCATCAGTTGTTTCTTCTTTTCTTTCATCGTCTAATGCTTCTTTGTTTTGGGTTGCTGATCCTTCTCCTTTGTCTTTTAGGTTTAACTCTGCAAAGGACTCATCTAGCTCTGACAAATCATTATCAGGCTTTTTGTCATTGAATTTAACATGAACAGATTCTTCAACAGTTAAAGGGCGAGAGTTATATACTCTATATGCTTTAGATGTTTCTGAGTATCCTAAAAAAATACCAGAGTCAACTTTAGCATCAAACTTTCCTATAGAATCCTTAGTATTCAAGATAAAGCATTGACAGCCAAAAGAATGAAAGTAAGAGATGTTGGGTTTTCGTCCTTTCCACAATTCATATGGAGTCTTGTTTAAAAGAGGTCTAATATATATTCTGTTTTGAATATAACACGCAGTGTTAACAGCTTCAGCCCAGAAGTGTTTGGAGATTGAGTTGTCATTGAGCATTGTTCTAGCCATCTCCTGAAGAGATCTATTTTTTCTTTCTACCACACCATTTTGTTGTGGTGTTCTTGGGGCAGAGAAGTTGTGATGAATACCATTTTCTTCACAGAACAATTGGAAGCTCTCATTCTCAAATTCTCTTCCATGATCACTTCGGATTGAGTTGATACACATGCCTTTTTCATTTTGAATTCTTTTACAGAAAATATAGAAGACTTTGAAAGACTCATCCTTGTGAGCTAGAAACATAACCCATGTCCATATAGTATAGTCATCTACTATGACCAATCCATATTTCTTTCCATTTAGTGAAGAAGTTCTTGTTGGACCAAATAGATCAAGATGTAACAATTCTAGTGGTCTAGAGGTGGAAACGATGTTTTTGGACTCAAAAAAGTTTTTGATTTGTTTCCCCTTTTGACATGCTTCACAGAGAACGTCTGATTTGTACACAAGCTTTGGTAGTCCTCTTACGAGGTTATGCTTATTTAGCTTAGAGATTAATCTCAAACTTGCATGACCAAGCTTCTTGTGCCATATCCACTGTTCTCCTTTTATGAAAACTAGACATGATACATTTTGATCTGAAAGATCTTCCAAGTCAATTTTATAGAGATTGTTTTGCCTTTTAGCAATGAAGAGTATGGATCCGTCAGAGTTTTTAACTATACATTCTCCTTGATTGAATGAAACATTAGATCCACTATCACATAATTGACTAATGCTAAGCAGATTATGTTTCAATCCTTCAACTAGAAGAACATTATCGATAGAGGGAAAATGATGCTTACCAATCTTACCTATTCCAACTATTTTACCTTTCTGGTTTCCTCCAAACGTGACGGAACCGCCTGAATTAGTTTTGATGTCTTGGAACATAGACTTTTCTCCCGTCATGTGCCGTGAGCAACCACTGTCCAGGTACCATGACAGGTGTCTTTTTCTTGTTGCTAAGCACATCTGCAAGAGAAATTATCATATCCTTAGGTACCCATATCTTTTTAGGTCCTGTTTGGTTAGCTCTTGGAGATCCATAATATTTTAACCTTTTATTAAAGAGATCTTTAGAGGAAGGGTAAACGTTCTTTTTATAACCATTCTTAAAAGATTTAGGTTGGGTAGTAGTTTTTTGAAAAAACTTTTTTTCAGTATCTTGATATCCCAATCCAGATTTGTCACGATGATCTCTTGAATACCTGAGTAAAATGTTTAGGTTGTTGGTGCTTTTCACAAATTTACTGAGGTCCTCCGTTAACTCTTTTACCTCAGTATGAAGTTTATCAACTTCATCTGAAGTGTTGGACTCAGAGGATGTTTTCAAAAGAGCATTTTCGGTTTTTAATTTTTCACAATAAATTTCAAGTTCTTGTTTTTCTGAAGACATTTTTCCATATTCTTTGGTTAATTTTGAAAACTTTCTTTTCAGGGATTTATATTCAACTGCTAAAATAGATGAATTATTTAACAACTCAACAAATGCATTCTGAAGATCAAGATCACAGTTTGTTACCTTATCTTCTTCTTCTTCTTCTGACAAGGTGTTCGCCATGAGACATAGATTTGCTTCTTCTTCTGCTTCTTCTTCATCATCAGTAGTTGAAAGATCAAGATCTTCCCAGGTGGCCATTAATCCTCTTTTCTTCTTTGGAAAGAATCTCCTTTTCTCTTTCTCCTTGTTTAGTGAAGGGCATTCCGCTTTAATGTGTCCGGGCTTCTTGCATTCATAGCATATGATTGGACTCTTGTCTTTTGTTTCTGTTCTGTCCTTTGGTGATCTTCGTCCAAAGTGCTTTCTCCGCATACCTCCTTTCTTTTTCCACATTGCTTGTATCTTTCTAGAGATGAAAGATAACTCGTCATTATCAGAGATGTCATCTTCAGATGACTCGGCCTCATCTGATGATTTTTCGACTTTAAATGCTTTGGATGCACTGCCTTTGTGAGCTTTAAGGGCAATTGATTTCCCTTTTCTTGAGCTTTCCTCTTCTTGAAGTTCCAGCTCATGAACTTTAAGAGAACCCAAGAGTTCCTCCATGGTAAGAGAAACTAGATTCTTTGCTTCCTGTATGGCAGTAACCTTAGGTCTCCACTGTCTGGAAAGGCTCCTTAGAATTTTTCTGATATGATCTTAATTATCATAGGTCTTTCCCAGAGATCTCAAGCCATTGATTATTGTTTGGAATCGTCCAAACATTTGATCAATGTTTTCATGCTCTCCCATTTTGAAGAGCTCATACTGGTGAACCAGCATACTTATCTTTGATTCCTTGACTTGAGACGAGCCTTCATGTGCTAAGGCCAGAGTATCCCATATCTCTTTAGCTGTTTCACAGCTATGGACTTTTTCGTGCTCTGATCTGGTGATGGCACACATAAGATAATGTTTGGCTTTTGAGTTTGTCTAGTTCGTTGTCCTTCAGTCCATTGTGGTCGAGGGAGTTCCTGTCCTTCTGCGTTGGTGGGTATTTGATATCCATTTTGAACTAGGTCCCAGATGTCCATATTTTGGGCATCAAAAAATGCAATCATCATCTTCTTCCAGTAATCATAGTCGTTTCCATTGAATAGAGGTGGTCTGTTCACCGCTTGTCCTTCGTTCTCCATTTAAGGGTGTATTGGATATTTTCCTCTGCACTGTTAGATGCTCAACCCAAGAGGCTGAGCTCTGATACCAATTGAAATAACCAAGTGAAACACAAGAAGGGGGGTTGAATTGTGTTTCTTAACCCTTTTTCTTGATTAAAAGTTTTCCTTTTAACAAACGATTGAACACAGCGAAGGATAAAGGTTAACAAGTAAAGAATGTAGAAACAACACTGCTCAGTCCTATTGGATTCTAAGGATTTTGAAAAGATTTTTTAATGAAACAGTTAACAAGTTCAAATAACCAATTAAAAGGTCTTTGTTAATAAACACAATAGTAAACCCCAGAGGTTAATGGAAAAAATAAATCACACTAGAAGAGAAGAGAAGCTTACACACGGGATTTATCCTGGTTCACTCTTACCAACCAAGAGCTACGTCCGACCCCTTCAACTAGAAGGATTTTCCAACTAATCTTTTTCGAGATTACAAGTATTATACACCTCTTCGTGTAACAAGTATTTTCAACCTCTTCAGTTCAACCACACCAAGTATTCTTTTATACACAAACCTCTTCAAAGCTTACAACGCTAAGGTGAATAAGTATAAGAAGAAGAATGCTTGAGTTGTAAACTCACTAACAAATGAGAATAGACAATAAAAAATCTAAAGGCTTTTTCTTTTTACACGTATATGGAAATCCAAGAAGAGATAAAGCTTTTTAGACTTTGTAAGATGCTTCGGCAAAGATCTCTTCTTCTTCAAGTGCTGCTCCTTCTTTTTATATGAAAGAACAAGTTGAGCAGGCTTCATGAGCTACATCGTCCAACGGAAACATTTATTACCGTTCTGAGTAGCATTAAATGTATCTACTGAAAATGTGCTGAGCTTCTTCTGACAGGTGACTTTGATTCTAAGAGATTTCCAATCATGTGATAACAAAGTCCTGATTTGTCTGAGATCGCAGAAAGTTCCTTATTTGCATATCTTTGTAGTTGTTAGACAATGTCAGTAAAAGTGGCTTAGTTGACTTCTTCTGTCGCCGTGAGCTGTCAGAGTTCTTTTCCAGCATTTAATGAGGAACAGTTCTTCATTTTTGAATTTTAACTTGGACGAGAGCTTGAGCTTGAACTTTGTAATAGAGAATTGAGTCTAAGCTTTGGCAAAAGGATAGTATTGGACGAACCAATAAAAATAGTAACAGTATATGCATACAAATATTGGACGCACCAATAGTAAAAGTATATGTAGATAATCATTGGACGCACAATGAGTTTTCTTTAAGCTCATAACAGAATGGACGCACATACAAGTATCGTTTTGTTAATACTATTGTCGAAACACTTACTTGTTCAAACTTAGTAAATATTTTTGTTATCCTCAAAACTTAAACAGGGAAAGCTACAGCTTTTAAATATTAGTGCTTAAACTTTTTTATAAGATTTTGGTTTCAACAATCTCCCCCTTTTTGATGATGACAAAACTATTAATTTGAATGAACACAGATTCTTTTTAAGACATTATTTGCTCCCCCTAAGAAAAACATTTCAAAGAGATGGACTCAGAGTCTGTTGGACGCAGTGCATTGGACGTAGTACACGAAATTTATTTTTACGAAACAAGTTTCAAGAGCAAGTAACATTATTTCTGTATCGAAGTTTAGTACTTAAGAGTGAAGCGTTAACAGAGACAATACCTTTTGAAAAGAAATAAACCATGCTAATATTTAGAGTAGATCCTTCACAGCAACACAGTGTATTAGCAGAGTAGTCACAATTTCAATTAAAGCATTTATATAAGGGCAACAGAATAGACGAGACAAGGATGATGAAACAACCAGATGAAAAAAAAATTCACAGTTTCATTGAATCAATATAAATTATAAAACAAGTTTGTAACAAGTCAAATTCCCATTATTCTCCCCCTTTGTCATCAGACAAAAAGAAGAAAAACATCATTGTCAAATAAAATAAAGAATAAAAAAAAAATCGGTTAAATAAAAATTAAGAGGAAGAAGGTGAAGGAGGAGGAGGTGGCCCTTGTTGAAAAAGAGATTTGAGGAGGTCTTCAACTCTCTTGCACATTAAGTCCATTTGATTATTCACATAGGCTTGAAAAGCTGGGGGCACTTGGGTGAGAGTGTCAGCAGAAGGTTGTGGTTCCACAATAGCTAACTTAGTGGTGGAAGCAGGAGGGGTCACATCCATTTCTTTGCTGCTTGATTCAACTTCGTCTTTAGACAAAAGAAGGTCAACATCCCAAGGAAGAGAATATCTCCGGTATCCAAACATTTGATCCCAGGGATAAGGCCTGCCTATGTTGTCAGACGGAGGTCCAGAGAAGATTGTTGGCAACGGCGAGTTCAGAGGCAGTCCAAGAAGATCATATACCATAAAGATAGGACGAAAACACTGGAAGCTCTGGCCAGGCACGGTTATAGTATCTTCCTTATCTTCATCGCTTAGACCTGAAGAAGACGCTTGTTGCTCACATTCCCAAATGTGCTTTTCCCAGAAAGTCTTGGCCTCGTTCTCCTCAGCTTCTCCTTTATTCGAAAGTTGTCATAAGAAATCAACATCAACATCAGGGGAACTTAAGCTCCCAAAATTTGGTTTGAAGTGGATAGGCTTGGGAAATGTGGCTTGGCTTCTGTACTTTTTCAAGTCTTTGTTTTTATTCAAATCCACCATGGGCAACCTTGGACAAACCCGATCTGGCTGAATCTCGATGGCAGTTGCAAAAGAGATGATCATAGAAGGGGGTACAAATCTCACATCCTTCAACAGAAGACTCCCCTTAATGACACTGACAAGGATGGTTTCATAAGGACTTGCATACCGATCCATTTCTTCCAAAGTGACTGGTTTGAAGGAGAGGTCACTAGGGAAGATGTGAACTTTTGTTGAGCAACCATCACAGCATCGGGAGCGTCTTGCTGTGAGTGAGAGAGAAGAGTCATTGGATTCCCAAGGAGGGATAATGTGGGGAGTAACGCCCACAGAGAAGGGGTTAAGGTAGGAGGAGTTGGAGAAGGTCCTTTGTGAGGGTGAAGGTGAAGAAGGTTTGAAAGGGATTGTGTGAGTTTGAGAAGAAAAATGTTCAGTGTTTAAGGGAGAGGAAGTTATTTGAGAGGTTGGGAAGGAGGTTTGTGGTTCGGGTTGAGAAGAGGGTAAAGTGGAGGAAGAGGGAATGGTAGGAAGGGGTTCCTTAGGAATGGACGCAAGCTTGGAAGAGGGTTTCCTTGTGATGGGTAGCTTCGTCCGGGTTCCCTTTGGGATGTTTGCAATGGACACAACCTTCATCCTTTTAGCGATGAGTTGGTCATCATCAGAGTCATCGTCCATTATGAGTCTTCGCTTGGGAATGGCTTGGACGGATGGTGATTTCTTCTTTGGACTCTCAGCCTTTGCAGGAATTAGAGGCTTTTTCTGGTCCAGAAAATCTTGGACGCTTTGAAGTTTCATCCTTAGCAAATTGCTTCGTCCAAAGATTTGTTGCTCTTGGATCCGTCCAAAGATCCTCTTCTTCTCTTGAACATCTTTAGTTTCATGGGGACTAAAGATACCTTATCTGAAAATTCTTTTTACAGCAATTAAGTGTGACTCTCTAGGATCAGATTGAAAACGTGCACAAAGACACACACTAAACATTATATCAGGTCTGGACGTAGTGAGATATAAGAGTGATCCGATCATACCTCTGTATACCTTTTCGTCCACCTTTTTATCCTTATCGTCCAAACTTAGTGTGGACGATGGATGCATTGGTGTGCTCATTGTTTTGCAATCGTCCAATTTGAATTTCTTCATAAGTTCATTTGTGTATTTTGTCTGATGAATGTAGATTTAGGTCAATGTTTGCTTCACTTGCAAACCCAGAAAGAATTTTAATTCTCCCATTAAACTCATTTCGAACTCCTTCTGCATCAGATTGGAGAAATACTTATAAAGAGATTCATCAGTAGCTCCAAAGATAATATCATCAACATAAATTTGAACTAAAATGAATTTCGAGTTTTTGTCTTTTCGAAAGAGAGTAGTGTCAACTTTTCTTCTAGAAAAATCGCTTTCTATTAAAAAAGTGCTTAACCTTTCATACCATGCTCGAGGAGCATGTTTTAAACCATACAAGGCCTTTTTCAATTTGAAAACATGCTCGAGGAAATTTTCATCCTCGAAACCAGGTGGTTGTTTAACGAAAACTTCTTCATTGATTATACCATTTAGAAATGCACTTTTTACGTCCATTTGATAAAGTCTCATGCTATGATGAGCGGCAAATGAAAGTAAGATGCGTATGGCTTCTAATCTAGCTACAGGAGCAAAAGTTTCAGTGAAATCAATACCTTCTTGTTGTGAGTAACCTTGGGCTACTAACCTTGCTTTGTTTCTAACAACCTTACCATCTTCGTCCAATTTGTTTTTGAATATCCATTTTGTGCCGATGATGGACTTGTCTTTAGGCTTTTGAACCAGCGTCCAAACATCGTTTCTTTTAAATTGATTTAGCTCTTCTTGCATGGCTAAGATCCATCCTTCGTCCTTCAGTGCTTCTTCTATTTTTCTTGGCTCCATTTCAGAGATGAAGGCTACATTTGAGTATTCTCTGAAGGTAGATCTTGTACGCACTTTATCATCTGGATTACCAATGATTTGGTGTTCTAGATGATAAGTTTTGAAGTGTCAACTTCTTTGACCATCAGTTGTTTCTTCTTTTCTTTCATCGTCTAATGCTTCTTTGTTTTGGGTTGCTGATCCTTCTCCTTTGTCTTTTAGGTTTAACTCTGCAAAGGACTCATCTAGCTCTGACAAATCATTATCAGGCTTTTTGTCATTGAATTTAACATGAACAGATTCTTCAACAGTTAAAGGGCGAGAGTTATATACTCTATATGCTTTAGATGTTTCTGAGTATCCTAAAAAAATACCAGAGTCAACTTTAGCATCAAACTTTCCTATAGAATCCTTAGTATTCAAGATAAAGCATTGACAACCAAAAGAATGAAAGTAAGAGATGTTGGGTTTTCGTCCTTTCCACAATTCATATGGAGTCTTGTTTAAAAGAGGTCTAATATATATTCTGTTTTGAATATAACACGCAGTGTTAACAACTTCAGCCCAGAAGTGTTTGGAGATTGAGTTGTCATTGAGCATTGTTTTAGCTATCTCCTGGAGAGATCTATTTTTTCTTTCTGCCACATCATTTTGTTGTGGTGTTCTTGAAATGAGAAGTTGTGATGAATACCATTTTCTTCACAGAACAATTGGAAGCTCTCATTCTCAAATTCTCTTCCATGATCACTTCGGATTGAGTTGATACACATGCCTTTTTCATTTTGAATTCTTTTACAGAAAATATAGAAGACTTTGAAAGACTCATCCTTGTGAGCTAGAAACATAACCCATGTCCATATAGTATAGTCATCTACTATGACCAATCCATATTTCTTTCCATTTAGTGAAGAAGTTCTTGTTGGACCAAATAGATCAAGATGTAACAATTCTAGTGGTCTAGAGGTGGAAACGATGTTTTTGGACTCAAGAGTTTTTGATTTGTTTCCCCTTTTGACATGCTTCACGAGAACGTCTGATTTGTACACAAGCTTTGGTAGTCCTCTTACGAGGTTATGCTTATTTAGCTTAGAGATTAATCTCAAACTTGCATGACCAAGCTTCTTGTGCCATATCCACTGTTCTCCTTTTATGAAAACTAGACATGATACATTTTGATCTGAAAGATCTTCCAAGTCAATTTTATAGAGATTGTTTTGCCTTTTAGCAATGAAGAGTATGGATCCGTCAGAGTTTTTAACTATACATTCTCCTTGATTGAATGAAACATTAGATCCACTATCACATAATTGACTAATGCTAAGCAGATTATGTTTCAATCCTTCAACTAGAAGAACATTATCGATAGAGGGAAAATGATGCTTACCAATCTTACCTATTCCAACTATTTTACCTTTCTGGTTTCCTCCAAACGTGACGGAACCGCCTGAATTAGTTTTGATGTCTTGGAACATAGACTTTTCTCCCGTCATGTGCCGTGAGCAACCACTGTCCAGGTACCATGACAGGTGTCTTTTTCTTGTTGCTAAGCACATCTGCAAGAGAAATTATCATATCCTTAGGTACCCATATCTTTTTAGGTCCTGTTTGGTTAGCTCTTGGAGATCCATAATATTTTAACCTTTTATTAAAGAGATCTTTAGAGGAAGGGTAAACGTTCTTTTTATAACCATTCTTAAAAGATTTAGGTTGGGTAGTAGTTTTTTGAAAAAACTTTTTTTCAGTATCTTGATATCCCAATCCAGATTTGTCACGATGATCTCTTGAATACCTGAGTAAAATGTTTAGGTTGTTGGTGCTTTTCACAAATTTACTGAGGTCCTCCGTTAACTCTTTTACCTCAGTATGAAGTTTATCAACTTCATCTGAAGTGTTGGACTCAGAGGATGTTTTCAAAAGAGCATTTTCGGTTTTTAATTTTTCACAATAAATTTCAAGTTCTTGTTTTTCTGAAGACATTTTTCCATATTCTTTGGTTAATTTTGAAAACTTTCTTTTCAGGGATTTATATTCAACTGCTAAAATAGATGAATTATTTAACAACTCAACAAATGCATTCTGAAGATCAAGATCACAGTTTGTTACCTTATCTTCTTCTTCTTCTTCTGACAAGGTGTTCGCCATGAGACATAGATTTGCTTCTTCTTCTGCTTCTTCTTCATCATCAGTAGTTGAAAGATCAAGATCTTCCCAGGTGGCCATTAATCCTCTTTTCTTCTTTGGAAAGAATCTCCTTTTCTCTTTCTCCTTGTTTAGTGAAGGGCATTCCGCTTTAAATGTGTCCGGGCTTCTTGCATTCATAGCATATGATTGGACTCTTGTCTTTTGTTTACATTACGTCCTTTGGTGATCTTCGTCCAAAGTGCTTTCTCCGCATACCTCCTTTCTTTTTCCACATTGCTTGTATCTTTCTAGAGATGAAAGATAACTTCGTCATTATCGAGAGATGTCATCTTGAGATGACTCGGCCTCATCGATGATTTTTCGACTTTAAATGCTTTGGATGCACTGCCTTTGTGAGCTTTAAGGGCAATTGATTTCCCTTTTCTTGAGCTTTCCTCTTCTTGAAGTTCCAGCTCATGAACTTTAAGAGAACCCAAGAGTTCCTCCATGGTAAGAGAAACTAGATTCTTTGCTTCCTGTATGGCAGTAACCTTAGGTCTCCAGCATGCGGAAAGGCTCCTTAGAATTTTTCGATATGATCTTAATTATCATAGGTCTTTCCCAGAGATCTCAAGCCATTGATTATTGTTTGGAATCGTCCAAACATTTGATCAATGTTTTCATGCTCTCCCATTTTGAAGAGCTCATACTGGTGAACCAGCATACTTATCTTTGATTCCTTGACTTGAGACGAGCCTTCATGTGCTAAGGCCAGAGTATCCCATATCTCTTTAGCTGTTTCACAGCTATGGACTTTTTCGTGCTCTGATCTGGTGATGGCACACATAAGATAATGTTTGGCTTTTGAGTTTGTCTAGTTCGTTGTCCTTCAGTCCATTGTGGTCGAGGGAGTTCCTGTCCTTCTGCGTTGGTGGGTATTTGATATCCATTTTGAACTAGGTCCCAGATGTCCATATTTTGGGCATCAAAAAATGCAATCATCATCTTCTTCCAGTAATCATAGTCGTTTCCATTGAATAGAGGTGGTCTGTTCACCGCTTGTCCTTCGTTCTCCATTTAAGGGTGTATTGGATATTTTCCTCTGCACTGTTAGATGCTCAACCCAAGAGGCTGAGCTCTGATACCAATTGAAATAACCAAGTGAAACACAAGAAGGGGGGTTGAATTGTGTTTCTTAACCCTTTTTCTTGATTAAAAGTTTTCCTTTTAACAAACGATTGAACACAGCGAAGGATAAAGGTTAACAAGTAAAGAATGTAGAAACAACACTGCTCAGTCCTATTGGATTCTAAGGATTTTGAAAAGATTTTTTAATGAAACAGTTAACAAGTTCAAATAACCAATTAAAAGGTCTTTGTTAATAAACACAATAGTAAACCCCAGAGGTTAATGGAAAAAATAAATCACACTAGAAGAGAAGAGAAGCTTACACACGGGATTTATCCTGGTTCACTCTTACCAACCAAGAGCTACGTCCAGTCCCTTCAACTAGAAGGATTTTCCAACTAATCTTTTTCGAGATTACAAGTATTATACACCTCTTCAGGTAACAAGTATTTTCAACCTCTTCAGGTTCAACCACACCAGTATTCTTTTATACACAGCCTCTTCAGGCTTACAACGCTAAGGTGAATAAGTATAAGAAGAAGAATGCTTGAGTTGTAAACTCACTAACAAATGAGAATAGACAATAAAAAATCTAAAGGCTTTTTCTTTTTACACGTATATGGAAATCCAAGAAGAGATAAAGCTTTTTAGACTTTGTAAGATGCTTGACAAAGATCTCTTCTTCTTCAAGTCTTTGCTCCTTCTTTTTATATGAAAGAACAAGTTGAAGCGAGGCTTCATGAGCTACATCGTCCAACGGAAACATTTATTACCGTTACGAGTAGCATTAAATGTATCTCTGAAAATGTGCTGAGCTTCTTCTGACAGGTGACTTTGATTCTAAGAGATTTCCAATCATGTGATAACAAAGTCCTGATTTGTCTGAGATCGCAGAAAGTTCCTTATTTGCATATCTTTGTAGTTGTTAGACAATGTCAGTAAAAGTGGCTTAGTTGACTTCTTCGTCAGCCGTGAGTCATCGTAGTTCTTTTCCAGCATTTAATGAGGAACAGTTCTTCATTTTTGAATTTTAACTTGGACGAGAGCTTGAGCTTGAACTTTGTAATAGAGAATTGAGTCTAAGCTTTGGCAAAAGGATAGTATTGGACGAACCAATAAAAATAGTAACAGTATATGCATACAAATATTGGACGCACTAATAGTAAAAGTATATGTAGACAATCATTGGACGCACAAGACAAAATAGCATATTGGACGCACAATGAGTTTTCTTTAAGCTCAGAACAGAATGGACGCACATACAAGTATCGTTTTGTTAATACTATTGTCGAAACACTTACTTGTTCAAACTTAGTAAATATTTTTGTTATCCTCAAAACTTAAACAGGAAAAGCTACAGCTTTTAAATATTAGTGCTTAAACCTTTTTATAAGATTTTGGTTTTAACATGGTGAAGCTACTTCATCAAAGACATCCAATGTAGAACCAAATTCAACCGGATTTGGAGTACATGAAGATTTTGACATGATTGACAAATTAAAGACAGATGTTGAAATTGATGTTGTTGACAATCCTAAAAAATTTGAAGACACAATGGATGATGCTGAATTACCGTTATATGAAGGTTGTAAACAATTCACAAAAATTACAGCACTTATTAGATTATTCAATTTGAAGGCTTCCAACGGATGGTCTAACAAAAGTTTCAGTGACCTGCTTACTTTAATTCATGATATGCTCCCTGAAGGTAACCTCCTTCCGACAACAATGAATAATGCAAAGAAGACAATGTCATCACTTGGTTTGAAATATAAGAAATTTCATGCCTGTCCAAATAATTGCATCATCTACTATGATGGGTACAGTGAAGCTAACTACTGTCCGAAATGTGAAAAATCAAGATGGAAATCACAGTGTTTAGGAAAGTCTAGGAAGAAAAAAAATTCCCGCAAATGTATTTTGGTATTTGCCAATCATTCCAAGGTTTAAGAGACTTTTTCTAAGCAAGGAGCATGCAAAGATGTTAATATAGCATAAAGATGGAGACGATAGGAAGTGTGATTTCAAGTTGCGGCATCCGGCTGATGCACCTTATTGGAAGAGTTTCGACGTTACATATCCAAATTTCTCGGCCGATCCTAGAAATCTCAGATTGGGTTTGTGCACTGATGGAATTAACCCATTTAGTAATTAGAGCACTCAACACAGTTCTTGGCCTGTTATTATAGTTATTTATAACCTCCCTCTGTGGCTAACGATGAAACGAAGATTCATGCATCTGGCTATGTTGATATCTAGTCCAAAATAGCCAGGAAATAAGATAGATACTTACTGACAAGAGGTTGTCGAGACCTATCAAATAAAATAACCGGTTCACAAACTAATTTGTAGTATAGAGAATGAACCGAATCGTCTCTCAAGGATCCAAAAACAAAGATTTAATTAGATCAAGATAATTAGAAAAGGGGGGTTTTGTTATTGATTAACAAGATTAATAAAAGTAGGAGATTCAAAGTTGTAAACAAATATAAAGAAACAACCAATCCAAAGAAATTTACCGATCTTGAGTTTAACTCATCATTGATCACAAGGAATTCACTTAATTGCTAACCAAGTTCTTGGCCTTAGATCACATCAAGAAGCCTTAACATGATCCAAGAATTCTCTACTAGATAAGCATCTAGGATTTGATTAACCAAGGTTAGATAAAGTAAGCACCATCCAACATAGATTAACTTAAGATCTAGAATTTAACCAAGTTAAACAATCTATCAAAAAGCTTTAATATATTGTTTAATCTTTGTGATCCTCTTTGAATATATGATAATAAAGCTACTACCACATCAACATCTAAATCAAATTAAGCAATTTAATCTAGATAAAAATCAAAAGAGGAAGAAGAGAAACTTGAATAACAATTAAGCAATATGAACAAGCAAAACAAGATCTCCAAATTAAACAACAAGATGGCTAATCCCTTTGATTGATTATGAGAGCCTAGCCTTCCATGGATGGGAAGGAAGAACTCAGAATTTAAAGAACAAAAACGAAATTGCAAAGAGAATGAAGAAGAAGAGAAAGAAAACTCTCACAAATACTTAAACTTTCTTGAAACTTACTTCTAAATTGAATGCCTCTAATACAAAGAGGTTGGGTCTATTTATACTAATCCTAAAAGCCAATTTGTACATGTACATAATCTGAATACAAGCTATAAGAATCTGAAATTTGTCAAAAATGGAAGCTTGATGCATGGTTGGTGGGTTGGTGCATGGTAGGTGGGTTGGTGTATGGTTGGTGGCTTTTAGTCAACAACTCTTATCCGACTTCTGGCTTCAAATTCATCACCTAGACGGTGCATTTTGGCTTGGATGTCTTCATCAAAGTTGTAGCCAGTTGTCTCCTTGAAAATCTCCAATTTGAATCATGTCATTTGGACTTTTAGAACTCCAGAAATGCCAAAAACACTTCACCTACCTCAAGTTAGGTTGGAAGAACGTGTTTCCAAATTCAGACCAACTTGTAGCTTCTGAAGCATGCCTAAAACGACATCTATTGACAAAATGGTCTTCATTGAAGTTGGAGATATGAGTCTTATCTTTCAAGTGACCAAGTTTCAGCCCAAGAGGAGGCCTATAACCCACTATATAGTCCAATATGTGCATACTGCCCAGATGGTTCCGTGACAGCAAACCCACTCTGCATTGCAGGGATATTTTGGACCCTTAGCATTCCGATCCAGCTCTTGAGTTCTTCATGAAACTTGTAGAGCATTGTCTTAGCTTTCCAAAGACACCAAGATCACCTCAATTGGATCACCGAGTCCCAAGTTATGACCTAACCAAGGAAGAAATGTCAAAATGCATCAAAATCCGAAAATTATTCAATATTTGCATTAAAGCCCAATGAAGCCCAACAACATTAAACTCATCTAAAGTACTAATATTGGGCACAATAAACATCTAATAATGCCTAATACAAAGCTAACATAAGTGTCTCAAATTGATTGATCACTTACTTACGTCCTTTAATTGATGATTTGAAGACTTTATGGAGTGATGGCGTTGAAGCTTATGATGGTTATCGGAAGGAGTCCTTCACACTAAGATCAGCATTGATGTGAACCATGTCAGATTACCTGATGTGATAAATCAGAACGCAAGTATACGTTATCGCAAATCAAGTAATATAGTAGTAAGAAAGTGTCGAACCCACAGGGATTAATTCTAAATTTGACTATCTACTAAAAGTTTGCAAAACTCAATCTTATTTAAACAACTTACTAAGAGATAATTTATGAAAGACTAAAGATTAAAGTAAACAAGAAGATAAAGTTAATGATCAAATTAACCAAGCCTAGGATTGCAATTATCCCTCACACTTTACTTGATTCTCTTACTTCCATCAAAGATCAATTAATTATCTGAATTGTTAACTAGAAATCCTTATTTTATCTATAAGCCTCTTTCGATGGTCAAATAGAAATATCCTTAATTAATGATAAACTATATGTCTATGTCTATCAAATGATCAAGAATTCATTAAGTTCCGATTTCATTAATGGTTACATATGTTATATAGGTATATGTCTATCCTATATAAACTCAAGGCTTTCGCACAAAGATCATATGTTATCTTACTTAGATCTAAAACCAAAATCCCTTTGTCAAGTTGCTTAAGGTTTATCAATTCAATTTAATTAATGGCCAATTAATTAAAAGCATTAAGAACAAGTAAGATAAACAATTCAAGATAATCAACCTACTCTTGGATATGATAAACGAATCAAATTACGTGTGAGTTCAAATTGCAATCCTAGTATAGAAATTTAGCTACTCATCATATTAAAGGAAACAAAAGAACAAGTGAAAAGCATGATAGAAATGAAAGTGGTTGTTGGTATTAACAAGAACACAACGGGCTAGAGTTTCGGGATTTACTTTAAACAAATTGGAAGATCTAACCTTGAAATCAAAGTATAAATCTCACAATTTATGAAAGCTTCACCCCTAACTCTAGGAAGAACCTTAACTAGACATCAAGATGAAGAAACTTGAATAAGATGAAGATTATATTATACAAACTACAAGAGCTTTGGGATTTCCTTTAAACAAATTGGAAGATCTAACCTTAAAATCAAAGTATAAATCTCACAATTTATCAAAGTATCACCCCTAACTCAAACTACAATGAGAGAATTCAGAAATGGGATGCCCTTAAGTGTGACAAATGCCTTCCTTTTATAGGCAAAGGCTAGAACTATTCAATTACAATTTTGTCAAATCTCTTTGCACATGGGTTGAAATTTTAGCTCCGAAGATTATCAAATTCATCATTGCTCCCGTCATAATTTGGAAATCTTCTCTTCATGAAAGTTGTAGCACATGCAGTCGTGAAGAACATGTCAAAATTTCAGCTAGATCTAACGGTTGGATCTTGAGATCTGACCATTTTGCCGAAACTACTCAGATTATATCAAAAATGACAGCCACCAACTTGTTGCCTAATTTTGACCCACTTCCGGTGCTAATCTGGAAATCTTCATTTCTAGGAAAGTCATAGAGAATTATGTCATGCATGACATATCAAAATTTCAGCTACATCCAACGGTTAGATCTTGAGAAATCACCAAATAACCGAGTATAGGTTTGAGCAGAAATTTTCTGATTTGTCCTGAATTTGATGTAACCCAAAATTCACTGAGTTTAGGTCTTCATTTCTCTTCTGTTTGAACTATACTGATATCAACATCCAAGTTCATGATATTTTGGTTCAACAACTGCTTTGAATAGTCCTTCAAGTGTTCTGCTCAATTTGTAACAACATAACCAATATATGAGGAATTATGCAATTTTCACTTCATATATGCAATAATTTCATAAGAATAGACCAATGAGAGGTGCTAAATTATGCATATAAAATATGTTTATCAAATTCCCCCACACTTGACTTGTTGTTTGTCCTCAAACAAGAAACAACCTAATATTAAACTAAAAGAATAAAAACTGATTATACCTAATCTAATTCACTTTCGTAGGAAAACACGATGGCACTTAGCACGTGCCACAAGCCTTTAAACCCCTAGGTGTCCCTAGTGGACGAGTTATAGTCTCGTGAGGGTTTACCAGGATGATACCCACAAACATGTAATACTTCATTTAATCAATTCAATTAATTTTTAAATACAAGCATTGTATCAGATTTAAATATGCTTAGCAAAGTATAGTTGAATCAAAGCAATTAGGAGTAAAATATACATAGCATAATCATGCTTTAATCAGAAATAGGCATATTCAAATTGAGTAAAATTCCTCACAAGTGACACTCAAATCACACAAAGTGTTTAGGTTAACTGTTTGCGCTCAACTCAGCCAAATTATGAAAGTATTTTACCATATGCTTGCACATACATCAATTCTCCACTACTTAGATCAAATAAATTTCACAAATCAAGAGGTCTTTCAAAAAGGTTGTAACGAGGTTATAAGGTGAAGGAAGGAAACAATATGGATAATAACAAGTTAAAAACCAAAGAGAATAAAAAGCATTGCGGAGTAACTCAAGTAAGAATCATAAACTTTTACCAAAAACTCTAAAATGCACATTCTCTTCACACATTCCTTCCCTTTTTTTTTTTAACAACCTTTTATTTTCTCTCTTTCTCTCTCTTTTTTTTTTCTTTTTTTCTTTTTTTAATTTAGCTTTTTTTTTTTGTTCTTCTTTTTTTTTTTTTTACCAAACATTTCACATCAACATACCAATTCCCCCACACTTAAATCATTGCAACCACAAGAACTCCTCCAATTAGGAAAATCAATGCTCTCTTATTCCCTAAGGTGAAGTAAAACATGGTTTTTTTTTTTTTTTCACTGAAGGCTTGTAAAAGCTATGAACAACAAAAAGGGCAAGTAGGCTCAAAGGGGGTTAACAATGGGATAAATGTAAGGTAGGCTTATTTGGCCAAAGTAGCTAAGTCAAGAAAATTGCCTCTATCATTTTTATGTAACATACAGACCAATGTAATCTCAAATTGATTCAGTGCAAGTTCTAGAAAATACATCCATAATTGACATCACTCATGAAAGAAAATAAACCAAGTATAAGTATCAAACTTGGATAAGCCCAAAACTCACAAAGGTATGAAACATTTACTCAATTCAAACATGCCTTCTTCCTAATATCCACAGTCATATATACATGTATATCACGAATTTTGAAAAATAATTCAACTATAAATTGTTTTGCATACTTTTATTATCAACTAAGCTACAATTCAGCACATGCTTGCATCAAAATTAATCGAAAAGATCAAAATGAATCTTTTTTTTTGTTGTTTTTTTTTTGTTTTTTTGTTTTTTGTTTTTATATATATATCTATATACAAGAACAAACTATTTTTAGACCTACTATGAAATGCAAGTTAAGATGCGTCTCAAGAGCAAAATTACTCCTTACTCTGCCATCATACATTAGTAACGATAAAAATTAGCTTGTTAGTTTTTTTTTTTTTTTTTTTACAAACTATGTACATGGCATGACAATGTTAACTATCACTCCCCCCAACTAATTTAAGACATTGTCCCCAATGTCAAAATAAAGATAAGTGGAGTGTAGAAGATCTTACCAGACAACTGCAAATCGAGCCTGAAATAAGAAAATTTACAAAAAAAAACTAAAACCATAACAGAGAACAAAAATTCATAAGGACAAAGTCAAATTAAGTTTTCGCTTTTTGCTGTTGCTGCCTTGTTCCCAATTCAGTAGAGCCATTGCTGGATCACGTTGTGGGACAAATTCGTGTAGTTGATCGAGCAATTGCTCAGGGGTCGCAGCAGTTACCAGAATTTGACGTGTCGCTTGTGAGATGAACTTTTGTTCCATGGCATGATCAAGAAAACAAAACAAACTGTCATAAAAACCATTAACATTTAATATACCAATGGGTTTTTGGTGAAAGTTCAGCTGTAACCAGGATGCAATTTGAAAGATCTCTTCCAAAGTTCCAAAACCACCAGGTAGAGCAATAAAGGCATCAGCATTTGCTATCATAATGTTCATGCGTTGGTGCATGCATGATACCATTACTTCATCCCCTAAGGTTTTCCCAGCGGGATTACCTATGGCTAAAGGACTGGGAATGACACTAAGGACTTTGCCACCTCCTAAATGTGCGGCCGGTTGCTACACAACCCATTAACCCAAGACTACCTCCTCCGTAGACTAAATGGATTTCTCTCTCAGCTAGCACTCGACCAAGATGGTTTGCCATATTTACAAAATCTTTATCCTTTCCAGGATTAGATCCACAAAAGACACAAACACTTTTGATTCGACGAACTGAAGTTACTTCCATCTCTTTTTTTTTTTTTTTTTGTACTCGCACCTTATCAATGATCTGAAGAGAGCAAAGTGCAATATTTAAAGAAATCAAAACTCAAATCTAATAATTACACCTATAAAGGAGGGATAGATTTAGTGTCAGGAAAGTTTGAAAATAAACACAGAAATGACAATAGCTATACAACTAGGATAAAAGACTAATCTATATGTGTCAGAAGAAGTTTGAAAATATACAAAGCATTTTTCAAAAAGCTACGGCTATATTTTTTTTTTAAATTTTTTTTTTAATTTTTAGTTTTTTTAATTTTTAAATTTTTTTTTAAAACTTTTTTTTTAAACAAGAAGAAAAGAAGGGAAGAAACAAAATAGCAATACTTACAGTTGGTGTGATTGTGGCACACACTTTCCTCTGGTTTTACGTCCAGTAACGGCTTCAATGCTCTCTATGGGCCGATGGTCGGCTTCTCTTCCAATTTTCTTAAAAATTGGCAAAGCAGGTCTTTTTGAGTCAGATTCCCAAGACTATAACGCTCATGTTCAGCTTGGAATATTGGCCATAAATCAAGAAGTACTCCCTGCACATCTCCACTAGGATGCATCTCAAGAGTCAATAGAATGTTATCTAAAGACTCCTTACTCATGCCATCCTTAATGAAGTTAATTTTGTCATCTCGATTTATAGACACCATTCCAAGTGATCTGCATTTTGTGTTACAGGTCCATCTTGCACATTTATAGCAGACAGTAACCTTTTTGCTCTTCTTTTCTTTGCATATAGACTTTTACCTAGACCTGGCATATATGAAATAAGAGCGTCAGAAAATTCACCTGCTAATCGGACCTTTGCTTCAATTAACCAGCGTATATCAGCAGGGATGCCTTTGTGCATAAGCATCCTTAATCTTTCAAACCTGGCAGAATAAATGTTAGTTAAAGCATTTTGAGGAAGAGAAGGGAATTGCTTGCGTAAGTGAAGAAGCTTGTTATCCATTTGGGAAGAAAGAAGGAAAGAGAAATGAGTAAAATTATATACAGATTTCAGTATTTGTGGGTAACTGAAGGGAATAGAACAAAGTTCACGAATGCCGTTATCCGCCATTTAACCGGTGAAAAGTAATCTGTCAAAGATCATTCATTGTCAGCCAGCGTGATTGAAGATTTTTCACGATCGATGGGTCCTCCCCAATAATGCTTTAATCTTTGACCATTGACCTTAAACGTGGCTTGAGTTTTCTCATCTTTGATTTCAATTGCTCCAAATGGGGACACCTTGACTATCACGAACGGTCCTGACCATCTTGATCTAAGTTTTCCAGGAAATAATTTCAACCTCGAGTTGAAAAGTAAGACTTTTTGCCCTGCCTGGAATTCTCTCTTGACAATCTTCTTATCATGCCACCTTTTTGTTTGCTCCTTGTACAATTTGGCATTTTCATAAGACTGAAGACGGAACTCATCCATCTCATTGAGTTGGAGGAAACGCTTTTCTCCAGCTTGCTTCATATCAAAATTGAGCTTTTTGATAGCCCAATACGCATTATGTTCGGCTCCACTGGAAGGTGACATGCTTTGCCAAACACCAATCGATATGGTGACATCCCAATCGGAGTTTTGTATGCTGTTCGGTAAGCCCATAATGCATCATCCAATCTCTTGGACCAATCCTTTCTTGTGGGATTCACAGTTTTCTCTAAGATCCTCTTGATTTCTCTGTTAGAAACCTCAACTTGGCCACTAGTCTGAGGATGGTATGCAGTTGCCACCCTATGAGTCACTCCATATTTAGCAAGAAGGGCTCCAAAGTATTTGTTGCAAAAATGACTCCCTTCATCACTTATTATTGCTCTTGGAGTTCCAAACCTAGTGAATATGTTTCTCTTCAAAAAATTCAACACCACTTTAGAATCATTAGTGGGTAAAGCAGTTGCTTCAACCCATTTAGAAACATAATCAACAGCAACAAGAATATAGAGGTTATTAAAAGATGAGATGAAAGGACCCATGAAATCAATACCCCATACGTCAAAGATCTCCACTTCTAAGATGTTATTGAGGGGCATCTCATGTCTTCTAGAGATATTTCGATCCGATTGCTTTGTCACATTTTACAACAAAGGAGTAAGCATCCTTAAATAGTGATGGCCAATAAAAACCAGACTGTAACACCTTAGCAGCTGTCTTTTCTCCTCCAAAGTGTCCTCCATAATCAGATGAATGGCATTGATGCAAGATGTTATCAACTTCTTCACTGGGGATACACCTTCTTAAAATTCGATCTGCACATTGCTTAAACAAGAAAGGTTCATCCCAAACATAGTATTTTACATCATGCAAAAATTTCTTTCTTTGTTGCCGATTAATCTCGGGAGGTAAAATACCACTTACAAGATAATTAACAAAATCAAGATACCATGGTATATTACCTTGAAGGGTAAAGAGTTGTTCATCGAAAACATTCATTAATTTGCACTTTACCTCCTTCATTATTGTCATTGTCCAATCTAGATAAGTGGTCGGCCACTTGATTTTACATTCCTTTTACGTCACGAATCTCAAGATCAAATTCTTGTAACAAGAGTATCCATCGATCAACCTCGGCTTAGCATCTTTCTTGGAAATCAAATACTTGATTGCTGAATGATCTGTATAAACAATTACTCTTGTTCCAATTAAATAAGATCGAAATTTATCAAAAGCAAATACCACAGCAAGAAGTTCCTTTTCTGTGGTAGTATAGTTGAGTTGAGCATCATTCAAGGTCTTGCTCGCATAGTAAATGGCATGCATCTTTTTGTTCTTTCTTTGACCAAGAACTGCCCCCACTGCAAAATCACTAGCATCACACATGAGTTCAAATGGGATATTCCAATCTGGTGCAACAATGATTGGTGCTGTAATCAACTTTTCTTTCAAAATCCTGTAAGCTTCAAGGCAAGATTCATCAAATTCAAAAGGAATATCTTTCTCAAGTAAATTACACAAAGGTTTAGAGATCTTAGAAAAATCCTTAATGAATCGTCTGTAGAAGCCTGCATGCCCTAAGAAACTGCGAATGCCCTTCACTGAAGTAGGTGGAGGTAATTTTTCAATTGTCTCAATCTTTGCTTTGTCTACTTCAATTCCTTTAGCAGAAACTTTATGGCCAAGGACTATTCCTTCTTGAACCATAAAATGGCACTTCTCCCAATTTAGTACCAGATTAGTCTCTACACATCTTTTTAGCACTAAAGCAAGATTATTAAGGCAAAGGTCAAAAGAATCACCAAATACAGAGAAGTCATCCATAAATACCTCAATTGACTGCTCCACCATATATGAGAAGATTGACATCATGCATCGTTGAAAAGTTGCGGAGTGCATTGTACAATCCAAATGGCATCCTTCGAAAAGCAAATGTCCCATAAGGACATGTGAAAGTTGTCTTTTCTTGATCTTCGTGAGCTATGGCAATTTGGTTGTACCACGAATATCCATCCGAGCAAGAATAGGTTCGACCAAAGAAGTCTCTGTCTAACATTTGATCAATGAAAGGGAAAGGAAAATGGTCTTTCCGTGTTGCTTTGTTCAACTTTACGTAGTCCATACGGACTCGCCAACTGTAACTTGATTCGAGTGGGGATTAGTTCATTGTTATCATTGGTAATTACAGTCATACCTCCCTTTTTAGGTACACATTGTACTGGGCTGACCCACGAACTATCAGAGATGGGGTAAATGATTCCAGCATCCAACCATTTAATGATCTCCTTCTTGACTACTTCCTTCATTATTGGATTCAACCTCCTTTGATGTTCAATGGTGGGCTTTGATCCTTCCTCTAGGAGAATCTTATGCATGCAGATTGATGGGCTTATTCCTTTGATATCTGCTATGGTCCATCCCAAGGCTTTCTTATATTCTCGCAACAATCTTAGCAATTTCTCTTCCTGCACACTATTAAGAGAAGATGAGATAATAACTGGTAAGGTAGAAGATTCTCCTAAAAACACATACCTCAAATGATCAGGAAGTTGCTTTAGCTCCAACTCTGGTGGTTCTTCAACTGAGGATTTCATTGTAGTCCCATCTTTCATGGACAACTCCAAATCCTCAAATTGTTTTCCGCCATGATTGTAAGATGGTGATGCATTAAGCCATTGCACAAACTCAAAGGATTCCTGCCTATCCTCACAAGGTAGATTAATAATAGCATCTTCTAAAGGATCAGTACTAAAACCATTAGTACTTGATTCGAATTTGCTATCATCAATAACATTAATCATAAGCATTCATCAGATTCTTGAGGATATTTCATAGCTTTAAAGACATTGAATGTTACCTCTTGATCTTGTACCCTCATAGTCAGCTCACCTTTTTGTACATCTATGAGAGTTCTACCAGTAGCTAGGAAAGGTCTCCCAAGAATGATTGGAACCTCTCGATCCTCCTCCATGTCTAATACTACAAAATCAGCAGGAAATATGAATTTGTCAACTTTTACTAAAACGTCTTCCACCACTCCTTTTGGGTAGGTGAGAGATGCATGCGCTAATTGTAGAGTTAGATTGGTCTGTTTCACCTCCATCAATCCAAGTTGCACATGTAAACAGAAAGAGGCATCAGATTTATACTAGCTCCTAAATCACATAAAGCTTTACCAAAAAAATTGTTTCCAATAGTACAAGGAATTGTAAAACTCCCTGGATCTTTTAGCTTTGGCGGAAGCTTTTTCTGTAATATGGCACTGCATTCTTCAGTAAGTGCAACAGTTTCAAAATCTCCAAGTCTTCTCTTTTTGGACAAGATTTCCTTCATAAACTTAACATAGCTCGGCATCTGTTCCAAAGCTTCAGCAAAAGGAATATTGATATGAAGTTTCTTGAATACCTCTAGAAACTTATTGAATTGCTTGTCCATCTTTTGCTTTTGAAGTCGTTGTGGGAATGGAGGTGGAGGGGGTTCTTCCTTCTCAGATTTCTTCAATGGAAAAGGCTCTTCAAAATTGCTTTTTGATTGTTCATGAATCTTCTCATCTTCATTTTCTTCAGGTTTTTGAATAGGCTCATCCAGTTCTTTGCCACTCCTGAGGGTAACAGCCTTGCATTGTTCATTATTACCTCCCTTAGGATTGGTCTCCGTGTTGCTCGGCAAACTACCTTGAGGGCGATTATTCATAAAACCAGATAATTGCCCTATTTGAACCTCAAGATTCCGGATAGAAGCTCCTTGACTTTGAAGTTGATTCATACATTGTTGAGTACTCTTAGTCAATTGTAAGATGGCTTCTTCCATTACAGATTTCTTCTCTTGTTGTGGAGCTTGTTGTTGGAACCCGGTGGTCCCATCGGTCTAGGCGATGATGAAGCTTCTTGGTTATTTCACCAAGAAAAATTTTGTTGAATCCTACAATCTGGATTGTAAAAATTTGAATTTGGGTTATGTTGTTCCCGATTGAAGTTACCCACATAATTAGAAGTTTCAGAATTAAAAGAGCATTGATCAACGAGAATGAGGTCGAGCAATACTCACGGATCATGAAAGGGCTCACGAATAGCATGTATTATTTGTTGATTGGATTGACTCCCAATTGAGTCTAGCTTCTTGGCCAGTGCAGCTACTTGTGCAGATAAAGCAGATAAAGTATCTACTTCATAAATTCCAGCCACTTTCCTTTGTGATGCTCTTTCAGTAGGCCATTCATAGTTATTAGAAGCCATCTCTTCCAATAAATCATAACCTTCATCAACAGTTTTGTTCATCAATGCACCACCAGCAGCAGCATCAATGGTTGACCTCAGAGAGTTAGTCAAGCCATTATAGAAAGTTTGAACTTGAAGCCACTTTTGTACCCCATGATGAGGGCATCTTCTAAGTAGATCCTTGAATCTCTCCCATGCCTCATACAATGATTCTGAATCATATTGCTGAAAAGAGGTAATTTCATTCCTCAACTTCGCACTCTTTGCAGGAGGGAAATACTTAGCTAAGAATTTTTGTGCCAACATATCCCAAGTAGTGATAGAGCTATCAGGTAGAGAATTCAACCAACTTTTGGCCTTGTCTCTTAGTGAAAAGGGAAAAATTCTTAACCGAATAGCATCTGCAGAACATCCATTGTGCTTGAAAGTGTCACAGATCTCCAGAAAATTTGCTATATGAGCATTTGGGTCTTCATGAGGCAAACCTCCAAATTGATTATTTTGCAGCATCTGGATCACTCCTAGCTTAATCTCAAAGTTGTTAGCTTGTATTGGAGGTCTGACAATACTTGAATGAACTCCATCGATAGGAATTATATAATCCCTAAGAGTTCTTGGTTGTTGATTAGCTAGCCCAAGTTCTTGATTTACCATTATCGTCGGCCATTCTTCTTTGTTGCAATAACTCTTGACGACGCTCTTTTTTGTTTCTGCGGCAAGTTCGCTCAATCTCAAGATTAAGAGGAATTAACTCCTTGTCTCGAGCACTGCGCATAAAACAGTTCGAAAAATTAAAAAGAAATAAAAGAACAAGTTTAAATTAAGATCAAGTATGCTAGCATTAATAGTAGTAAAATAAAGGATTAATCCCCGGCAACGGCGCCAAAAACTTGATGTGGTAAATCGTAACGCAAGTATACGTTATCGCAAATCAAGTAATATAGTAGTAAGAAAGTGTCGAACCCACAGGGATTAATTCTAAATTTGACTATCTACTAAAAGTTTGCAAAACTCAATCTTATTTAAACAACTTACTAAGAGATAATTTATGAAAGACTAAAGATTAAAGTAAACAAGAAGATAAAGTTAATGATCAAATTAACCAAGCCTAGGATTGCAATTATCCCTCACACTTTACTTGATTCTCTTACTTCCATCCAAGATCAATTAATTATCTGAATTGTTAACTAGAAATCCTTAATTTATCTATAAGCCTCTTTCGATGGTCAAATAGAAATATCCTTAATTAATGATAAACTATATGTCTATGTCTATCAAATGATCAAGAATTCATTAAGTTCCGATTTCATTAATGGTTACATATGTTATATAGGTATATGTCTATCCTATATAAACTCAAGGCTTTCGCACAAAGATCATATGTTATCTTACTTAGATCTAAAACCAAAATCCCTTTGTCAAGTTGCTTAAGGTTTATCAATTCAATTTAATTAATGGCCAATTAATTAAAAGCATTAAGAACAAGTAAGATAAACAATTCAAGATAATCAACCTACTCTTGGATATGATAAACGAATCAAATTACGTGTGAGTTCAAATTGCAATTCTAGTATAGAAATTTAGCTACTCATCATATTAAAGGAAACAAAAGAACAAGTGAAAAGCATGATAGAAATGAAAGTGGTTGTTGGTATTAACAAGAACACAACGGGCTAGAGTTTCGGGATTTACTTTAAACAAATTGGAAGATCTAACCTTGAAATTAAAGTATAAATCTCACAATTTATGAAAGCTTCACCCCTAACTCTAGGAAGAACCTTAACTAGACATCAAGATGAAGAAACTTGAATAAGATGAAGATTATATTATACAAACTACAAGAGCTTTGGGATTTCCTTTAAACAAATTGGAAGATCTAACCTTAAAATCAAAGTATAAATCTCACAATTTATCAAAGTATCACCCCTAACTCAAACTACAATGAGAGAATTCAGAAATGGGATGCCCTTAAGTGTGGCAAATTCCTTCCTTTTATAGGCAAAGGCTAGAACTATTCAATTACAATTTTGTCAAATCTCTTTGCACATGGGTTGAAATTTTAGCTCCGAAGATTATCAAATTCGTCATTGCTCCCGTCATAATTTGGAAATCTTCTCTTCATGAAAGTTGTAGCACATGCAGTCGTGAAGAACATGTCAAAATTTCAGCCAGATCTAACGGTTGGATCTTGAGATCTGACCATTTTGCCGAAACTACTCAGATTATATCAAAAATGACAGTCACCAACTTGTTGCCTAATTTTGACCCACTTCCGGTGCTAATCTGGAAATCTTCATTTCTAGGAAAGTCATAGAGAATTATGTCATGCATGACATATCAAAATTTCAGCTACATCCAACGGTTAGATCTTGAGAAATCACCAAATAACCGAGTATAGGTTTGAGCAGAAATTTTCTGATTTGTCCTGAATTTGATGTAACCCAAAATTCACTGAGTTTAGGTCTTCATTTCTCTTCTGTTTGAACTATACTGATATCAACATCCAAGTTCATGATATTTTGGTTCAACAACTTCTTTGAATAGTCCTTCGGGTGTTCTGCTCAATTTGTAACAACATAACCAATATATGAGGAATTATGCAATTTTCACTTCATATATGCAATAATTTCATAAGAATAGACCAATGAGAGGTGCTAAATTATGCATATAAAATATGTTTATCATACCCCGCATATGGTAATATTTCTGGGGCTATGACAAAGAGGTACTATGGCTATGCAATTTGTGCAGATAATACCAATGCTTTTAGACTTAGACATGGGAAGAAAATGTCATACATTAGACATCAAAAGTGGCTACCATCAAACCATCCATATAGAAAGCATAGAAAGGCATTTAATGGCCAACAGGACTTTGATTCTGCACCAAAGCCTCAAAGTTTCCGTCAAATCCTACAGCTTCTTGATTCTTTGAATTCTAATAACCCAATGACGAAGTGTTGGAAGAGAAAGTGTATCTTTTACGAGCTTCCTTATTGGGGATCTCTTATGGTCCGACATAATTTGGATGTCATGCACATAGAGAAGAATGTATATGAATCTTTGATTAGCACGTTGTTAAATGTGAAAGGCAAGTCAAAAGATTCTCTCTCATCTAGGCTCGACATGGTGGAGTTAGGGATTAGGACTACACTTGCTCCAATTGAAAAGGATAGTCGAATGTACCTTCTTTCGTCATGTTATACAATGTCAAGGAAAGAAAAACAAAACTTATGTCAATTCATAAAGGATTTAATGGTGCCTGAAGGATACTCGTCCAATTTAAGGTCCAAGGTTAATATGCAAGAGTTGAAATTGCAAAACATGAAGTCTCATGATTGCCATGTGCTAATGCAACAGATTCTTCCAGTGGCATTGCGAGGTAATTTGCAAAAAGAAGTTGGGATTGCCATAAACAAACTTTGTTACTTCTTCAATAAGTTATGTTCTAAAGTTGTGGATCCTTCCATCCTTGATTACTTACAAATGCATATCGTTGAACCACTTTGCAGTTTGGAAATGTATTTTCCTCCATTATTTTTTGATGTCATGGTGCACTTGGTAGTCCACTTAGTACGTGAAGTAAAGATATGTGGTCCAATATTCCTTCGGTGGATGTACCCATTTGAACGGTTCATGAGAACATTGATGAGCATGGTTAGGAGCAAAAGTAGGCCAGAGGCTTGTATTATAGAGTGTTACGTTGCAGAAGAAGAGTTGTGTTTTGTTCAGAGTATGTTGCTAATGCAAATGTCATTGGACTCTCTGTTCCCAAAAATATTTATGGTGAAACTGGAAGAGGATTATTTGGACCTAAGATGTTGTTTGTTCCATCTGACGAGCTTAATATTACTCACCTATATGTTTTGAGGAACATGGCTATTATCCAGCCATATGTGAACAAACACTTTGCATTTATTAAAGAATCATTCCCTTCTAAGTGTAGGAATGAGGTAAGTTTACAAAACTATCATACTAAATCATTTGCAGCATGGTTGCAGAACCATATAGATGAAGAGATTCAATGTGGTTCATCTATTGATGATACTTTGAGATGGCTTAGTCATATGCCACAAACACGAGTATTGAGCTATGAAGGGTACCTGATTAATGGTTTTAGGTTCCATACTATGCAGAGAGACAACATGCAGATTAGTCAGAACTCTGGAGTCACATTAGTGGCTGAATCATACCATGTGTCATCAATGAAGGATGCAAACCCAATACTATCCAGTACCTCATACTTTGGGATGATTTAAGAGATATGAGAACTTGATTACATAAAATTCAGAATTCCTGTTTTCAAGTGTAGATGGTTTGATCCAACAGGATTGAAAATTGATGATTTATGGTTAACATTCATCAATTCCAACAAGATTGGGTTTAAGAATGATCTGTTTATCTTGGCTACACAAGCTAAACAAATTTTCTATGTCAATGATGGTAGCAATACAGCTCAAAAAATAGTCCTTGCAAGGAATTCAAGATTCATGACAGAAGTGAACTCCATCGGGGAAGATGATATGGAACTGGGAACATTTACCAAATTACTAATCCCATGTTCATTGACTGATGCATACGATGAACCAAACTGGTTGGGCAATGGGGAGATGCAGCTCATAGAAGAATCAAGGAAACCTTAATTTTGTTTAATACTATTCTAAATTAGTTAATGTTTCTCATTGCAATAAATAAATCAACTCTGTTTATTCGTTGTCACTCGTTCATGTTTTTCATTGTATAATATCCAACTGATGTGAATAAAATTTTGTATTCTGGCAGTCAATGTCAATGCGTTTTGGTCCTTTCATGACATTACATTACAGTGAATACGTGTTAGAAATATTTTTTTTAATTTAAATATACTTTCTAATCCCTTAAACGTGGGATTAAAAAAATTTTATTTTTTATAAGACACTTTACAATTCGGTGAGATATTTGCCGGATTAAAAAGTGCATATAATAGATTCCACTAATCTATAACCAGATTAGAAAGTGATTTTCTTCAAGCGTAGAAAAAAATTTTATTTTTTTTATATGATACTTTTGAATCAAGTGGAATCTTCCCCGGATTAATAAGTGGATATATTCAAATTCACTAACACATTAACCAGATTGGAAAGTTATTATATGAAAACTGAGTTTAATAAAAAAAATTCTATTTCATACTTTAGAATTCAGTGGAATACTAGCCGGATTAATAAGTTTATATTTTCAAATCCGCTAACTCATTCACCGGATTGAAAAGTCATTAAATGAAAACTGAATTTTATAAATTTTTTTATTTTTTCTATTACATACTTTAGAATTCGGTGAAATCCTAACCGGATTAATAAGTTGATATTTTCAAATCCGCTAAATCATTCACTGGATTGGAAAGTCATTAAATGAAAACTGAATTTTATAAAAAAAATTTATTACATACTTTAGAATTCGGTGAAATCCTAGCCGGATTAATAAGTTGACATTTTCAAATCCGCTAACTCATTCACCGGATTGGAAAGTCATTAAATGAAAACTGAATTTTATAAATTTTTTTATTTATTTTTATTACATGCTTTAGAATTCGGTGGAATCCTAGCCGGATTAATAAGTTGATATTTTCAAATCCGCTAACTCATTCACCGGATTGAAAAGTCATTAAATGAAAATTGAATTTTATGAAAAAATTTATTTTTTTTATTACATACTTTAGAATTCGGTGAAATCCTAGCCGGATTAATAAGTTAATATTTTCAAATCCGCTAACTCATTCACCGGATTGGAAAGTCATTAAATTGAATTTAATAAATTTTTTTATTTTTTTCCTATTACATACTTTAGAATTCGGTGGAATGTTAGTCGGATTAATAAGTTGATATTTTCAAATCCGCTAACTTAGTAACCGGATTGGAAAGTAGACAAATGAATTCGGTTATTGGGTTGCCAGATTTATATGTCTTAGGGACCTTTTACATTTAAGTATTGGAATTCGGTTTTTACTATAACCGAATTGAAAAGGTTTTCGTAATTCAAAAATAGAATCTAAGGTAGGAAACCTTTACTTTTCTTTCCCTCGCGTTCTCTGTGTTTTTTGCGTATCTGACAAGACTTGCTGCTTATACCCCAAAAATCTAACCATTGTCATTTCTGTAAGCTCCAAGTGACTCTATCTTCATCATCGTCAAACGCTACATAAGGGGTAACCATTTTTCACTCGATTTTAAATTTCTCGCTAAATTTTGTGACTTAACGTCTACGAAAACATGGATTTACATTTCTGTGTCTTTTGACAGGTTATACGAGTGCTTTTGAACCATAATTTAACTCAAATACTTCAAAGGACACACAACGTTCATCAAACGGTAACAACCTTGAATATTGGTTTTGTAATGTGCATTGTCCTGATTAGGGTGAGGTTCTAATATTTATGTGGACCATTGTTACTTTTTCTTTCAGTAGGCTAGAATACAGTCATGCATGCATCTTTGTGTACCATTGTTAATGTGTTGGTGTGCTTTTAGTGCATCTTATATTGATTAATATTATAGCCAAGGCCTTACAATAGGGAATATATGGTTTTGGTTATGTAGAGAAATATTTCGATATTGTGCTGTTATGCTTGTTATGTGTTGGTAATGTGTATGCTTATTACAGATGTCGTCTGATCCCGAATATCAACATACATCCGACACCAGTGATTCTTCAAGTAAGCAAACTTCTTCAAAGAAGAGAACTAGGGGTCCAACAGTTTTGGACCGCATCTCTAAGGTGCGTGCAACCGGTCAAAAAATTCCGGTTGAAACTAATTACAATGATGTTCCTATTGAAGACAGTGGGAAAGACCTCATGACTTATCTAGGAATAGTGACAAGAGACATCGTTCCTATCATTATGGCCTCATGGGGTGAGGTTCCCAAATATTTGAAGGATAGAATCTAGGATATTTTAACGGTAAGTTTTTAACATTCTTTGAATTCAAAAAATATATCTTAATATTGTATTACACTTTGAACTTATCATTTGTTTGTTTTATGCAATAGAACTTATTTATAATACCCGAGACAGAGAAATTCCAAAAAATGATGATGAAGAGTGCTGCTGATAAGTTAAAACAATTCAAGACCAGATTAAGGATGGATTACATATGGCCTTTTTATGAGGTGGATGATCATGAGCGGATGTTTAACCCCCTAGCAAAATACAAATTCATCACACAGGACATATGGAATGAGTTTGTCAAATCACGTTTGTCCGATCAATTCAAAGTAGGTACATTAAATTAAATTAGGCTACTGACTTGATGATATTAAGTATGTCATTTATTGACATCTGCCTAATGTAACAGGAAATTAGGGAGAAGTGCATAGCACAGTCCAGGAAAACCAAATTCCGGCATCGCACTTCAAGGAAGGGATACGCTCAATTAGAGAGAGATTTAGTAAGGCATTTTCCATTTTATTATAATTAAATTCATTGTCCATATATGTTCAATATGAATCATATTATATATCAGACTACATGTAACTATTTAATGTATTACAGCAAAAGAAGTTACAAATAATAGAGAAAATCCAACAGTAAGAGCTGTGGAAACAAGCAAGAATGGACAAGAAATGAGAGTTTAAGAAGCCCGAAGAAGCAGAAATCGCAAGACGAATAGTAAGTGTGCAACTTATATGGTTTAAAGTAGCTATAAAAAAATTTCAAGTTAAATCCATGGTTTAAACTAACTAATAAATATATGGTTGCAGGATGACCTCGCAACAAAGCAAAGTTTAGGTTTGATCAAGCCAATTGGAAATAATGATATACTGACAGAGGCATTGGGCACTCCTGAGCATAGTGGAGGATTACGTGCAGCCAGCTCGTTGTCCAATCCAACGATGTACTGAGGAAAAAGGAACACGGTCAGCATGGAAGAACACAAGGCAGTTTGTAGCAAGGTCTCAAAAATGGAGACAATTTTACTAGGCATACTGCAGTGGCAAGAAATGCTGGCCTAAACAAACCTCAATATACCAAAATTAGATTTGAAGGCTTTGATGGGAGACAAAGGGGTCAATCTGAGTTCCTCCAGCTCAATCAACCTAATTGTCACCCCTACAACATCTGGGAAAAATGTTGCAGAGGACCCAATCATCGTTGGGGGCACGTCAGAAACCAAAAAAACAGCACCATCTCCAACAAGTCCACCTGCAACTCCAGTCGATGATACAACCCATTCTTTAGGATGGTGTGAGGGTTTTTCAGTGGTAAATAGAAGTTTAATGTTTTACATACTTTCATATTGCATTTAAAGTAATTAAAATTAGATTATTATGTATCTAACTATGGACAATTATGTAGTCAAATATGCATTGTCTACTAGCTGCTGGCCAACCGGACAATTATGTTGCGGAAGGTACGGTACATGTTGTTGGTGGCAAAGGGATGACCCTCCACAATAAGCCCCTTAGAATTTGTCAAGGTCAGCATGGACATGGTCATTAAACTGGATGCACCAGTTCCATGCCCAAACGACGATGTGGAACTGGTAAAAGATACATTGGGAACTTTTGTTGCTTGGCCTTGAAAATTTGTCACTCACAACATGGATGTAAGTAATTTAAAGATTCTGTACATGTAGATTAGTGATTTTTAAACTCATTAGTTGCCTATTATTTTGACTACAGGTAACTCAAAGACCAAATACAGAAGTCATAACTGACTTGGACCGGCTAATCCAACTGTCGGATGAAATGGCTAAAGATGACGTATTCTCACATAATATACAAGCTCCTGGGTTGGATGTAGACTTCATGTCATATATCTCACCAGAAGATATGCATGACTTTTTCCATTTGGAATGCATATCTGCTAGTTCTATAACGTGGTTCTTCGGGTAGAATAATTATCTTAATTATTGACTCGTATTTGATGTAAATATTGCTTTAGTTATTATGTCAATTTGATACTAAATTTTGTTCATTTCCTTTCAAGTAACTTGGTTGACTTGATTGACCGCATTCCTGGATGTCCAAGTTATGGGTTTGCTTACCCAATGAGGGTGTCACTTCTTGGAGGCCAAGAGGATCCCAAGTCAAGGGGCCAATACCTATCCGAGGTTTTATTGCGGGTTCCAACAGACTCCATGGTCTTTGTACCTTATAATGGAGGGTAAGATTCATAAAATTAAAAAATTTAATACAAATCTTGCATATATGTATTGAATATGTTACATGTTGTATTTTCTAGGTCTCATTGGATGCTTGTTGTGATTAAGATCTCCAAGAGCACTGCTTATTGGATAGACCATATCAGAAAACCAATTCGAGATGACATTAAGAAGGTACTTGGAATGTAAGTTATTCTAACCCCCAACATGTGTAACTTGGTTTTTTAATGTTAAACGTAACCTTGATGTATTCATTTGGTTTTTTAAAAGAGCTGTGAGGTCTTACAAAAAAGAAAAAGGACTATGACAAGGCAAAAAGGACGCTGTCAACATCATCATTCTCAAGGTATTGTGTTTACTGTGTTTTTTAACAGAGATTTGATTATTTGGACCACTGTTTGTTTCAATTAATTAGTTTTGGTATTATGTATAGGCACCAAGGCAACCCGATAGTAAAACCTCTGGTTTTTATGTGTTGAAATATATGAAAGACATCATAAGTCAACAGATGAAAACAATGAGTCAGAAAGTAAGTTTTAAGGTTTATACTTATATTGATGTGGTTTTGTATTTGACTTGTACAAATATCTGAACTTTATATATATTTTTTGCTTGGCTCAGTTTTCAGAAGCAGCAACTTATATAGAAGAATAGATAAAGGAGATACAGCTTAAATGTGCGGCATCTGTTCTATCTGCATCGAATTAGAATAAGCATGAGGAGCTGCTCAGATGATTGATGTTTTTTTCTACTTTTTGTCCATAAACAGTGTCTTATAGGAAATGTTGTTAAGTTCACATTATTTATAAACTCAGTGTAAATTAACTTTATAAATGTTAATATTATGTACAGGATTAATACTTTCATGTTGTACAATTTTTGGTTATTTGTGTGGAATTCTGAAAATGTAAATGGTTTCCGGACATTCTTTTTTAATAGGATATGTATAGTATTTTTCAATTCGGTTATGACCTGAATTTAAATTAAAAAACACACACTTTACCAATTCAGATGATAATAACCGAATTCAATTGTCAGTTTTCCAATTCGGTTATATACAACACCGAATTCAATTGTCAGTTTTCCAATTCGGTTATATACAATCGGATTTAATTTCAAGTTTCCAATCTGGTGTTTCCAATTCGGTTATACTCAACCGGATTTGATGTCAGGTTTCCACTCCAGTGTTTCCAATTCGGTTCTAATCAACCGGATTTAATGTATATTTTCCAATCCGGTGTTTTGACCGAATTATATTTTTATGGCATTTTTCCAACTCGATTCGCCACTACAGCGACCGAATTGGAAAAGTATTTTCCAATTCGGTTTCTTTTATGCGTTGTTAAAAGTCAGAAGAAAAAACTACCCCCGGACATAATCCGTTGTTAGAACTGAATTGGAAACTGCCTTCACAGCCGAATTAAAAAGTCATTTCTGTTGTAGTGAATTAAAATCTAAGACTACTACTAATTTAAAATTTTAAAAGTTTAGTGGACCATCATCCTTCAGCTATCACATGGTTCCACTTGCGAAATAGTATAACTTGCTTTCTTAGGGAAGCTAATAGAACATTAAGATATCATCTTATTGGATGTGATATCTCCAAGGCGCTTGTTAGTTGTGTGTTTTTTTAGGGTTCTCGCTAACAATTACTTTTACGGTATTATTTAATATTTTTTAATAAGTATTTTTAATTATTAAATAAAAAATATTAAATATTTTTAAAATTTTAATATATTAAATACTTTATTTTTTAATTTAATATTTTTTATTTTTTATTTTTTAACTAATTAATATCCCGAGAACATTCTTCATCAAATGTCTTTTAAAAAAAAATTAAATACGGTGGTAAGTACAAGGAAAAATATTTAATTCCTAACGTAAATTTATTGGAATATTACCAAAAACTTCTTCATAAATACTTCAGTTTCAGGACTATCCGCCAAAAAAATTGTAGTATTTGATGGGACTTTATATTGGTCAAAATCTTCGGATGAATTCCTCCTCGTAAGTGCGAAAAACTTTTTTTTTTTTTTTTTGTTAAAAAATACTTGATGGTTGCACATGACCGTTGTTTTTCAAAGGGCATGCATCTTTTGACCTCTTAGGAGACCAACGGCTTCAAAGTTCAAACACCTTCAGTTCAATTGGTTAAAATATGGTTCTTCCTCGACGCTTTTGAATTGCTCTAAACTTAACTCCATAATGAGAAGTATTAAAATCAAATTTTACGATCATTTTTGGAAAGTTTCAAAACATTTCCTGTATTAAATTGAAGGCCCCCAATTTTTGACATGGTATGGGGTACTTGTTTCTGAAACAATCACAGAAACGGTAAGATAAGAGGGAGTTTCACAAAAAGTATGCAATAATTTTTCTTTTCCAGCGAAAAGTATGAGCAGTTATTTCAAACCTAAGAATCGTTACTCATAATGGAAACCAGCAATTTTAATAAAAATAATTTCAAGTTTGGAAACTGAGATAAATTAGCTATTCATATCGATCGTTTGTCAAGAAAAACAACAAATTTTTGGAAGTTTTTATGCTATAGTATTGGGTTGTGAAAAAACTAATCTATTTGGTTTATTATGTGTTTCATATTTCATTTATTTGAAATAGCAATCTTTATTCAGTCTAATCATATAGCTCACCCAAGTTGCCTCGGCACCTTTAATTTAAAGCAAGTCAACCAACGCCAATTTTATGTTACCAAACAAGACTTAATTTGGCACGTGGATTTAATGTTGACGTTTGGAAGACGATTGACCTGGTAAAAAGCACTTTGGCCTAATGCCACTAATAATCGTGATATAACAATATGTGGGTTACCAAAAAGCTTATATTTGTATATATAAGGCCAAAATTACAACACCATTTCTCTATTTCTATAATATATAAATGTTAATTACCTGCATAATTGCATATATGTTTGTATATAAATTCAAATGACATGACCAAATGTTTGTATAATATATAAACTTTTACAACTCATGTGTTTTAGTTAGTTGTAGTCAATTGTAAATCAAACAAATAATTTTTAAGACAGAAGACCTGATGGTTTCAATGGGTAATGTTACATATGCAAAAGTTAGAAAAACAAAAATCCTTCACACATTTTTCTTTTAATATCATTAGATTCACCTTTAAATTTGCGTCAAGTCATATTAACGTACACTTTTTTCTATAAATCTACATATAACACCAAAATTTCAACTATATATATATATATATATATATATATATATCTCTAAAAAAAATTCATATATTATATCATTTTAATTTGGTTGCAACAAATGGAAAACATAATCACATATTTTTTTTTTCTAATCACCCACACTATTTACTCCTTTAAATCAAGTAACATTCTGCAATATCGCTACAAGTTAGGCCATTTGGGCCCCATATGATACTAATCCACAATCAACAACGTAGAGTATAAGAGTTTTTGTTCCACTAAAATTCTAGTGTCCTATCTCATAAGAGCAAGCCTACTTACCAGCTTGACCAACCCTGAATTGATCATAATTACATAATTTTACTTAGATAAATGACTACCTTACTTTAATTGAAGTTCCATGTTGTGGTTGACTTAATTATATAGTAGCCTATACATTCAATCATTTCTCACCAGTAAACACGCAAGATCGATCAGAAGCAATAAAGGAGTTTCATGCATTCAATTAGCTAAATTTTTCTATATGTATCAATAAACATTGTGTGACCTGCCTGGGATTCGTTTACTTTGTATTGAACTAGCATTTTGGATCTGTGCAATGCAAGGATAATTAGTAGAAATTTTATTTATAAAATTATTAAAAATATAGTTAAAAATTTATTTATTAATTGCTTAGGCATTAATATCAATAATAAGAACATAACATATAACAAAATAAAATAAACATAAAAATTAATAATTTGATAAATGGTTCATATCGTAACAACTTAAAACTCTGTCATATACTAAAATTTTAATATAATTTCTTTTAAAAGTTGTACAAAAAGTTGATGTAGAATTTATATGTTGGATACAAAATTTTAAATAGATTTCTTCATGTCCTCTACGGTTCCATCACACTCTCAAATCATAATTTTTTTTATCATTCATGAATGAAAGAATTGAGGAATAAAATTTTAAAATAAAATAACTATACTCTACATTTTTAAGTGGCATTTATTCAAAAAGAAAAAAAAAAGTTGAAGGTTTCGTTGCTCCTTCCTATGGTAAATATAATTTGTCGGGTGTATCATTGCCAAAAAGAATTTATCAATATGTAATGAATATTAATTATGTTTTAAATATATATATGTGACTGGTCATGTCCATAATGAGGGGTTTTTTATATTAATATAGTCAAAAAAAAAAATTACGAAAAATCATGTTGTTTTAAAATTAAGTACCAAAATATATTTTTTTAAGTTATTTTGGGAAGTCAGTTTCAATAAAATCCTAAACCATTAATTAACCCTAAACCCCTAAACCATTAATCTAAAACCCTAAACACTAATCCTTAATCTTAAATCGTTAATCATAAACCCTAAGTTATTAATAATCAACCCTAAAGACTTAATATTCACCCTAAACGCTAAACTACTTAACCAAACCCCTAAATCACTCATCCAAATTAAAACTTTAAACCACTCATCCAAACCAAAACCCTCAACTACTTAACCAAAACCCTAAACTACTCAACAAAAACCCTAAACCACTTAACCATACCCCTAAATCACCTTTTCAAAACCCTAAACAACCATTAAAAAAATAAAAACACAATTAAAAAGTTGATATGGTTCAAACTGACTTCTCTTAATATTTAAAAAAAATTAATTTAGAAGTCAGTTTCATTGAAACCTACTTGTCAAGGTTAATTATAAAAAAAATAAAAACCAGGGTCTATGGTGTTTAAGGTGGGGTTCGATTCTCTGCAACTCATATTTTCATTCCCCATAGTCCATACACTTAAATATCAGAGTTCTCCTACCTTACTAAAAAAATGTAACTATATTTTTAATGTAACAAGTAATATATTCCTCTCTCTAATTAAAAGGACATAAAATTAAAATAAAAAACCATTAAAGCACATCCGATATTCTTCTTTATATTTTTCTTTTGAGATATTAAACTTCATATTTAAAATTTTCTAATCTTACTCTAATATCCTCTCTTACAACTTAAGATTTTTATATAGGAAAAACATTATATATATAGAGATATTTAAATTTTTAAATAGAGGATACGTGATATATAGAGAATTAATTTTTGACCGAATTTGTTTAATATATATGTGTAATGTGTATGCATGCCAATGATTAAAGAAATAAGAATATGGAGGACCACTTTCTTTCCATAGAATTTTTATAAAAAATAAATCCACTTTGACTGGGTCAATGCCCTTGTTTTTCTATATTATGCTTGCATTTGAGTCATTATTGGATTTGGATCCCCTAAATTATATAATATTAGTGTGAAAGCAAAATTATACTTTACCTAAATGTAATATGGAATGTGTTTATTTTGCCCATGGTTTTAATTAAGAATGTCATTGTTTACTGTACTTCATTCACTCTTTACAAACGCAAAAAGTCACATGACCATACAAAATTACCCTCCCAACATCTATATATATATATAACTGTCTCTTTTTGTTTTTTGTTAAAACAAAATGAATGTGGCAATAAACTTAATCTCATCATGTAATCGAGTATAATATATAATTCAGAATTGTTAATTAGGTGCTCAGGAGAGTCAGGGAGATCTTCATTAACAGGCTAAGCGAGAAATTATAACAGCAAGCTTGACATCACATTTTATCTCAAAACTTTAAGGCATTAAGTTTATGAATCTTTTCACTTATATCGTTCTCACTTAGTATATTCCTAACTAATGTGGAATTTCCACACTCACACTTGAATTTTTAACATTCTCCCCCTCAAGTATAAATTCCTATATCAGTAGGCTTTTCCTTAAGCGGAAGCCTTTCTGAGTATTTACAAGATCACCAACAAAGCCCAAGTCCACCTGAAGCCAACATAACAGTCCACTTAGACTTTAACCAAAGTCTGCAATACTCAGCTCTGATACCACTTGTTAGATCGGTCAGGTGAAACTAAGGAGATCTCCATTAATGGTTTAAACGAGGAATCGCAACGGCAGGCTTGACACTATATTTCAATTCAAAATCTTAATGCATTAGGTTCATAATTCTTTCTACTAATATAATACTCATTTAGTAAATTCCTTATCAATTCAGGACATTTTCACTCATACTTGAATTCTTAACATAATCTTCTCCCGATTTCCTGATGACTAGTGCTGAAAATAATTGTAAAATCAATTAATTTAACAAAAAAGAAAAGACAAAGACCTAACCATTGAAGATGATAATAATAATAATAATAATAATAATAAGTAATAGATAAATATATTATATGAGATACATGTTTTGAATCTGAATTATTTTAAAACAATAATAATAATTAAATTAAATATTCTTTAATATTTATAAATAAATTACATGTACAACTATTATTGCCCTGAGTAACAACAATTAGCTAGCATTTGACTTGTATGCAATTCAAAAGCATGCAGTTTTTTCTTAATTATTCGTTATGATAAATATATATAGTTGTGTTTAATCATTTTACTTCATATATATTTAAAAATCTACATAAGCGCACCCCGAATAATGAAAATAAGGACTTTATAAAGTCGTGGCACGTTTTCTGAAAAGAAAGTGTTAAATGACCCGAGCGATGGTGATTGCAGCTCTTGCAGCACTAGGAAGAGATAGATAGATCCATGCTGCAGCCTGCAGGTTCACGTTGGACATATGGCCCCTGCCCCTGCCCCTGCCCCTGGGTTGGTTTTGGTGGCGGCTTTGAGTCTTTGACATTTCGCGTAGCATATTATTTGACAAATATATATATATATAAGCTTTGCTAGTGCTGTCATACTCGATCAGTTCACATTGACTCAATCTGGGTCACCACCACGTGATACATTATTACATTTCATGGCCGACAATTATGAGTTATATTTATATACACCATCGCCAAAGATTCCATTTTGCTTTTTACTAACTTTTCTTGGCTTTATCTTTCTAATTTTGATCACTCTTTTGTCTTACGCTCGTTTTGTTCATGCTAATTCCTTACCCTTTCTCGAGTTGACCGAGTGTATGATTGCGGATGTTTAATTATTTGAAATTTTTTTTTTACTTTTTAGGAACATATTTAAATTATGAGATTAAAAGTTGTTAATTAATTAATTTTTAAGTTAATGTATACTTTAATTCTTTAAAAATTCGTTAAAATATATTTTAGTTCTTAAAATATTTTTTCACTATACGTTAATTTTATAAGTTAAATATAATTGATTATACACATAATTAATTTTTAACATAAAATAACTAATTAAAAAACACACCTAGTATATGTCTCGTGAATTTCATGAATATTTTATATTTCTTGTTTTAACTTGATATGTTTTTAAAAAAAAACATTTTTGTTAATATAATTTTAATTTAATAATTTATGTATATTTATATAATCTATCATAAGTAATTTTATTTTTAAAACAAAATTATTTTTTAAAGTAACAATTAAAAAATATAAAACTAAATTAATAAGATCTATATATAATTATTTTTAATATTTATTGAACATATAATGTGGAAACATCCAAACATAAAATATTAACTAATTATAAAAAATCATCTAAATTGGTACTCAAATTAATATAAATTTGTAAAAAAAATATTAATTGAAAATGTAAAAAGATAATTTAAATACTAAATTTTTAAGAAACATGTTCTAAACTGTTGCAAATTTTCAATAAAAATCTAAATTACAACAATATATAAGCTTAAAACTCAACTTCTCTATTTCATTTAAATTAAAAATTGAGTTTATCCATTTACCTTGTTTCTAACAATAAAAAATTATTTATTTAAATTATTTTCAACAAAATTTGTTAATCTCAACTTCATTTGAATATTTGATCTCTTATCCTTTTAGCAATGTGCGCTGTATAAAATATGGCTTCAATTTCGTGTTCAATTATATTAAATAGAATTGAAAAAAGAAGAAGGGGAGAGACAAAATAATAATAATAATAATAAATAAATACATTCATCACCTTGCATGAAAATTAACAAAGGTCATTCAGCTTTGATAGATGCATATGTATATATACCCTAAGAAAAGAAAATGAACTCAACCAAATATACTATTTTTAAAGAAAAAATAATTAAATTTTAAAATTATTATTATTTATGCAGAAAATAAAAAGTAACGACTAATTATTATAAAATATTTTTTTGACAGAATTATTATAAAATATGAAGAAAACAATAACTAACTATTATTAAAAGGAACATAAATAAGTTGGGGGGGGGGGGGGAATGAACGTAAATATAAAATAAAATGGTGTTGGAGAAAGTAATCGAGACATAAAGAAGTAAATATAATAACAAAACTTGTCACGTCTAATAACCTGCGGTCAGCTCGGAGCTTGCGCCACCCTCACACTTGCCCACAAAAGCATTCACGTACATTTCATCAATTTTGAGCTAAAATTTCATTAAAAAAGAATATAATAACATATTTGGATTAACTTTTGGAAAGTTTCAAATTATGATTTGTGACTCTTTATAAGTCAATCCAAATATCTTATAAGAGGTACTCCAACCCATCTACATAATAACGAAGTTAGGAAAGAAATCGAATACAAAATTATTTGAAACAAGACTTAATACAATTTACTGAACTAATACATTCTGAGAAGTTGTAAGAACAATCCTTGACTTTTACCCGAAACCACAACCAAGACTTAGCCTTAGCTACTTTCAAAACATAAGAGGGATTACATACCTCTCTTTTGAAAATGATAAATTTCCTATTAAGCTAAATGGACCACACTACTGCATGCCATATCAACTCACAAGTCATTTTAATCTTTTTACCTCTCATTATTTATAGGTATCAAACTTGGATCGATAATTGATTCGATTAAGGTAATAAGTCAATGGGTTACTAGTTTAATTGTATAAATATTTAAATATATATGTATATATAAATACACGCTATATATGATGATGTTTATCATTATAAACAACTAAAATACTTTTTTTTAAGAGAAATGATGACTTTAAGAGAAAAAAAGAGTTGAATCCTTAATTCATAAAAAAAATCTCTAATATTTTTATTAAACTGCTCATAAATCAAAAAATAAGTTTTTTTTTTGGAAAATTAGGATCGATTTGGCATAAATCTAAAAAATTTATATGAAATTGACATAAAATTAGTCCAAATCAGATAAACGAATCAAAAGTTATAACTTTTTAAAGTTTAAGTTTTTTTGTTATAAAATTTATGACAACTAATTCGCCTATTCAACTAGATGAGTCATCGATTTTCGGCCAAAATGGGCCGAATCAAACCAATTTCCACTAGCACTCATATATAACTTATCTGATTATCGACTCAGACCAATTTACCAGTCAAACCGGCCGGTCCAAGTTGATTTTAATAACTATCATTTCATCATTTTGTTTTAGCATAAAGTAACAAAACATTGCCACATGTAAAAGGTGCGGCATAAATTTGAACGGGTATTTTTATTTTTTAAAGAATTAGAACCATGAAGTACGTAACACATAACGATAGAGGCAATTTCTTTATTAATATATATAATATATATGAAAGCTATAAAAGTTCACAATTTAACCCGACGAGTAGAAATAGAAAAATTCCAATCATCCAATCCTTATTGAAAGGATTGATGCTTTAGACGAAAAGAAAACAGTGAGTTGAAACCGAGCTTTTTCTCGCAAAGCCAACGAATTGCATTGGTTACTTTCTATATATAGTGGGAAATGACTCTAAATCCACCTTGCTTAACTGTTGGACCAAATTACAGCAATATAATTAGATGTTATATATTATTAAACACTGCGATACTTGGATGAGTTACAACTTACAAGCCCCCAAAGCAATTAAGGTAGGATAAGGTGTGTATTAATAGAATCTGGGAATTACTCTAATACTCATCTTTTTTTTAGGGTATTAATACCCATAATGAGTTGTCTAGCATTCATTAGTTGTTATTTATATTTAATAGACTTTTTAACATTTAATGTGAAACCAACAGTCAATAAATAATTGACAACTCACTTTGGGTACCAAATCCATCAAAGTAACATAGCAACTCCCATAAAATCTATGAGTAAAAGTTCGCTATATCTTTGTTCTATATATTGGGCAGTCCTAGCTACTCGTTGGAGAAGGTTATAATAAAGTACACTGAAAACTAGTTGTAAAACATTTGGCATGCGTTATTTATATATGTACACCTTCAAATTTCTCTCTTATTTATAGAGATTTTAATTATTTGGGGCTGAGTTGACCATGAGATTGCTTGTTGTATTATTTATTTATATACGTAATATAGGCAAATAAAGTATTTTTTAAATAAGACGTGCTTATGTTATTTTATTCCCCTTTTGTTTTAAAATACAATAAAAATATGTGTATCATTAATTTTAAACGCCAACACATCGCCACCCATGTATTGCTTGTAGCGATTAACATCAAAAGTAAAACAACGAAGTGTCCAACTACCAAAAGTCTGATTTTGCGAGCCAGATTCCAGCTGCGTGCTCTTTGTTATCATATTATTATAATGCAGTTTATATATATATATATATATTAGTCATCTTAATATGAACCAAACATTATGAAGATCGAATGCATTTGCTTGAATATGTTTAAGAATAATCCACTCCAACCATTTCTAATAAGCTTTATTCTTTTTCTTAATTATATGGTAAGGATGTCAATCGAGACTAAGTCTCTCCCATCTTAAGGGCACACCTAAGTCCCTCTCATATTAAAGGCGCACATCCCACATCAGTGTGGTGCATTTAGAAGAACTAAGTCTCCTAGGTAGTAAATAATTCAAGATTTAAACTTGAATAGTTAAGACATTGAATACACCTCCTTAATCACTAAGCTATAACCTTTTGGATTTCTAATTGTATAAGGTCACCTATAAAAGTAAAAACCAAATTATAATGTCAACCTAATAAGAATTAGTTCAATTAATTTACAGTCCATATATGTGTGTCTTTTGGGTGCGGTGGAGGTTTAGATTTAATACTGAATATATCCCAAGGTATGTGTTGTCTATAACATACTAGCTATAATCTTTTTTTCCCTTTATGCGTTGCCCTATTGCATATCCTTTATTTTTATTTTTTAAGTTTCGGTTACAAATTGAGAGATTACTCTCTCTTTCTTTAAAGTTCTCTCTACTCATGTGCCAATTAATTACAACAAAACAAAATTTATCAGTTGAGTCAACTAATATATATATATATATATATATATATATATATATAGATATAACTAATTCATTGTGCATATTAAAGTATATACAATTTTGTTGATATCAAGGTTTTAAATCAAATAAATCCGAGTTAATCTTTGAAGTTTAAACTTATACCAAGGTACTATGTTTTTACAATATAAGGTGTCATTTAGCTACAAAATCATAAAGGTCAATCCATTGAGCCAAAACCAACAATATCTAACATAAGACTACAAAGCTAGGACTATCAACTAAAATCAAGTATCTAAGATATTTAAGAAATACTTGATCAAAATCTTTCATATCTAAAAAGTTACCCAAAGTCAAATCAAAATAAAATTGCCAAAACTTCGCAAAAATACGTGTGTGTGTGTGTATATATATATATATATATGTGTGTGTGTAACCAACTTTTTTTAATTAGTTTAATTTTTTGTATTTTTAATGAATATAAAATAATTATTAAAAAAATTGATTAAAAAAAAGCAACACGTGATTTAGTCAAAGGGACGGTGACAACTGAGATGCAAGTAAGCCTGCAGCGAGTGAAGTTGACGCAGCTAGCATTTGCAATTTATCATATTACAACGTAACATATAAGACAACGTGAACAGGACGGCCACACAGTGTCTCAAATGAATCTCAATCTCATTTCTCAACAAACAAAATTGGAAATTCCACTTTTGCTTCTCTCCTTTACCTTGCATCCACAATTTGTTTATTGTCGGCCTCAGCATGCAGTCAAACCCCAACGTCTAAGATTAATAGGAGCATGAGTTGGAGATAGAGAAACCAACCAATGCACTCTAGAGAGAGAAAGTCAACAGGGGGGTAAATGATAATACTACAATGATCTCTAAGCTAACAAATCCCCACCTGTATGTGCTATTAATTAATTTATATATATATATATATAATTTTAACATTATAATGAATAATGTCGTCTTATTAATTTAATAATATTTTTAAAAAAAATCTAAGATTTGGTGTAAAGAAAGAAAGAATAAATTAAAATGCAGATAAAACAACTTAATTAGAATTCCATCATGCGATTAAATAATAACAAGAGAGATTTAGTAATGTTAATTAAATTAGTACTCTTAAAAAAAGTTAAATATTTCATTTGCTATAGTGATATGACACTTTCTTATATTTACTAATAATATAATACAAAAAGTTTTACACCTGCATTAAATTTAAACTTTGTTTTGTATTGTTCAAGTTCATGTTCCTGGCTAGGTAAAGTTGCTCATTCTGGAGCACTTCCATTTCCATCCCATGGAAAAGTCATTATTCTCTCTCTCTCTTAGTGGAATGGAGGCTCTAATTTTCCGTGTTTTGACTTTCCCACAATTTGAACAGGGGTATGCGTATAAATAAGAAGTTCCCCCTCTCTCATCAAATCTCAACTGCCAAAGTATTCAAAGTCCAAACTTTCTGCTTCAGCCTTCAGGTTCTTGAATCTTGATCCGAGATATGGATGAGATTGATGTTCCTCCATTCTTTCTCTGCCCCATTTCATTAGAAATCATGAAGGATCCGGTGACTGTCTCCACGGGTATCACCTATGACCGAGAGAGTATTGAGAAATGGCTGTTCTCTGGGAAAAGCAAGACCTGCCCAGTGACCAAACAACCGCTCTCAGACTGCACTGATCTCACACCCAACCACACCGTTCGGCGACTGATTCAGGCATGGTGTACCATGAATGCTTCTCACGGCATCGAACGGATTCCAACTCCTAAGCCTCCAGTTAACAAAACCCAGATAGCAAAACTCCTCAAAGATGCATCTCATTTGCCTCAGTTGCAGATTCAATGTCTCCGAAGCCTTAAATCCATCGCTTCTGAGAGTGAGACAAACAGACGCTGCATGGAAGCCGCTGGTGCTGCTGAGTTCTTAGCATCAGTTGTACTGAGCAACATCAATTCTGCAGCGTTACCCGAATTAGAGGCTAACCCAGATGATGGGTTTGACTTGAAAACCGGTGCAGGCGATGAAGCCTTAAGCATCCTCCATAACCTTCATTTGTCTGAAGCTGGTTTGAACACTCTCCTAGGCTTCAAAAATGGAGAGTTTATCGACTCCTTAACAAGAGTCATGCAGAAGGGAATCTATGAGTCACGAGCTTATGCAGTTCTATTGTTGAAATCTATGTCTGAAGTGGCTAATTCTGTGCAATTAGTAAATCTAAGAACTGAATTGTTCATCGAATTAGTACAAATCCTTAAAGACCAGATTTCCCAGAAGGCCTCAAAAGCGACACTCCAGACACTGATCCAACTCAGTCCTTGGGGGAGAAACAGGTTCAAAACAGTTGAAGCAGGGGCTGTTTCGGTTTTGATAGACCTTCTTCTTGATTGTAAGGACAGAAAGCCTTGTGAAATGATGCTAGTCCTTTTGGAGACGTTGTGCCAGTGTGCTGATGGACGAGCAGAGCTGTTGAGTCATGGAGCAGGGTTAGCCATCGTGTCTAAAAAGATTCTAAGGGTTTCGACGATGGCAAACGATAGGGCTGTCAGGATTCTGCTGTCCATTTCCAGGTTCTCTGCTACTCCAATTGTCGTTCAAGAAATGCTGCAACTGGGTGTGGTGCCAAAACTCTGTTTGGTGCTTCAAGTGGATAGTGGAAACAAGGCCAAGGAGAAAGCAAGAGAGATACTCAAACTGCATGCTCGGGCATGGAGGAATTCTCCATGCATACCGAGCAATTTGCTTTCTTCATACCCAACTCTCGCGTGAAATGAGTTTTGACCTTCCTATTTTAATCAATTGTTTTCCTCTTTCTGCTTTTTAGCTTTTCGTGTACATAATTATTTGAAGAGGACAACTGGGCATAAGGTACAGGTATGGGCATCAACTGTTGTCTGTTGCCCACAAAGGATAGGTTGGGTGACAAATTGGGTTTTTATATTAGGTATACTATACAATGGAATACTGACACAAAGGTTAGTACGCAGTTGTTTCTAATTTTCATTCTCTTTTTTCGGCCTTTACATCCAAGTGCTTGAAAGAATAAATAAATAAATAATTTGGAGTGATAAGATGCTGTAGTCATGCACACAGTGTTATTAAATTTGGATTACATCAACTGGTTAAGTAATTAGTCTTGGTTAAGTAATTAGTCTCAATGATCATTTGAATCAACCATGTGTTAATTTGATGTGATTAATTTGACTAGGTCAGTTTTGATTAAGAAATGATAATTCAACCAGTTAAACTAGTAAATCGGTAGAGTCATAAAATTAAAAAAAATTTAAAATTTTAAAAAGTCATAATTTTTAATTTGTTTGTCTAATTTGAACTAATTATATATTTATTTCATATAATTTTTTAAATTTTATGCCATATAGATCTTAACTTTTGGAAAAAAAAACTTATTTTCTGATTTAGGAGTATTTTAATGAAAATATTAAAAAAATTTATGAATTAATGGTTAATTTTTTTTACTCTTAAAGTCATCATTTTTTTAAAATAAAAATACTTTAGTTATTTATAATAATAAATATTATCATATATAATATTTATTTATATATATATATATATTTAATTTTATACAAATCAATTAGTAATTTATTGGTTAAACTAATAACCCACTAACTCAATACTTTAATCAAGTCAATTAAGTGTCTGAGTTTAATAACTAAGCATGCATGTTTTAATAAAAAATATAACCTGAATGCTTAATAGTCCGGAAAGGTATTACCGAAAGTTGACCGAATGAGTAATGAATAAGTACAATTTAAATGAATCTAAAATAAAATTTAAAAAACTTGGCTTTTTTTTAAAACTCCTCGTGGCTCGTGCTTAGTCGGTCTACGGTAGTACTCAAAATATAATAGTGCTACAGGGAGATCAAATCTCGATATAGTGATAAGTTCATTTGGTAATTAATTAGTTGGGAGAGGATTTCGATTAAAGAAGCCACGGTGAACAAATTTTGAATTATGAAAAAATAAACTAAAATCAGAATATATGGTTAATATAGCTACTATTTAGTCATTAGTTATTATTTGAATATGGATTAAAAATATTCCCGACTTTGATTAATTTTTTTAAAATTGAAAATATTTATAATTAATTAAGATTTCAAAAACCACAATTTTCCCATTAGTTTAAAAGATTTAAACTAAAAGAAAAAGAGTAAGCTCATCTAGTACAAGTAATTGAAATTTTATTCCAAGGACAATATATAGGGGACTTGTTGATAAAATTAGCATGTGGAGATTTTTGAACGGGAAAAGGTTGTAAGTTTAGATAAAATAAACATGTAAGAGTACTGCCTCTTTGTTATGCGTGGAGCTTAATATATTTTTGACAAAATATGATCTTTCAAAAATACAAATATCATAAATTAGATCTTCTAATAATGAATACATTAAAATGATTCTTAAATGTTAATTTTTGATATCAAATTTATATTTTAATGTCATTCTTTAATATCAAATTAACTTTCTATATTATTTTTTACTTCAAATTAGTTATTTAAAAAGATTAATCTGATGTTAAAAATTATTAAAAAAATCAAACTAAGGATACTTATATTTTTTTAAAATTAAAATAGATACTTACTTTATATTCCCCCCCCCCCTCTTCCTTCTTTTAATTAGATAAGCCACCTCCCTCCCCTCTCCTTCTTTCAATTAGATAAGCCACAAATATAGATTTGGATGCGTCTGCTAATAGCTACATCTATATCATCAACAACGAATTAATGACCAACAGCTAGGTAGAACACGGCCAAATCTATGAAGGTAATATATAGCTGAACATGACCAAACGTGCACAGATGGCATATCCATTACGTACGGATTTAAATTTTGTTACTTTAATTTTTCTCTCTCATTCTTTATTTTTTTCAATTAAATATTGATAATTCATCAAAAATTTATTTTGCTCTTGTAATTAACAATAATTTCTCTTTTAATTATTAATTTTTTCTATTGAATTGTGAATATTTAATTAGAGAACGTGTTACTACTAATTTAATTGCCTCCAGTAGGAGAGGTCATGTCCAACTGTCTAGTTACTTTCTAGTTCCAAACAGGGTAAGTAAAAAGGAAGTAGGATCCTTAAACCTTTATCAGTTGTTTTAATTGCGGGATTTCTTTTCATCACTTCTTTTAAATTTGAGAAATTATAGTCATTCAGATTTGCCTCAGATCACAAGGCACCTGCTCGCCATTCAAGTAATTTACCTACCGTTTTGGACCAAGTAACTAGTTCTACTGCAAGTTTGTATACATTATTATCTATATAATATTAGAAAGATTTAATTTTAATATGTCAGTATAAAATTTCTTTCACTGTTATCAAATCATCTTTTATAAAAAATTAGATACCAAAAGATGAAATTAATTACGATACAATTTGTAATAATAATAATAATAATAATAATAATAATCTGTAATTTCTTATTTTTCAAAGCATAAATATTACACTAAGGTAGTTTTTCATTCTAGTTATTCTTCTCTATCACTTTAAGGATATCTCCATTATTAGTCCGCTTCAACAAACCTCCTACACTGCCTAAAGAGTAATTTTCATTCTCTTCCTATCGTGTGATTTATCAATGAAAAATTGATAATTTGTTATTTATTTTAATTATATAATGATTGCATGGTATAATTTTGTTGATGAGATAAATGTGAATAATGATCAGAAGATCTGAAAGATTAAAGTGAGGGTCATATGTTTGTGAAGAGTTCCTAATTTCAAGTAATCTGAGCTTCAAGACTCAATTGAAATAGTTGTCATGGATGAAAATGTATTTATTCTTATTTAGAGTTAATTCATTGTTAGTATCTTTACTCAAGTTGTCATAAAATTCTTTTTTCTTATTGTGAGATTTTTTATACTGATACTGATTACCATATTCTCACTATTTTTATTGGAAATAAAGGGTGGGAAAATTCAATGAACAATAAGAAGTATTCATGTGTACCGATTTGAAGAATAGTTTTTTAAAAGTAGAGTTTATGTCATTTTTAACTTTTCTGTTGCTTTAAATCAAAATAAGTATAATAAAAACTCACACTTTATGTGTTTAGGATTTTTTGAAGTTGTTTTTCGTCTTATAAAAGAATCAATAATTCCTTTGTTTGGATTTTTTAATCATTAATTATAGATTATTATATAGTTGTTATATTTTCATTCAAAGTTTATCTTAGGGGTTGAACCTGAATTGCATCCTGAAGAAATTTATTCTTTCAAAGAAAATAGGCTTCTAGTTAAGGTCCAATTGAAAATGCAGTCTTTCCATTTTTATTTTATGAACAAAGTAATATTCAAGTCCCGAAATTGTGTTTTGATAAAGTGATCATTTCAGGTTTTGTTAAAAAATATAAAGTTGATGAGGTATTTCGAATTTCAACTCTTATTTAATTTATTATTATATATGTAAGTTGCTTATTTTGAATTTTGAATAATTCATTCTCCTTTATATAAAAGACGATACATTCATACGTCGAATCCCCCCCCCCAAAAAAATATTTTAGTCTTAAATGAAAATTGAAATTCAAAAAATAGATTCCATAAATTGAAATTAATTACGATATCAATTTATAATAATTATAATTTTAATAATTATCCGTAACATAGTAAGTTATCTTTTATAATCATGGAATGTTACAATATCAATTACAGGAATTCAAATTTCAAATCATCTTTTATTAAAAATCAGATACCATAAATTAAAATTAATTATGAAATCAATTTGTAACAACAACAACAAGAATAACAATAACAACAATAATAATAATAATAATCTACAATTTCTTATAGTACGTAGGTTCTTATTTTTCATTTTATAGTAGAAATTCTCCAATTTATTATTTAATTGTGTTTTTTAATTATATTGTTACATGTTTTAGTGATATTAATTTTGATATTAGGACAAAAATTTGTTGATATTAAACTTCTTTAAATCTTAAATAAGATAAATTATTTTTTTCATAATTGATAAAATATCTCTTATTTCTTTTGACAAGTGTAAAATATCTCTTTGAATCTCATTTTTATATTAAAATTAGTTTTATTTCTCGTGCGATGCACGTGTTTGTTAAATTAGATGTATATAGACTTTTAAATAATAATGTGTTATTTGTTATAATACTTTTTACATAAGTTTCTTTATAAGATCTATGTAGAAAATAATTCAACCACTTCCTAAATTAATTATATCATAAGAAAATCATAAAGCTCATAAAAATTAACCTTAGCATAAAATAATTAACATATCTAGTGTCTCTAAGATTTTTTTTTTAAATTAAGTAATAACTATAAAAAATATTTTTCGCATGAGGTATTTGATTGCTAGTCTCTAACATTGTCAAGCAATTTTACAATATAAGACCACACACAATGATTCTATGATATTTTAATACAGAAAGGCTAAACAAAACCATTCAGTTTGTAACTAAATACATTTTTAACTCTTTAATTAACATGTTAAGTAAATAAAAAAATGTGAATGGTATAACTGTACACTCTACAAAGGAAATATGTCTAACATCTGAAATTCGCCAATAAGACTATAGAACCATAAAATCTTTACTTTAAGCTTTTATATTTTCTGATCATTATTGACATTGACCTCATTAACAAAATCATATCAGGCAGTCATTGCAGTACTAAAATGAACAAAAAATCAAATTCAATCAATCACACCAAATAAAAAAAAGAAGTAAAGAACCCAAAATATTATATAAAACTCAAAACTCAACTACATAAAGTATTGCCATAATAATAACCAAAAATCAAGAATGTAAAGAATAACAAAAAAAGAGTGGAGAAAAGGATATTTGGAATCGCTGTTAAATACAAGAGCTCAAAGCAAGTTCAATGAATTGTTAATAGGTTTTGTATCTTTGCATAACTTAGTTATACTATTTTTTAAATTTCAAGGCCATAAAATGTAATTACTTTATTTAGTTATCTGATAAAAAAATTTAAAATTTAATTTCATCTACCGAAAGAGATAAGAGACATTATAGGACTTAATAAAAAAGATATTTAACATATTTAAGATATAAAAAAATTAAATATTAACAAATTTTTATATTCAAAAGCATATTTAATTAGATTTAAATAAATCAAGATTTAGAGGTATTATCTATATTATGTTTTAAAAAATATATGTAGATAAGAAACATTATATGACTTAACAAAAAAAGATATTTATCATATTTAAGATACAAAAAATTAAATATTAACAAATTTTTATATTCAAAAGCATATTTAATTAGATTTAAATAAATCAAGATTTAGAGGTATTATCTATATTATGTTTTAAAAAAATATGTAGATAAGAGACATTATATAACCTAACAAAAAAGATATTTATCATATTTTAGATACAAAAAAATTAAATATTAACAAATTTTATATTTAAAAGCATATTTAATTAGATTTAAATAAATCAAGATTTAGAGGTATTATCTATATTATGTTTTAAAAAATATATGTAGATAATCCATTTAAAAATTAAGAAATTGCTTGCTTTAGTTCTTTGCCATTTAAACTCATTAATTTTGCTTTTTAAAAAATTATGCAATTATGATTTATGGTCATTCTTCTGTTGAGATGGATATTAAGATTGCTTAAAAATTATGCATAAGAAAATATTTTTTCAAATAGTAGAACAATGAGAAAGTCATATTAATGATTAATTAGTTATTATTGAAATTTTAAAATAAAAATAAGATTCAAAATTATATTTCATTACTTATTAAAGAGATAAGATAAATTATTACTTAAACAAAATTAAATTAATTATTTAGTATAAATGAAAAATCAGTATAAAAATAATTCAAAATTTTACTATCAAATAAATAGGAATTTAGATAGAAAAAACACGTATATAAGTAACACGTGACATTTATTCAAATTTCATAAATTATGTTTTATATAATAATATATAGATGTAGATAAAGTTTAGTAATAATTGATTTGATTTTTAAATATGATTTCTAAATCAAATCAAAACTAATCTATGTAATTGATCTTGAATGCTTGAAGAGTTTAATTTATATTCACTGTCAGTGTAAAGTTTCTTTACACTGTTATCCAATAATGTATTGCCAAATCAGTAAAAGAATTGACTATCATAACAACTACCTAGAAATTCTAACTATTTTAATGATTTGGCAACACATGATTGGATGACAGTGTAAAGAAACTTTACACTGACAGTGGATAGAAATTAAATCCATGCTTGAATGTTATGATATCAATTTGCAAAGTATTAGAGCTAATGTTACAACTTAAAATTTGGAAACAATTATTACAAGAAATTAAAATTAAATCACAAAAATGGGCAAAACAATATAGTGCTTTAATTTAGAAAAAATCAATATAGATATTAATGATTTAAGTTGGCCTCAAAATTTTCACGGTCTCTGGTTGACATTAGCATATACAAACACATATTGAAGATGAAATACGTGTTTTATTGCCAATAAAATATCATAAATTCAAATTAAAAAAATGCCAAATACAATAAATATAAAATTTGATATAAATTCTAAACTAATAATAATGATACAAATATGTATTTAATTGCAATATTTATTGCAAAATATTAAAATAAAAAACTACAAAAAAATTTCATTTATTTTGGAATGTTTGAATGTTACGGTATTAAATATAGGCTTTATTGGAAATAAAATTTATGTTCACATGTCTTTCATAATAATATCAATAATTTAAATTTTAAACTCTAAAATTTACTAATTATTTTGATTTCATGATACTCGGTGCAAAATCTTAACTAATATAAGAATGTTTTTTGAGTAGAAATTCTCTAATTATAAGAAATTTCTTATTTTCCAAAACATATGGATTACACATATAAAACTATTTGAAATCATAGGTATTAAACTATTATTGTCAAATAGTGAATCTCATTCAGATAAATAAATTGTAACTGTATTAACTATGTGAAGAAAAGATTATTCTAATTGCCTTAATTTTAATATACTTAAATAGTTATGCTAGTAAAATTAAATAAATTTACTATATATACAATTATTTTATTTTATATATACTTTTGAACTAATTTGTTATATTTATTTAACAAACATGTACATTACTTATTTAATAAATCTGCGTATCATACGAATAATAAAATTAATTATTGTTATAATTGATCTTCAACTTTCTTAGTACTATATATATATAATTGTTATTTAAAGAAATGTTATATATATATATATATATATATATATGATTGTTATTTAAAGAAATGTTTTTTACACATCATTTGAATCATTTGAAGTCACACCATTCACATCAAAGTAGTAGATTTTGATTTGCTTGAATTTGACTTCACAAACACACACATATGCACAAGTGTAACAATTAATGATGTGTGTGCAGTGTGTGCAAGTGGTATGTAAATAGATAGAGTACTTATTGAAGCGCTCAAGTAGACAAGTATCTTTTTCCCCATTTATAATTATTTAACCTCACAAGTAATTATAGAGCCGCCTTTTTTCATTATTTTAATAGGAAAGAGTCATTGTTAGGAATGATTAAGTTCTGATATGCACTTCAGACTAGTTCAGCAAGAAAGATTGCAAAGAATTATTCTTCTTGAAACTTTCATGAAGAGTTAGTAAGTGTCGTTGGGCTTTCTTGAATGAATGAAGTTTTCATCTTCTTTAAAACAATTGTTATATTCACTTCTAGAATATAAATTCCATTGTAGCTTATATGCAAACTCATAGACCAATTAGCTAGTTCCCGTAAAATTTAACACCTAAAGCAAAATTAAATCCAGTTAATAAACTTATTCAACTATATATATATATAGATAGATAGATAGATAGATAAATATAAGATTTAACGCCTTGTTCCAAAAGAATGGCATGAAAAGAATAGGCTGATCAATCAGGAACCCGTGCGGGTCGTAGATTAATGACAAAAATTCTTCCAAACCAACAATCCTCACGAACCCTAAACCCTTAACTAATAAATTAACCCTAAACTTAAAACTAAAACTCTAAACCCTTAATTAACTCTAACCTCTTAATCAATCTTAACCCATAATTAATCTTAAATTATTAATTAATTAACTCTCAACCCTTTATTAACCCTAACCTTCAACCCTTAATTAACCATAATCCCTAAACTCTTAGTTAATCTTAAATGTAAATCCTAACATCTTAATTAACTATAAACCCTAAACCTTAATTAACCTTAACCGTAAACCCTAAATTATTCGTAAACCTAAACCTAAACATTAAATTTTAAACCCTTAAATAACCTTGAACCCTAAAAACTCTTAATTATCTTTGAACTTTATTCCTAAACCTTCAATTAACACTAAACTCTTAATTAATTCTAAATTTTAAATCATTAACTAACCATAAACCCTAAACTATTAAGCCAAAACACTACACTATTAACCCAAAATCCTAAACGTGAAATGAAAAAAAAAAAACATATTGAAAAGTTGATTTAAGGTAAACTGAGACCAATCCTGTTTCTCAACATATATTAAAAAAATATTAAATTTTTACAATCAATTTATCCCATACCAACTTCTTAATATTATTATATATATAAAGTTAGTTTATGTCAAATCAACTTCTTAACATTTAAACAAATAAGTATTTTAGTAAATAATTTTATACCTGTGGTAGAATGAAAAATAAAAAAAATAAATATTAATATAAAAATCCTCATTTATGAACAAAATCATAAGGTCAAAGAACCAACAATATCTAACGTGAGAATACGAAGCTAGGACTATCACCTAAGACGATGTTTAAGAAATAGTTGATACTCCAAAATCTTTCATACCTGTTGTGGTAAAAAATTATCCAAGTCAAATAAAAAAATTACAAAAACTATGCCAAAATAAGAAAATATTATATATATATATATAACCAATTTATTTTAATTAGTTTAATTTTTTGTATTTTTAATGATTATAAAGTAATTATAAAAAAATTGATAAAAAAGAAAATCAACACGTGATTTAGTCAAAGAGACAGTGACAACTGTCAACTGGATTGCGAGTAAGCCTGCAGCGAGTGAAGTTGAGGCAGCAAGCATTTGCAATTTAGCATATTATTACAACGTAACATATAAGACAACGTGGAACAGGACGGCCACACTGTGTCTCAAATGAACCTCAATCTCATTTCTCAACAAACAAAATTGAAAATTCTACTTTTGCTTCTGTCCTTTACCTTGCGCCGCCCACAATTTGTTTCTTTTCGGCCTCGGCCAGCAGTCAAACCCCATGAGTTTGACGAAAGAAAATAAAAAATGAGCATGAGTTGGAGAGGGAGAAACCAACCGACGCATTCTAGAGAGAAAGTCAAAAGGGATAAATAATAATACTATAATGATCTCCAAGCTAACAAATCCCCATCTGCATGTGCTATTAATTTCTTTCACCCTCCTCTTACTTTCTTATTCGGATTTGATTTTGATATATGATAAAATTTTAACATTATAATTTAAGAATAGTTAAAAAATTATTTAAATTAAATTAAATTAATAACTAAAAAAAGTCTAAGATTTGGTATAAAAAAGAGCATAAATTAAAATGCAGATAAAACAACTTAATTAGAATCCGATGGAGCGATTAAATAATACATACAGAGATTTAGTGGTGTTACTTAAATTAGTGCTCTTCTTGTTTTGTCGGGGAAATTAGTAGTACTTATTTTTTTTTAGGGTAATAGTGTTTACAATAAAAATTTAATTTTTATTCACTGTTAGTGTAAAGTTTTTTTATATTGTCATTCAATCATGTATTGACACATAATTAAATAGTTAGACTTTCTAGATAGTGATTGTGATAATTAAACTCTTTTAATGATTTGGTAACACATGATTGGATGACAGTGTAAAGAAACTTTACACTGACAATGAATAAAAATTAAACTCTTAGAATAAGTTATTAAACATTAATTAATTGTTATTTATATTTAATAAATTTTTAAATATTTATTATAAAATTAACCACTAATAAATAATAAACAATATATCTTAAATATTAAATTTATGAAAATACCATCACATCTCCTGTTGATCATGTCCATGTTCCAGATAAGGTAAGGTTGGTCATTCTTGAGCCCTTCCATCCCTTGGAAAAGTCATTACTCTCTCTCTCTCTCTCTCTTGGTGGAATGGAGGCTCTAATTTTCCGTGTTTTGACTTTCCCACAATTTGAACACGGATATGCATATAAATAAGAAGTTCCCCCTCTCTCATCGAATCTCAACTGCCAAAGTATTCAAAGTCCAAACTTTCAGCTTTTCAGCCTTCAGGTTCTTGAATCTTGATCCGAGATATGGATGAGATTGATGTTCCTCCATTCTTTCTCTGCCCCATTTCATTAGAAATCATGAAGGATCCGGTGACTGTCTCCACGGGTATCACCTATGACCGAGAGAGTATTGAGAAATGGCTGTTCTCTGGGAAAAACAAAAGCTGCCCAGTGACCAAACAACCGCTCTCAGACTGCACTGATCTCACACCCAACCACACCGTTAGGCGACTGATTCAGGCATGGTGTACCATGAATGCTTCTCACGGCATCGAACGGATTCCAACTCCTAAGCCTCCAGTTAACAAAACCCAGATAGCAAAACTCCTCAAAGATGCATCTCATTTGCCTCAGTTGCAGATTCAATGTCTCCGAAGCCTTAAATCCATCGCTTCTGAGAGTGAGACAAACAGACGCTGCATGGAAGCCGCTGGTGCTGCTGAGTTCTTAGCATCAGTTGTACTGAGCAACATCAATTCTGCAGCTTTACCCGAATTAGAGGCTAACCCAGATGATGGGTTTGACTTGAAAACCGGTGCAGGCGATGAAGCCTTAAGCATCCTCCATAACCTTCATTTGTCTGAAGCTGGTTTGAACACTCTCCTAGGCTTCAAAAGTGGAGAGTTTATCGACTCCTTAACAAGAGTCATGCAGAAGGGAATCTATGAGTCACGAGCTTATGCAGTTCTATTGTTGAAATCTATGTCTGAAGTGGCTAATTCTGTGCAATTAGTAAATCTAAGAACTGAATTGTTCATCGAATTAGTACAAATCCTTAAAGACCAGATTTCCCAGAAGGCCTCAAAAGCGACACTCCAGACACTGATCCAACTCAGTCCTTGGGGGAGAAACAGGTTCAAAACAGTTGAAGCAGGGGCTGTTTCGGTTTTGATAGACCTTCTTCTTGATTGTAAGGACAGAAAGCCTTGTGAAATGATGCTAGTCCTTTTGGAGACGTTGTGCCAGTGTGCTGATGGACGAGCAGAGCTGTTGAGTCATGGAGCAGGGTTAGCCATCGTGTCTAAAAAGATTCTAAGGGTTTCGACGATGGCAAACGATAGGGCTGTCAGGATTCTGCTGTCCATTTCCAGGTTCTCTGCTACTCCAAGTGTTGTTCAAGAAATGCTGCAACTGGGTGTGGTGCCAAAACTCTGTTTGGTGCTTCAAGTGGATAGTGGAAACAAGGCCAAGGAGAAAGCGAGAGAGATACTCAAACTGCATGCTCGGGCATGGAGGAATTCTCCATGCATACCGAGCAATTTGCTTTCTTCATACCCAAACCCAACTCTTGCGTGAAATGAGTTTTGACCTTCCTCTTTTAATCAATTGTTTTCCTCTTTCTGCATTGTAGCTTTTCGTGTACATAATTATTTGAAGAGGACAACTGGGAATAAGGTATAGGCATGGATGGCACATAAAGGATAGGGGGGGTGACAAATTGGGTTTTAATATTAGGTATACTTTTCATTCTCTTTTTTCGGCCTTTACATCCAATTGCTTGAAATGATAATAAATAAATAATGATTTTGGAGTGATAAGATGCTGTAAGCATGATTTTGGAGTGATAAGATGCAGTATGTCTTAATGAAAAATACATCTTAAATGCTTAATTGTCCGGAAAGTTAATACCGAAAGTTGACCAAATGAGTAATGAATAAGTACAATTTAAATGAATCTAAAAAAAATTGCTTTTTTTTTTTTAAACTGCTCGTGCTTAGTCGGTCTACCTACGGTAGTACTCAAAATATAATAATGCTACGGGGAGATCAAATCTTGATATAGTGATAAGTTCATTTGGTAATTAATTGGGAGAGGATTTCAATTAAAGAAGCTACGGTGAACAAATTTTCAATTATGAAAAAATAAACTAAAATCGAATATATGGTTAATGTAGTTACTGTTTAGTCATTGATTATTATTTGAATATGGATTAAAAATATTCCCGACTTTTATTAATTTTTTTTAAATTGAAAATCTTTATAATTAAGATTTCGAAAACCACAATTTTTTCATTAGTTTAAAAGATTTAAACTAAATGAAAAGGAGTAAGCTCATCTATTACAAGAAATTGAAATTTTATTCCAAGGACAATATATAGGGGACTTGTTGATAATATTTGCATGTGGAGATTTTTGAACGGGAAAAGGTTGTAAGTTGAGATAAAATAAACATGTAAGAGTACTGCCTCTTTGTTATGCGTGGAGCTTAATATATTTTTGAGGAAACCCTTATTTTAATTTTTTAATAATACAAATGTTATCAGTTAGGTTATTTAATGATTAATATGTTAAAATAATTTTTAAATATTAATTTTTGATATTAAATTAATTATTTAATGTTATTTTTTAATATCAAATTAATCTTTTTTTGTTATTTTTGTACATTAAATTAATTTTTTTTAAAAATTAATTTAATGTAAAAAATTATTAAAAAATCAAACTAATAATACTTATATATATTTTTTTTGAAGGGAATAATACTTATATTTTTAAATGCTTAAAATAAGTACTTATTCTATATTTTTTTCCCATTTATTGGGTAAGCCACATACATAGATTTTGATGCGTCTGCTAAAGTGCTAATAGTTACATCTATATCATCAACAACGAATTAATGACCAACAGCTAGGTAGAACATGACCAAATCTGTGAAGGTAATACTAATATATAGCTGAACATGACCAAAAGTGCATAGATGGCATATCCGTTATGGACTTAAATTTTGTTAATTTTTTTCTATCATTCTTTATTTCTTCAATTAGATATTGACAACTCATAAAATAATTATTTTGCTCTTTTAATTAACCGTAGCTTCTTTTTTAATTATCAATTTTTTTCTGTTGAATTAATTGTAAGAATTTAATTAGAGAATATGTTACTACTAATTTAATTGCCTCCGGTAGTGGAGGACATGTCCAACTTTCTAGTTACTTTCTAATTCCAAACAGGATAAGTAGATAGGAAGTAGGATCCTTAAACCTTTATCAGTTGTTTTAATTGCGGGATTTCTTTTCATCACTTCTTTTAAATTTGACGAATTATAGTCAGAACTCAGAAGGCACCTGCGCATAGGAGTATTTATTGGTTGGATTAGTTCAGGTTTTGGAAGAAATATATATACATCTATCAACTTTGATTGGGTTGATTTGGTTCGGTTGTTAAAAAAAATTTGAGAAATCCAAACCAACTAATCCGATTAAAATTGAGTTGGTTTGGTTCGGGTCATCAGATTATCCTATCATTTTTTTTCTCATAGCAAAATAGCAAATCTACTATTACTAAATACTTCAAACTTAATTAATTAGACAATTATATATGAATTTTAAGCATATAAGCATTTCAATACAGTACAAATATTAAGATAAAAGTAAAATCAAGTTTGAGAAGAAATATTTTAACGTCTCAAAATCATCATAAACTTTATTTATAATATAAATGTATAACATTAAATGTATATTGCTTCACAAAGAAGGTTATATATATATATATATATATATATATATTGATAGAAACTTTCAATCTAACGATAGATTTTGTAAGAAAGTTATTCAATAAAAAGTTATTGAGTGGTGTAAGAGTGATCAAGTCTTACACCGGTGTAAGTTGATCCCTCCACATATATATATATATATATATATTATTACTTCACAAAGAATGTTTTAAGTTGTAGAGTTTTATAATACAGATGAGTAAGTTAATAATTGAAACGTTACTATCCTAACATGCAACTGAAACAAAATAAAAATAATTGAATGATTAAGGCTTGAAAATGGAAATTAAAGATATATCATTATATCTTAGCTTTTTAAATAAATGAAAAGTCAAATGACAAGAAGATAATGTCTAAAATTTTATTAGTTTTCGGGTCATTTTACCGGGTTATCTGGTCATCGGGTTATAACATACAAAATCCTAGAACCAAACCAATCATGGTTGATTTTGATCGAATTGGACCCAATTAAACCCGATAACACAATCTAAACCATTTTTTTTTAATTGATTTGAGTTAGTTTGTCAGGTTAATCGGATCAACATAAATCAATAAACACCCCTACCTACACACCATTCAAGTAATTTACCTACCCTTTTGGACCAAGTAACTATTAATTTCTATTGCAAGTTTCTATATATTATTATCTATATAATGTTATAAAAGGAAATTCATTCTTATTGCACCAATGTCACCTGTTGTTCATATGTCAAATTTTTTCCCTTCAAATATTTTAGTCTTTAATGTAAATTGAAATTAATTAAATAAATTAAAATTCAAAAAATAGATTCCATAAATTGAAATTAATTACGATATCAATTTGTAATAATTATAATTTCAATAATTATCCATAACATGACAAGTTGTCTCTTATAAACTTGGAATGTTATGATATCAATTATAGGAATTCAAATTTCAAATCAACTTTTATAAAAGATCAGATACCATAAATTGAAATCAAATAAGATGTCAATAATAATAATAATAATAATAATAATAATCTATAATTTCTTATTGAAAGTTTATTATTTTTCATTTCGTAACAGAAATTCTCAAATTGTACTTAGGATCTCATTTTTCAAAGCATAGACATTACGCTAAGGTACTTTTTTATTTTATTTATTCTTCTGCTTTAAGTATATCTCCACTACTGGTCAGCTTCAACAAACATTCATACACTGCCTAAAGAGTAATTTTCTTTCTCTTTCTACTGTTTGGTTTATCAATAAAAAAAATTGATAATTTGTTATTCATTTTAGTTATATAATGACCCCACCATATGAATTTGTTATGAGGTGAACGTGAATAATAATCAAAAGATTTAGAAGACTAAAGTAAGGGTCATACGTTTGTAGACAGTTCTTAATTTTAAGCAATTTGAACTTCCTAATTCGATTGAAATGGTTTTAATAGATGAAAATGTATTTATTCTTATCTATAGTTGATTCATTGCACTTGTCTTCACTCGAGTTGTCATAAAATTTGCTTTTCTTACCGCGAGGTTTTTTATACTGATACTGATTGCCATATTCTCTATATTTTAATTGGAAATGCAGGGTGGGAAAATTCAATGTATAGTAAGAAGTATTCCAGTGTACTAATTTAAAGAGTAGTTGTTTGAGGGCAAAGTTTGTCATTTCTAACTTTTCTATTCCTTTAAATCAAAATAAGTATAAAGTCACACTTCATGTGTCTAGGATTTTTTCAAGTTGTTTTCTGTCTTATAGAAGTGTTGATAATTCCTTTCTTTGGATTTTTTTAATCATTAATTATAGATTATATATTATGTAGTTGTTATATTTTCATTCAAAGTTTATCTTAGGGTTGAACCTGAATTGCATCCTGAAGAAATTTATTCTTTGAAAGAAAATAGGCTTCTATTTAAGGTCTACTTGAAGATGGAGTCTTTCGGTTTTTATTTTACGAACAAAGTAATAATATTCAAGTCTCGAAATTGTTTTGATAAAGTAATCATTTCTGGTTTTGTTAATAAATATAAAGTTGATGAGGTATTTTGAATTTCAACTCTCATTTAATTTATTATTATATATATAAGTTGTTTATTTTTAATTTTGAGTAATTCATTCTCCTTTTTATAAAAGATAATACATTCATACAATTCGCTCATAAGTCAAAATTTCTCTCCAAATATTTTGGTCTTTAGTGTAAATTAAAATTAATATAAAAATTGAAATTCAAAAAACAAATTCCATAAATTGAAAATTAATTATGATATCAATTTGTAATAATTATAATTTTAATAATTATATGTAACATGGTAAGTTATCTTTTATAAAGATGGAATTGTGGTCTATACTGGTTTGGTGGCTGCTGATTTGATACATTCCCATATCTCAGATTGGGATGGTCCCTCTAGGCAGGGTTGTAAGTATTGGAGAATGGATCATATTTTTGTTATTGCTGCTGATGGAACTGTGGCTTCCCAGGAAATATACCAGCTGCAGCCACAGATTGGTCTTGAAACTCAGAATTATCTTGTAATGTGGGGTATGAATCTGTGGGATGAGAGGAACTAGAATATATGCTACAAACTCTTGCAGGGGTATATATAGGTGGTTCGTGTTGTCCCATTGCCATTTGTCTGACCAAAGAAATGAACTAATCCAATTTATGTTACACCCTTTGTTGATGAGCATGTGAAGAGGTATTAACTTCATTGACTACTTTGGTTGCAGCAACCATTTGAGTACCAAATTGCTGAAAATTTGATACCATGTTTGCAATTAAGTTTCTGGCAGTAGTTGAAGTTTTATCTACTAATGCTCCACCACTTGCAGCATCAATCATACTCCTTTCCATTGGTATCAACCCTTTATAGAAGTATTAGATTAGTAGTTGATCACTAATTTGATGGCGTGGGCAGCTCGAGCACAATTTCTTGAATCTCTCCCAATACTCATGGAGAGTTTCACCACTGATTTGCCTTATGCCACAAATATCTTTCCTTATTGCAGCAGTTCTTGATGTAGGAAATAACTTCTCTAGAAATAGTATTTTTATATCACTCCAAGAAGTGATGGCAGCAGGTTATAAGTAGTACAACCAATCCTTAGCAGCATCATCCAAGGAGAAATGAAAGGCCCTTAACTTGATGTGATCTTCAGCTATTCCATGAAGTTTCATGGTGGAGCAGACAACATGGAACTCCTTTAAATGCTTATGTGGATCTTCACCTGCAAGACCATGAAACTTGGGCAGCAAGTGTATCAATCCAGATTTCAACTCAAAATCAACATTAAGTTCAGGATATTGAATGCACAAAGGTTAATAATTCACGTCAGGTGCAGCCAATTCCTTAAGGGTCCTATTATTATAGTCAACCATAGTAAAATCAGCAGATTCAGTATCAGACATTGAAGTACTAACAGAAGCAGACTCAATAGGATTAAAAGAGTCAACAAGATTAGGTACAATGTCAAGTTCAAGCCCAATTTCAGAAGTAATTCTATTAGCTCTATGAATGCTACTACCAGTTCTATGAATTCTATGAAGTGTATGAAATGTTCTATCAATTTCAGGATCAAATGAATGCAAGGTGATAAACATATTTTATATGCATAATTTAGCATCTCTCATTAGTCTATTCTTATGAAATTATTACATATATGAAGTGAAAATTGCATAATTCCTCATATATTGGTTATGTTGTTACAAATTGAGTAGAACACCCAAAGGACTATTCAAAGCAGTTGTTGAACCAAAATATCATAAACTTGAATGTTGATATCAGTATAGCTCAAACAGAAGAGAAATGAAGACCTAAACTCAGTGAATTTTGGGTTACATCAAATTCAGGACAAATCAGAAAATTCATGCTCAAACCTATACTCGGTTATTCGATGATTTCTCAAAATCTAACCGTTGGATGTAGCTGAAATTTTGATATGTCATTCATGACATCATTCTCTATGATTTCATAGAAATGAAGATTTCCAGATTAGCTCCGGAAGTGGGTCAAAATTAGGCAACAATTTGGTGGCTGTCATTATTGATATAATCTAAGTAGTTTCGGAAAAATGGTCATAACTCAAGATCCAACCGTTAGATCTGGCTGAATTTTTGACATGTTCTTCACGACTACATGTGCTACAACTTTCATGAAGAGAAGATTTCCAAATTATGACGGGAGCAATGACGAATTTGGTAATTTTCAGAGCTAAAATTTCAGCCCATGTGCAAAGAGATTTGACAAAATTGTAATTGAATAGTTCTAGCCTTTGCCTATAAAAGGAAGGCATTTGCCACACTTAAGGCATCCCATTTTCTGAATTCTCTCATTATAGTTTGAGTTAGGGGTGAAACTTTGATAAATTGTGAGATTTATAATTTGATTTCAAGGTTAATTCTTCCAATTTGTCTAACGTAAATCCCAAAGCTCTTGTAGTTTGTATAATATATTCTTCATCTTATTCAAGTTTCTTCATCTTGATGTCTAGTTAAGGTTCTTCCTAGAGTTAGGGGTGAAGCTTTCATAAATTGTGAGATTTATACTTTGATTTCAAGGTTAGATCTTCCAATTTGTTTAAAGTAAATCGCGAAACTCTAGCCCGTTGTGTTCTTGTTAATACCAACAACCACTTTCATTTCTATCATGCTTTTCACTTGTTCTTTTGTTTCCTTTAATATAATGAGTAGCTAAATTTCTATACTAGGATTGCAATTTGAACTCACACGTAATTTGATTCGTTTATCATATCCAAGAGTAGGTTGATTATCTTGAATTGTTTATCTTACTTGTTCTTAATGCTTTTAATTAATTGGCCATTAATTAAATTGAATTGATAAACCTTAAGCAACTTGACAAAGGGATTTTGGTTTTAGATCTAGGTAAGATAACATATGATCTTTGTGCGAAAGCCTTGAGTTTATATAGGATAGACATATACCTATATGACATATGTAACCATTAATGAAATCAGAACTTAATGAATTCTTGATTATTTGATAGACATAGACATATAGTTTATCATTAATTAAGGATATTTCTATTTGACCATCGAAAGAGGCTTATAGATAAGTTAAGGATTTCTAGTTAACAATTCAGATAATTAATTGATCTTAGATAGAAGTAAGAGAATCAAGTAAAGTGTGAGGAATAATTACAATCCTAGGCTTAGTTAATTTGATCATTAACTTTATTCTTCTTGTTTACTTTAATCTTTAGTCTTTCATAAATCATCTCTTATTAAGTTGTTTAAATAAGATTGAGTTTTGCAAACTTTTAGTAGATAGTCAAATTTAGAATTAATCCCTGTGGGTTCGACATTTTCTTACTATTATATTACTTGATTTGCGATAACGTATACTTGCGTTCTGATTTATCACATCAAGTTTTTGGCGCCGTTGCCGGGGATTAATTCTTTATTTTACTACTATTAACATTAGCATACTTGGCCTTAATTTAAACTTGTTCTTTTATTTCTTTTTAATTTTTCGAACTGTTTATGCGTAGTGCTCAAGACAAGGAGTTGATTCCTCTTAATCTTGAGATTGAGCGAACTTGTCATAGAAATAGAAAAGAACGTCGTCAAGAGTTATTGCAACAAAGAAGAATGGCTGACGATAACAGAAATTAAGAACTTGGGCTAGCTAATCAACAACCCAGAACTCTTAGGGATTATATAATTCCTACTGCTGATGGAGTTCATTCAAGTATTGTCAGACCTCCAATACAAGCTAACAACTTTGAGATTAAGCTAGGAGTGATCCAGATGCTGCAAAATAATCAATTTGGGGGTTTGCCTCATGAAGACCCAAATGCGCATATAGCAAATTTCCTGGAGATCTGTGACATTTTCATGCACAATGGATATTCTGCAGATGCTATTCGATTAAGAATTTTTCCCTTTTCACTGAGAGACAAGGCTAAAAGTTGGTTGAATTCTCTACTTGATAGCTCTATCACTACTTGAGATATGTTGGCACAAAAATTCTTAGCTAAGTATTTCCCTCCTGCAAAGAGTGCAAAGTTGAGGAATGAAATTACCTCTTTTCAGCAATATGATTCAAAATCATTGTATGAGGCATGGGAGAGATTCAAGGATCTACTTAGAAGATGCCCTCATCATGGGGTACAAAAGTGGCTTCAAGTTCAGACTTTCTATAATGGCTTGACTAACTCACTGAGGTCAACCATTGATGCTGGTGGTGGTGGTGCATTGATGAACAAAACTGTTGATGAAGGTTATGATTTATTGGAAGAGATGGCTTCCAACAACTATGAATGGCCTACTGAAAGAGCATCACAAAGGAAAGTGGCTGGAATTTATGAAGTAGATACTTTATCTGCTTTATCTGCACAAGTAGCTGCACTGACCAAGAAGCTAGACTCAATTGGGAGTCAATCTAATCAACAGTCAATACATGCTATTCAGAGCCCTTTCATGATCTGTGAGTATTGCTCTGGACCCCATTCTATTGATCAATGCTCTTTTAATTCTGAAACTGCTAATTATGTGGGTAACTTCAATCGGCAACAACACAACCCAAATTCAAATTTCTACAATCCCGATTGGAGGAATCACCCAAATTTTTCTTGGAGAAATAACCAAGAAGCTTCATCATCAGCTAGACCGATGGGACCACCTGGGTTCCAACAACAAGCTCCACAACAAGAGAAGAAATCTGTAATGGAAGAAGCCATCTTACAGTTGACTAAGAGTACTCAACAATATATGAATCAACTTCAAAGTCAAGAAGCTTCTATCCGGAATCTTGAGGTTCAAATAGGGCAATTATCTGGTTTTATGAATAATCGCCCTCAAGGTAGTTTGCCGAGCAACACGGAGACCAATCCTAAGGGAGGTAATAATGAACAATGTAAGGCTGTTACCCTCAGGAGTGGCAAAGAATTGGATGAGCCCATTCAAAAACCTGAAGAAAATGAAGATGAGAAGATTCATGAACAATCAAAGAGCAATTCTAAAGAGTCTTTTCTATTGAAGAAATCTGAGAAGAATGAACCCCCTCCACCTCCATTTCCACAACGACATCAAAAGCAAAAGATGGACAAGCAATTCACCAAGTTTCTAGAGGTATTCAAGAAACTTCATATCAATATTCCTTTTGCTGAAGCTTTGGAACAGATGCCGAGCTATGTCAAGTTTATGAAGGAAATCTTGTCCAAAAAGAGAAGACTTGGAGATTTTGAAACTGTTGCACTTACTGAAGAGTGCAGTGCCATATTACAGAAAAAGCTTCTACCAAAGCTAAAAGATTCAGGGAGTTTTACTATTCCTTGTACTATTGATAATAAATTTTTTGGTAAAGCTTTATGTAATTTGGGAGCTAGTATAAATTTGATGCCTCTTTCTGTTTACAGGCAACTTGGATTGATGGAGGTGAAGCAAACCAATCTAACTCTATAATTAGCAGACAGATCTCTCACCTACCCAAAAGGAGTGGTGGAAGATGTTTTAGTGAAAGTTGATAAATTCATATTTTCTGCTGATGTTGTAGTATTAGACATGGAGGAGGATCGAGAGGTTCCAATCATTCTTGGGAGACCTTTTCTAGCTACTGGTAGAACTCTCATAGATGTACAAAAAGGTGAGCTGACTATGAGGGTACAAGATCAAGAGGTAACATTCAATGTCTTTAAAGCTATGAAATATCCTCAAGAATCTGATGAATGCTTCATGATTAATGTTATTGATGATAGCAAATTCGAATCAAGTACTAATGGTTTTAGTACTGATCCTTTAGAAGATGCTATTATTAATCTACCTTGTGAGGATAGGCAGGAATCCCTTGAGTTTGTGCAATGGCTTAATGCATCACCATCTTACAATCATGTCGGAAAATTATTTGAGGATTTGGAGTTGTCCATGAAAGATGGGATTGCAATGAAATCCTCTGTTGAAGAACCACCAGAGTTGGAGTTAAAGCAACTTCCTGATCATTTGAGGTATGTGTTTTTAGGAGATTCTTCTACTTTACCAATTATTATCTCATCTTCTCTAAATAGTGTACAGGAAGAAAAATTGCTAAGATTGTTGCGAGAATATAAGAAAGCATTGGGATGGACTGATCAATCAATTTGAGACACTTATGTTAGCTTTGTATTAGGCATTATTAGATGTTTATTGTGCCCAATATTAGTACTTTAGATGAGTTTAATGTTGTTGGGCTTCATTGGGCTTTAATGCAAATATTGAATAATTTTCGGATTTTGATGCATTTTGACCTTTCTTCCTTGGTTAGGTCATAACTTGGGACTCGGTGATCCAATTGAGGTGATCTTGGTGTCTTTGGAAAGCTAAGACAATGCTCTACAAGTTTCATGAAGAACTCAAGAGCTGGATCGGAATGCTAAGGGTCCAAAATATCCCTGCAATGCAGAGTGGGTTTGCTGTCACGGAACCATCTGGGCAGTATGCACATATTGGACTATATAGTGGGTTATAGGCCTCCTCTTGGGCTGAAACTTGGTCACTTGAAAGATAAGACCCATATCTCCAACTTCAATGAAGACCATTTTGTCAATAGATGTCGTTTTAGGCATGCTTCAGAAGCTACAAGTTGGTCTGAATTTGGAAACACGTTCTTCCAACCTAACTTGAGGTAGGTGAAGTGTTTTTGGCATTTCTGGAGTTCTAAAAGTCCAAATGACATGATTCAAATTGGAGATTTTCAAGGAGACAACTGGCTACAACTTTGATGAAGACATCCAAGCCAAAATGCACCGTCTAGGTGATGAATTTGAAGCCAGAAGTCGGATAAGAGTTGTTGACTAAAAGCCACCAACCATACACCAACCCACCTACCATGCACCAACCCACCAACCATGCATCAAGCTTCCATTTTTGACAAATTTCAGATTCTTATAGCTTGTATTCAGATTATGTACATGTACAAATTGGCTTCTAGGATTAGTATAAATAGACCCAACCTCTTTGTATTAGAGGCATTCAATTTGGAAGTAAGTTTCAAGAAAGTTTAAGTATTTGTGAGAGTTTTCTTTCTCTTCTTCTCCATTCTCTTTGCAATTTCGTTTTTGTTCTTTAAATTCTGAGTTCTTCCTTCCCATCCATGGAAGGCTAGGCTCTCATAATCAATCCAAGGGATTAGCCATCTTGTTGTTTAATTTGGAGATCTTGTTTTGCTTGTTCATATTGCTTAATTGTTATTCAAGTTTCTCTTCTTCCTCTTTTGATTTTTATCTAGATTAAATTGCTTAATTTGATTTAGATGTTGATGTGGTAATAGCTTTATTATCATGTATTCAAAGAGGATCATAAAGATTAAACAATATATTAAAGCTTTTTGATAGATTGTTTAGCTTGGTTAAATTCTAGATCTTAAGTTAATCTATGTTGGATGGTGCTCACCTTATCTAACCTTGGTTAATCAAATCCTAGATGCTTATCTAGTAAAGAATTCTTGGATCATGTTAAGGCTTCTTGATGTGATCTAAGGCCAAGAACATTGACAAGAGGATGTCGAGACCTATCAAATAAAATAACTGGTTCACAAACTAATTTGTAGTATAGAGAATGAACCGAATCGTCTCTCAAGGATCCAAAAACAAAGATTTAATTAGATCAAGATAATTAGAAAAGGGGGGGTTTTGTTGTTGATTAACAAGATTAATAAAAGTAGGAGATTCAAAGTTGTAAACAAATATAAAGAAACAACCAATCCAAGGAAATTTACCGATCTTGAGTTTAACTCATCATTGATCACAAGGAATTCACTTAATTGCTAACCAAGTTCTTGGCCTTAGATCACATCAAGAAGCCTTAACATGATCCAAGAATTCTTTACTAGATAAGCATCTAGGATTTGATTAACCAAGGTTAGATAAAGTAAGTACCATCCAACATAGATTAACTTAAGATCTAGAATTTAACCAAGCTAAACAATCTATCAAAAAGCTTTAATACATTGTTTAATCTTTATGATCCTCTTTGAATACATGATAATAAAGCTATTACCACATCAACATGTAAATCAAATTAAGCAATTTAATCTAGATAAAAATCAAAAGAGGAAGAAGAGAAACTTGAATAACAATTAAGCAATATGAACAAGCAAAACAAGATCTCCAAATTAAACAACAAGATGGCTAATCCCTTGGATTGATTATGAGAGCCTAGCCTTCCATGGATGGGAAGGAAGAACTCAGAATTTAAAGAACAAAAACGAAATTGCAAAGAGAATGGAGAAGAAGAGAAAGAAAACTCTCACAAATACTTAAACTTTCTTGAAACTTACTTCCAAATTGAATGCCTCTAATACAAAGAGGTTTGGTCTATTTATACTAATCCTAGAAGCCAATTTGTACATGTACATAATCTGAATACAAGCTATAAGAATCTGAAATTTGTCAAAAATGGAAGCTTGATGCATGGTTGGTGGGTTGGTGCATGGTAGGTGGGTTGGTGTATGGTTGGTGGCTTTTAGTCAACAACTCTTATCCGACTTCTGGCTTCAAATTCATCACCTAGACGGTGCATTTTGGCTTAGATGTCTTCATCAAAGTTGTAGCCAGTTGTCTCCTTGAAAATCTCCAATTTGAATCATGTCATTTGGACTTTTAGAACTCCAGAAATGCCAAAAACACTTCACCTACCTCAAGTTAGGTTGGAAGAACGTGTTTCCAAATTCAGACCAACTTGTAGCTTCTGAAGCATGCCTAAAACGACATCTATTGACAAAATGGTCTTCATTGAAGTTGGAGATATGGGTCTTATCTTTCAAGTGACCAAGTTTCAGCAGAAGAGGAGGCCTATAACCCACTATATAGTCCAATATGTGCATACTGCCCAGATGGTTCCGTGACAGCAAACCCACTCTGCATTGCAGGGATATTTTGGACCCTTAGCATTCCGATCCAGCTCTTGAGTTCTTCATGAAACTTGTAGAGCATTGTCTTAGCTTTCCAAAGACACCAAGATCACCTCAATTGGATCACCGAGTCCCAAGTTATGACCTAACCAAGGAAGAAAGGTCAAAATGCATCAAAATCCGAAAATTATTCAATATTTGCATTAAAGCCCAATGAAGCCCAACAACATTAAACTCATCTAAAGTACTAATATTGGGCACAATAAACATCTAATAATGCCTAATACAAAGCTAACATAAGTGTCTCAAATTGATTGATCAAATTCCCCCACACTTAAGCTTTTGTACTCCTGGGCAAAACACATAACAACGAAACTAAAGAAAAACAAGAAACATCATATTATTAAACTAAAAACATAAAAACTGATTGTACCTAATCTAATCCACTTCCGTAGGAAAACACGATGGCACTTAGCATGTGCCACAAGCCTTTAAACCCCTAGGTGTCCCTAGTGGACGAGTTATAGTCTCGTGAGGGTTTACCAGGATGATACCCACAAACATGTAATATTTTATTTAATCAATTCAACTAAATTTTAAATACAAGCATTGTATCAAATATAAACCATAATTAATAAGTCAAGTATGCTTAACAAAGAATAGTTGAATCAAATTAATTGAGAATAAAGTATAGCATAATCATGCTTTAATCATAAATAGGCATGTTCAGATTGAGTAAAATTCTTCACAAGTGTCACTCAAATCACACAAGGTGTTTAGGTTAACTGTTTACGCTCAACTCAGTCAAATTATGAAAGTATTTTACCATAGGCTTGGATATACATCAATTCTCCACTACTTAGATCAAATAAATTGCAAAAATCAAGAGGTCTTTCAAAAAGGTTGTAATGGAACTTATAAGGTGAAGGAAGGGAACAATATAGATAATAGCAGGTTAAAACCAAAGAGAATAAAAGAGCATTGAGGAGTAACTCAAGTAGAAAGAATAAATTTTTTTTACCCAAAACCATAAAATGCTCATTCTCTTCACACATTCCTTCCTTTTTCTATTTTTTTTTCTTTCTTTTTTTTTGTTTTTTGTTTTTTTGTTTTTTGTTTTTGTTTTTTGTTTTTTGTTTTTTGTTTTTTGTTTTTTTTGTTTTTGTACCAAGCATTTCGTATCAGCACACCAATTCCCCCACACTTAAATCATTGCAAGCAAAAGAACTCCTCCAATAAGAAAATCAATGCTCTCCCATTCCCTAGGTAAGGTAAAACATGGTTTTTCACTCAAAGCTTGTAATGAGCTAAGAACAAAGAATAGGCAAATAGGTTTAGAGGGAGTTAATAATTGGATAAATGCAAGGTAGGTTTATTTGGCCAAAGCAGCTAAGTCAAGAAAAAAATGCCTCTGTCATTTTCATGCAACATACTGCACCAATGTAATCTCAAATCGATTCAATGCAAGTTCTAGAAAATAAATTCATAATTGACATCACTCATGAAAGAAAATAACCAAGTGTAAGTATCAAACTTGGAAAAGCCCAAAACTCACAAAGGTATGAAACATTCACTCAATTCAACCATGCCTTCTTCCTAATATCCACAATCATATACACATGTATATCATGAAAATGATTCAATCAGAACTGTTTTGCATACTTTTATCATCAATTAAGCTCGCATTCAAGACATGCTTGCATCAAAATCAATTGAAAGGATCAAAATTGTGTGTGTGTGTGTTTTTTTTTTTAATATATATACAAGAACAAAGATGATTTAAGACCTATTATGAAATGCAAGTTAAGATGCGTCTCAAGAGCAAAACTACTCCTTACTCTGCCATCATACATCTAAAAAGTTAGTAACAATAAAGATTAGTTTTTTTTTTTTTAACTAAACTATGTACATGGTAATGTCAACTATCCCTCCCCCCAACTAATTAAAGACATTGTCCCCAATGTCAAAATAAAGATAGGTAGAGTGTAGAAGGTCTTACCGTAAAACCGCAAATCGGGCTGAAATAAGAAAAATTACAAAAAAACTAAAATCATGAGAAAACAAAAATTCACAAAGACAAAGTCAAATCAAGTTTTTGCTTTTTCTTTGCTTTCTTGCCTTGTTCCCAATTCCGTGGAGCCATTGCTGGATCACGTTGTGGTACAAATGCATTGAGTTGATCGAGCAATTGTTCGGGAGTTGTAGCGCTTACAAGACTTTGACGTGTCGCTTGTGAGAGGAACCTTTTTCTACAAAGATGATCAAGAAAACAAAACAAACTGTCATAAAAACCATAAACATTTAATATAACAATGTGTTTAAGGAGAAATTTCTGCTGTGACCAGGATGTAATTTGAAAGAGTTCTTCCAATGTTTCAAAACCACCAGGGAGGGCAATAAAGGCATCAGCATTTGCTATCATAATGTTCATGCGTTGGTGCATGCAAAATACCATTACTTCATCCCCTAATGTTTTTCCAATGGGCTTGCTGGTCGATAAAGGATTGGGAATGACACCAAGGACTTTGCCACCTCCTAAATGTGCAGCAGTTGCTACACAACCCATTAACCCAAGACTACCTCCTCCATAAACTAAACGGATTTCTCTGTCAGCTAGCACTCGACCAAGATGGTGTGCAATATTTACAAACTCTTTATCTTTCCCAGGATTAGATCCACAAAAGACACAAACACTCTTGATCCGACGAACTGAAGTGACTTCCATTTTTTTCTCTTTGTTTTGTTTTTTTTTTTTTCGTACTCTCACCTTATCAATGATCTGAAGAGAGCAAAGTGCATTATTTAAAGGCATCAAAACTCAAAGGTAATAATTACACCTATAAAGGAGGGGTAGATCTGCGTGTCAGATAAGTTTGAAAAATAAGCACAGAAATGATAATAGCTATATGACAAAGATAAAAGGCTAATCTATATGTGTCAGAAGAAGTTTGAAAATACGCAACACATATTTCAAAAAAAATACGGCTAATTTTTTTTTTCTTTTTTTTTTTGAATTTTTTTTTTATAAACAAGAAGAAAAAAGGGAAAAAAATATATATATACTTACAGGAGGTGTGATTGTGGCTCACATTTTCCTCTGGTTTTACGTCCAGTAACGGCTTGAAGCTCTCTATGGGCCGATGGTCGGCTTCCCATCCAATTTTCTTAAAAATTGGCAAACAGGGTCTTTTTGAGTCAGATTCCCGAGACTATAACGTTCATGTTCATCTTGGAATATTGGCCATAAATCGAGAAGTACTATCTGCACATCTCCACTAGGATGCGTCTCAAGAGTCAATAGAATGTTATCTAAAGACTCCTTACTCATGCCATCCTTTATGAAGTTAATTTTATCATCTCGGTTTATAGACGTCATTCCAATTGATTTGCATTTTGTGTTACAGGTCCATCTTGCACATTTATAGTAGACCCGTAACCTTTTTGCTCTTCTCTTCTTTGCATATGAACTTTTGCCTAGCCCTGGCATATATGAAACAAGAGCGTCAGAAAATTCACCTCTGAGTCGGACCTTTGCTTCGATCAACCAGCGTATATCCGCAGGGATGCCTTTGTGCATAAGCATCCTTAATCTCTCAAACCTTGCACAATAAATGTTAGTTAAAGCATTTTGAGGGAGAGAAGGGAATTGCTTGCGGAGGTTAACAAGCTGATTATCCATTTCGAAAGAAAGAAGAAAGAGAGAAAAAAAAATGAGTAAAATTATATACAGATTTCAGTATTTGTGGGTAACTGAAGGGACCGAAAAAATTTTCACGGAGTACCGTTATCCGCCATTTAACTTAGGTGAAAAATCATCTGTCAAAGAAAAACAAACAAAATAAAGAGAAAAAAATCAAACTTTGATAGATTTTCTCACTTGGCACCGTTTTTTCTGTCTCGATTCCTGTGACAACAAATAAGTCAAAGTTAGAAAGAGGAAAGAGTTAGAAAACTTGGGATGCCGCCCAAGAAGCGCTACTTTTAATGTCCTTAGCCAGCGTGATTGAAGATTTTGCATGAGCGATGGGTCCTCCCCAATAATGATTCAATCTCTGGCAATTGACATTAATCGTGGCTTTTTCTTTTCTATTTTTTTTTTCTTGTCTTCTTTTTTTTTTTTTTTTTTCAACACAGTAGTGATCAATCATGGTAGAGGGCATCCTGCAGCTTGAACTTCCTCCACGAGGTTCTCTTGAGCTCCTTCATAAAAATTTTTGAGGCGGTGACCATTAACTTTGAACACTTTGTTGGTGGCTTCACTCTTAATTTCCACTGCACCATGAGGAAAAATGTTAGTAACAACAAACGGACCGTCCCACCTAGACCTTAATTTACCAGGCATCAACTTAAGGCGAGAATTAAACAAGAGAACTTTTTGCCCAACCGAAAACTCCTTCCGAAGAATAAACTTATCATGGAAGGCTTTGGTCTTTTCTTTGTAGAGTCGGGAGCTCTCATAGGCATCTAGGCGGATCTCTTCCAATTCCTCAGAATCGCAACTTCCGCTCTATGCCAGCTCCGCCAAATTCATGTTGCATTGCTTCACGTACCCAATATGCTTTGTGCTCAATTTCTATCGGTAAGTGGCATGCCTTACCATAGACTATCCGATATGGAGACATCCCGATTGGAGTTTTGTAAGCGGTCGAGTAAGCCCAAAGAGCATCCTCAAGCCTCATGCTCCAATCCTTCCGATTAGGTTGGACTGCTTTTCAAGTATGCGCTTGATCTCTATTGGAGACCTCGGCTTGACCATTAGTCCGGGATGGTAAGGTGTATAAACTTTATTCAACACGCCATATTTCCTCATCAATCCCTCCATGCTCCTAAGCATGCAATGGGTGCCTTGATCACCGATGATAGCTCTCGGGATTCCAAACCTGCAGAAAATACGTGATCTAACAAAATCCACAACAACTTTGGAATCATCATCCGAGTGGCTTTAGCCTCCACCCATTTTGATACATAATCAACATTAGCAAAATGTAAACATAACCAAAGGAAACAGAAAAGGTCCCATGAAATCAATACCCCATACGTCAAAGATTTCACAATACAGTAGAGGTTGCTGGGGCATCTCATTCCTGCGAGAAATGTTCCCTGTACTCTGACACTGTTCACAAGACTTACATAACAAATATGCATCATGAAACAAGGTAGGCCAATATAAACCAGAGTCTAAAACTTTCCTAGCTGTACGTTGAGGCCCAAAATGTCCACCACATGCAAATGCATGACAAAAGCTAAGAAATGTAATGAAACTCTTGATTAGGCACACATCGCCTAATAATTTGGTCACCGCAAAATCGCCACGTATATGGATCATCCCACACATAATATTTTGATTCACTATTAAGTTTATATATTTTTGCACGATTGATATGTTAGGTAAAAACTGTATCAACCATGATATTCACAATATCAAGAAACCAAGGGAAGGTGTTCTTACCTTGCGGATGCATAAGTCGCTCATCCGGGAAGGAGTCTGTACGGGGAAGGGATCTCAAGCCACTTTCAATGCGGCTCAAATGATCCGCCACTAGGTTCTCTCGCTCCACTCTTGTCACGGATCTCTATGTGAAACTCTTGGAGCAAGAGCATCCATCTTATTAGTCGGGGTTTTGCATCCTGGCTTCTTCAAAAGGAACTTCGTAGTCGCATGATCAAGAACACAACAACCTTAGAACCAAGCAAATATGATCTAAACTTATCCAAAGCAAAAACAATGGCTAAAAGTTCTTTTTCGGTTGTGGTATAGTTGGCCTGAGCGAGATCTAGAGTTCTGAAGCATAGTATATCACATGAGAAGCTTTCCCCACTCTTCGTGCCAAGACTCGCTCCCTATCGCATAGTTAGAAGCATCACACATTAACTCAAATGGCAATGTCCAAATCGGTGGTCGGATGATAGGGTACTAGTCAAGGCCTGCTTCAAGTGGTTGAAAGTCGCCTTGCACTTGTCATCAAAATTGAACTCCACATCTTTCTGCAAAGAATCGGGAAAGTGGAAGAGCAATCTTGTCAAGTCGGCAATGAAGCGCTGTAGAAACCTGCATGACCAAGAAAAGAACGCACTTCCCGCACGCATATGGGGTAAGATAGACAAGTAATTACATCAATCTTGGCAGGATCTACCTCAATGCCCTTATCGATACTACATGGCCTAAAACTATACCCTGTTCTACCATAAAATGGCATTTCTCAAAATTTAGCACAAGGTTAGTCTCAATGCATATTTGCAAGTACTCTAGATAGGTGGCTAAACATGAATCAAAAGAAGAACCATAGACAAGAAAGTCATCCATAAATACCTCCATGCACTCCTCTAAGAAATCGGAAAATATGCTCACCATGCACCGCCATTTGGAAGGTACCAGGGCATTGCAGAGGCCGAAGGGCATCCGTCTCAGAAGCAAAGGTGCCGAAGGGACAAGTAAATGTGGTCTTCTCCCGATCCTCCGGTGCAATGTGGATTTGGAAGTATCCAGGTGTAGCCATCTAAAAAGCAAGAATGGGACTTTCTACTGTACCAACCGCTCCAAAGATCTCGATCAATGAACGGAAGGGGTAATGATCTTTCCGAGTGGCTTGGTTGAGACGTCTGTAGTCAATGCGGACTCTCGGCTATTCTGCACTCGGGTTGGAATGAGCTCATTCTTCTCGGTTGGCCACAACCACCCCGATTTCTTTGGAACTACTTGCACCGGCTCACCCACTTGTCAGCCGAGATGGGATAGATAATGCCACTGCAGTAGCTTGGTCACTTCTTTTTCACCACATCTAGAATGAGAGGATTCGGTCTCCTCCGGGGTTGTCTCACCGGGTTTAGTTTCCTCCTCAAGTAATATCCTCGTGCATGCATGTGGAGGGGTTAATACCGGGAATGTCCGCAAGTGTCCAACCAATTGCCCTTTTGTGTTGCTTCAAGACTTCCAATAATCTGGTTTCTTGCTCAAAGTTGGAGGTGTTTGGCCATTATCACCGGAGCTTCTCATCTTCTTCCAAGAATGCATACTTCAAATGCTCGGGCAAGGGCTTAAGTTCAATGGAGGGTGGTTCTTTGGGTAGACGGTACTAGTTTTGGAACCGAAACTAAATCTGCTAAATTCTCGTGATTGCACACCGCACTGCAAGTCCGTGCACAATCTTGCAAAACAACATCGTCATATCCTATGGAATCAAAAGAATCACACTTAGCGGGCAGGATGAATGACAACATCATTAATAACAAGATCATTGCCATTAATAATGTAATCATCAATGTCGTGAGAATTAACAACAAAGACATGACAAGTATGTAGAAATCTCAAGACAGCCGCACACATTGCATTGGGTTTACAACCAAAAGTCCAGCAGTGAACAAGTATCACAAGCTATGCTATCGGTGTATCCTACAATTTTAGGAAACTCACAACATATCAAGACATGCATATCATCAACCAAGAAATCAATGACATCAAAATGAAAATGAGAATGATCCTCTAAAGGGTATTTCATGGCATCAAAAATGTTAAAGCAATGATATCATCACCAAATTCCATGGAAAAGGTACCGAGATGCACATCAATCTTAGTTTTAGCAGTTTTCAAAAATGGCCTACCTAAGATCAATGGGGGTGGGGAAGAGGCAGATTCATCTTCCATATTCAACACATAAAAATCAGCTGGGAATATTAAATTATGTACCCGAACCAGAACGTCCTCCAACACTCCCGCAGGTTGTGCAGTGCTCCGATTTGCTAACTGAATGACAATGCCGGTAGGCTTTAGCTCTCCCATATGCAAGGAAGTGTAAACTGACTTTGGCATTACATTGATGGAGGCTCCCAAGTCTAGCAAGGCATGAGTGAACTGTTGGTGCCCTATGGTGCAAGGGATGGTAAAAGTGCCTGGATCCTTGCATTTGGGAGGCAGGTTGGGCTGAATCAAAGCAGAGACATTTCTCCCCATACTCACTTTTTCAGTGCCCTTTAGCTTCCTCTTATGGGTGCACATCTCTTTCAAGAACTTGGCATACTTGGGGATTTGTTTAATTGCCTCCAAGAGAGGTATATTCACCTCAACCTTCTGAAAAGTCTCCATAATTTCCTTATCCAAGTCAGTTTCAACCATATGCCTTGGTTGTATCATTCGGTTGGGAAAAGGAAGAGGAATGTTGGAACCTGACTTTTTTGGATGTTCATTTTTTCTCATTGCATCAATTTTCTCACATCTCGCCGATTTGATCCGTTTTTGCTTGGTACATTGTAGGATCATTTGCTGCTGAATCTGCTACAGCATCTGAATTAGCTGCAGAACTTGAAGTTGCTGTAGAATCTTGTTTCTCTGGGCCAAGGGTAGAATCTGGAAGTATTTGTTGCACTGGTCCATTGATTTGCTTACCACTGCGTAAAGCTATAGCACTAACATTACCTCTAGGGTTTGGAGTGGTTTGAGAGGGTAATTGGCCAGAACCCTATGTCTTTAATTCATAAATAGATGAGTCAAGATGACCAATTTGATGCTCCAAGTTAGTAATGGTGGTTTCAGCTTCTCTGTTGAAAGCTGGATGTTATTGGTGGCCAATCTGTTTCACCAAATCCTCCAATGAGGGGTCGATTTTGTGGCTACAGGACCTTCTTCTTTGGAATGGTGGTCTACTTGGTCCAAAGATGTGGTCGAAACTGATTTGTCCTTGCTTCTTCGGAATGGTGGTCTATACTGGTTTGGTGGCTGCTGATTTGATGCATTCCCATATCTCAGATTGGGATGGTCCCTCCAGCCAGGGTTGTAAGTGTTGGAGAATGGATCATATTTCTGTTGTTGCTGCTGATGGAATTGTGGCTTCCCAGGAAATATACCAGCTGCAGCCTACGCAGTTGGTCTTGAAACTCGTAATCATCTTGCAATGTGGGGCACAAATCTGAAGGATGAGAGGAACTAGAACATATGCTACAAACTCTTGCAGGGGTTTGCACACGTGGTTCGTGTTGTCCTATAGCCATTTGTCTAACCAAAGAAGTGAGCTCATCCAATCTATGTTCCACCCTTTGTTGATCAGCATGTGAAGAGGTATTAACTTCATTGACTACTCTGGTTGCAGCACCCATTCGAGTACCAAATTGCTGAGAATTTGCTGCCATGTTTGCAATTAAGTTTCTAGCAGCAGCTGGAGTTTTATCTACCAATGCTCCACCACTTGCAGCATCAATCATACTCATTTCCATTGGCATCAATCCTTCATAGAAGTATTGGATCGTGATTGATCACTAATTTGATGGTGTGGGCGCTTGAGCACAATTTCTTGAATCTCTCCCAATACTCATGGAGAGTTTCACCACTGATTTGCCTTATGCCACAAATATCTTTCCTTATTGCAGCAGTTCTTGATGCAGAAAGAACTTCTCCAGAAATAATCTTTTCATGTCATTCCAAGAAGTGATGGCGCAGGTTGTAAGTAATACAACCAATCCTTAGCAAGACCATCCAAAGAGAAAGGAAAGGCCCTTAGCTTGATGTGATCTTCAGCTATTCCATGAGGTTTCATGGTGGAACAGACAACATGGAACTCCTTCAAATGCTTATGTGGATCTTCACCTGCAAGACCATGAAACTTGGGCAGCAAGTGTATCAATCCAGATTTCAACTCAAAATCAACATTAAGTTCAGGATATTGAATGCACAAAGGTTGATAATTCACATCAAAAAGCCAATTCCTTAAGGGTCCTATTGTTATAGTCGGCCATAGTAAAATCAATGCACTCGATCGATACTAAAGTAGAATGTATGCACTCAACAGGATTAAAAGAGTCAACAAGATTAGGTGCAATGTCAAGTTCAAGCCCAATTCCAGAAGTAATTCTATTAGCTCTATGAATGCTACTACCAGTCCTATGAATTCTATGAAGTGTATGAAATGTTCTATCAATTTCAGGATCAAATTTGACAAGAGGATGTCGAGACCTATCAAATAAAATAACTGGTTCACAAACTAATTTGTAGTATAGAGAATGAACCGAATCATCTCTCAAGGATCCAAAAACAAAGATTTAATTAGATCAAGATAATTAGAAAAGGGGGGTTTTGTTGTTGATTAACAAGATTAATAAAAGTAGGAGATTCAAAGTTGTAAACAAATATAAAGAAACAACCAATCCAAGGAAATTTACCGATCTTGAGTTTAACTCATCATTGATCACAAGGAATTCACTTAATTGCTAACCAAGTTCTTGGCCTTAGATCACATCAAGAAGCCTTAACATGATCCAAGAATTCTTTACTAGATAAGCATCTAGGATTTGATTAACCAAGGTTAGATAAAGTAAGCACCATCCAACATAGATTAACTTAAGATCTAGAATTTAACCAAGCTAAACAATCTATCAAAAAGCTTTAATACATTGTTTAATCTTTATTATCCTCTTTGAATACATGATAATAAAGCTATTACCACATCAACATCTAAATCAAATTAAGCAATTTAATCTAGATAAAAATCAAAAAGAGGAAGAAGAGAAACTTGAATAACAATTAAGCAATATGAACAAGTAAACCAAGATCTCCAAATTAAACAACAAGATGGCTAATCCCTTGGATTGATTATGAGAGCCTAGCCTTCCATGGATGGGAAGGAAGAACTCAGAATTTAAAGAACAAAAACGAAATTGCAAAGAGAATGGAGAAGAAGAGAAAGAAAACTCTCACAAATACTTAAACTTTCTTGAAACTTACTAAAATTGAATGCAAGGTACCAGGATCAGATCTAGTCATACAGCATGCAGTTCATAAGAAGGTATTTAGAAAAGCAATAACAACTAAAACACTAAAAATTCCAAAAACAAATACTCCAAAAATTAAACAAAAATAAAAACAGTATCAAATGAATTTTAAAAATTATGGAACCACCACAGATAAAATCTACACAAAAATGCTATCCAACAAAATAATAAAAAATCTTAAAAAATTGAAAAAGTGGTCTAAACGATGGAATTTGGCAAAAATAAGGGTGACCTCACTGTTTATAGTGAGCCTTTCTCAGAATAATATTTTCCATTTGTGTACCAAAATTCAGATCAATCTGAGATGCCCGAACCAAAATTCTTGACACAACGCCCTTTATCCAATTACAGTCGAATCCCACTTGAAAAAGCTTCAAAAACAAAACAAACACATTTGTTAGAGTTAGATGGGATCTTGAAATGATCAAATAGTTGCCTTGGATCCCCGGCAACGGCGCCAAATTTGACAAGAGGATGTCGAGACCTATCAAATAAAATAACTGGTTCACAAACTAATTTGTAGTATAGAGAATGAACCGAATCGTCTCTCAAGGATCCAAAAACAAAGATTTAATTAGATCAAGATAATTAGAAAAGGGGGGTTTTGTTGTTGATTAACAAGATTAATAAAAGTAGGAGATTCAAAGTTGTAAACAAATATAAAGAAACAACCAATCCAAGGAAATTTACCGATCTTGAGTTTAACTCATCATTGATCACAAGGAATTCACTTAATTGCTAACCAAGTTCTTGGCCTTAGATCACATCAAGAAGCCTTAACATGATCCAAGAATTCTTTACTAGATAAGCATCTAGGATTTGATTAACCAAGGTTAGATAAAGTAAGCACCATCCAACATAGATTAACTTAAGATCTAGAATTTAACCAAGCTAAACAATCTATCAAAAGCTTTAATACATTGTTTAATCTTTATTATCCTCTTTGAATACATGATAATAAAGCTATTACCACATCAACATCTAAATCAAATTAAGCAATTTAATCTAGATAAAAATCAAAAGAGGAAGAAGAGAAACTTGAATAACAATTAAGCAATATGAACAAGTAAACCAAGATCTCCAAATTAAACAACAAGATGGCTAATCCCTTGGATTGATTATGAGAGCCTAGCCTTCCATGGATGGGAAGGAAGAACTCAGAATTTAAAGAACAAAAACGAAATTGCAAAGAGAATGGAGAAGAAGAGAAAGAAAACTCTCACAAATACTTAAACTTTCTTGAAACTTACTAAAATTGAATGCAAGGTACCGAGGATCGGATCTAGTCATACAAAGATGCGAGTTCATAAGAAGGTATTTAGAAAAGCAATAACAACTAGAACACTAAAAATTCCAAAAACAAATACTCCAAAAAATTAAACAAAAATAAAAACAGTATCAAATGAATTTTAAAAATTATGGAACCACCACAGGATAAAATCTACACAAAAATGCTATCCAACAAAATAATAAAAAATCTTAAAAAATTGAAAAAGTGGTCTAAACGATGGAATTTGGCAAAAATAAGGGTGACCTCACTGTTTACAGTGAGCCTTTCTCAGAATAATATTTTCCATTTGTGTACCAAAATTCAGATCAATCTGAGATGCCCGAACCAAAATTCTTGACACAACGCCCTTTATCCAATTTCAGCCGAATCCCACTTGAAAAAGCTTCAAAAACAAAACAAACACATTTGTTAGAGTTAGATGGGATCTTGAAATGATCAAATAGTTGCCTTGGATCCCCGGCAACGGCGCCAAATTTGACAAGAGGATGTCGAGACCTATCAAATAAAATAACTGGTTCACAAACTAATTTGTAGTATAGAGAATGAACCGAATCGTCTCTCAAGGATCCAAAAACAAAGATTTAATTAGATCAAGATAATTAGAAAAGGGGGGTTTTGTTGTTGATTAACAAGATTAATAAAAGTAGGAGATTCAAAGTTGTAAACAAATATAAAGAAACAACCAATCCAAGGAAATTTACCGATCTTGAGTTTAACTCATCATTGATCACAAGGAATTCACTTAATTGCTAACCAAGTTCTTGGCCTTAGATCACATCAAGAAGCCTTAACATGATCCAAGAATTCTTTACTAGATAAGCATCTAGGATTTGATTAACCAAGGTTAGATAAAGTAAGCACCATCCAACATAGATTAACTTAAGATCTAGAATTTAACCAAGCTAAACAATCTATCAAAAAGCTTTAATACATTGTTTAATCTTTATTATCCTCTTTGAATACATGATAATAAAGCTATTACCACATCAACATCTAAATCAAATTAAGCAATTTAATCTAGATAAAAATCAAAAGAGGAAGAAGAGAAACTTGAATAACAATTAAGCAATATGAACAAGTAAACCAAGATCTCCAAATTAAACAACAAGATGGCTAATCCCTTGGATTGATTATGAGAGCCTAGCCTTCCATGGATGGGAAGGAAGAACTCAGAATTTAAAGAACAAAAACGAAATTGCAAAGAGAATGGAGAAGAAGAGAAAGAAAACTCTCACAAATACTTAAACTTTCTTGAAACTTACTAAAATTGAATGCAAGGTACCAGGATCAGATCTAGTCATACAGCATGCAGTTCATAAGAAGGTATTTAGAAAAGCAATAACAACTAGAACACTAAAAATTCCAAAAACAAATACTCCAAAAAATTAAACAAAAATAAAAACAGTATCAAATGAATTTTAAAAATTATGGAACCACCACAGGATAAAATCTACACAAAAATGCTATCCAACAAAATAATAAAAAATCTTAAAAAATTGAAAAAGTGGTCTAAACGATGGAATTTGGCAAAAATAAGGGTGACCTCACTGTTTACAGTGAGCCTTTCTCAGAATAATATTTTCCATTTGTGTACCAAAATTCAGATCAATCTGAGATGCCCGAACCAAAATTCTTGACACAACGCCCTTTATCCAATTTCAGCCGAATCCCACTTGAAAAAGCTTCAAAAACAAAACAAACACATTTGTTAGAGTTAGATGGGATCTTGAAATGATCAAATAGTTGCCTTGGATCCCCGGCAACGGCGCCAAATTTGACAAGAGGATGTCGAGACCTATCAAATAAAATAACCGGTTCACAAACTAATTTGTAGTATAGAGAATGAACCGAATCGTCTCTCAAGGATCCAAAAACAAAGATTTAATTAGATCAAGATAATTAGAAAAGGGGGGGTTTTGTTGTTGATTAACAAGATTAATAAAAGTAGGAGATTCAAAGTTGTAAACAAATATAAAGAAACAACCAATCCAAGGAAATTTACCGATCTTGAGTTTAACTCATCATTGATCACAAGGAATTCACTTAATTGCTAACCAAGTTCTTGGCCTTAGATCACATCAAGAAGCCTTAACATGATCCAAGAATTCTTTACTAGATAAGCATCTAGGATTTGATTAACCAAGGTTAGATAAAGTAAGCACCATCCAACATAGATTAACTTAAGATCTAGAATTTAACCAAGCTAAACAATCTATCAAAAAGCTTTAATACATTGTTTAATCTTTATTATCCTCTTTGAATACATGATAATAAAGCTATTACCACATCAACATCTAAATCAAATTAAGCAATTTAATCTAGATAAAAATCAAAAGAGGAAGAAGAGAAACTTGAATAACAATTAAGCAATATGAACAAGTAAACCAAGATCTCCAAATTAAACAACAAGATGGCTAATCCCTTGGATTGATTATGAGAGCCTAGCCTTCCATGGATGGGAAGGAAGAACTCAGAATTTAAAGAACAAAAACGAAATTGCAAAGAGAATGGAGAAGAAGAGAAAGAAAACTCTCACAAATACTTAAACTTTCTTGAAACTTACTAAAATTGAATGCAAGGTACCAGGATCAGATCTAGTCATACAGCATGCAGTTCATAAGAAGGTATTTAGAAAAGCAATAACAACTAAAACACTAAAAATTCCAAAAACAAATACTCCAAAAAATTAAACAAAAATAAAAACAGTATCAAATGAATTTTAAAAATTATGGAACCACCACAGGATAAAATCTACACAAAAATGCTATCCAACAAAATAATAAAAAATCTTAAAAAATTGAAAAAGTGGTCTAAACGATGGAATTTGGCAAAAATAAGGGTGACCTCACTGTTTACAGTGAGCCTTTCTCAGAATAATATTTTCCATTTGTGTACCAAAATTCAGATCAATTTGAGATGCCCGAACCAAAATTCTTGACACAACGCCCTTTATCCAATTTCAGCCGAATCCCACTTGAAAAAGCTTCAAAAACAAAACAAACACATTTGTTAGAGTTAGATGGGATCTTGAAATGATCAAATAGTTGCCTTGGATCCCCGGCAACGGCGCCAAATTTGACAAGAGGATGTCGAGACCTATCAAATAAAATAACCGGTTCACAAACTAATTTGTAGTATAGAGAATGAACCGAATCGTCTCTCAAGGATCCAAAAACAAAGATTTAATTAGATCAAGATAATTAGAAAAGGGGGGGTTTTGTTGTTGATTAACAAGATTAATAAAAGTAGGAGATTCAAAGTTGTAAACAAATATAAAGAAACAACCAATCCAAGGAAATTTACCGATCTTGAGTTTAACTCATCATTGATCACAAGGAATTCACTTAATTGCTAACCAAGTTCTTGGCCTTAGATCACATCAAGAAGCCTTAACATGATCCAAGAATTCTTTACTAGATAAGCATCTAGGATTTGATTAACCAAGGTTAGATAAAGTAAGCACCATCCAACATAGATTAACTTAAGATCTAGAATTTAACCAAGCTAAACAATCTATCAAAAAGCTTTAATACATTGTTTAATCTTTATGATCCTCTTTGAATACATGATAATAAAGCTATTACCACATCAACATCTAAATCAAATTAAGCAATTTAATCTAGATAAAAATCAAAAGAGGAAGAAGAGAAACTTGAATAACAATTAAGCAATATGAACAAGTAAACCAAGATCTCCAAATTAAACAACAAGATGGCTAATCCCTTTGATTGATTATGAGAGCCTAGCCTTCCATGGATGGGAAGGAAGAACTCAGAATTTAAAGAACAAAAACGAAATTGCAAAGAGAATGGAGAAGAAGAGAAAGAAAACTCTCACAAATACTTAAACTTTCTTGAAACTTACTAAAATTGAATGCCTCTAATACAAAGAGGTTGGGTCTATTTATACTAATCCTAGAAGCCAATTTGTACATGTACATAATCTGAATACAAGCTATAAGAATCTGAAATTTGTCAAAAATGGAAGCTTGATGCATGGTTGGTGGGTTGGTGCATGGTAGGTGGGTTGGTGTATGGTTGGTGGCTTTTAGTCAACAACTCTTATCCGACTTCTGGCTTCAAATTCATCACCTAGACGGTGCATTTTGGCTTGGATGTCTTCATCAAAGTTGTAGCCAGTTGTCTCCTTGAAAATCTCCAATTTGAATCATGTCATTTGGACTTTTAGAACTCCAGAAATGCCAAAAACACTTCACCTACCTCAAGTTAGGTTGGAAGAACGTGTTTCCAAATTCAGACCAACTTGTAGCTTCTGAAGCATGCCTAAAACGACATCTATTGACAAAATGGTCTTCATTGAAGTTGGAGATATGGGTCTTATCTTTCAAGTGACCAAGTTTCAGCCCAAGAGGAGGCCTATAACCCACTATATAGTCCAATATGTGCATACTGCCCAGATGGTTCCGTGACAGCAAACCCACTCTGCATTGCAGGGATATTTTGGACCCTTAGCATTCCGATCCAGCTCTTGAGTTCTTCATGAAACTTGTAGAGCATTGTCTTAGCTTTCCAAAGACACCAAGATCACCTCAATTGGATCACCGAGTCCCAAGTTATGACCTAACCAAGGAAGAAAGGTCAAAATGCATCAAAATCCGAAAATTATTCAATATTTGCATTAAAGCCCAATGAAGCCCAACAACATTAAACTCATCTAAAGTACTAATATTGGGCACAATAAACATCTAATAATGCCTAATACAAAGCTAACATAAGTGTCTCAAATTGATTGATCAAACATGGTTAGCAATTAAGTGAATTCCTTGTGATCAATGATGAGTTAAACTCAAGATCGGTAAATTTCCTTGGATTGGTTGTTTCTTTATATTTGTTTACAACTTTGAATCTCCTACTTTTATTAATCTTGTTAATCAACAACAAAACCCCCCCTTTTTTTTCTAATTATCTTGATCTAATTAAATCTTTGTTTTTGGATCCTTGAGAGACGATTCGGTTCATTCTCTATACTACAAATTAGTTTGTGAACCGGTTATTTTATTTGATAGGTCTCGACAACCTCTTGTCATGGACCATAGCAGATATCAAAGGAATAAGCCCATCTATTTGTATGCATAAGATTCTGCTAGAGGAAGGATCAAAGCCCACCATTGAACATCAAAGGAGGTTGAATCCAATAATGAAGGAAGTAGTCAAGAAGGAGATTATTAAATGGTTGGATGCTGGAATCATTTACCCCATCTCTGATAGTTCGTGGGTCACCAAAGACAATGTGTACCTGAAAAGGGAGGTATGACTGTAATTACCAATGATAACAATGAACTAATCCCCACTAGAACTGTTACAGGTTGGGGAGTCTGTATGGACTACAGAAAGTTGAACAAAGCAACAAGGAAAGACCATTTTCCTCTCCCTTTCATTGATCAAATGTTAGACAGACTTGCTGGTCGAACTTATTACTGCTTTCTGGATGGATATTCGGGGTACAACCAAATTGCCACAGCTCCTGAAGATCAAGAAAAGACAACTTTCACATGTCCTTATGGGACATTTGTTTTTCGAAGGATGCCATTCGGATTGTGCAATGCACTTGCAACTTTTCAATGATGCATGATGTCAATCTTCTCAGATATGGTGAAACAGTTAATTGAGGTATTTATGGATGACTTCTCTGTATTTGGTGATTCTTTTGACCTTTGCCTTAATAATCTTGCTTTAGTGCTAAAAAGATGTGTAGAGACTAATCTGGTACTAAATTGGGAGAAGTGCCATTTTATGGTTCAAGAAGGAATAGTCTTTGGCCATAAAGTTTCTGCTAAAGGAATTGAAGTAGACAAAGCAAAGATTGATACAATTGAAAAATTACCTCCACCTACTTCAGTGAAGGGCATTCGCAGTTTCTTAGGGCATGCAGGCTTCTACAGATGATTCATTAAGGATTTTTCTAAGATCTCTAAACCTTTGTGTAATTTACTTGAGAAAGATATTCCTTTTGAATTTGATGAATCTTGCTTTGAAGCTTACAGGATTTTGAAAGAAAAGTTGATTACAGCACCAATCATTGTAGCACCAGATTGGAATATCCCATTTGAACTCATGTGTGATGCTAGTGATTTTGCAGTGGGGGCAGTTCTTGGTCAAAGGAAGAACAAAAAGATGCATGCCATTTACTATGTGAGCAAGACCTTGAATGATGCTCAACTTAACTATACTACCACAGAAAAGGAACTTCTTGCTGTGGTATTTGCTTTTGATAAATTTTGATCTTATTTAATTGGAACAAGAGTAATTGTCTATACAGATCATTCAACAATCAAGTATTTGATTTTCAAGAAAGATGCTAAGCCGAGGTTGATCAGATGGATACTCTTGTTACAAGAATTTGATCTTGAGATTCAGGACAGAAAAGGAACAGAAAATCAAGTGGTCGACCACTTATCTAGATTGGAAAATGACAATAATGAAGGAGGTAAAGTGCAAATTAATGAATGTTTTCCTGATGAATAACTCTTTACCCTTCAAGGTAATATACCATGGTATGCTGATTTTGTTAATTATCTTGTAAGTGGTATTTTACCTCCTGAGCTTAACTGGCAACAAAGAAAATTTTTTTTGCATGATGTAAAATACTATGTTTGGGATGAACCTTTCTTGTTTAAGCAATGTGCAGATCGAATTTTAAGAAGGTGTATCCCCAGTGAAAAATTTAATAACATCTTGCATCAATGCCATTCATCTGATTATAGAGGACACTTTGGAGGAGAAAAGACAGCTGCTAAGGTGTTACAGTCTGGTTTTTATTGGCCATCATTATTTAAGGATGCTTACTCCTTTGTTGTAAAATGTGACAGGTGCCAACGGACTGGAAATATCTCTAGAAGACATGAGATGCCCCTCAATAACATCTTAGAAGTGGAGATCTTTGACGTATGGGGTATTGATTTCATGGGTCCTTTCATCTCATCTTTTAATAACCTCTATATTCTTGTTGCTGTCGATTATGTTTCTAAATGGGTTGAAGCAACTGCTTTACCCACTAATGATTCTAAAGTGGTGTTGAATTTTTTGAAGAGAAACATATTCACTAGGTTTGTAACTCCAAGAGCAATAATAAGTGATGAAGGGAGTCATTTTTGCAACAAATACTTTGGAGCCCTTCTTGCTAAATATGGAGTGACTCATAGGGTGGCAACTGCATACCATCCTCAGACTAGTGGCCAAGTTAAGGTTTCTAACAGAGAAATCAAGAGGATCTTAGAGAAAACTGTGAATCCCACAAGAAAGGATTGGTCCAAGAGATTGGATGATGCATTATGGGCTTACCGAACAGCATACAAAACTCCGATTGGAATGCCACCATATCGATTGGTGTTTGGCAAAGCATGTCACCTTCCAGTGGAGCTGGAACATAATGCATATTGGGCTATCAAAAAGCTCAATTTTGATATGAAGCAAGCTGGTGAGAAACATTTTCTCCAACTCAATGAGATGGATGAGTTCCGTCTTCAGTCATATGAAAATGCCAAATTGTACAAGGAGCAAACAAAAAGGTGGCATGATAAGAAGATTGTCAAGAGAGAATTCCAGGCAGGGCAAAAAGTCTTACTTTTCAACTCGAGGTTGAAATTATTTCCTGGAAAACTTAGATCAAGATGGTCAGGACCGTTCGTGATAGTCAATGTGTCCCTATTTGGAGTAATTGAAATCAAAGATGAGAAAACTCAACCCATGTTTAAGGTCAATGGTCAAAGATTGAAGCATAATTGGGGAGGACCCATCGATCGTGAAAAATCTTCAATCACGCTGGCTGACAATGAATGATCTTTGACATATTACTTTTCACCGGTTAAATGGCGGATAACGCTACTCCGTGAATTTTTTTCGGTCCCTTCAGTTACCCACAAATACTGAAATCTGTATAAAATTTTACTCATTTCTCTTTCCTTCTTTCTTTCCCTTATCTTCGTCAAAATGCTTTAACTAACATTTATTCTGCTAGGTTTGAAAGATTAAGGATGTTTATGCACAAAGGCATCCCTACTGATATACGCTGGTTAATTGAAGCAAAGGTCCGATTAACAGGTGAATTTTCTGACGCTCTTGTTTCATATATGTCAGGGCTAGGTAAAAGTTTATATGCAAAGAAAAGAAGAGCAAAAAGGTTACGGGTCTGCTATAAATGTGCAAGATGGACCTGTAACACAAAATGTAGATCACTTGGAATGGTGTCTATAAATCGAGATGACAAAATTAACTTCATTAAGGATGGCATGAGTAAGGAGTCTTTAGATAACATTCTACTGACTCTTGAGACGCATCCTAGTGGAGATGTGCAGGGAGTACTTCTTGATTTATGGCCAATATTTCAAGCTGAACATGAGCGTTATAGTCTTGGGAATCTGACTCAAAAAGACCCTGTTTGCCAATTTTTAAGAAAATTGGAAGAGAAGCCGACCATCGGCCCATAGAGAGCATTGAAGCCGTTACTGGACGTAAAACTAGAGGAAAGTGTGAGCCACAATCACACCAACTGTAAGTATTGCTATTTTGTTTCTTCCATTCTTTTCTTCTTGTTCAAAAAAAAATTAAAAAAATTAAAAAAATTAAAAAAATTAAAAAAATTAAAAAAATATAGCCGTATTTTTTTGAAAAATGCTTTGTATATTTTCAAACTTCTCCTGACACATATAGATTTGTCTTTTATCCTACTTGTATAGCTATTATCATTTCTGTATTTATTTTCAAACTTTCCTGACACGTAAATCTACCCCTCCTTTATAGGTGTAATTATTAGATTTGAGTTTTGATTCCTTTAAATCAATTTGCTCTCTTCAGATCATTGATAATGTGAAAGTACAAAAAAAAAAAGAAGAAGAAGAGAGAGATGGAAGTAACTTCAGTTCGTCGAATCAAAAGTGTTTGTGTCTTTTGTGGATCTAATCCTGGAAAGGATAAAGATTTTGTAAATATGGCAAACCATCTTGGTCGAGTGCTAGCTGAGAGAGAAATCCATTTAGTTTATGGAGAAGGTAGTCTTGGGTTAATGGGTTGTGTAGCAACTGCTGTACATTTAGGAGGTGGCAAAGTCCTTGGTGTCATTCCCAGTCCTTTAGCCATAGGCAATCCCGCTGGAAAAACCGTAGGGGATGAAGTAATGGTATCATGCATGCACCAACGCATGAACATTATGATAGCAAATGCTGATGCCTTTATTGCCCTACTTGGTGGTTTTGGAACTTTTGAAGAGATCTTTCAAATTGCATCCTGGTTACAGCTGAACTTTCACCAAAAACCCATAGGTATATTAAATGTTAATGGTTTTTATGACAATTTGTTTTGTTTTCTTGATCATGCTATGGAACAAAAGTTCATCTCACAAGCGACACGTCAAATTCTTGTAACTGTTGCGACCCCTGAGCAATTGCTCGATCAACTACACGAATTTGTCCTACAACGTGATCCAGCAATGGCTCTACTGAATTGGGAACAAGGCAACGACAACAAAAAGCGAAAACTTAATTTGACTTTGTCATTATGAATTTTTGTTCTCTCTTATGGTTTTAGTTTTTTTTTTTTGTAATTTTTCTTATTTCAAGCTCGATTTGCAGTTTTCTGGTAAGATCTTCTACACTCCACTTATCTTCATTTTAGACATTGGGGACAATGTCTTAAATTAGTTGGGGGGAAGGATAGTTGACATTGTCATGCCATGTACATATTTTGTTAAAAAAAAAAAAACTAACCAGCTAATTTTTGTTGTTACTAACTTATTAGATGTATGATGGCAGAGTAAAGAGTAATTTTGCTCTTGAGACGCATCTTAACTTGCATTTCATAATAGGTCTAAAAATAGTTTGTTCTTGTATATAGATATATAAAAAAAAGAAAAAAAAAGATTCATTTTGATCCTTTCGATTAATTTTGATGCAAGCATGTGCTGAATTGTAGCTTAGTTGATGATAAAAGTATGCAAAACAGTTTATAGTTGAATTATTTTTCAAAATTCGTGATATACATGTATATATGACTGTGGATATTAGGAAGAAGGCATGTTTGAATTGAGTAAATGTTTCATACCTTTGTGAGTTTTGGGCTTGTCCAAGTTTGATATTTATGCTTGGTTTATTGTCTTTCATGAGTGATGTCAATTATGGATTTATTTTCTAGAACTTGCACTGAATCAATTTGAGATTACATTGGTCTGTATGTTACATAAAAATGATAGAGGCAATTTTCTTGACTTAGCTACTTTGGCCAAATAAGTCTACCTTACATTTATCCCATTGTTAACCCCATTTGAGCCTACTTGCCCTTTTTGTTGTTCTTAGCTTTTACAAGCCTTCAGTGAAAAATCATGTTTTACTTCACCTTAGGGAATAAGAGAGCATTGGCTTTCCTAATTGGAGGAGTTCTTTTGGTTGCAATGATTTAAGTGTGGGGGAATTGGTATGCTGATGCGAAATTTTTGGTAAAAAGAAAAAAAAAAGAAAGAAGAACAAAAAGAAAAAAGAAAGCTAAATTAAAAGAGAGAGAGAGAGAGAGAGAGAGAGAGAGAGAGAGATTAAAAGGTTGTTAAAAAAAAGAATGGAAGGAATGTGTAAAGAGAATGTGCATTTTAGGGTTTTTGGTAAAAGTTTATGATTTCTACTTGAGTTACTCCGCAATGCTTTTTATTCTCTTTGGTTTTTAACTTGTTATTATCCATATTGTTCCCTTCCTTCACCTTCTAACCTCATTACAACCTTTTTGAAAGACCTCTTGATTTGTGAAATTTATTTGATCTAAGTAGTGGAGAATTGATGTATGTGCAAGCATATGGAAAAATACTTTCATAATTTGACTGAGTTGAGCGCAAACAATTAACCTAAACACTTTGTGTGATTTGAGTGTCACCTGTGAGGAATTTTACTCGATTTGAATATGCCTATTTCTGATTAAAGCATAATTATGCTATGTATATTTTACTCCCAATTGCTTTGATTCAATTATACTTTGTTAAGCATATTTAAATTTGATACAATGCTTGTATTTAAAAATTAATTGAATTGATTAAATGAAGTATTACATGTTTGTGGGTATCATCCTGGTAAACCCTCACGAGACTATAACTCGTCCACTAGGGACAACTAGGGGTTTAAAGGCTTGTGACACATGCTAAGTGTCATCGTGTTTTCCTACGAAAGTGAATTAGATTAGGTATAATCAGTTTTTATTCTTTTAGTTTAATATTTGGTTGTTTCTTGTTTGAGGACAAACAACAAGTCAAGTGTGGGGGAATTTGATAAACATATTTTATATGCATAATTTAGCACATCTCATTGGTCTATTCTCATGAAATTATTGCATATATGAAGTGAAAATTGCATAATTCCTCATATATTGGTTATGTTGTTACAAATTGAGCAGAACATCCGAATGACTATTCAAAGCAGTTGTTGAATCAAAATATCATGAACTTGAATATTGATATCAGTATAGCTCAAACAAAAGAGAAATGAAGACCTAAACTCAGTGAATTTTGGGTTACATCAAATTCAGGACAAATCAGAAAATTTCTGCTCAAACCTATACTCGGTTATTTGGTGATTTCTCAAGATCTAACCGTTGAATGTAGCTGAAATTTTGATATGTCATTCATGACATCATTCTCTATGACTTTCATAGAAATGACGATTTCCCGATTAGCACCGGAAGTGGGTCAAAATTAGGCAACAAGTTGGTGGCTGTCATTATTGATATAATCTGAGTAGTTTAGGAAAAATGGTCATAGCTCAAGATCCAACCGTTAGATCTGGCTGAATTTTTGACATGTTCTTCAAGACTACATGTGCTGAAACTTTGATAAATTGTGAGATTTATACTTTGATTTCAAGGTTAATTCTTCCAATTTGTCTAAAGTAAATCCCAAAGCTCTTGTAGTTTGTATAATATATTCTTCATCTTATTCAAGTTTCTTCATCTTGATGTCTAGTTAAGGTTCTTCCTAGAGTTAGGGGTGAAGCTTTCATAAATTGTGAGATTTATACTTTGATTTCAAGGTTAGATCTTCCAATTTGTTTAAAGTAAATCGCGAAACTCTAGCCCATTGTATTCTTGTTAATACCAACAACCACTTTCATTTCTATCATGCTTTTCACTTGTTCTTTTGTTTCCTTTAATATAATGAGTAGCTAAATTTCTATACTAGGATTGCAATTTGAACTCACATGTAATTTGATTCGTTTATCATATCCAAGAGTAGGTTGATTATCTTGAATTGTTTATCTTACTTGTTCTTAATGCTTTTAATTAATTGGCCATTAATTAAATTGAATTGATAAACCTTAAGCAACTTGACAAAGGGATTTTGGTTTTAGATCTAGGTAAGATAACATATGATCTTTGTGCGAAAGCCTTGAGTGAAATAACCAAGTGAAACACAAGAAGGGGGTTGAATTGTGTTTCTTAACCCTTTTTGATGATTAATAAAAGATTTTCTTTTTTAACAGAAGATTGAACACAGCGAAGGATAAAGTTTGACAAGTAAAGAACTTAGAACCAACACGGCTTAGTCCTATTGGACTCTAAGGATTTTGAAAAGACTTTTAAGAAAACAATTAACACGTTCTAAAACCAATTAAAAGGTCTTTGTTAATAAACACAATAGTAAACCCCAGAGGTTAGTGAATATAATAAAACACACTAGAAGATAAGAGAAGCTTACACACGAGATTTATCCTGGTTCACTCTTATCAACCAAGAGCTACGTCCAGTCCCTTCAACCATAAGGATTTTCCAACTAATCTTTTTCGTGATTACAAGTATTATATACCTCTTCAGGTAATAAGTATTTTCAACCTCTTCAGGTTCAATCACACAAGTATTCTTTTACACACAGCCTCTTCAGGCTTACAATGCTAAGATGAATAAGTGAAAGTAGATGAAAGCTTGAGTTTGAAACTCACTGACAAATGAGAATAGACAATAGAAATCTCAAGGCTTTTTCTTTTTACACGTATATGGAAATCCAAGAAGAGATAAAGCTTTTTAGACTTTTTAAGATGCTTTTGGCAAATATCTCTCCTTTTTTTTTCAAGTGCTGCTTCTTCTCTTTATAAGTAAGAACAAATTGAGCAGACTTCATAGGCTAGATCGTCCAACGAAAACATTTATTACCGTTCTGAGTAGCATTAAATGCATCTACTGGAAAAGTGCTGAACTTCTTCTGACGGTGACTTTTATTCTCTGAGATTTCCAATCAGTGAAAACAAAGTCCTGATTTGTCTAAGATTGCAGACGGTTTCTTATTTGCAGATCTTTGTAGTTGTTAGACAATGTCAGCAAAAGTGGCTTAGTTGACTTCTTCTGTCGCCGTGAGCTGTCAGAGTTCTTTTCTAGCATTTAATGAGGAACAGTTCTTCATTTTTGAAATTTCACTTGGACGAGAGCTTGAGCTTGAACTTTGAAAGAGTGAATTGAGTCCGAGCTTTGGCAGACAGATCGTATTGGACGAACCAATAAAAATAGTAACAGTATATGCATACAAATATTGGACGCACCAATAGTAAAAGTATATAAGACATTTATTGGACGCACAAAGAGTTATAGCATATTGGACGCACAAAGAGTTATCTTTAAGCATAGAGCAGAATGAGCGCACATACAAGTAGCGATTTGTTAATACTATTGTCGAAACACTTACTTGTTCAAACTAAATAAATATTTTTGTTATCCTCAAAACTTAAACAGGGAAAGCTACAGCTTTTAAGAATTTAGTACTTAAACCTTTTTATAAGATTTTGGTTTCAACAATGAGTTTATATAAGATAGACATATACCTATATGACATATGTAACCATTAATGAAATCGGAACTTAATGAATTCTTGATTATTTGATAGACATAGACATATAGTTTATCATTAATTAAGGATATTTCTATTTGACCATCAAAAGAGGCTTATAGATAAGTTAAGGATTTCTAGTTAACAATTCAGATAATTAATTGATCTTAGATAGAAGTAAGAGAATCAAGTAAAGTGTGAGGAATAATTACAATCCTAGGCTTAGTTAATTTGATCATTAACTTTATTCTTCTTGTTTACTTTAATCTTTAGTCTTTCATAAATCATCTCTTATTAAGTTGTTTAAATAAGATTGAGTTTTGCAAACTTTTAGTAGATAGTCAAATTTAGAATTAATCCCTGTGGGTTCGACATTTTCTTACTATTATATTACTTGATTTGCGATAACGTATACTTGCGTTCTGATTTACCACATCATTGCCCCTGTCCTCTGCCTCTAGATCCTCTACCACGCTGTTAAGAACTACCTGATCCTCGATCCCCTGAACCAACAAACTGTCTGGCTGGAGCCACTGGTACCGAAGCTTTACTAGAAGTGGGATGAGAAGACAGCATAGGGCAATTTCTCATAAAATGCCCAATCTGACCACACTGATAACACCCAGCTGAACCTTGCTTACAAGGTCTAGCGTGTACTCTCCCACAAGTGATACATGCGGTACGAGTCTGAACAAAAGGCCTCTGATGTTGAGAATCACCTCGACTCTGAGCTATGCTAGCTGTTTGACTACCATAAGTGTTGCCTTGAGTACGACTCCTCTGCTGGCCCTGACGACCCTGATCAACATCTCTAGCACCTCTACTACCATGGCCCTGATGGCCACCACGTGATGTCTCAGAACGTGACCTCTTTCGTGAGTCACGAGAAGATCCTCCTCTCTCTCTATCCCCAGCTCAATAGTCAAAGCCCTATTCAAGGCCTCATCATATGTCATGTCACCATGGCCCGCAATCGACCTGAATAATTAACTCTTCAAGCCCTCCACAAACCTCTGAACACGTAGCTCCTCTGTGGTTACCAAGTGTGGTGCATATCTGGACAACCTCATAAACTAGATATTGTAATCCATCACAGACATCTGATCTGTCTATACAAGACCCTCAAACTCTCAGGCCCTAGCATCTCGAACACTCTGAGGTAAGAAATGAGCCATGAACAGTCGAACAAACTCATCCCAAACCAAAAGAAGTGACCCTGCTGGCCTCGCAAGAAGCATGCTCTCATACCAACCTCTAGCTATATCTCTCAGCTGAAATGCTGCCAACTCAACCGTCCTGGCTGGAAAACAACCCAATCATCTGCATATCCATGCTACCTCATCAAGAAAACTCTGAGGATCCTCAAGGGTGTCTGAACCACCAAAAACAGGGGGATTAAGCTTCATAAAATCAATCAATGAAACCTCTGTCACTGTATGGAGCACAGGCTGCTGCTCGCTCTGCCCTGCCTCCTGGTGAGGCTCTAGATCCACCTGAATGTGGTCGTCACGAGCTTGTTGTTGTCCCGCAACAACATTCACTAACTGCTCTATTGCCTACTGCACATTTTGCATACCAGTTGCTAACTGACCTAGTGTTGGATCACCACGCCTAGCTCTAGGAATCTCAACCTCAGGCATCCCACCAGCCCCTCCACGTCTACCTCGGCCACAACCACGGCCATGACTGCGACCATGTCCACGGCCTCTGGTAGGTGAATCATGAGGTCGAGTAGAAACTTCATTAGAAACTGCTCTACTGGCTGGTCTAGTTCTGGGTGGCATCTTCACCTAGGGAAGAATAAAGATTAGACAAAAGACAAGGATATACAATAAGACTGAATAAGGAAAGCTAAAACTAAATAAACCAACTCTGACAAGCGACTCCAGTTCAAAAGATGGGTGATTATAGCTTTTTGCATGTAAGTTGTGCCCGGGTACATAAGTTACAAACAAGATTCTACAACTACCCGAATTTTGCAGCTGTAGGACCTACTAACCAAAGCTCTGATACCAACTTTGTCATGACCCGATCTTAGACCATGACCGGCGCACAGGCTAAGTCAACTCAATACTTGCCTAGCCTGGCAAGCCTAACTAAGAATGCTAAAAAACTGCTTTAAAAAAACTTAGAAAAAGGCTACCGAAAATTCGGTAGAGTTTCCCCTAAAAACTGAACTAACCAAAATTTTAAACTCAACCTGAAAAACAGTAAAATCTCATAATTTCAACAAGCATGATTCTTTCTCATGCACTAGCTATACATATACATATATACAATCAAAATCAGCTTTACAAAATATTACACAACCAGGATAATAATACTATATATAACTTAATAGAATTTATAATACTATCCCCTATAGCTGTAAAATACTGGAGTCAAAATACAACACTATACGACAACAATAATAGAGATATACCAAAAGACTATAAGTCTGGAGAACAGCAAATCCCAGGAACCAGCTACTTAGCTGTCTGCGAATCTGAATTAGAAAAGAATGAAATGGAGTAAGTCACACAGACTCAGTAAGGGGGTAATAAACTAAGTGAATTGGAAGGGAAATAAATAATAGCATGAATATTTAAACTTTCTAACAATCTCTGAACAAACTAACTGATGAAAATAAAATTTATAAACGAAGCTATTATGTCAAATACTCTATTTTCTCAAAACTATGCATAAACATCAATTTCTTTTAAAAATTCTAATCATCAATAATGCAATCCATATGGGTACCATTGAAAGAACTATAATACAAGTTGGAAAGTTAACTCTACCCAACATACCAATTCTCATGCTCATCTTAAGCCAGGGGCCATGCCTCACCCGGCACAAATCTTGTGGCTAAGGTCCGCTCACCCTACAACCACGTAAAGGGCTAATGGTTCTCTCACCCAATAGCTAAACTGAAACAACTGGCCTTGCCAGATCTGTCTATATACATTTGTATCAACTATGTGCACATAGACCGTTATATCTCTTCGCTAACGGCTAACGGTGTTCTAACACGTAACCCATAATGGATGTTGAAAACATAATATAAAACTAACAATTCTCAATAATAAAATATGAAATTATTTCTAAATATCCAGCTGAACTTTCACTTTAATAATTATAAATAACAACTCAAATAGTTTATAGCTAAAATATAACCTTCATAATCTTTAATATTTCCCAACACAAAATGGAATTAAATTTAATTTAGTCGCTCGTTGTAATAAAACTTCATTTGAATAAAAATTCAAATATTCTTGGAAAGTTTGTTTCCCCAAATAAAATAGTAAATATGTCACTAAGTAAATTATCCACTCACAGAAATGAAGAACTAGTCTCAACTATCTCCAACAACTCCTGTGGAGGCAAGTGGAGTAGTATCCTGCGAATCTGCTCACAAATAAAAATACTTTAATAAATCTAGATAACCTTTTTCCTAATATAACTTAAGCAGAGACTCTTAGATTTCTAAGTTCTTTCAAGAAACATAAAATTTCTACTCCAATCTAACTCCAAATTCTCTAACCACCCCTTAGAAATTATCATCAATCCTTATTTTGTCATCATTTCCACAAAATAGAGCTACCCACTAAATTTTAGATTTCACATGGCTAAAAGATACCAAAAAATAAGCTCCAAAGGATTAAGAACTCACCTCAAACTCTAGAATCAAGTGGGTAAGTCGGTTTGATAATCCAAAGCTTTCTCTCTTTATCTTTCTTTCTCTCTCTCTCTCTCTCTCTCTCTCTCACTCTCGTTGTCTTTTACTCTCACTCTCTCATCTTCTCACTTAAGCACGAACAGAGGAGAAATTATCTCCTCTGTTGTGCCACCGACACTTCATGTTATGCTTTTCCTTTTTTTTTAAACTTAGATAAGAAATTACTTAAATACCCTTAAAACAAACTTAATCCCTTTTATATCCCTGCCCTTGTTTTCTACCGTTACAGTGTTTTCTTTTGTTTTCTCATTGTCCTGGAGAGTGAGAGAACCAAGAAGTTGGTGATTCCAAAAAGAGCTTGATTGTGAGCAAGGACAGAGCAACCGAATTTGGGGATTGAGGAGGTCGTGTTTCTATACTTGCAAAGGTTCATTTCAGTAACTGACAAGAGGTTGTTGAAACTCGTCAAATAATAAAAATTACCGGTTCTCAAAATAATTTGTGGTATAGAGAATGTCTCTCAATGATCCAAAAAGAACAAAGATTTAATCAGATCAAGATAATTAAAAGGGGGTTTTGATGATTTGAAAAGAAAATATACCGGTTGAAGTAAAAAAATGCAATTAACAAATTAACCAATCCAAGAAAATTTGACCGATCTTGAGTTTAATCCATCATTGATCACAAGGAATTCACTTAATTGCTAATCATGTTCTTGGCCTTAGATCATATCAAGACGCTTCAACATGATCCAAGAATCCTCTATTAGATAAGCATATATGATTTAATTAACCAATGTAAGATAAAGTAAGTACCATCCAAACATAGATTAACTTAAGATCCAGAATTTAACCAAGCTAAACAATCCATAAAAAAGCGTTAATAAATTGTTTATTCTATGTGATCCTCTTTGAATACATGATAATAAAGTTATTACCTTGTCAACATCTAAATCAAATTAAGCAATTTAATCTAGATAAAAATCAAAAGAGGAAGAAGAAAAACTTGAATAACAATTAAGCAATATGAACGAAGGAAACAAGATCTCCAAATTAAACATCAAGATGGCTAATCCCTTGGATTGATTATAAGAGCCTAGCCTTACATGGATGGGAAGGAAGAACTCAGAAATAAAAGAACGAAAATGAAATTGTAAAGAGAATGGAGAAGAAGAGAAAGAAAACTCTCACAAATACTCAAACTTTCTTCAAACTTTCTTAAAATTGAATGATGTATAATACAAAGAGATTGACTCTATTTATACTAATTCTAGAAGCCTATTTGTAATTGAAATTAATCTGAATGCAAGTATTAAAAACATGAAAATTGTCAAATATGGAAGCTTGATGCATGGTTGGTGGGTTAGTGCATGGTTGGTGGGTTGGTGTATGATTGGTGGCTTCAAGTCAGCAACTCAACTCCAACTTCTAGCCTGTTTTTCATGCTCTAAACGATGTATTCTGACTTGGAGGTATTCATGACAGTTGTAGAGCATTGTCTCATTGAAATTTTGACGTTGGAATCATGCCATTTGGACTTTTAGAACTCTAGATATACCAAAAAAATTTTACCTACCTTAATTTAGGTTGGCAGAACGTGTTTCCAAATTCAAACCAACTTGTAGCTTCACAATCATGCCTAAAACGACATCTATTGATGGAGATATGGGTCTTATCTTTCCAATGGCCAAGTTTCAGCCCAAGAGGAGGCCTATAGCCCACTATATAGTCCAATATGTGCACACTACCTAGATTCCCATAACAGTAAACTCACTCTGCATTGCAAGGCTATTTTGGACCTTTAGAAGTCTGATCCAGCTCTTGAGTACTCATAAAACTTGTAGAGCCTTGTCTTAGCTTTCCAAAGACACCAAGATTACCTCAAATGGATCACCAAGTCCCAAGTTATGGCCTAACCAAGGAGGAAAGGTCAAAATGCATCAAAATTCAAGAATTATTCACATTTTGTATTAAAGCCCAACAACATTAAACTAATCTAAAATATAATTATTAGGCACAATAAACATCTAATAAAGCCTAATATAAACCTAACATAAGTGTCTCAAATTAATTGATCAGTAACTCACAGAACCTTTATTTTTACATTCAACTTGAACCAATGGTGAATCTTTGTATATAGGATTCAATTTAAAAGTTTGGTTTGAATTAAGTGTTATTGCTATTTGGTAATGATTTGTAGAGCTGTTGAGCGTGGAAATATGACGTTACGTATATGTTGATGTTTCGTTTCTATGATATCGGGAGTTGAACAAATATGTAAATGTAGAGTTGAATGTTAACATTGGGTTTGCAATGTTCTTGAAATGAAACTGTTTCTTGTTGCTAGATAAGTTGAATATGTTAGCATATTTAGAGACAATTTGCTTACTGATTAATACTTGAACTGCATATTCATTGAATTCGTACTTAAGGTTTGGATGCATTGCCTTTCAAATATGAAAATGAATGTCAGGTGTGATGTTTTGAATGGATGTTTGTTGATGTTTTCTAATGAGATTTTAGACTGACAATGGATTACATTGTGTCAACACCCAATTTTGTCTGGGCCTTTTCTAAAAATTTAAAATATATATAGCCAATAGAGATTTTTATTGTTTGATATCCATTATTGAGCCATAAGCTCAGTTCCCTAAAATTTAATAAGAAAGAATATATAAAAAGGAAACAATTTTGAATTCAAATATCACAATTAATGCCCCATTAATGGTGATTTGGAATATAAATGATGGATTGATTCTGATTGTGCAAATCGACCTTAATTGATTCTGATTGAGCATTCATTGAGAGATTGATTATGATTGTACATAAATATTGGTGATTGATCCTAATTGATTGGAAAATATTTAATTTTTTTAATTGATTGAGGATTAGGGTGTTCATCTACTTAGGTTATAAATAACTAAGAGTAGAAAAACCCTAGGAGGAGCTCAAGAGGAAGAGCCTTAGAGGCACAATCGCAACACCAACATAGAAAAAAAAAGATTAGAAAGAAAAACAAGAAAATAGAGAATAGTGGAGAAGCGTGAGTTTTTTTAAGAGAGAGTGAACAAAGTTTAAAAGAAAAAGAGCATCCATAGTGTTCTTCAAGCCTCTCATCTGCACTTCGCAAAGTTATAATTATCTTTTGTGTTCACTCCTTAGATAGCATTGCAGGTTAGTGCGCAGCACCATTTACAATTCCTTTTTTTTTATTTGTCATTTGTTTATTTATTCCCTTTTATTTCCTACTTTTTGTTTGAGCTTTTATAAATAATTTCATTTTTGCCCTCTTATTGTGCTTCCTGACCTTTGGTTAGATCTCTTTTAATGTTTATTTTAGGCTTATACTTAGAATTTAATCTTTAAACAATTGTGTCATTTTTTACCTCTTTCTCTTTATCACTCATTCATAGATGTTCATATTATATGCTATATTAGCATTCCCTTAATGTTAATTTAGCCCAATGATGGAATAATGGAAATTGAGTCATGGTATCAGTAATACTTTGATTATTCTAGAGGTGAGGGTGCCCTTTGAGTTTTCGTCATGGGTATTGACAGAACTTTAGATGGCTCCTAATAAAAATATTTTTTCGTATATTAATTTATCATCATTTCCCTTTCAATTTATAGATGTGAATTTTATATCAAATCATAAATATTTTAAACTTGCCGACGATGGAAAAATTAAGGGAGGATTGGGGGTAATGATCAAGGTTAAGAAAACCGGACCGGACCAGCCGATCCGACCTGTTGGACCGGGAACTGGTCACCCCACCGGTCCGGTCTGGTCCACTCCCAAAAATCGCCTAGCCTGAAAACTGGTCGACCCGAACCGGTCCAATTAGGTTCAACCGGTCCTTTTTTTTTATTTTGCTAATTCAAATGATATCATTTTGATCTAAAAACTTAATGTAAGTCAATCTAAAAAGAAATTTATATGAAATACTTAAACTTAAATTGTATAGAAGTTTAGAAACTGAATGTATAATTGATTATATATCTCTTTAAACTGAAATTAGAATTTTTTTTAAACAAAAATAAGTTATAATACTGTTACTTAATGATTTGGACTCTCAAAAAATAAGCTGTAAACTATTTTTTATCATTTGTATTGTTTTTTTATTATTTTTAATTTGTTTAATTAGTATAATATATATATATATATAAATATATTTAAATTATTTAATTATACTCCAATTCTACCACGATTGAACCATTGAACCTTGAGTCAGTCCCCTTACCGGTTCAATCACCGGTTCGATTTTCAGAACCTTGGTAACGATCATTTAAACTCTTCTTAATTCTTTTGAGGCAATTACAATTAGGTCTTGCCAAGGATACTGGCTTGATCTAATTCTATCAATAATTAAATAAATGAAATCATTTTTATCCTAAAAAAATATAAACAAATGTGAACAAATTAATATAACCCTAACTTTGGGATGGTGGTAAATTAAAATTTCATTTGATCACTCATTCCAAAATTTTATTTTCTGAAAAATCATTTCACAAATCACTCATTCTGAAGATTTCCTTTTATAAAAATCATTTAAAGATCTCATATTTTATTTAAAAATATTTTCTTGAAAATCTTCATTCTAAAAATTTCCTTTTATAAAAATCATTTAAAAATTCCATACTTTATTCAGAAATATGATTTTTAAATTTACCATCTTCACGTAACATGTTGTGGGCTTACATTTGTTTCATCCAACAATGACTATTTAGCCACTCATTTATTGTCTTAGTTATTTATCATCTTTTGATATTATGCCAGACATAATGTGATAGTTAAAAATAAAAAATAATAACAATTTTTTTAAAATAATAAAGGACCAATTTAACTAATTTAGCAAGACAACACTAGATTAAATAAGTCTGTTCATGGAACGGATGGTGTAGGGTGTTAACACCCTCCCTACTCGTAATCAACCCCCCGAACCTAAACTTTTAAACGCAGATCATTTTCTTATATGCTCAATCGTACCATTTCATTTTTAATGGAAGCAACGGTTGGTGATGACTCCTAAATTTAATTTTAAATTTTAGTTGCCTCCTTATGTCATTAGCGCCCTTCGGGACGGTTGCGACAACCGGCGACTCCACTGAGGACAGTTGCCACACATTGTGTTGAAATTCGTAGGTCTTCACTATAGCTAGGCATGTATATTTTTTTTTTTCTGTCATGGGCTTAAATGAAATTCTGCATAATTCCTTGGTCTGGCAACATATGCATTTCCTTGCATAACTTGAGTTGAAATTGCTGGATTTGAGATCTCTTTATTGCATTAGAAAGGTAGCATACAGAGCCTTTAAATGTAAAATTTTTAGATTTTTTTCTTTGCCAATTGATACTAGTTTTCATTTAGAGCCAGTATTGAGTTTGCACATTTCTGTGGTCTAGTAACATCTACATTTCCTTGCATAACTTGAGTTGCACTTGCTGGATTTGGGATATGTTTATTGCATTAGAAAGCTAACATATAGAGCCTTTAACTGTGAAAATTTCATATTTTAAATCCTCACCAATCAGTACCAGATTTTTTGTCAAAGTTAGTGGTGTTTTGCTTATGTCATGTTTCTGACAGCATGTGTATTTCCATGCATAACTTGGGCTATACATGTTGAAATCAATCACCTTTTGCTGCATGAGAAAGCTTAGACATAAGGATTGCATGGGTAAAAATTTCAGATTTCCCCCCTCTTTGTTGGATGATGCCAATTTGCACTTAAAGTAGGTTATGTTTTCTACAAAAGTCAAGTTTCTGGCAACATGTGGTGTTTAATTCATAACTTGAGCTAGGAGCCTTTAATTTGTGCACCATTTGTTGTATTTGGAAGATGTCATGTGTGGCTACTGTGCATAGAAATTTCAATTCATAACTCTTTGCAATTGAATACCAGATTTGATTTGATTTCAACTTTCTTCTGCATAACTTCTGTTTTGGGCAGCATTCACACTTTTGTGCACATATTTGGCCATACACATTTATTTTGCATGTTGTCTATTGCATTATAGAGCTAACTCATGGGTTTAATATATGGAGAGTTTAGAACTTTGCTACATGTCATTCGATCCTAGCTTCACGCTTAAAGTCAGACTAGTTTTCGGCAGAAATTTTATTTTAGGATATTTTGATGGTTTTGACTTGATTTGTTGTTAAGTTCTTCTAATCTTCGTGACCTTGGAACTAAGGTGCTGTTTCATTGATTTCTCTGGTATTGGAATGGCTAGTTCTCTTTTACTTTATAGAAAGTGAAATTACAAGTTCGTCATTGTTCTATTGGCTTGCTACTTTGTTTTGCTGGATACATCATGTTTTGGGTGTTTTAAGTGATAAATAAAGATAATATGTCTGATTGGTCTCATTTGGGGTGCTAAAATTCTTGATAAAAGGTTGCTTGCTATGTTTCTCTCAAGTTGATATGTATCCAAGTGTTTGGTTTGTGTTAAGAACATTTCTGAGTTGAGTCCATGATATAATTTGACTTTGTTTGTTTGAATTTATCAATTTGAAGTGCTCGAGATAATGACTATGACCTTCAAATGTTTGAAATCTTTTTGGGGTTTGTTTGTAAGTCTATGATCAAAATCCTGTCCATGGGAATTTAATGATGTCTACCCAAATTGGTGTGGCTTTGGGTTGTTTGCATATAATCTAGCTAGTGAGGTTCCAAGTTATAGAATCAAGTTGTTAATTGTGATTTTGATCATTTTACTGGGTAGAATCGTGATGATGTTGTTTTCTTGTGAAATTTCTTTGTCATTGGGTCATGTTATGGTAGACCATGTTTTGCCCGATAGGTTTTCGAAATTGTGTGATATAGGGAGAGTTAAATTTGTGTGAATGTGCCCAGTCAGCCACTTCCCCTAACCATTTCTAACAGAGCCAACCGTCCCGAGCTACCCTTACCGACCCAACTCTTAAACATTTTTCCTCATCCATTACTAAACAGAGTCGAGCCCCCATTACCCTTAAATCAATTATCCGATTGAGCAGACTCATCCTCTAGTTGATTGAACTCTCTCTAAACACTTTCCTTCATCCATAACCGACCGACCCCAGCTACCCTTAATCGACCCAACCCTTAAACACATTCCCTCACCTATTACTTTAACCGAGTCGAGCCATCCTTACCGATCCAATCATTAAACACTTTCCCTCATCTATAATCGATCGACCCGAGCTATCCTTAACCGACCCAACCCCTTTCCCTCATCTATAACCGACCGATCCAAGCCACCTTTAACCGATCCAACCCTTAAACACCTTTCCTCATCTACTACCTGACCGACCCGAGCTACTATTAACCGATCTAACTCTTAAACATTTTCTCTCATCCATCACTAAACCGCCCGAGCCCCCCAGTTACCCTCAAATTACTTATCTGACCAAGCAAACTCATCCCCTAGCCGATCGAACTCTCTCCAAACACCCCTCCCTACCATCCACTAGACACTAATCGACCAATCATCACCGTTCCATCACCTGATCGGTTCTAATTCGGTCCCTTCTTCCCTTTTCCCAATCAGTTTATATTTGATTATGTCTTCACCGAGTATCCTTGCCTTTTCCCGATGGGGCCTGACCAACCAATTTGTTTTCCTTATTGTAATTTCAGTAGCCCAGTCGAATCCTTCTTGAGATGCTCAGATTGCCGACTGACCGGTCGGTCATTCTCACCTTTAGGTTGTTTGTGTTTTATTGTGCATTCTAACTATTTATTTTTAATTTTGGTGATTGTCCATTGATTATTGCTTCCTTTTATGTCATAAACAATGAATTATAAAACAGGTGGTCCAATGCCACAATGTTCGCGCTTAGTTGTCTTTAGGAATCAAGTATCCACTAGACAATATCTCCTTGGGATAAATCAGTGGATTTAATACCGCCTTCCATCCCGCTTAGGACATGTTTACAAGTTTTCTAAATAAGTAGTTCAATTTCATTCTATTTAGGACTTGTTAACAATTTCTCTTTTAAATCGAATCAATTCATTATCTTTTATTCGAATCACAACTTTCTTTTAATTAATTAATTTAAAGTAATATCTTCTTTAATGAAAATCAATCAACTCACAATTATTTTCTAGAGAATGATGTGACTTTGAATTCTCCATTGCATCAGGAGATACATAGGCATGCAAGTCAAGTTAAACTTTTAATTTTTGCAATTTAGTTTCCTCGTTGTCTAGAATAATTGTTTGTATTTATCTAATTTCGCTACTTGTTAAAAGGGGTAAAATAGGTTATTTAGGTTATAAAGTTTGCACAATTAGCTTAAGGTAACCGTCTTAGGATGAATGTATCAGGGGTATAGTAGGATTAAGTTTTCACCATTCCCTGTGCATAATCAACTCTCAAACCTTGCCTGGTTTTCACAAACCTTTTCTTTTTGTGTTTTTATTTCAAATCCATTTTAAATGGGTTGTGCCAGTCATTTTCCCTACCCAATAAATGATTTGTGGCAACTCCGTTATTTTAATTATTTTTCTCACGTCACTCCCTGTCGCAAAATTTTCCAGTTGTGACAATATCTTTTTTAATCTTATTTTAATATTAAAATTTTAGTTATAATTGATTTAATTTTCAAATATGATTTCTAAATCAAATCTAAACTAATCTATATAATCGATTTTGAATGTTTGAATGTTACATATCAATTTGCAAAGTATTAGAGCTAATATTGCAACTTAAAATTTGGAAACAATTTTTACAAGCAATTAAAATTAAATCACAAAAAATGGAAAAAGAATATGGTGCTTTAAGTTAGAAAAAAAAATCAATATAGATATTAGTGATTTAAGTTGTCTATAAAATTTTCGCCGTCTCTTATTGGCATAAGTAGAAACAAACACATATTAAAGATGAAATAAAGGTTTTATTGGTAATAAAATATCATAAATTCAAATTCAAAAAATGTCAGATACAATAAATATAAATTTTGATATAAACACCAAACTAATAATAACGATACAAATATGTATTTAATTGTAATATTTATTGAAAAATATTAAAATAAAAAACTGCAATTTTTTTTTATTTTGGAATGTTTGAATGTTATGATATTAAATATAGGCTTTAATGGCAATAAAATTTATGTTCATGTGTCTTTCATCATAATATCAATAATTTAAACTTTAAACTCTAAAATTCACTAATTATTTTGATTTCATGATACTCGGTGCAAAATCTTAACTAATATAAAAATATTTTTTGAAAACATAAAAATTACACATATATAAAACTATTTTTAATCATAGGTATTAAACCATTATTATCAAATAGTTAATCTTATTTATATAAATGAATTGTGACTGTATTAACTGAGTAAAGAAAAAAACTATTTTAATAGTCTTTATTTTAATATACTAAAATAGTTGTGTTAGTAAAATTAAATAAATTTAATATAGATGCAATCATTTTATTTTATATATACTTTAAAACTAATTTATTATATTTATTTAACAAACGTGTACATTACATATTTAATAAATCCACATCCTACCGATAATAAAACTAATTATTGTTATAATTGATCTTCAAATTTCTTAGTACTATATATATATATATAAAAGAATATCTACTTACACCGATATAAAACTTATCATTTTTACACCATTTAATAACTTTTTATTGGATAATTTTTTCAAAAAATCAACCGTTAGATTGAAAGTTTATATCATGTAGATTATACTTATAAAATTTTACGTTAATTCGAAATATTTTTGTGTCTCATTGATATACATAAAAAATTCACGTAATATAAATTATTGAAATATATGAAAATATAAACTATTTGATTATATTCTTATGAATATTCAATTTTTTTCAAAATTTTACACAAATGATCAATATGATAGATAGTTATAATTTAACAATTAGATCAATAAAAAGTATAATTAATAAAAAGTTATTGAATAATGTAAGAGTAATCAAGTCTTATACCGATATAAGTTAATTATCCTTATACATACATACATATATATATACATACACACACACATATATATATATACATGATTTTTACTTACATATCATTTGAAGTCACACCATTCACATCAAAGTAGTATATTTTGATTTGCTTGAATTTGACTTCACAAACACACACATATACACAAGTGTTACAATGATATGTGTGCAAGTGATGGTATGTAAATAGATAGAGTACTTATTGAAGGCGCTCAAGTAGACAAGTATCATTTGCCCCATTTATAATTAATTAAACTCACACTTAATTATAGAGCCGCCTTTTTTCATTATTTTAATGGGAAAGAGTCATTGTTGGGAATGATTAAGAATTCTGAAATGCACTTCAGACTAGTTCAGCAAGAAGGATTGCAAAGATTTATTCTTCTTGAAACTTTCATGAAGAGTTAGTAAGTGTCGTTGGGCTTTCTTGAATGAATGAAGTTTTCATCTTCTTTAAAACAATTGTGATATTCACTTCTAGAAAATGAATTCCATAGTAGCTTATATGCAAACTCAGACCAATTAGCTAGTTCCTGTAAAATTTAACACCTAAAGCAAAATTAAATCCAGTGAATAAAACTTCTTCAACTATTTTCTTTTTCGGGTAGAAGCTTCTTCAACTATATATATGTGTGTGTGTGTGTGTGTATGGATAGATAAATATTAGATTTAATGCCTTTGTTCCAAAAGAATGGCATGAAAAGAATAGCCTGATCAATCAAGAACCCGGGCGGGTCCTAGATTAATGACAAAAATTCTTCCAAACCAATAATCTTGATCACGAAACCTAAACCCTTAACTAATAAATTAACCCTAAACCTAAAACTAAAATTCTAAACCCTTAATTAACTCTAACCTCTTAATTAACATTAACTCTTAATTAATATTAAATCTTTAATTATTTAATTAATTAACTTTAAACCCTTAATTAACCATAATTCCTAAATTCTTAATTAACCCTAAACCTAAACCCCAACATCTTAAATAAATATAAACCCTAAACCTTAATTAACCCTAATCATAAACCCTAAAAATCCTAAATTATTCATAAATCTAAATCTAAACACTGAATTTTAAATCCTTAAATGATTAAACCCTAAAATCCTTTAATTATCCCTGAACTTAATCCCTAAACCCTTAATTAAGACAAAACTCTTAATTAATCCTAAATTCTAAATTATTAATTAACCCTAAACTGTTAACTCAAAACCCAAAACGTGAAATGAAAAAAGTAATGAATAAGTTGAGAAGTTGATTTGAGATAAACCGACACCAAACTGACTTCTTAACATATATTAAAAATTGATTTAACCCATATAACTTCTTAATGTTATTATATATATATATATATAAATCAATTTGTACTAAATTAACTTCTCAACATTTAAAAATGAGTACTTTAGTAAATAATTTTATACATGTGGTGGAATGAAAAATAAAAAAGTAATGTTAATATAAAAAGGCCTCATTTAAGTACAAAATCATAAGGTCACTCCATTGAGCCAAAACCAACAATATCTAACGTAAGAATACAAAGCTAGGACTATCAACTAACATTAAGTATCTAAGATATTTAAGAAAGTATTTAATTTCAATTTACTGTCAGTGTAATTTTACATTGTCATTCAATTATATCCTGACACATCATTAAAAAATTAGACTTTCTAAGTGATTGTTGTAATAGTCAAACTTTTTTTAATGATTTGGCAACACATAATTAGATGACAGTGTAAAAAAACTTTATACTGACAGTGGATCAAAATTAAACTCTTTAAAAAATACTTGATACTCCAAAATCTTTCATATCTGTTGCGGTAAAAAATTATCCAAAATCAAATAAAAAAAATGAACAAAACTTTGCAAAAATATGTAAATAATATATATATATATATGTAACCATTTTTTTAATTAGTTTAATTTTTCTTATTTTTAATGAATATAAATTAATTATAACAAAATTGATAAAAAGGAAAATCAACACGTGATTTAGTCAAAGAGACAGTGACAACTTTCAACTGGGATGCAAGTAAGCCTGCAGCGAGTGAAGTTGAGGCAGCTAGCATTTGCAATTTAACATATTATTACAACGTAACATATAAGACAACGTGGAACAGGACGGCCACACTGTGTCTCAAATGAATCTCAATCTCATTTCTCAACAAATAAAATTGAAAATTCCACTTTTGCTTCTTTCCTTTACGTTGCGCCGCCCACAATTTGTTTCTTTTCGGCCTTGGTCAGCAGTCAAACCCCGACGATTAAGATTAATATGAGCATGAGTTTAAAAGGGGGTAAATAATAATACTATAATGATCTCCAAGCTAACAAATCCCCATCTGCATGTGCTATTAATTTCTTTCACCCTCCTGTTACTTTCTTATAATTTAATTAGTTTAACATTATAATTTAAGAATAGTTCAAAAAATTATTTAAATTAAAGTAAATTAATAACTAAAAAAATTCTAAGATTTGGTGTAAAAAAAGAGCATAAAATAAAATGAAGATAAAGCAACTTAATTAGAATCCGATCGTGCGATTAAATAATACCTAAAGAGATTTAGTGGTGTTACAGAAATTAGTACCCTTAAAAAAAGTAAAATATTTCATTTACTATAGTGATATTACACATTCTTATATTTACTAATAATATAATATTGAAAGTTATACACCTGCATTAAATTTAAACTTGGGATTACTTCGTTACTTTTTTTTTTTTCAGGATTCCAATACTTAGGATAAGTTGTTTAACATTCATTAGTTGTTATTTATATTCAATAGACTTTCTAACATTTATTGTGAAACCAACAATTTATAAATAATTGACACTTACCTTGGATACCCTTTAAACTTTGTTTTGTCTTGAGAGATTACTCTGGTCCTTATCTTTTTTTTAGGGTACTAGTACTGATCAGATATTCATCTTTTTTTAGGGTATTGATATCCAAATTAAATTATCAAATATTTATTAATTATTATTTATATTTAATAAACTTTTAAATATTTATTATAAAACTAATAATCAATAAATAATTTACAATTCACTTTAAATATCAAATCCATCAATATATTTTTCGGACTAGGTAAAGTTGGTCTTTCTTGAGCCCTTCCATCCCTTGGAAAAGTCATTACTCTCTATTAGGGGTGTTCAAATCCAAACCAAACCGAACAAAACCGACAAACCGAACCAAAAAAACCGAAAACCGAACAAAACCGAATTTTTTTGGTTTTTTTTGGTTTTTTTTTTCTGGAACCGATCGGTTTGGATCGGTTTTCGGTTCCCATTTTCAAAACCGAACCGATCCAAACCGAACCGATTTAAAATATATATATATATATTTTTAATAATTTATTCATACATTTACATTTATATCCTCAAACTAATCCCCAATTTACTCTTTCATCCTCAAATTTCAATCCCAAAAATATAAAACATAATCTGATACGACAAAGGCACCCCAACGAGCTGCTTCCGTCCGCCATCTTCCTCAAAGAGCTGCTGCTGTTGTGAGATATTGTTGCGAGTTGCTGCCGCTGTGTTCTTCCTCAAAGGGCTGCTTCCGTTGTTGCTGCCGCCACCGTTGCCGTTGCCACTGCTGCTGCTTCTGCCGTTGCCGCCATCTTCCCCAATCGAACCATTCATTTACTGCTACCGTTGCCGCCGTCTTCCCCAATCGAACCCTTTCTTTGCTACTGTTGTTGCCGCCCTCTTCCACCATGTCTGAGGTAATACACCTTCTCTATTTTCTTCCAGCCGTCATGCCTTTCCCCGTTTTTTTTCTTTTTCTATTTGTATCAGGAAACAACTGCATCAAATTTTAGGACCTACCGCCTAAGCGGTGGAATCTCACCGCTCAAGCGGTGGGATTGCAGAGGAGAATGCGCATTGTGATTCCACCGCCTAGGCGGTGGATTTGGGCGCCTAGGCGGTGGCTGTCCCGAGAAGATCAATTATGCCAGCAATTGGAGCGCTTAAGCGCTGGATTCCACCGCCTAGGCGGTGGATTGGCAGTGGCAAACATTAAGTGCTAGATTCTACCGCTTGAGCGGTAGATTTGAGCGCTCAAGCGGTGGATTTCCAGAGAAGAATTCTCCTTCTTCTTGCTTCATTTCCTTCCCCATTCTAAACTCCTTTATTCCATACCTAAGAATTAAAAAGATACAAAGTAGAAATTAGGCTTTTAAGCAAGAAAATAAAACAAAAGATTAAACAACGAGCTAAATGAAAACACACAAAACTAAACTTAAAAACAATGGGAAAAACTAAATTTGTGAGCATGTCACAATGAGCTAATTTGAGTGTGCTAATTTATATATGCAGACAGAAAATACTCAAGATCTTGAGAGAATGATAGTTGAAAATGCTGAATCTATTCGTTCTTCATCTGAAACTTGTGAGCCGCCGGCTATTACAAACAATCCAAAAGTTTCCAAGGTTGATAAGAAGAGGAAAGGTGCAGAATCTTCTGCTAAGGACAATGTTGAAGAAGATCTAGGTAAGAGAAAACCTAGTAGACCTAGATCATGGACATGGGATCATTTTACAAAAGATCTTGCTCCTAACTCATTAAATCCTAGAGCTAAATGTAATTGGTGTGGGGCAACTTATGCATGTGATACACACCGAAATGGCACTACTAATTTGAAAAATCATTTGTTAACTCAATGCAAAAAGTTTCCTAAAGAGTCACTTGATCCTAGCCAAAGAATTCTTACTCTCCAACAACTGAAAAAAGAAGATGGGAAAGGGGTTGGTAATAGTTTTGCTGCTGTTGCTTTTGATGTTGATGCATGTAGAGAAGCTCTTGCTAGGATGATTATTGTGGATGAGTTGCCATTTAAGTTTGTTGAGGGAGAGGGATTTCGATTTTTCATGAGTATTGTGCAACCAAAATTGAATATTCCTGGACGGGTTACGGTTGCTAGGGATTGTTGGAATTTATATATGAATGAAAAAAATAAGATGAAAAATATATTTAGCCGTTCAAATCAAAGTGTTTGTCTAACAACTGATTGTTGGACTTCTGTGCAAAATCTGAATTATCTTTGTCTTACTGCACATTTCATTGATCAAGATTGGAAATTACAAAAGAGGATCCTGAATTTTTGTCTAATCAAGAATCATAAGGGAGAAACAATTGGTAGAAAAATTGAGAAATGTCTTTTGGGTTGGGGAATATCTAAAGTTTTCACTATAACTGTTGACAATGCTAGCTCAAATGACCTTGCTATCTCTTACTTGAAAAGTAGAATGGAGGATTGGAATGCACATGCAATGAAAGGAGAGTATATGCATATTAGATGTTGTGCTCATATTTTAAATCTTGTTGTTAATGATGGATTGAAGGACATGCATATTTCAATTGGTAAAATTAGGAATGCTGTTAGATATGTCCGTGCTTCACCTGGCCGCATGGATAGGTTTAAAAATTGTGTAAAGGAGGCTAGGCTTCAAGAGAAATGTATGGTGCAGTTAGATGTCCCTACTAGATGGAACTCCACTTTCCTTATGCTTGAAAGTGCATTAAAGTTCCAAAAGGCATTTAAGAGATTGGGAGAGCGAGATGCAGAATTTGTATTGATGCAAGGTGGTGTCCCAAAGAATGATGATTGGGATAATGCAAAGTGCTTTGTTAAATTTCTAAAAATTTTTTATGATGTCACTAAGAAAGTTTCGGGCACTTTGTTTGTGACTTCTTCTCAATATTTTCATGAGTATTGTTTGATATTGAATGTCTTTAAGAATTGGGTTGGTAGTCAAGATCCATTACTTGGGAGCATGGCTGAAAAAATGAAAGCTAAGCATGATAAGTATTGGGGGAGCATTAAAAATATCAACATGATGGTTTTCATTGCTGTGGTGCTTGATCCTCGATATAAGCTTCGGTTTGTAGAGTGGAGCTTTGAAAAGCTTTATGATAAGGAGGATGCTGATTTTTTGAGTGGAAGAGTAAAAGAGACATTCAATAAGATGTTTGATAGCTATAGGCTTTTTGTTGGCCAAGGTCAATCTCAACAAACTACACAATCCTCACGTGAGAAGGAAACAACAGATTTTGTATCATCTGATAATCCTTCATTTGCTATGGAGTTTGAGATGGACATGAATCTTAGTGAAAGCATGAATAAAAATGAGGTGGATTTGTATCTCATGGAGGCATTGGAGAAAACAACTCATAATTTTGATATCTTGAACTGGTGGAAGGTGAATTCCACCAAATATCCTACACTTGGTCACATAGCTAGGGATGTATTGGCCATACCTGTGTCTACAGTTGCTTCAGAATCTGCTTTTAGTACTGGGGGAAGAGTCCTTAATAATTATAGGAGTTCTCTTACACCAAAGACGGTTGAAGCTTTAATTTGTGCACAAAATTGGTTTCGCTCTACTCCATTGTCAACTGATATTGAAGAGCTTATGGAAGAATTTGAAAAGCTAGAGCAAGGTAACTTTGTTTATTTTATTTTATTTAACTTTATTCTACTGTTTTGTTTCTCTATATTAATTTATACATTAATTAATACTAATTTTTATATTTATATTATTTAGAACTTGTTCCAACCCCACAACTTAATGAAGAGGATTCTGGTGCTGAGTCTGATTAGCTCCACTGTTGCTAACTTGCTTCTGGTATGTGTTGTTAAATAACTTGCTTCTTTTGTAGTTAGAAATTAGTTTGAAATTTTATATGTTTATTGGATGATTGTATTTGACTATTACATTATAAGTTTGATTATGAAAGTAGAAGATTGTTTGTTTTTGTTTAAATAGAATGTTGTTTGTTTTAAACGGGTAAGTATGTTATTTTTTGTATAAATGAGAATAATAGAATCTATTTTTTTAATGGCCAAAAACCGAAAAACCGATCCAAACCAGTTCGGTTTGGTTCGGTTCTCAAATTTAAACCAAACCGATTGGTTGCATATATGAAAAAACCGATTGGTTTGGTTCGGATGGTTTTACCCCTCAAAACCGATCCAAACCAATCCGCGAACACCCCTACTCTCTATCTCTCTTGGTGGAATGGAGGCTCTAATTTTCCGTGTTTTGACTTTCCCACAATTTGAACACGGATATGCATATAAATAAGAAGTTCCCCCTCTCTCTCATCGAATCTCAACTTCCCAAGTATTCAAAGTCAAAACTTTCAGCTTTTCAGCCTTCAGGTTCTTGAATCTTGATCCGAGATATGGATGATATTGATGTTCCTCCATTCTTTCTCTGCCCCATTTCATTAGAAATCATGAAGGATCCGGTGACTGTCTCCACGGGTATCACCTATGACCGAGAGAGTATTGAGAAATGGCCGTTCTCTGGGAAAAACAAGACCTGCCCAGTCACCAAACAACCGCTCTCAGACTGCACTGATCTCACACCCAACCACACCGTTCGGCGACTGATTCAGGCATGGTGTACCATGAATGCTTCTCACGGTATCGAACGGATTCCAACACCGAAGCCTCCAGTCAACAAAACCCAGATAGCAAAACTCCTCAAATATGCTTCTCATTCGCCTCAGTTGCAGATTCAATGTCTCCGAAGCCTTAAATCCATCGCTTCTGAGAGTGAGACAAACAGACGCTGCATGGAAGCCGCTGGTGCTGCTGAGTTCTTAGCATCAGTTGTACCGAGCAACATCAATTCAGCAGCTTTACCCGAATTAGAGGCTAACCCAGATGATGGGTTTGAGTCGTTTGACTTGAAAACCGGTGCAGGCGATGAAGCCTTAAGCATCCTCCATAACCTTCATTTGTCTGAAGCTGGTTTGAACACTCTCCTAGGCTTCAAAAGTGGAGAGTTTATCGGCTCCTTAACAAGAGTCATGCAGAAGGGAATCTCTGAGTCACGAGCTTATGCAGTTCTATTGTTGAAATCTATGTCTGAAGTGGCTAATTCTGTGCAATTAGTAAATCTAAGAACTGAATTGTTCATCGAATTAGTACAAATCCTTAAAGACCAGATTTCCCAGAAGGCCTCAAAAGCGACACTCCAGACACTGATCCAACTCAGTCCTTGGGGGAGAAACAGGTTCAAAACAGTTGAAGCAGGGGCTGTTTCGGTTTTGATAGACCTTCTTCTTGATTGTAAGGACAGAAAGCCTTGTGAAATGATGCTAGTCCTTTTGGAGACGTTGTGCCAGTGTGCTGATGGACGAGCAGAGCTGTTGAGTCATGGAGCAGGGTTAGCCATCGTGTCTAAAAAGATTCTAAGGGTTTCGACGATGGCAAACGATAGGGCTGTGAGGATTCTGCTGTATATTTCCAGGTTCTCTGCTACTCCAAGTGTTGTTCAAGAAATGCTGCAACTGGGTGTGGTGCCAAAACTCTGTTTGGTGCTTCAAGTGGATAGTGGAAACAAGGCCAAGGAGAAAGCAAGAGAGATACTCAAACTGCATGCTCGGGCATGGAGGAATTCTCCATGCATACCGAGCAATTTGCTTTCTTCATACCCAAACACAACTCTTGCGTGAAATGAGTTTTGACCTTCCTCTTTCTGCTTTTTAGCTTTTCGTGTACATAATTATTTGAAGAGGACAACTGGGAATAAGGTATAGGCATGGGCATCAACTGTTGGCCATAAAAGATCAACAAGATATTTACACACTAAAATTTTTCATTATTTTTATACTTAGTTAACGATGAGTAAATTTTTTATTAATATAATATTTTATATAGTTAATGAGTTTTCGTAATTGATCACTTATAAATTGGTAATCTATTAACTAAATGATATACTTAATTAATCAAGAACTTGTTCATTGTTAACTAAGTCTGCAAGTAATCGATTACCAAAATTCATTAATCAAATTATATATTATATTAACTAAAAATCTACTCATTATTAACTAAGTGTAAAAATGGTGTAAGAAAAATGTGTGCAAGTATCATTTTCTATAAATGATAGGTTGGGTGACAAATTGGGATATGAGTAAAGCTACACTGCCTGGAATTATTTTTTGACAAAATTCAGTTACAATTTGTCGATATTCAATGATGATTATGTTGGATCAAGTACTTGTCACTAGGCCAAAAGTTACAGCTGATGACAATGGTGCAACTTTATTTACTTATAGTTTCTCAGAATCCCATCAAGCATTAAGGGGCTACACCCATTACGAGCGCTATATATGGACCAGGATATTAACTCCACGAATCCTAAGAAACACGCTGACTAAATAAAGGCAACAATCTCTCCCTTAGTGTTACCTGGGAGATTCGAACCCATGACCTCCAACAATCTCCCCTCGTAGTGTCACCCAGGGGATTCGAACTCATGACCTTGCTTTGATATCACTTATTCGATCAAGCACTTACCATTAGGCCAAAAGCTATAGCTAATGGTAAGGGTGCAACTTTATTTTCTTATAGTTTCTCAAAATCACATCAAACATTAAGAAGCTGCACTCATTATAGACGTAATGGGCCAGGATGTTAAGCCTACGAATCTTAAGGGAGACACTCACCAAATAAAGCCAACTTAATATTTGATAAGTCAAATAGTGAAGACTACTCGTTCATCAAAGAGTCACTAACAATGTTAGCTCATTTGTCACTTATGCATCCAAAAATCAATAATAATTTCAACTCATTATTTCAAAAATTCTGACAAAAATGGTCTGGCTATCTAATACTTTTCTATTGAATGTTAATATGTATTAAGTACACTATATAATGGAATACTTACACAAAAGGGATTATCATACCCATTTTATTTCTCATTTTCATTCTCTTTTTTCGGCGTTTACATCTAATTGCTTGAAATAAAAAAAAAATAAAAAAAGAATTTGGAGCGATCAGATGCTGTACATGCATGTCTTAATGAAAAATATAATAATGCTACGGCGAGATCACATTTTGATATAGTGATAAGTTCATTTGATAATTAGTTGGCAGAGGATTTCAATTAAAGAAGTCACGGTGAACAAATTTTCAATTAAGAAAAAATAAACTAAAATCAGAATATATGGTCAATGTAGTTACTGTTTAGTTCATAATTATTATTTGAATATCGATTAATCATATTCCCGACTTCGATTAATTTTTTTAAAATTGAAACTGTTTATAAGATTTCTTAAATCACAATTTTCTCATTACTTTAAAAGATTTAAACTCAGAAAAAAAGAGTAAGCTCATTAAGAACAAGAAATTGAAAATTTATTCCAAGGGCAATATATAGGAGACTTCTTGATAACATTAGCATGTGCAGATTTTTGAACGGGAAAAGGTTGTGAGTTTAGATAAAATAAACATGTAAGAGAACTGCCTTTTTCATCAGCATGGAGCTTTTTTTTTCTTCCTTTTATTGGATAAGCCATATAAATAAATTTTGATGAGTCTGGTTATAGCTACATCTATATCATCAACAACGAATTAATGACCAAGAGCTAGGTAGAACATGACCAAATCTGCGAAGGAAATATATAGCTGAACATGACCAAACGTGGATAGATGGCATATCCTTTACTACTAGTTTATTTGCCTCCAGTGGAGGACAGGTCCAACTTTCTAGTTCCGAACAGGATAAGTAGAAAGGAAGTAGGATCCTTTAAACAACCTTTATCAGTTCTTTTTTTTTTTTATGTGAAAAAGTTTAAGTAAAGGAATGTTCATCATCAATTTAAGGTTAAGGCAAACAACTAACCTCAGTTAAGTTTTATGGTGAAATTATAGATCTTCTACCTTTAATTGTGGTATTTCATTTCATCAATTTTACATTTGAGGAATTAGTCATTCTGTTATGCCTCGATCACAAGGCACCTATGCACCACTCTAGTATATTTACCTACCGTTTTGGACCAAGTAACTAGTTCTACTGCAAGATTCTATATACTATTATTATTGTTACAATTGATCTTATCTTCAACTTTCTTCAGTACTATATACATATGATTGTTATGTAAAGAAATGCTTCTTACGCATCATTTGAAGTCACACCATTCACATCAAAGTATAGTAGATTTTGATTTGCTTGAATTTGACCTCACAAACACACACATGCACAAGGGTAACAATGATGTATGCGCAAGTGGTATGTAAATAGATAGACTACTTATTGAAGCGCTCAAGTAGACAAGAATCATTTGCCCCGTTTAGAATTATTTAATCTCACAAGTAATTAATGGGAAAGAGTCATTGTTAGGAATGATTAAGTTGTGCTATGCACTTCAGACTAGTTCAGCAAGAAAGATTGTGAAGATTTATTCTACTTGAAACTTTCACGAAGAGTTAGTAAGTGTCGTTGGGCTTTCTTGAATGAATGAAGTTTTCATCTTCTTTAAAAAAAATTGTGATATTCCCTTCTAGAAAACGAATTCCATAGTAGCATAACTACGCAAACTCATAGACCAAGCTAGTTCCTATAATTATAATTTAACACCTGAAGCAAAATTAAATCCAGTTAATAAACTTCTTCAACTATATTTTTGTTTTGGGTAGAAACTTCTTCAACTATATGTGTGTGTATATATAGATAAATATAAGATTTAATGCCTTGTCCCAAAAGAATGGCATGAAAAGAATAGCCTGATCAATCAGGAACCCGTGCGGGTCCTATATTATGACAAAAATTCTTCCAAACCAATAATCCTCACGAATGTCATCAAATATTTTATAGTACTAGTATTTATATAAAAATTGCGTATGTAATGTATATGGAAAGCCACAGCTTGCACATGGTAACGCCACCCCTTGATCCCTCTAAGTTTCGCCTTCCACGACCATTTTACGGCATGAACAGCGTCTGAGATGAGCACTCTCATAAGAATTTATAAGATATATGGTGACGATTGTCTAAGAAGAAGATACTAGCTAGAGATCAGTATATATAAATATTGTTTCCTCTCTAGTCCATCAAAGATGGGATTTTATCACTCTTGTATATAAATTATACGTTTTTATCGACTCGAAGTCGATCGTGGGGGCCAGTTTCTTGGATCATGGGCTTTTCTAGGATCATGTGTTGCACACAATTTTATGTCAATGGTTGCTCTCTTTTCAAGTCTTTGGTTTCAGTTTGTCTAAACTTTCAAACTTTGAATATATCTCCCCATAAATATAAAAAAAGAAAAAGAAAAAAACGAAACTGAGTGGTGGCCTGAGGACTCGCTACAAAGTGTGTGGTTCATGAATTTCGCTACGTTGTCATCGCCATTTGGAAATCACTGTTCATCTAACGTGGAAGGTCAATATATGCATGAACATGAATTAAAGAACATGTTTGAAAATGAGTTTCTGACCGAATTAATTAAGGAGAAAGAGAGACCATAGGCTTGCGTTGGCTAGTGATCAGTGACCACCTGCAACTTGGGTTATGTCCAACTAGTTATTTCATGCCGTTGATTTGGACTTCAGAGGGTTACTGAGAGCCACCGTTTAATTGTAAACAACATTAATATTAAAGTACCCTAATGATGACCCTTATACTTGTCAAATGCTTCTGGTTCAACACAAAGTTATTTAGATTTTAAATCCAATCTTCAAATTAACCATCCTTCGTGGACAACCAAGTAGTGAGTCCATGTTACTCCAAAAGTAGGTAATGTTTCTAAGGTCCAAGTAGAGGGCCAAATTGGAGGATCCTTCTAGCTAATGCAACTCATTCAGACAATAAAACAAAATTGGGATGTAGTCTAAACAAGAATAGGAATCGGAATGGCTGGTTTAAAGCAACCACTTGAAATGTGGCTATGAGTATGTTAAATGTCCTAAAAGTTTTATTATAAATTATTCGTCACAAATGATGTGGCAGTCATTGCTACGTCATTCAACAAATTAGGAAAATCATATATAAGACTGATCGAAAAAAGAGTCTATGGTAAATGAAGTATCTTTGATTAATGTACATAATTAAGTTTCTTTCCTTTGGTAATTATAATAGTAATTTGTGTTAATTTGAATGATTTTTTTGGAAAATTGCCAACTCATCTAGGATAAGAGTTGGCGAAACTCTAGAGAGTTCTAGCTAGCATTAGTCGACATATATATCAGAACTACAACAAAATAAAATGCTTCAGGGTCTTAATTATGATTTGGTTATAATTAATTAACCGCAAAAAACCTTTTGTAGTGCCACTCCTGGTCTCCTGCAATGCAAGATATGGAGCTACGATTGTTTGAATTGAATCAAAGGAATTGATTCTTGTAAGATGAAGAGTAATGCCTACAGAAGCAATTACATATTTCTTGAATATCTTTGTTTCTCAACGTACATGTTTCAAGATCGCTTTATTTAACAACGAATGTTCGCAGAAACCAAATTGTAATTATATATCTCTATTAAACTAACTCTAGCTTGGCAGGATGAAGAATTCCCTTGCCTGCAAAACCATATTTGAAAACCAGGGAAGTGTAAAACTAGACTGCCGTATATATTAAATGCGTTCATCAAGAGGAAATAGAGTTTATCAATATAGTGCTACTATAGCCCAAAAGACTGCATTTGTTTACATCTTCGAATTATTTAGTAGTAATGATCCATTCTATACATAACTATATATAACAAGCTAACAATGAAGAGAATCATATTTTTATCAAGGCCTGGAAAAAGAAGCATCCCTTGGAAAATCGAAGGGGCTCCAATTACCTATTAACAAGTCTGCATCATGAGCTTCAGGTCCAAAAAGTGGCGGTTGGGTGGCTTGAAAGGCATGGTTTACCATCATCTCAGAATTGGACCACATTATATCACGTGAGGCTTCCTCTTCACCAGGCAACGGTGGCAACTCAAAATTGATAGTATCATGACTACTACATTTATCAATTCTATCTTTCTGATACGTCTTCATAGAGTTAAACCCGCAAAAGTACATTTGGTTATTACCCTCACTGAAATGGGATTCTGTCGATTGTTCGGGAAGATTCAAACACCCAGTAAGACCAAGTTCTTCAGGCAAAGTACTTGGGCCAACTTCTGTGTTCCATAGCCTTGAATTTTCTAGAGAAGGATAAAAAACTGTTTGCATTTGATCTGGATTCTCAAGCCCTGCTCCTGAATCTGGCTTTTGATTGAGGAAATTTGCATAAACTAATGCAAGATCAATATTTGGTCCATCAGTCACCGCTGAAGAGCTACAAGATGAAGTCCTTCTCGGATCATAAGAATGCCCAACTGGGTTATTTGTAGCATCGCCATAAGGTGAAATTTTGGAAGTGAGACCATCAATGGATTGCCTTAAGGTCTTATTACCTCGTCTGTTTTTCCGGCAGCCACCACCAACAGGCACATTGCGGAGGGATCCTCCTTTGGTCCAGTACCTTCTGCAGCCCTTGCAAAAGTACCGAGGTTGAGTTAAGCTGTAGTTATTGTAGTAGCAGAACTTGGTGTTGGAAGAACCACACCTGGGACAATTTGGTGATATCTCAACATTAGGCTTCCACCCACTCTCCATCACCACTAGCCTGTGCCTGCATCTGGGTCATAAAAAATATATGTCCCTCTCTCTGTGTTGGCTTATGGGTGACAGAGAGAGAGAGAGAGATAAATGGAAATTAGTTTCAAGAGAAGGTGAAGTGCTAAAGACGAGAGTTATATGTGGTATCGGTGAAGCTTGAGCTCCCAAAGCACATTTGAGTGTTGGGGTTAAGTTTGTTTTGCAATGCACATGAAGATGGATATGATCTTGGAAATGTAAATGCACCCATGCACATGAGCATGCATGAGGTAAGTCAGCCTGGTAGTGTGTCACTGCCCCGTAGGCTGATACACAGTGTCGGTGTTTACCATACGTGGCGTCATGGTATTGGCAGAGATGAGGGTGATTGGGGAAACAAAGCCCTCGGTAGCACCATTTCAGGTTTCTTTCAACAGCAGACAGCCTAGATATGAGAAGCACATCCCCACAAAAAGGGTAGCATCCCAACCCCACTCTCTCCCTCATCCCTCACTACATGAAAGTAGAAACTCACACTGTTTACAGCCATTCCATTTTTGTAAAAGGAGAAATTTACTATCAGATTGCAGCAGAGATAGCAAATCAAGAAAAATGAAATCATGGCTTTGTACGAGTTCTTTTAATCATCTCTACTGATCATTGTTCAGGACTCCTAGTGCAGCTTTACTAATTCATCTTTTTTTTTGTTGTTCTGGGAGGAGTCCACTTCGGTTCTTTCAAGCTCTTTTGTTTTGGCTTCTTAAAGTAGGTTGCTTTGTGATTAAATTGATATTCAAGTTATAACGAATTTTAGCAATTTTATTATAAAATATAGTTAGAATTTAAACTAAAATTATTTGTTAAAATCAACTGAAACAAATATGTTTCCGATTTTCATTCATCTGAACTCAATTTCATGTTAAGAATTGAACTTCAACTTACTTTCACCTCTATTGGCTACTAATTTTTTTCTCGAATGACGGTAATTAAACTTGTTTTCCTCAGAGCTTTGTTTTTGTCAACTCTGAAGCTGAAGTGCTACTTATGCTTCACTTCTCTAAACATGTACTTGGGCTAGCAAATTACTCGTCTGTCTCTTCTGCAAGAAAGAGGCACATGGGAATCAAGTAAGCATTTTCTGAAGAAAGAATGTCTCTTTCAGGATGATAATAAACTTTTCGTTGACTCTTATTTCTTGGATCATGGGCTTCTCGGATCATGTAACTCTCAGATTTTCATCAATATTCCTAAAATATATTACTTTTATAAATGAAAATGCAAACGACAGAAAGCGTTACTTGGTTTAAATATTCCTAAAATGTCTCCTTTCCCCCCATAATTTAGTCAAACAGGATCAAATATATAGAAGCAGCTAATGCAAAAATGTATCATCTTAAATTCTCATATATATTCTATAAGAGTTTAATTTTGATCCACTGTCAGTATAAAATTTTTTTATATTGTCTTCCAATCATGCGTTGTCAAATCATTAAAAGAGTTTGACTATCACAACAACCACCTAAAAAGTCTAACTCTTTTAATGATGTGTCAGCATATGATTGGATGACAATGTAAGTGTAAAGAAACTTTACACTGACAGTGGATTGAAATTAAATCCATTCGATAATTTAGTTATAAGATATCTTAGCACAAAATATGTTAAAAAAAAAATCCTATATTTCAATTGTCGTAACAAATGTAACGTTTGTTTGGATAGTTTGATAGGAATAATTTTTGAAAATTTTTAAAAATGAGTTTTATATTTAAAGTATTCATAAAGAGTATTAAATATAATCTTCTTGATATATCAGGAGTGTTGTTTAGTTTTACATAAACGTCTTATTTTTATTTTTTATATATCAAATTAAATAAAATTTTGATATTTAACTACAAAAAAATGACATAAAGTAATTAAAAAATATCCAAAGTCAATCAAGAACGTTAATATTACATATATGATTAAAAAAACACATTTTGAAATTAAAATTAACTTGAATTGAAATGTTCAACTAGTTTAGATATGACAGTCATATAAATTAGTTCAAGAGAAGATTATAAAATTTAAGGCGTTTATATAGTTTTATCATTTTTTTATCTTTAATATACAAATAATAAATTCATAAAATTGTAACCCAAGTGCACTACAAAAAATTGACAATTTGTTACTTTTCACACTAGCCTCCAGGATGAATTCTCATGCCAAACATTTAAAAATAGTGTCCAAACTAAATATAATTCTTCATAAAGTATCCAAAAGTGATATTTATAATATTAATTTATTTTATATAAAATTATCTTAGGAATCCGAGATGCTCCAAATTTAATATTTTCGTGTACCAGATCATTTCTCAATGTAAGTCTCTCATGACACAATAGTAGACAAGATTTTTTTAATAAAATTTGAGATAATCTTCTTTTTTCCTCACTGAATTTGAGAGATCAGCAAGAAAAAAAAACACGAATAAAAAGAAGGTTTTGTAAGTAGAAGTTTAAAACTAGGTAACAGTACGTCACAACCTGAAGCATACCATGGGTTTTAAATGTTCAAGTATAAAACCATCCGCTTATTTATCCCATCTATTTACCCTCCTCAAGTGCAAGTCTATGTGAAAAAATACACCCAAATTGATATACATGCAGATATGTAAAAAGAAATTTTGTTTGAATAAAGATAAGTCTATATATAATTCACCCATTATCATATACCCAACTACCTATATAAATATAAAAAGTAATACTAATTTTTTTTAACATCAAATTTGTTATTTATATATTTGGTGTGAATATAAGTATGTAAAAATTATTCAAAGTTTGAGTTCAAGCGAGAAAACAGTACATCCAAATGGACATGTCGCTGAGTATACAAAGCAAGGACCCACTTGTGTTGGAGAATATACGTTAGTCTAACCGACAAATTTCCCCTTCGAATATTGCATGTTAGCAATTGATCCCTCAGAGCAAAGAACTGGAGATTATATTTTGAAAGAGAAAGGAAATAACCATCTACAAGGTCAGGCTACACTTTGTGAAGGAATGTTACAATTTAAGTTTCAAAAAGCAATGTACCTGTACAATACTAAATACAACAAACAGCATATTGATTGCACCAGTTATTAACATTAGGACCACTGGACCAGTGACTTACCATGTAAAGATCCCCCTTCTTAGCTCATCAAGAGCCACTCTCCAACCATAATCACAGTCGTCTAAAATGGGCATCAATATTGTGCACGTTCAAAGAAACTAAGAACAGGTATAAAGTACATATTAACACAAAATTTCAGTGGTTGAGGCACAAACATCAGCACAACTCTCATCATGTGGATAATGACTGAAGGACATTTACAGGTACGAATTATGCAAGATGTCATGCTTCTACAGTTCTACTTCAATATCATGCTGCTACAGCTGGCCCAACCTTTCCTGCATAAAACCAAGAAACAATTTGAATTCAAGATTCAAAGCTGCAGCATAAGAAAATACTGATAAATAATTTTTAAAACCATCACACATTTTGTAAAAAGAATTTATATAGATCAAAGAGATGCCAAATCATTTTACTCGGTAAGTATTAGAAGAATGCTAGAAAGTGGGAAATGTGCCACAGCATGATAACTAAAAATATAAATGGAAGGAGGATAGAGGATTTACAGGCTAGCTACAAGTTCTGAAGCAGAAAGTTATATACATAACCAACAGACAGGAGAATCCTTATACCAATTCCTCATCCCCCACCCGCAACCCACCAAACACACACGCACAACTACACTAATAAGAGACAATAGGAAAATAGGAGAATTTGGACATTATTCATTAGGCGTATAAAACCGTTCCCCTGGCCTCTTCCTCCATAACAAGCAAATATTAGATATTTGAAATAATACTAAGAACAACAACCTGAAGCATCTGCATTAATTTTGGATGCTGCTCCAAAAGCTGGCAAAGTTTGTCACGGTCTCTCAATAAAGACTGCCATGTCAGATGAGTAAAATTATAAGAATATAAACAGGGCTAATCAAATTTCTCTATCAGTCTCTTCAATAGAAAATTATGCATGGCATGAACCATTAAAAAATAACAATAATAAAGAAAATTATGCATGGCAAAACCTGAATTGCCTCCGGAGACTTGAAATACTCATGTAATGACATTCCTAAATCTGGTTGCTGCTGCGATTGAGCATCCCCTGGCTGTTGAGTATATTCAACTTGCTGCTGCTGCGCATGTGAAAACTCTTGCTGCTGGGTTTGATAATAAGTCTGCATTGAAGAAACCTGAGACTGCTGCAGCATCTGTAATTGATGCACTTGAACATTGCTTTGCACAGCCATCCCTTGCTCCAACTGCTGTAAAGCTTGAATGGGCGGCCTAAGGAGCTGAGGTGGTTGTGGAGGGCGTGGAAGCTGGGGGGGCTGCAGTGGCTGCAACTGAGTAACAGAATGCATTGACTGAAAGGAAGCTGGAGGAACAGAGACGCTCTGCAAGATGCTTGGCTGGTTCTCACTCTGTTGCTGATTTTGGGTGTTACCATAGGGAGTCAATGGAATAGAAGCTGGCCTACTAAATCCCAAGGACAGCATTGAGGGGTGTAGTGGGTAGGATGGTAATCTCGCTCCTGAAGGAGCAATGGAGGCCTGGGAAAGTTCAGTGGTCCCAATACTTGTCTGATTATATAGAGAAGGTTGGGAGACAGAAGTTTTAGCAGATGGTAAATTATATGGACTAGATGCAAAAGGAGGTGGTGTAGGAGGAAGTGGGGGAGCAGGTCTATTAGGTCCACCAGGAGAAGATACAGAAGTCCTGGAATACTTTGAATCTGGCATGGGAACAGAAGATATTAATGATGTTGCAGTTGAACCATTGTTGAATGGAGATGAATAGTCCGTCTGAACCTGCAAAGAAGGATTATAAAAATAGTAGGTTCTGACCAAGGAGGAGAAATAAAAGGGGAAGAAGAAAAAGAAGATTCATATGACAGAAGCAGCAACCAGAAAAGAAGGAAATAACCAAAGGACAAGGAGGCAAAGTTCCTCACTTGGAATGCCACTGGACGCTGTGTGGCTGCTGGAGAATTAACAAATGGGGACGACTGACTAGGAACTGAATCAGTACCATGTGATATTACAGGAGAGACTGTTGGTGGAGGGGGCATGGGCGGTAAAGGAGGCTGGTTAGGCAAAAACCTCTGGTCATACAGTCCATGAGAACCTGTAGCATTACCACCATGTTGCGGGCTGTTCTTCAAAAAGAAACTCTGGGAAACCATCCTTGAATCAACAGGTAACTGCATAGATGACGTGGATGGATTATTGTAAAGAGACACTGGAAACCCTGAATTATTTGCTGCTGCAGAATCATATCCACCAGAGGTCTTAGCTGGAACAACATTCTTTGAGTCATCAGCCTGCTCAACATACTTCCTGTCTGAAGAAACACTTGATTCACGAGTTAATGACATATCAGGACGTGAACCAGACATCTTCGAAGAAAATTCACTTTGGGCATTTTCATCAATGTTAGATCCTAAAGGAGTACCCATATGAGAAAATTGACTACTATCAACAACATCACTTTCTGTCTCTTCAACAATTGAGTGAGGAGAACTTTGCTCAAGAATAACCGGGGCAGGCTGCTGTAAGTTATCATCCGGCTGAGGGAATGGCAACTTGTCATCAGAGTCAGACTCCTCTCCATCAAAGACTATATCAATTCCTTGAAGATCATCATCAAGATCTGTTTTCAATTGCTTAGATTTGTTTAACTTCTCTCCATCTGTAGGTTTCACAGGAGAAGCATTTTTGAGATGTCCCACAGCCTCTCCCACTACTGTTGCTGCAGGGTTCTGGCGTTCCCTTTGTCTTGCCATAAATTCATCTACATGAATTGATGGAGGTCTCCCACCAGTTGATCCTGCTCGTGGCACTGCTATTACATTAGTAACCCCTTCAACATTTCTCTCTCTTGCCACATAGTCATCCACATGCATAGATGGCGGTCTGCTGGTATTTGGCTTGCGCTGTCGGAAGGCATCCCTACGTGTAGGACCAGAAGAAACAGTAGACTGTGCTAAGCCCCTTGAAAAAGGATTTTGAGCAGAGACCTCAGCCTGAAAACTTTCTCCTCTAGCACGCCTTACTGGCCCATCCATTGATGGCAGTTTCCTTTTGGCAGCAAGATTTGTCTGTGTTAATCTATCAGGTAATGTCTCTGGACATTCCCAAAGAAATTTGTCCCCAAGTCCTCCAAGATAAAGATGATCGACAATCTTTTCAACACTGTTTTCAAGCATTTGATGTGTCTTTGGAAAAACTAAAACATCATTTTGAGGTAAAACAACATCATCCACCTTCATGGAACCAACAGGCCTTTGCAATACTAAGGACAATGAATTAACCGACTTGAAAACCTTTACATCATAGATCAGCAACACAAGTTACAAAACAATCCAGGGAATAACTATGGAAGAGGAAGGAAGCTGTGCTCAAATGGATTCATACCTGATATAATGGGATTTGCAAGTGAGATGTAACCAAACAGTCATCCATAGTAATCTTTGAACATAACAGAGTAGTAAATTCTAGTATGTAATTTATATTTTCTTCAGGAAAGCCAACTGATCTTGTCATATCATCAGGAAGCCCAAAGAGGTACTTCAACGCGACAACTCTGTCAGAATTTAAACTAACCAACAAAGAAACTGTAAGTTTATCCTGCTAGATTATCCCATACAATAACAGAAGGAAAAATTATAGAGAAATTTTCATATATATCACAGCCTTCTTTTTTAGTGCTAAGGAACTTGTAATATCACAAGATATAATCAAATTTTCAGAAACCTTTTTCTAGTAAGATTTAAGCCCTTCATTGTCAAAAAATTGTATTTATAGATATTTGTGAGTAAATGCCCCATATCATCTGGAATTTCCATTTACTCACAAATCTAGATGACAGGGAGACTTGAGATTTCAAATTGTTGCTTCATCTTCTTTTCATCATTTTGAGCTTCTTTCTCTTCAGTTTAAAGGCTTCTTGTCTTTGGAATTTTCTGGAATGACCACCCATAAATCATTTTTCCACTACCTGGTTTAGATTAGTATTCTCACTAAATCTTTATGGAAGGTTAATACTCCTTCTATGGTTAAGAATTTCACTGGGAATAGAATGGGACTGTTAGGATCCATTTGCAAGGTATGGGACTTGAGTCCCACATCGGAAGTATGAGATTCAGATGTGGGGTTTATGTAGCCTTGGGCTCTCCCACCTTAATAGCTAGCTTTTGGGGTGTTGTTCTGCCAATGTTGTATCAATTGGTATCAAATCTATCTACCATGTCTCTCAGCTGCAAACGAGCGATGCGGGCGGTGACGCCGGCATTGTAGTGTTCGCTCGGGACTAGTGCACAGCCAGCTCGCGTGGGCGCCGGGGCTGCGGAGTGTGGTGGAATGTTAGGATCTAATTGCAAAGTATGGGACTTGAGTCCCACATCGGAAGTATGGGATTTAGATGTGGGGTTTATATAGCCTTGGGCTCTCCCACCTTAATAGCTAGCTTTTGGGGTGTGGTTCACCCAAGGTTATATCAATTGGTATCATATCTATCTACCATGTCTCTCAGCTACAAACGAGTGGCACAGGTGGTGATGCCGGCATTGTAGTGTTCGCCTGGGAATAGTCAAAGGACTAGTGCACTGCCCGCTCGCGTGGGCACAGGGGCTGTGAAGCGTGGTGGAATGTTAGGATCCAATTGCAAGGTATGAGACTTGAGTCCCACATCGGAAGTATGGGATTCAGATGTGGGGTTTATGGTCTCTCCCACCTTAATAACTAGCTTTTAGGGTGTAGTTCTCCCAAGGTTGTATTAGGGACACTATTAACACACAATAATGATACAGGTGCAAAGAATAAATAAGGATTTCTCTCCTGACATTCGTGTTCTGTGTTTTGGGAGTTCTGAAACTGTCATTCATCCTTACATTATGAACTTACATGGCAAATATACTATTTTTGTTTTTTTGTTTTTGAAAAGCAGTGAGTCTGGCCAAATACTGTGGAACTGAAGCACGGACTCTTTTTTTGGGATCTAAAAGAAGGAACAAGCATAAAACTTTGTGGAAGTAATTCACCCATAATTTCCATGATTACAGATTTTATGGGGTAGGATTGTTTTCTAGGCTTATGGGTTTCAGTTCTATATTTGAGTTAGTATATGGATTGGAGAGCTCTTTCTAGCTAATGTCTTCGTTATTTATTTAATCCATTCTATTTTTTTTAATAGAATATTATTTTCTTGCATATTTTTTTCTTAGAAAGATTTTTTACCTTCCACTCTAGTACTCTTCTAAAAAATAAAAAACAAAACTCTAATTTTCACAAAGATGACAAGCATAACTTGGAAAAATTCACCTCAGCATGCCTATTACCTTCAGCATAAGTTGTTCCCACTGTGTTTTCTATAACTAAAAACATATATGTATCAAAATATATCCAATTTTACAAAAACAAAAATAAAAATCAGCTTTCAGTTACTACCTAAATTTAACCTTTAATTAAAACCCAACAGTGACAACTGTCTTCTGCAAACCATCACCTCCACCTCCTTCAAGGAAGCAGAAAACAAAGGGGAAAGAACGATATTTTAATAACTTTTAACTGATCCATTCTAAAATTACATGGGGTTTTGAGAATTAAATCCAACTGAACAGACAAGTTGAAATAAATGCTTTTTCAAATCAAAGTCTGCTTAAGCACACACAGAGAAGTTAATCAAAAGCAGCCATCCAGAAACTAATAAAAAAACTTACCTGTCCCCATCCATGCAAAACTGCAGAGACCCCACAGAGAGTGCATAGACAGCTTCAATAGCATAAGTTGACAAACCTTCCTTTGTATCAATTGATCTCAACAACTTCATCCAACAGCTAAGTAAAGGAGGGCATTTTCTCCATTCTGCTACACTAGGAACATTATAGTTCACATTCCTATCATCTTTCTGAGGTTCAAGTTCACGAGCATCAGAGTGGATACCAAAAAGAGTAGCTCCAATTGCCGTTTGACCTTCACTACAAGAAGCTAATTCTTTGAAAGCTGTAAGACACGCCAGTAACTCTTTTCCAACAGGCAGGACCTTAAAACAACAGAATTCTTAGTTACCAAAAGAAGTACAATGATTTAAAACTATACATGCAGAAAAAGGGCATATCATGACCAACACTAAAATTCTAAATAGATCTACAAGTATATATGGACAGGATCAGAGAGTCACCTGACAACTCTTCAAAAGATAATGTAAAATCAGGGCACAATCTTCATCACTCACTTTTTCAAAAATTTTACTGAAGAACAACCAGAAAATTCGTTGCTTAGCTGTCAAACACAAGTAAAACATAATACTAACAAGAAAATACAATACTCACATGTCATGTCTTCGGGGGTAATGTCGAGAAGTTTCAGAATGTAAAAGAAGCATGATAAACTTGAATACCGGGAGACACCAACTAAACAAACTAAGGCTGCACTGTGCAGAACTTCTACTGTCTGGAGTCTGCTTTCCA